>CM032455.1:153980894-154318945 GCA_019049505.1 Pachyrhynchus sulphureomaculatus | reverse complement strand
ATATATATATATATATATATATATATATATGTATATATATATATTATATATATATATATATATATATATATATATATATATATATATATATTATATATATATATATATATATATATATATAATATATACATATATATATATATATATATATATATTATATATATATATATATATACTATATATATATATATATATATATATATATATATATATATATATATAATTTATATGTATATATATATATATAATATATATATATATATATATATAATATATATATATATATATGTATATATATATATATATATATATATATATATATATATACATATATATATGTCTGCAGAACATCCACAAGAAATGCCTAAATATTACACCTTCTGAAATTAAATGCATGCCTCTACAAAAGAGAATACTGCTCCTAATATGTGAAGATTGTAAACAACTAATTGCAAGAATGCCTTACATGGTAAAACTTATAGAAGATATGAAAAAAAGGACATAGAATCGTTGAAATCTTCTATGCGCAAGAAACTTATGCTAATATATTACAGGCAAGTTCTATAAAGGATGAAAGCAATCCTAAGATAAACCCTCCTACTCTTGTTTTTAAACCCCAGGAAAGATCAGAAGACAGAAATAAGTAGGAAGGAAATTCAAAAATCCATAGATCCAGCTGTATTAAATGTTGGTATCAGAAATGTTAGGGAAACAAAACGGGGCAATATTGTAATTAAATGTGACACTAACCAAGATTTGGAAAAATTTAAAAACGAGGCTGTAAGCAAGCTAAAAGAGAAATACAGTGTAGTAGTACCAAAAAAGCTGCCACCAAAAATAAAAATAATTGGCTATACTGGTAATAAATCCATGGAAGAAATAGAAGAATCCATAAAAAAGACAAAATAGATGGATAGTCGAGAAAGATTACTTGAAGATAACATATGTTAAGAGACAAAATAATAAGAGCAATACGTCGACCATTTATGCTGAGTGTTCGGGTGACCTACTTCTAAAAATAAAAAACTACAAAAAAATATGCATAGACTGGGAGAGACTGCCAATTTATGAGGATCTTTCTATATCAAGATGCTACAAATGTCAGGGTTTTTATCATAAAAGCTACAAATGTGAGAGGGACCAAGTCTGTGGAAACTGTGCAGGAAGCCACAATACTTCAGAGTGCGACTCTCAAACGAAAAAGTGTGTAAATTGTCTTCTCTCCAATAAGCAATATAATTTAAACCACAACACTTCCCATTCGGCACTAGATGCAAATTGTCCATCACTAAAATACCATTTGGGAATAATAGTGAGTAGAACTGATTATACTTTATAAATATGGTAATACACTTACAAGATGAAGTTCTTCATCAAATTGATGCCGAAAATATGCCACATGGTACAATGGAATGGAATGCGTTGAAGAAAGAAATATGTTATGAGGATAATTTGTTAAGTATTATGCATGTCAATATCAGAAGCTTAAATAAGAACATTGATAATCTTCTCATTTTTCTTGAGTCCTATGAACTTTTAAGTTTGGATATAATAGTTTTAAGCGAGACGTTTCAACTTGGAACGACAAAAAATTATCATGTACAGGGCTACCAAACTCTTTATAATGAAGCTAAATATAATAAGAACGATGGTATCCTTATTTTGGTAAAAAATAATATTAATGTTGAATTTACATGTCCTTTGTTACCCACCTCAAAGGCAACTCTTGCTAGAATTGTATTTGAGTTAAAAAACGTAAAAATCGGAATGACTGCAATATACAAACCACCACCAATACCAAAGATTAATTTTATTGATGACTTAAACAGTTTCCTTGAACATTCCACTAACTCAAGCATAGAAATTATTATAGGAGATATTAACATAAACATATTAGACACTAATGATGATAATGTTGTGGATTATCTTTCTGCCCTTGAGTCCCGGGGTTTTGAATCTTACATAAATTCAGTTACTAGACCAGATTCCGGAACTTCTTTAGACCACATTTTTTGTCAAACAGAAACTAAAATCTAATATATGGTGTTTTAAATCGTGCACTGTTGATACAGATATTTCAGATCATAACCCAGTTATACTAAATATTAATAGAAAGAAGGTAATGCCAAAAAATACAGTAAATGAACGGATATCAATAGCAAACTCTAAAATAAATGTTTCTAAATTTAAAAGGGAATTGTCGGAATTTGATTGGACTGTCGTTACTGGGGAGGGGGATCCGGAGATTTCCACAGAGACGTTTTTGAATGCATACCGGGAATTATTGGAGAATGCTACAGAAACATTCACAACGAAGGTAAATAAACATAAAAAACTGAAAGAATGGATAACTGAAGGTATTATTATTTCAATTAAGAATCGGGATAAAATGAAAAAAAAAACTTATGAATAATTACAACCTGCAGTTAAAAGACGAATATAAAAAATATCGAAACTCTTTAAATAAAATAATTCAGAAGCAAAAAAACGATTACTACAAAAGTCAAATAGCAAGTCACAAAAACAACATAAAAAAACTTTACGAAATCATTAAGGATGCTACTTATGAGGTTAAAAATAAAACAAATGAAAATATTAATATAAAAAATAGTCAGGATGAAGCTTTCGAAAGTGAATCTGAAATGGCACATTATTGCAATGAATATTTTATTAACATCGGCCAAGAGATGGAGAGGGTCATTCCTCAGCCTCGGACTGAAGTTCAGGATGTGGTGCGTCTGGACAGATCAATTTATTTAACTCCTATAACTAAGAATGAAATAATTAAACATATATCTTCATTGAAAAACAATAGTTCACCTGGTTATGATAATATAAAGACAGTAACAATAAAACAAACACACACAGAAATAATAGAACCTTTATTGCATATATTTAACAGAATTCTAGAAACAGGAATTGTACCAAAACCATTTAAAACCTCAATAGTCATACCTATATACAAAAATGGCGTAAAAACATCCATAAATAATTACAGACCTATAAGCTTAATTAGTAACTTTGCAAAAATACTGGAGAAATGCATTAAGGAAAGATTTTCGTTATTTTTTAAAATTAATAATGTCTTGTCACCAAATCAGTATGGTTTTGTTGAAGGGCGTAACACGTCGGATGCTATGCATAGACTTGTGACTGAGATTGTAAATAATCTGAATTTAGATAGAAAATGCATAGCAGTTTTCTTAGATCTCGCCAAGGCATTCGATACTGTTCCGCACGCAAAACTTCTTAATGTTCTGGAAAGAAATGGGATAAGGGGTTTGGCATACAATTTAATGAATAGTTATTTGTCTGAAAGATATCAAATGGTTAAAATGAATAATACTATAAGTTCAAGACAATTAATAAAAATTGGGATTCCCCAGGGCACTGTATTGGGACCAATCCTGTTTATAACATACATCAATTCCTTGCTGAATATGGAGGTTGACGGGATGACTATCTCCTTTGCTGACGACACAGTACTGGTTTTTTCAGGAGATGAATGGGAGGATTTAAAAGATACAGCAATGAATGGCCTGAAAATAGTAGGAAACTGGCTTGAAAATTATAAACTTACCCTTAATTTAACAAAGACCCAGTATATTGCCTTCTCTCTGACTGTGGCGAATAGACCACCATTCAATTATATAGAATTCAATAAACACATCGTAAAGGAAGTAACACACGCTAAGTACCTTGGAATAGTGATTGATCAGTTTCTGAGGTGGAATTTTCATGTTGATTACGTGTCGAACAAAATTCGAAAACTCGTTTATAAATTTTACCTTCTGAGAGAATTTCTGGACCAAAGCGCTTTGGTGATGATTTATAAGGCATTAGTAGAATCGATAATTCGATATGGAATTGTGGTATGGGGTGGATTGTATAGTAATAACCTGCATAAACTAAATATTATACAAAAATATATTTTGAAAATAATATATAAAAGAAATAAAAGATATCCAACGGACAGGCTGTTTTCAGTAAAAACGAGTAACATTAAAATAATGTATATCAACGCTATTTGTGCCTATATACACACTCATAAAGATGCTCAGTTACATATAGCACATAAGTACGACACTCGAACAAAAACACTTCAACATTTAAAAGTGCCTCAAAGCCACAACAATTTACATCTGAGATATTTGAATTATGTTGGGCCTAAATTATACAACTTACTCCCTATTGAAATACGAAAAGAACAGAATAAAAATACATTCATCAGAAAATGTAACGGGTTTGTTTTCAAAAATAGCTTCCAATTTGAAGGGTTTCTAAACTGAATGGATGGTGTCAGAACTGTCTCATGAGGGGAGAAGGGAGGAATTTCTTTGATGTATATATGTGTCTGTCTCTCTCTCTTTCTTTTTTCTTTAATTTTAGTTCGTTTTAGTTTGGTTTCTCTGGTTTTTAGTTTTAAATTTGTATCGTGTTGTAATTTGGGATTGTACATAATATTATCTTAATTTAATTTTACTCAAAATTTGTAAGTTTATGCACATACAGATGTCTTGTTCATCTAGGTGCATTTTATATCAAAGTAATTTACACTGTATAAATACCTTCATTGTTGTTTTTTTTAATATTAATTGTGTATTGTATTTTCAAATTGGTGAATAAAATAAATAAATAAAAATAAATAAATAAAATAAATATATATATATATATATATATATATATATATATATATATATATATATATATATATATATATATATATATATATATATATATATATATATATATATATATATATATATATATATATATATATATATATATATATATATATTATATATATATATATATATATATACATATATAATACATATATATATATATATATACAGTAATACCCCGCTTTACGCGAGGGATACGTTCCGAAAAAAATCGCGTTAACTGAAATTCGCGTATATCGAGGGTTTATGATTAAACATAGTCAAAATTTAATACAAAAAAATACAAATCATTTTAATCAATCACTTTAATTCTAAGAACACTTTATGCAATACATACTCTTATTTTTTACGGAAAAATACATCTATTGTCTTTTGGGTAACGTTTTGTTTACGTTCTTGTAAAATACGTTCATAACACCCAACACTGTTTTAATTGTTTGACACACGGTCAAGACACGGTCATCATTATTGTCTATACTCTGCAATATGTCCAAACCTGAATAAATTTTTGAAAGTGCATTTTGTATTTCGCGTTATAGTGAAACCGCGCGTAACGGGGTCGCGCTAAGCGGGGTATTACTGTATATATATATATATATATATATATATATATATATATATATATATATATGTATATATATATATATATATATATATATATATATATATATATATATATATATATATATATATATATGTATATATATATATATATATATATATATATATATATATATATATATATATTATATATGTATATATATATATATATATATATATATATATATATATATATATATATATATACATATATATATATATATATATATATATATATATATATATATATATATATACATATATATATATATATATATATATATATATATATATATATATATATATATATATATATATATATATATATATATATATATATATATATATATATATATATATATATATATATATATATATATATATATATATATATATATATATATATATATATATATATATATATATATATATATATATATATATATATATATATATATATATATATATATATATATATATATACATATATAATATATATATATATATATATATATATATATATATATATATATATATATATATATATATATATATATATATATATATACAGTCCCTGGCCAAATTATTAGACGCACTGTATTTTTTTTAGTAATTTTATGTTTCTTAAGAGTTTTTATGCAATAATGGTATATTTAAACTACAATATTATTGATTTTTATTTAACAGAATTGTTGTAGACTACATATTTGTATTTATTTTTTAACATATGGCAACACTGTGTTGATAAAGTGATACATGAACGTAAACAAGTACAAACCTGTATCAGTCGCGATCGGAATCGAGTCAGGTACGGACGTGTTTCTGTGGCTTTATGGACTGTGATTGTTTGTTTAACAGTTTTATACTACTCAGTTATTAGTTTATTTTGTATGCAGTGTTTTAAAAAAGTAATTGGACTATTTTCATTATGGGTAGAAAAGGCGATCTTTCACCACGTAAAAAAGCTGAAGTGAAGGCCCTTGTGATTGCGAAAACATTTACAAACCGAGAAATATAACGAAGATTGGAGGTTTCTGAAGCTAGTGTACGACGCATAAAAAAGAAAATTGAGTCAGGGAAGGAATTAAGCCCGAAAAGAAAGAAAAGATGCGATAGAAAACCAATTTTCACTCCACGGTCAGAGAGATGTTTGAAGAAAATTTGTGTAGAAAACAGATTTGCTACCACAAAGGTAATAAAATCACAACTCCAGGATGCTAGCGTAAATCCTTCTGAGCGCACTGTTCGAAGAAAATTGAAAGAATTAGATTTTAAGGCCTGTCGCCCCGCCAGGAAGCCCAAGTTAACAGCTGCAATGAAAGCAAAGCGCCTGAAGTGGGCCAAACAATGGCAAGACAAAGATGTGGACTTCTGGAGATCGGTAAGATACAGCAATTTAATCAATAATTGATACATTATTATCATTTTCAGTTAAATAAAGCAAATAAACATGGAAGTTTATATATTTTTCCTATTTTTGACAGGTCTGCTTCAGTGACGAAAGCACATTCGAAATTTTGCAGAATAAAGCTCAGTATGTGCGTCGTCGTCATGGAGAAAAGTTTCATCCTGATTGTGTCGTCCCGACGGTTAAACATCCCACCAAAGTGATGATTTGGTCAGTCATCAGCGGCAAGGGCACTGGACGTCTGTACGTCGTCAAAGGAATAATGAGGCAAGATCAGTACAAAGAAGTATTACAAAATCGGTTGATTCCGCAGCTCAGAGAATGGTTTCCAAATGGGGAACCATTCACTTTCATGCAAGATGGAGCTCGCTGCCACACTGCTCGGTCTGTTAAAGCTTTTTTGGCAGAAAAAAATATCCCTCTGTTGGATTGGCCGGGTAATAGCCCTGATATGAACCCCATTGAAAATGTGTGGGAGCTGATGAAAAGAGAAGTGGCTAAAGATGTGATTACCAACAAAACCCAGCTCCTAGAAAAGATTATTCATGTGTGGAATCATCATCCTCAAATGCAGGAGACAGTACAATCTTGCGTTGATAGCATGCCGCGCAGAATTAAAGCTTTGATAGCGGCTAAAGGTGGCTCAACTAAATATTAACTTTTACTAACATTAATTTCACTTTTCTTTAAAACTTAATAAACTTATGCTTTTCTAAATTAATGCTGTTTTATTTATGTCAAATAAATAGGTAATTGATTGGATAATATAAAAATAAAAAACAAATCAATTTAAAATAATAAAACGGTACAATATCACTCGGTAATTAATATTTTACATGAAATCTTGCAGTGCGTCTAATAATTTGGCCAGGGACTGTATATATATATATATATATATATATATATATATATATATATATATATATATATATATATATAAATATATATATATATATATATATATATATATATATATATATATATATATATATATATATATATATATATATATATATATAATATATATATATATATATATATATATATATATATATATATATATATATATATATATATATATATATATATATATTATTCAGGTAGCTGAGTTACGTGTTAAGTGATTTACCATGGATACTTACTAACATAATCTAAAAATCCATCGCCTAATGCCCAACTTCCCTCATCCCCTATCATGTACTGTTGAAGTTCTTCAGTGGATCGCTGTTCATCTTCGTTTAATTTACCGTCGATTAGACCCAGTAACGCGTCAAATTCCTCTTTTACCTTTAAACGAAAAAAAATGCATACAACCTGCAACGTTTCGTCGTAAAGACGACATATTAGATGAGATATTATGGTTCTTGGGATTAGACAAAGTCAAATTCGGGTGACTATTCGACGCTTCGCCTCCACGCGGCATTTTCAGAGACTTTCGAGATTAGAATATCGGACCTTAATTTCAAAAATAAAGTAAGGACGGTCCCTCCAATTTGACACAGTAAACTTCCAAGAACCATGGTGTCTCAGTCTCAGACCTCTTTACAGCTGATATTTTCGAGTTATTTAAAACAGAAGGTATTCTTACGTCAATAAGATCCTTATAAACAATAGGAGGGTCCCTAGCTTTCTTTCTCTCCTCTTCTTCCCTTTTTTCCTCTTCTTCTAAGGCGAGTGCTTGCTCTGAAGGAAGAGCAGTTTCTGAACTGCCGTTTACAGCTGTTTCAGCGTCCGCCATTGATACTTCCTACGAAAAGAATATTTACTTGTAATGTTCTATCTTCACCTTTAAATTAGAGCTTATATTCATGTAACTATAACTACCAAATTCCTTTACAAAAGTTGTAATAGTCGTCATATTGAAAAAAAAAGTTCATTGTATTTCGGAGAGTAAAGATAACATTGTTTTTTGTGTAAAATATTATTTTAATTAATAATATATTCACCATGATTTTTGATACCCTCCTGCCATCTGTCTAATTTCATTATGCCCTGTTTATAGGAACTCTCTGAGGCTTGCAACAATTTTCTCGTTTATGAATTTTATAAAGAGCAGAGTAGATGAAAATTTTCCATTTTCTCGTGTGCTCTACGACATATGGGGTTGGCATTATCGTGATGTAAGATGGCCTGTCACCGTTCTTTTTTATACGGTTAGATAAATTCAGTTTAGTCAACTTCTGTGGTACACACAAATGCGTTTAAACATTGTATAAGATATGTTAAGTTTTTTTTTGGTAGCCATGGCACCGACTGGACTGATCATTTTCAATGATGGCCTCTTATTTCATCTAATTCGATAATATTTGGTCGAACGAACTAGGGCGCATCTATGACATCAAAATATCTGGAATGAAATTTGGAGAACTATTTCTAAACCCCACGTTCTGTCACAATATTATCCCTGTACACACGAAATTTTCCCCTTTTTGGAAGGGCCAAAGCAAAATAATGTGATGAACAACCATCTGGCTTTCCATATTTAGAGCTGTTTTCCCGAAACAACATAAACATAAATTACACTTAAGTGTATAAGATAAATAAAAAAAAATGCTAATAAAAAACGAACTAACTGCCTGTAAATCTGCGTCTAAACGCGTATTGGTAACCTGATGTACCTTTTGGGAGAGTCAGAGACTATAAGGCAGGCAAGACGCATCCGGAAAATGAACCAGACCTATATTCAGAGTTTTTATTTTTTTTAACTTACTTGTAATTCAGGAGGCACTACCCCACCACACTTTAAAATCTTCTTGCGCTTCTTTTCCTTCTTCCGCTCCTTTTTCGCTAGTTTTTCTTTTAAAGTTTTTCTGCGTTGTTCCAAAAGAAAAGAGTTGTACCTATTCAAAAAAAAGGACAAAATTGTAACAATTTATTCACATTAAAAACGTTTAATTAAATGCATATGCTTCTACCATATACATTCCGGAAATGCTAGGGTGCACCTAATTTTTTTCAACTTAAATTTTTTTCTAGACCTACCTGTAAAAAGATTTCAATATAATAAAAACAAGTCCTGGAATTTTTTAAAAACACAAAAAAAAATTTTTTGTGGTTCCTCCTCCTGTTTTACATGGAGCTGCTACTAAGCTCCCTTTTATTTACCGTTAATTACACAAAAAAAAAAGTCTCTGTCTTTTAAGTGAGGCCCCTATTTTCTTAAGTATTTTTTGTTTTGCCGAATCCAAAAAAATCATTTAGTTTCATGTTTAACAAAAAACACGTATACACCACCTTTATGTAAGCTACGTAGCAAAACGCTGTTTAAAATAAATTTGTGCAACAACTAAGTTAAAAAATTGTTTTTAATTTTTATTAATATTGAACAAAAATATTATTTCATTGCATTTTATTTACTTAAAAAAGTATTTTACCAATTACATAGCATCCTTGAAAGTGTTAAGAGCGAGTTTCTTGTTGGACATAAAACTTTATTTTTTGATGTCGAGCCAAGATTAAGAACTTCAAAAAACACTGGAAATTGCAATTTTACTTGGTTACTGTCACCCGAAGATAGAATTTCTTCCAGCTATTTGTTAAACTGAGCGACTTCTTGCTGTTGTTTGTAGTTTCGGGATAATCTCACGAACTACTAAACGAACTTTGTTGCGGTTTTCTCTGTATTCTGCGATATATCGTTTGAGGAAGCTTCAAAATTTTAAAATATTAGACTAAGATATAGGTGAGCTTAGCAGCACAGGTTAAGAAATACATAAACTTTTGCTTTAAGGCTTAGAGATATGGTGACCATGCTAAAGGAATTTTAAAGATATTTTTAAAAGCCATGGGCAGTTACAATAATATTAATATTGTGCTGTTTTCCATGACAATATTTTATTTTATTTATCATATTTATTATCACTAAACGGGAAACCTCATTATAAAAGTTGTAATATTCAATATATAAAGTAATAACAACAGTACAGTAATGAGTATTTTAGATAGAAAAAAAAATGATATAACATCACAATTCAAAACACCCAGTCTAATAAACAGGAAACATGGCAGTGGTCACACACAACTTTAAAGTCAGGCAGTGAGCCTCTGAATGGATTGATGGAAGGATTATTATTTAAGAAGAGCAAGGATCTGGTTAATGGAGAGTGGACTCCATAATTAGTACCGTGATGACCGATGACAAATCTCATTTCTTCTTAAGCAACGTTCTGGAACCTTCAACTGTATCTGTCCTAAGAGGGGTGGATAATCAATTTTTAAATATCATGGAAAGATGTGACACCCCTCTCCTGTCCTCTAATGTCCGCAGACAAAGCATACTAGCAAGGGCTCCTCTGTCACTAACCAACCCCAATCTATAAGAGCAATATCTAATAAATTTATTCTGGACACGTTCGATCCCTGCGCTATGAACATTGTAGTAAGGTGACCATAACGTTGATGCATATTCAAGGTGAGATCTTACCAGAGAACAGTATACTTCTTCATTGAGTCAATAGATAGATCTCTTCCGATTCTAAAAGGAAGTCCCAACATTTGGAATGCCTTTCTTGTCATGCAAGAATAGTGTTCCATAAAAATCCATCAAAGAACTGACCGGTAACAAGTCCTCATCACCAACCTTGTAAGGCTATTTTATTATTTTTCCTACAAAAGTTAATCGTACTACACTTCCCAGGGTTTAAAGACAATCCATTATCATTGTACCAATGCACAAACAGATTCAAGCTCTCCTGCAGGTTCATGCAGTCCGCCTCAGTCACAATTTCACGATACAATTTCAAGTCATCGGCAAACAAAAGAAAGCCACAGTCAGGAACAGCCTGATAAATGTCATTAATAAAGATGTTAAACAGTAGTGGAGCACAGTGCCCACCTTGAGGAACTCCTGAGGTCACCTGGTACTATTGGATATAAAACCTCCCATTTTCACTCTCTGCGAGCGTCCCACCAACATACTCTCGAGCCACTTTACAGAGCGCTCATGAAACCCCATCCCTCTAAGTTTTGCTAACAGTTTTTGATGGCTAACCCAGTCAAATGCCTTGGAGAAGTCAGTGTAGATCGAGTCCACCTGGCATCCCCTCTCGAATGCATCCACCAGGGCATTCTCATAGGTGATCAAGTTGGTGACAGTCGACCTACCTCCCATGAAGCAATGCTGTTCTTCTACCACTATACCTTTACAAATCAAGGTTAGTTGATCATAGACCAAACCATCAAGCAACTTAGGAATTGCAGACTGCTTTGAAATGCCCCTATAATTCTAAATATCCTCTCTTTCACCCGACTTGAAGATCAGTACAATGAAACTCTTCCTTCCATAAATCAGGAAGCTCGCCCTCCGCCAGCGACCTATTAAACAAAATAAACAGTGGCCTGGTAATACTATAGACAAGATTGCTTAACAAATATTCAGGTACATTCTCAGGACCACACTTCCATTTTTTTAAACAGCCTAGTAATCTTATGAAATATCTCAGAAATGGTTAAAGGTTTAATTATAATATCCGCTTTGGTATCTAATTTATATTCTACACAAGATACATCAGCGTTACAGTATACAGTACTAAAAAACTCCGAAAATAAATCAGCAATGTCTTGACCGCTGTCAGCCACTTTATTGGTATAAAACATACAGCCGGGTAAATCAGATGATTTTCTGTGGTGATTGACAACTTTCCAAAAATTTCTAGGGTTCTCGGAGATACCACCCTCAATATTTCTGACATAAATGTCATAATCACGTTTCACTAGTTTTTTGCAAAAGGATCTCAAATTACTAAACTGGAGATAGTCTGCCCGCAACCCACTGGAGATATAGTTTTTGTGTGCTAGTTTTTTTCATTTATAATAGTACTTCGGAGTTCCGCAGTAAAATAATGTGGAAAGTTTGAGGCTTTAAACCGCTTAATAGGTACATAAGGTAAGATAGCATTACTAAGTATTTCATAAAACATTCTTGTAGCTTCATCTACAGCCTTGGCCAAAAGTATTAGGCACCCCTAATAAACACGTGAAACTTATAAAAATATTTAAAAAAAAAAGTCTAATTGTTTTAACAATACTATAGGCGGCGCTGTCAAAAGCTTAAACAATAGACAATCTCTTTTACAGGTCCATAAAACACCTGGCCTACAAAATTGCGATAATGAGGTTTTTTTGAAAAATATTTCTAAGGTTTTATCAGTCTCTTTTTACTACTTGTAGTATCAAGAAGCTTTCGTGCGTGTTTTATTTGTGAACTGGACATTCTTATATTTGAGAAATGCCTAAGAAAAGTGAGCTTGGTATCGAAAAACGAATTAAAATTCAAAAAAACCTACATGAACAAGGCAAGTCCCAAGTAGAAATAGCCAGGTTAGTGAAATGTTCTCGGTGCGCAGTGCAATGTGCTATTAAAAGGTTTGTGAAGACTGGGTTCCATGCCAACAAAATGAGAACGGGCAGAAAACGTAAGACTAATGAGCGACAGGACAGAAAACTCATCTGCGAGTCTATTAAAAATCGAAAAAAATCATCATTGCTGCAACTCTGTCCGAAGAGATTGGGATGCCGATTAGTTCTCGAACGGCAAGAAGAAGACTGACAGAAGCTGGCTTAAGAGGGTGCAAAGCTAGAAAGAAGCCTTGGCTTTCAGAGACCAATAGGAAGGAACGCTTAGAGTGGCCTCTGAAGCACCAACATTTTAGCGAAGAGGATTGGTCTAATGTTGTATGGTCCGACGAATCCAACTTTGAGGTAAGTTTTTATATGATTTATTTTAACAAATAACTACATACAATTACTCTTGGTTTAATCCGTTTTAGTCAAAATAATAACTAAGTTTTTAATTGAAAATTTTTTCTATTCTTACAGCTATTCGGAACGTCAGGTGTGACATTCGTGAGGCAGCGTGTTGGCGAGGAATACCATTCAGATTGCGTGGTACCTACTGTAAAACACGGAGGAGGCAGCATTATGATCTGGGGCTGCATGGCTGCTAAAAGTGTCGGCGAAATGTTCGTTTGTGAAGGCCGCATGAACAGCCAAAAGTACATAAATATACTAGAAACTGTACTGATGCCTTCGCTAACGCGCATTTTTGGCGACACTAATTTAGACGACATCAAATTCCAGCAAGATTATGCACTTTGTCATAAATCAGCGGCTACGATGCGCTGGTTTAGAGACAATAACATTGTCTTGTTGGATTAGCCGGCGCAGTCTCCAGATCTAAACCCTATCGAGCATCTTTGGGGTATTCTGAAGCGCAAGATACGGGAGCATAGCATAACATCAAAACCAGCGCTAACAAGCGCTCTGATGGATGAGTAGGATGCCATAAGTACAACTGAATGTACTAGGCTTGTACACAACATGCCTCAAAGAACTGCTGCTGTAATTAAAGCTAAGGGCGGACACACCAAATATTAATTTATTTCATAATTTTCCCTCAATATACGATTTTACAAAACATACGAATTTAATTTTTTACCCTGAAACACAAGAAATGAAGTAAATTGTAGGGTGCCTAATACTTTTGGCCAAGGCTGTATATTCATACTGGCGAGTATCACATTCCACTCCGCCGCAAAAAGATGACAATTGAAGTTTGTAAAATCTGTATTTTTAAAATCATGGAAATATACTTCTTGCTTAAGCATTTTAACATCGTCCACCTTGATCCCACTAGAGTAGGCAATATGATGCTCACCATTCGGAAATAACAAGTCGCTGGCCCGAAAAACAGACAAGTCAGTAATTTGGTGGAGAGTTACCTTATGTCTAGGTCTGCAGTAATGAAATAGATATAGATAAAAACAGAGCGTCTTTCATTCACACAGAAAACAAAAATCTTTTAAAATAAAAAAAGAAAAACTAAAAGCGACACTCTAGCAGAGGTTAAATAAGGTATCAGAAAGCCAACTTTTCAGCCAGAAATATGCAATTTGGAAAAAATATAATAACTACTTACCCAATCAAATAACTGTTAGGTTTCGCTAGAGAAATTCTGTTAATTAAGTAAGCCAAACTCCTTCAACCAAACACACTTCAAGCCAAAATAATTATTAGGTAAAAATTCAATGAAATTTAAAAAAAAGTCGGACTTGCGCAATTAGTGTTCCGCATGTTGATTGCTTTTGAAATAAAAATTTTTATTACGGGAGTATAAAATGATCAATGATTTCACAAAACACACCCGAAATGAGTTTTCTACAAAGTTTTTTCCGATTTTTACTGAAAACTGATGACCATGAAGTTTTTATATATATATATATATATATATATATATATATATATATATATATATATATATATATATACATATATATATATATATATATATATATATATATATATATATATATATATATATATATATATATATATATATCAGATAAATTATTAAGGATAATGCACTCGTGATAATTTTCGTTCAATCTACACCCTGTGGAGAATATTCCAAAATTTTTTTAAAATTTTTTGATCATTACTTTTCAAGATAAGAGGGAGACAGCGATTTTTCGAAATTTTTTAAAAATAATACAAAGAAAAGTATGCGCAAGTATTACATTATATATATTTTTAAATTTGATTAAATCGAAGTTTTGATTTAACACCCCACTAGATGACCTGGCAATTTTTTTTTCATTTCCGATTTCATCCCCCAAAACTAACTCCTTAAGTTAAAATTTAACTTTCAAAACTACACAGCTCTGATGAGGCAAATTTCAACTTTCTGTGTCAAATAGTTTCGGAGAAAATCGAGTGTGATAGACGGACAGACAGACAGACACAAAAAGTGATCTTCAAAATGTTCCGTACGGAACACTAAAAATAAAAATTAAAACCCGCCTTGTTCGACTAAAATGGTTTATTAAACATTCTCTATAAAACAAAATTTGTACTAATGTCTTAAAGAAGACTAGCGTCCCGTTCGCTATTTAGTGCCTACAATTTTCTTTTATAATATTATATACAAAAACGAAATAAGGCCATATTAAGAGTAAGAGACCCCCTACTGAAAAGTACAAAGTTTTGGCAAGATATAACAAAACGTTGTTGATTTTGGATGGATTATAAAATGGTTAATTCGGGATGGTATAAATGGAGGTACTCTCAAGAGATACTGATTAAAAATAACTTTTGTAATGAACATTAAAGGAGCAGTAACAAGAGACACTGGACACTCGCTCACTTGAAATACCATTGAATGTAGAAAATTGGACTTAGTCGTACTTATTTCCTTCTATTATTGCTCTGATCGTACACTAACAATTTAAATGAGAATAACTCTGGATTAGCAATTATTTTTTTCTTTTAATAGATACATGTACTACATGGAGTGGAGAATTTCCATTAAGTATCAACGCTCAGAAGATTCGTGTAAAATTTTTATAGTATTTGGTCTATTAGTTTGCGAATTACAACTGTTTGAGTGACGCTACATTTGATTTTTGCAAAACGAATTTCGTGTAATGATTCAACTTTGTTTTTTGATGGGAAAAATACAGCCACAACTCAAGAATGGCTTAAGAAGTGTTACGGCCCATCTGCTCCATCAAAAGCAACTGTATGTCGAATATTTAATGAACTTAAATGCGGTCGTACACGAACCGATAACGCACCACGTTCCGGACGTTCAAATGAGGCAGTCGCTCCAAAAAAACACAAAAAAAATCTATCATATTGTTCTGAAAGATCGCAAAGTGAAACTGAAAGAGATAGCTGACATTGTGAAGATATCAACGGAACGCGTGAGGTATATTTTGCATGAATATTTGCATATGAAAAAGCAATACTCTCACGATTGATCGAAAACAGCCACGTGTCGTAGATTCAGAACCAAGATAATGCACCAGCTCACAACTCCATAAAATCGACGGTGAAATTGGGCTATGAAGTGTATCATCCGCCGTATTCACCAGATCTGGCCCCAGCGATTATTACCTCTTTCCAAATTTGAAAAGTTACCTGCAGGAAAAAACATTTGGCTAAAATGAAGAAGTCGAAGGGGAAATGGGGGCTTATTTTAGAGGCCTCAACAAACCGCATTATATGAAAGATTGAAAGATCACTGGAATAAGTGTATCACGGAAATTATGGTAAGAATAATATCGAATTTTTGCAAAAACATTGTTTTTTCTGCAAAAGTCTCGGGCCTTTTCACCCAATGTAGTATTATGGCAGCAGAAATATATAAATTTTAAGTTAAGCTGGAAAATTGTACGTAAAGTAAATCACAAGACATAAGATCCTGTCTTTTTGCTTTTTCAATGGGGCAATAAACGACCCTATTAAGGTGTGCATAGTTAGAAATATATGTGACAGTTGAACATATTTGGCATCAAGTTAAATCAAAAATAAGGGCACAAAATGGCCGTTTTGGCCCCTTATCCGGCTAAACTCTTTCTAGAAAAGGGGTAAGACTTGCCAAAATCAATAAAACTGTTCAGTAAGAAATCTCTAGACAATACAGTTATATAAACAATCGGAAATTTTTGGGATCTTTGAAGTAATAGGAACTAATAATCTATTTAAAGTTAGTCTTGCTTATATAATTAAATTAGAAAAGTGTTGAATATCCACAATTTAATAAAAGGGAGAGACAGAGAAAGTGGATGACGAATATCCATAACCTTTTGGAAAGTGTCAAGTCTCGTACGAAAAAGAACGTTTATCATTATGATGATTCCGAAGTTTTTACCAGTTTTCTTGATAAAAAATAATCAGCTATTACGAACTTTTGTGTATGCGCCCTATGTGTTAAGCAAGGCAATACAATTTCACCAAAATTGTTTATCCTGGTCTTGGAGGACGTATTTAAAAGTCTGGAGTAGGAAGGGAAGGTAATTGGCAAATGGCGTATATTTACATCACTTGCGATTCGCAGATGATGTAGTACTGATCGAAGATCTAGAAGAATTCAGAATCATGATAGAACAACTTAATCAAGCTTTACAGAGAGTTGGACTCGAGATGAACATCAAAACAAAACTTCTAAGATCACAAAATACAAAAATTAAGATCGGCACGAAAGAGATCGAGAGAATTGAAGAGTATATCTACTAGGGACATAAGATTAGATTGGATAAGGACAATCAAACAGAGGAAATATCAAGGTGAATTGGTCTCAGCTGGACTGCATTTCAAAAACTGGGATTCATTCTAAAAAACAAACTTCCTGTCGTGGAAATCATGACCCTTACAAAAAATAGTCTTTGTCGACTCCAACATACTCAAGGGGTATGGAAAGACAGATGTAAGGTGTTAGTTTACGAGAACACATTAAAAGCGAGGATATCAGACGGACAACAAGAATTACAGATATCAGTGAAAGAGTAGCAAAATTAAAGTAACAATGCTCGGTTAAATTAACCTTACAAACTTTTCAGGTTGTATCCCATAAATTTTTTGCTTTTTTTACAGGCTGTGATGCACCGGATGCTAGCAGATGCCGTTACGCCGTTTGGCAGGGAGTTAGTCTTCCTGAGAAACAGACTGATTGGAAGGGTAGTCTATGGGGGGCGAACGTTTGACCTTTGGGACCTTTTAACGGTTTCTTCACTCAGTGGTTATCTCTATCTGAGCCAAAGGAAAGCCTAGCTACTGTAGTCGACCTCAGCTACAATTAGCCTATTAGTGGTGACAGGCTGTTGGCACTAGTGTGTTTCGGGAGACCCTACTAATAATTTTTTTTTTAACTTATGGTGTGATGTGGTAGACACCGTTTCAGTTTAGTGGATTCTATAATCTACCCCCTTTGTTGGTGGACACCAGGGTCACCAGTTCTGTATTTTATTCTCTCCACCTTTCAGTATATCGTGGTGAGGTGTTTATCTCCTGTTATCTGGGATGGATGAGATGTTTTTCGTTGTTGTTCTAGGGCGAGACCAGTACAGGGGATAGATGGACAACAAAATTACTTAAATGGAGACCTTGGCAGAGTAGACGAGGTGTCGGGAGACCAATGAACTGACGATATCAGGTTAATAGCAAGCAGTAGATGGCGCCATTTTGCACAGGATAGAGGCAATTGGAAGACACTTGAAGAGGCATATCTTCTGCAGTGGAGTGGAGAAGAACTGGCTTATAAAGAAGAAGATATGTTTGTGCATTGTTATCATAATAAGCAGTAAAAAGTAACTTTATAGTTGAAAAATTGAGAAAAACAGTTAATTCTGTTGTAGTGCCACTTGTTAAATACGTAGCAGTCAGTGGCCACAACCCCATTTAAATTTCCAGATAACTTTTATGCACTCAAAAAAGAAGCAGGACATATTTATCTTAAAGTGCATTCTACAGTTGTTAGTTCTTAAAACTTCAAGTATCCAAATTAAAAATACTGTAAATTTGATCTAAATTACCTAATAATATTGAAGCATAATATTAGTTTAAATAAAACTGCATGAGTTACAAACACAATCAAATTGTTCAAAAACCCAATTTTGCAGTAGTAAACTAGACAAAATTATAGAAAGAAAAATTATTAATATTTAGAATAGAACTCAAAAACTGAGTTTCAGAAAAATTTTTGAAACTAAAACCATTAAAAACATAATTTTTAAAAGCAAAATTTTAAATGCTTTAATATAAAAAAAAAATCAATTTATAGAAGCACAAATTTCGAATCGATCCATTTTCCAACAATCAAATTTTCGAAAAGAAACAATGAGACACAACATTCTTGTCTAAGACTTTTAAATAAATTTAGTGCAGTAAAAAAAGCATTTGAAATTACTTCAGAAATAGTGCAGTAAAAAGAGTATTTGAAATTGTACAGTCTAGATACAGCAATATTATGATTTTATTCTCTCTGGGGTATTACCAGGAGTATTATCCTGAGTTTTAGACCTCGAAAAACTTGTGCTCTTTTGTTTATAAACAATTGAAGTTTTCAAAAGGCGTTTTTTGAGCTTAAAATGTGAATAACTCCGGTTATATCGATGGATCGAGACGAAAAAAACCGGTCAAGTGCAAGTGGAACTTGCACAATTAGTGTTCCGTACGTTGATTGTTTTTAAAATAAAAATTTTTGTTGGGTGGTATAAAATGATCAGTGACTTCACAAAACACACCCCAAATGAGTTTTCAACAAAGTTTTGTTTCCAATCTTTACTGAAAACTGGTGACCTTGAAATTTTTTTTTTTTTTTATATACCAAATAAATTATTAAAGGTAATGCACTCGTGATAATTTTTCGTTTAATCTATACCCCGTGGAGAATATTCCAGAATTTTTTTCAAAATTTTTTGATCAGTACTTTTCGAGATAAGGTAGGGGACAGCGATTTTTTAAAAGTAATACGAAGAAAAGTGTGTGCAAGTATTACATTACATATATATTTTTTACTTGTGTTTTCACAAGCTCATTTGACATCACACTCGATAACCTAGTAAAAAAAAATTTTTTTCACTTTCGATTTCACCCCTCAAAACGAACCCCTTAAGTCAAAATTTATGTTACGGTGATATAAAATGATCAGTGATTTCACAAAACACACCCCAAATGAGTTTTTCAACAAGGTTTGTTTCCAATCTTTACTGAAATCTGATGACCTTGAAATTTTTGTTTTTTTATGTATTATATAAATTATTAAAGGTAATGCACTCGTGATAATTTTCGTTCAATCTAAACCCCGTGGAGAATATTCCAGAATTTTTTCGAAATGTTTTTGATAAGTACTTTTCGAGATAAGGCCCGGGACAGCGATTTTTCGCGAATTTTAAAAATAATACAATGAAAAGTGCGCGCAAGTATAATATTATATATATATTTTTTACTCGTGTTTTCACAAGCTTTCATTTGACACCACACTCGATGACCTAGTAAAAAAGTTTTTTTTTCACTTCCGACTTCACCCCCCAAAATTAGCCCCTTAAGTCAAAATTTAATTCTCAAAACTACATGGCTCTGTTGAGGCCATCAATTCCTATGTTATTACCAAATTTCACCTTTCTATGTCAAATAGTTTCGGAGAAAATCGGGTGTGACAGACAGACAGACAGGCAGACAGACAGACAGACACCGAAGTGATTTTATAAGTGTTCCGTACGGAACACTAAAAAGACCAAACTCTTAGTAATAAAATTTCCAACAAATCCTCGTTAGTTTCAAGTCTCTCAAGTGCGTAGATAATCTACAAAATTGAAAAAACCGGCAAAAAACTGTTTTTTTTTTTTTTCATTTTATTGTACAGGTCGACTAAGTGAACCGATCGGCTTGAAACTTTCAGAAAATATTCCTTTGGTTATAGCAAAAATACCCTGACATTTTGATACAAAAATATTGAACACAATGGGCACAATTGAATTTGTTATTTAAATTTTGAATTGCCCGCCATTTTATGCCATTTGGTCCAAAATGGATTTTTTTTTTTCAAAATTTAGATCTCGACGTCAGCTTTTCGATGCCAAAAAAAAATTTTCTTGGAGTCATTTTAACCATTTTTTTTTTACATTTGTTTATTAATCAAATAACAACAAATGCGTTTTTTCGCTCATTTTGAAAAAAAAAAAATGGAAAATTTTTATCACATCTGGTAGAGAATCGAGCTAAAAAAAGTTATTTTTGTTAACAACTTTTTTTTCAAAATGGTCGAAAAAAACGCAATTGTTATTTGATTAATAAAAAAAAATGACTCCAAAAAAATTTTTTTTAATGCCATCGGAAATTTTGAAAAAAAAATATCCATTTTGGACCAAAGGGCATAAAATGGCGGGCAATTCAAATTTTAAATAAAAAATTCAATTGTGCCCACTGGGCTCAATATTTTTATACCAAAGTTTCAGGGTATTTTTGCTACAATAAAAGGCATATTTTCTGAAAATTTCAACCCGATCGGTTCACTTAGTCGACATGTACAATAAAATGAAAAAAAAATATTCTTTTGCCGGTTTTTTTCAATTTGATAGGATATGTACGCACTTGAGCGACTGAAAACTAACAAGAATGTGTTGGAAAATGTAATTATGAAGAACTTGGTTTTTTTTGTCTCGATTCGACTTATATAACCGGAGTTCACATTTTAAGCTAAAAAAATGCGTTTTGAAAACTTAAATTGTTTATAAACAAAAGAGCACACGTTTTTCGAGGTCCTAAACTCAGGACAATAATCCTGGTGATACCCCAGAGAGGATAAACTCATAATATTGCTATATCTGAACTGGAAATTGCGATGTCAAAGATGCTCCTCGCACTGGTCGGCTGATGATAGAAAAAGTTGATAGAATTTTCAGCAAAAGATGAGGAAGGTCGGCCACGACATCGCCAACGAACTAAATATCCATCACCAAACAGTTCTAAACCATTTGGAGAAAGCGGGCTACAAAAAGAAGTTCGAATGCATGGGTGCCACATAATTTGACGTTAAAAATTTCCTCGGTCGAAATTTCATCTGCGAAACGTAAAGAAATCAAGCCATTTCTGAAGCGTTTGATCACAGATGATGAAAAGGAGATCACGTAAGCCAATAATGTGCGAAAAATGATGCTATGTGTTTGGTAAAACTGAAAGAGAATCGTGCATCATGAGCTGCTACAGTCTGGCCAAATCATTGATTCTGTATGCTACCGACAGTAAATGACAATGTGGAAGCAAGCGATTGAAAAAAATAGGCCGGAACTAGTCAAAAGAAAAGGTATCGTCTTCCATCATGACAACGCTGGACCACACCCACCCCTTGATGACTCGGCAAACATTGAGATAGCTTGGCTGGGAAGTATCCATCATATAGCCCGGACCTGGCACCATCAGACTAAAATTTGTTTCGACCTCTGCGGAACTCCCTGAATGGGGTTCAGTTAGTTTCAAAAGAGGCCTGTGAAAACCACTGGCCATAATTTTTTTGTCCAAAAATCACAAAAGTTCTACAATGACGGTAATCAAACAAAACGGCACATATTTGGTTTAATAAAATTCTTTTAAAATATAAAAAACAATCGTTAAAAATTCTGACTTTAAAAGGTTCAATATTTTTTCGACGATATATATTTTTTTGCCGGTTTTTTCAATTTGATAGGATATGTACGCACTTGAGCGACTGAAAACTAACAAGAATGTATTGGAAAATGTAATTATGAAGAGTATGGTTTTTAAGCTAAAAAAAATGCGTTTTGAAAACTTCAATTGTTTATAAACAAAAGAGCACACGTTTTTTCGAGGTCCTAAACTCAGGACAATAATCCTGGTGATACCCCAGAGAGGATAAATTCATAATATTGCTTTATCTGAACTGTGTAATTTCAAATGCTTTTTTTACTGCACTAAAAATGAAATAGTTTTTATTACCAGAAAATAAATGTCTACTTGCCTATCTTATCATTATTTTGACCTTCTTTTACTGCACTAATTAGATAATATCGGTTTTCGAAAATTTTTAAGTTCGGAAATTTTAAACAAAATTTTAAGGACCTCTGATGACCCGTAAAAATTACTTTACTACTACAAATCTCGAACTTTTTTCCACACCCTTCTAAAAAACCAAAGTTATTTACAAACAATTTAAACTTAAGACAATGTGCAACTGACATTGCACACTGTTATACGGCATCAGTTTCGGGTTTCTCCCTTATCCACACCGTTATATTTAGGCTCTGACCTTGCTTCTTCTATTTCCTTCGTTAAATCCGGCGAGTTCTCTCTAGGAAACAAGTCTTGTTGGTGCTGCTCCTCTTCGATAGGCCTGGCACTTCTTTCTAATTGAGATACCAGTGCTGGTATAGCTGGGCCTAAGTTCGAGCTGAGTACTTCGTTGGGTAGATCGAGGATGAACTTTGGAATGCTTGCTCCGCAGAGGAATTGAGAGATCTCCTCTGAGAAGTTGTTGCAATTGTGGTGGAGGAGTTGATAAGATTTGCCGCTAAAAAAGAATGTTATGCTTATGATATATCACTAGCACTACAGTTTTTTTTGTGTTGTCATGTACACGGTTTGTAGGTAAGTTAAAAATAGCAGAGAGCATGAGCTTTATATGTTGGTGTTTTTTTAAAAAATATCTACCTAGTTACGAAAGAGAACTCGTAGATCTTAAAAAATTTAGTCCAGCATTTCTCGAGTTGTTTCATTCCATCAACAATTTTTTTTTGCAACTCATCATCTAAGGAAAACTTTCGGCCCCCGGGTCTTTTTTCAGACGTTTTAACAAAAAAAGTCACGGGGTGCGAAATCAGGACTCTAGGGTGAATACTGTAACTCGATGATTCCACAGCTTTTGGCAATGGCTTGAACTTTGCGACCCTTTTGAAACCTACAGTTGTTGTGTTGATTCTCCATAAATTCTGACGTTTTTCTCTAATTAAAGGAACAAATGCTGCGCAGGACTATGAAGAAAATTGTGTTGATGATCAAGAAACGTTATCAAAACCAACAGCCAAAAGATGGTTCAGATGCTTTCGTTCTGGAAATTGCGATGTCAAAGATGCTCCTCGCACTGGTCGGCTGATGATAGAAAAAGTTGATAGAATTTTAGCAAAAGATGAGAAAGGTCGGCCACGATATCGCCAACGAACTAAACATCCATCACCAAACTGTTCTAAACCGTTTGGAGAAAGCGGGCTACAAAAATAAGTTCGAATGCATGGGTGTCACATAATTTGACGCTAAAAATTTCCTCGGTCGAATTTTCATCTGCGAAACGTAAAGAAATCAAGCCATTTCTGAAGCGTTTGATCACATGTGATGAAAAGGGGATCACGTAAGCCAATAATGTGCGAAAAATGATGCTGTATGTTTGGTAAAATTGGAAGAGAATCGTGCATCATGAGCTGCTACAGTCTGGCCAAACCATTGATTCTATATGCTACCGACAGTAAATGACAATGTGGAAGCAAGCGATTGAAAAAAATAGGCCGGAACTAGTCAAAAGAAAAGGTATCGCCTTCCATCATGACAACGCTGGACCACACCCACCCCTTGATGACTCGGCAAACATTGAGAGAGCTTGGCTGGGAAGTATCCATCGCATAGCCCGGACCTGGCACCATCAGACCAAATTTTGTTTCGACTTCTGCGGAACTCCCTGAATGGGGTTCAGTTCGTTTCAAAAGAGGCCTGTGTAAACCACTGGCCATAATTTTTTTGTCCAAAAATCACAAAAGTTCTACAATGACGGTAATCGAACAAAACGACACATATTTGGTTTAATAAAATTCTTTTAAAATATAAAAAACCATCGTTAAAATTTTGACTTTAAAAGGTTCAATATTTTTTCGACGACATATATATATATATATATATATATATATATATATATATATATATATATATATAGAGTGTTATGAAATTCACTACATATATTGAAATGAAGAGTTATTTTTGATCGACTTACTAAACCAGTGAAACAACGGTCGGCTACAACATTGGTGGCAGCGGAAAACAGTTTAAGGTTACAACATTGATGGCAGCAAAAAACAACGGTAAGCTACAGTGGAAACCTACAAACGGAAACTATAGAGTGCTAACTGAAGGAGCGCCAAGACGCAGTGGGGAGACGTAACAGATTCCTAAAAGAAAAAGCAACCACTCAGAGAAGGAAGAAAAGGAAAAATCTGAAGGCACGTGGAGACGTAGGAGATTTCCAAAAGAGAAGAGTGTGTAGACCAATGAAAAATTAAAAAAAAAAAGGTAAAACTGCATTTTACCAAGTCATTTACCAAATTAATCTGCGGATGAAAGGCGGCTATTTACAATGAAGCGATAAAAAAATGAAATAATTTCTTGGGAACGGGCGAGAACAGTTCTGTTTTAAAGCGGCAGGAGTTTAGCCTGTTGACGTCTTTCCCGAACAGTTGTTTAAAGCAGCTGAAAATATAAACGTTGTCTCTCTCAAACAAACTCAAGTAATGAAAGCACATCGATCTTACAAGACGCTTCTATTATTATCAATAATGAAAACAAGCAAATTATTCAGCAACCCGACATCAACTGTGGAAAGTACATCAAGTGGTGGTGACAACATTAATAAACAAAAGAAGGAATCAAAGAAAAAACAACGGCTTAGGTATACGATATAACGATATACCTAAGCCTCCCCTACAAATCTCAAATAAAAAGCCACACTCAGTCGGCGTCAAAAAAAAAACTCTAATGCATACGCGAGGCGCGGCTGCGCGCCCATCAAAAGAAAGTATTTTTTGTGTGGAACAAAAGAAACTGAAGAAGGCGAACGACTTTTCACCCACCCCAATTTTGCAAATCCGACCTCAGATTCATGATCAGCAACCCAAAAAACCCCCGTGTACCAAATTTGGTAAGAATCGGTTGAATTTTAATTTGAATTCGTTTTTGCATTCGAGAAGCACTATATCTGTCTGATTTATTGAGGTTAGAAAGAAAACAGAACTGTATGGCTTAATCCAACCGATGAATATTAGCCTAGCGTGTCCGAATACATATTAATACATCTTTGGATTCATGAAAAAACTTGAATCAATTTTTTAGGAGTATATTTTTCTTAATTTTTACTAATTTTTACCTATTTTTTGAGGTTAGAAAAAAATTGAGATGTGATGGCGATATTCTGACGTCAGATTCGTGATCAGCGGGCAAAAATACTACGGATCTGATATATCGCATCAAAAGTATACCCCACTTTTTTTTTTGTGGGGCTGTGTTATTGTTCATTTTTCTAAGCATTAGCGCCTAATCTAAATAAAAAATTAGTAAAAAATGATATTAGATTTTGTTTACTGTTTGTAACGAACTTCGGATATAGCGAACCATTTTTAGTGATTTTTTGGAGTTCGTTATAAACGGACTTCATTGCAAATAAACACATACATATACATACATATACTTACATATATATATATATATATATATATATATATATATATATATATATATATATATATATATAAACATATATAAATATATATATATATATATATATATATATATATATATATATATGTATATATATATATATATATATATATATATATATATATATATATATATATATATATATATATATATATATTTATATAAAATTCTAACAAAACATAATCTTTTATAATTTATGTAATACATATTTTTTTTTTCTTTTTGTTTATATTATTTGTCTCAAATAGCCCATTATATCCTGGCAAATCTCTGTTATCGCAAATCACAATCACAGATGGAAATTAAAATTTATATTTACGTATAAATTTATATACTTATGTCATCCAAATATAAACAAATAAAACATAACGTCGCTCCTACACAATATTTATTTTTGAATTTAAGTAATTTTAAAACTGCCAATAAAATAGAATTGTTACTCAAAAATGACTATAAAGTATTATTAAAAACTTGGCTTGTACACAATTATGCAGCAATCTTTCTATACCAACTTGTGTCAAAATAAATGTAAAAAAAATATTTCACTGCATTTTTATATTAAAAATTTTAAATTTTCTTACTTTCAACCCATTTTTTTTAAAAATTATATTCAAAATTTTTCTATTATTCTAAACAAATAAAATAATAAAACCGGTGAGCATGGACGGACGCCAAGTAATACGCTAATCCAACCAGATTCCGAATTACCCATCTTTACTGGGGCATCAAATCCCAACCTTTGCAAGTTATTAATAAGCAAAATATGATTTGCCATGTTGAATGTCTTTGGGTAGGGGCCCCAAGTTGGAATCCTGGGGCCCTCCCGATGAGGTTTCAAAAGTAGAAGACCTAAATCCATGATATTGAACATATTGAGAGTGCTGTATCAGATATGACAGAAAAAGTACATAAATATGTCAGATAAACCCAAAGTTCTAACCTTGCCCAGTATGATCCTATGGTTTATTTTGTTAAAAAGCTTTAGACAAATCGGAAAACCACATCAACTTGGCTCTTATTTTTTATAAACACTTAATAAAAAGTATGCGAAACATGCCAGATTGATGGTAGGCGACCATTCCCTTAAAAAGCCGTGTTGTTTTAGAGTAGGACGCGGTTTAATTCTATTTATTAAGTAGTCATATAATCTTCTTTATAAGTCACTGCTTATCCACTGCAGGAGATAGGCCTCTTCAAGTTTCTTCCAATTGTCTCTATCCTGTACAAGATGGAGTCATCTACTGCTCTCCCAAGGTCGCCATTTAAGTAATTTTGTTGTCCATCTACCATCAGTCGTTCTAGCCACATGCCCCCCCCCCATCGCCACTTTAATTTTGCCACTCTTTCATTGATATCTGTAATTCTTTTTGTGCGTCTTATATTCTAGCTTTTAATGTGTTCTCATAAACTGAAACCTAACATTTCTCTTTCCAGGGCCCGTTGAGTACGTTGGAGGCGACAAAGACTATTTTTGTATGGGTCATGGTTTCTAGCCCATATGTAGTTACTGGAAGTACACTTTTCTTTTTAAGGTCATAGGGATATGTCTGTTTTTTTAGAACGAATCCCAGTTTTTGAAATGTAGTCGAGCTGAGACCAATTCGCCTTGGTATTCCCGCTGTTTGATCGACCTTCACCAATCTAATCTTACTTCCCAAGTATATATACTCTTCCAATCTCTCTACCTCTTCTGTACCGATCTTAATTTTTATGTTTTCTGGGCTTAGAGGTTTTGCTTTCTTGATGTTCATCTCAAGTCCAACTTTCTGTAAAGCTTGATTAAGTTGTTCTATCATGTTTTCGAGTTCTAGATCTTCGCTAATCAGTACTACATCATCCGCGAATCGCAACTGACATAAATACATGCCATCGATTTTAATTTCCTTCTCCTCCCACTCAAGACTTTTAAATACATCTTCCACAGCCAGGGTAAACAATTTTGGTGAAATCGTATCGCCCTGCCTAACACCTTTCTTGATCTTTATGGGCTCAATTTTTTGATCTTCATTTAATTTAACCGTTTATTTTTCTCTAAAGCGCTCCAAGAGCCGCACGTG
The DNA here is from genome assembly GCA_019049505.1 of Pachyrhynchus sulphureomaculatus. Taxonomy (NCBI): domain Eukaryota; kingdom Metazoa; phylum Arthropoda; class Insecta; order Coleoptera; family Curculionidae; genus Pachyrhynchus; species Pachyrhynchus sulphureomaculatus. The sequence continues at coordinate 154,290,431 of CM032455.1, read as the reverse complement.
TGCGGAAAAAGCGATTCACGTTGTTCTTGAATCGCTGTAAATTGTACTCGGTGGGAAACACAGCGCTGGGCAAATTATTCCAAAAGGATGATGTTCTCCATATAAAAGACTGCTTGAAAAGCGTTGTATGAGGAGTAGCAAGCTGAACCTCATACGGATGTGAAGTATTAGTGTGACGTGTATTTCTAACATGCACCGCTCTGGAAGGAATTAAGCGGGTTAGATCTTTGGAATACTTTCCATGAAAATACTTTTAAAACAGACTCAAGTCGCCAACCGTTCTTCGATGTTCGTTAATTCATATATGAATTTTAAAAGTTCGGTATATCTTCAGTCTATTCTGGCATGAGCTAAGGACTGCATAAGTGCCTAAAGTTATATAATAAGATCTTAAAAATTTTGGAAAAACCACAAATTAATGAGACTGATCTGTAATTATGTATGTCAGACTTATCCCCCTTTTTAAATACAGTAGAATCTCACAAATTAGAACCACTTTGTGCACCGGGCAGTTCGAATTTCTGAAAAGTTCGAATTTCTGGACATTTTTTTTTTACAGAAAATGATAAAATTATAATAAAACTAGTTATGTAAGCTTTATTTTAACACAAAACAGTTTTTATTTATTAACATTTAATTAATTGAACATATTAAATTCATAGAAAAACTTTTAAAAAGTTTTTTAATTATTAGGTATTTAATTGGTTTTTAACATAAAATCAGTAATACTTGTTTGTTTTTTTTGATTTATTTAAACTGGATACGACGATATCGTTACGGACGTCCAAAAGGTTAGACATGTGTTTAATGGAAAATATATCACTGGTTTTGCACCATTTTATAACATTATTGATGCCTTCAAGGACTTTTAAATGAGGAATAGCTGGCGTTATGTCGACGTCGCTGCTATCTGAAGCCTCCTCATCGCTATTCTCTGCATCAGATCCGTCAGTAAACACATCTTCATTCCATTCCTCGATTTCATTTACATTTACGGAATTGTTTGGCATAATTTCATTCAAAAGATCAAGATTTATTTGAAGAACTTCATTGCAATCCTGATTTCGTTGAGCCAATTGTGCTAGTGGCAAATCATCATCGCTGTCGTAATCGCCTGAGTCCCAATTTAATAATTTGGACCAAGAATTTTTTAACACTGTCTGTTGTACCTCATCCCATGCTTGTTTCAACAATATTATTGCATCTTGGATTGAATGCCGTTTCAAAAGCTTATCAATATCACCACCATCACCAATTAATTGAGATAGCAACTTACTTCTGTAAATAAGTTTTGTCATTTTAATAGGATTTTGATCCACTGGCTACACAGCTGCTGTTACATTTGGCGGCAAGAAATATGCAATTATATTACCATCCTCACTTTGAAGTTTATCAATTGGTGCATGAGCGGAACAGTTATCTACAAGCAGAAGAGCTTTTGGGGCCAAATTATTGTCTTCAGAAAATCGGATGACCTGTAGAACAAAAAAAAAATAAAATTTTTAAATATGGAACTTAAAATATGCATTGGTTAAACATACTTCTTTGATAAATATCTTGTGAAACCAATCATGAAAAATCCGGGAAGTCATCCACGCATTTTTCGAAAAGTCATAATGAAGTGGGTTATCAAATCCTCTGAAGCTTCTTGGCTTTTTTAGCTTTTCCAATAACCAATGGTTTTAATTTGTGTGATCCATCAGAATTTGCGCCTAGTAAAATTGAAACGCGTTCTTTTTGAATTTTAAATCCTTGGGCACTTTTTTCACAAGCAGCGACAAATGTTTTATCTGGAAGGCAACGGAAAAATAATCCGCTTTCATCAGCATTATAGATTTGTGTTTCCAATAACCCCATTTCCGCGACTTTTGCATGAAATCTGTGTAGAAATGGAGTGACCTCACCAACATCACTCGAAAGTATTTCACCACCAATTTTTAAAAACCGTATTCCATGACGGGTTTTTAAAATTTGGAGAACCATCCATCACTTGCAGTAAATGCGTTTTCATCTTTATCGGGGTACACTTCACTAAAAATTGACTTAGCTTTTGCTTTTAATACGGGTCCTGTCACTGTGTTCTTCTTTTCACGTTGATTTAAAAACCACTTATAAAGGCGCTTTTCCATTTCCTCATATTTTGCCTTATGTAAAGATTTTTTTTTTGCTTCCTGATAGGTGCTGGTAACTGCATCCATTATTTCTTGTTTTTTTGATTTTATGTAGCTGATGGAAGATTTTGTCACATTAAAATCTTGAGCTAAACGATTTCCACTCACGCCTTCATTAAGTCTTTTTAATATTTTAACCTTAGTATCCAAAGATAAGGTATTTTTTTTACGTTTGTTTAGCTTTTTTTTTTTAACTTTCACATGTATGAACACTTCACTTTGACCTTCAGTCATCAATTGACCCAAATTTGTACAAGCATATCAAATTTCACACGCATATGACCGAATTGTACACACCACGAATAACTCGGTGATTCCCCGTTTTATTTTTACTTTAATGAGCGAAAAAAAATAATTTGTAGTGAAAATACAAAAAAAAAGTGAAAAAACTTCCAGAAATTAGAACCCCCTGTTCTAATTTTAGAGCGTTTAATTTGGTTTTTCGCCTATTTAGTTCAAAATCATAGAAAAAAAATATTTTCTAGTGGAAATAAAAACTAAAAAAAAACAACACTTCTAGAAATTAGAACCACAGGTTCTAATTTCAGAGCGTCCAATACATTGAAATGGCCGGTTCAGTCATCAATTGACCCAAATTTGTACAAGCATATCAAATTTCACACGCATATGACCGAATTGTACACACCACGAATAACTCGGTGATTCCCCGTTTTATTTTTTTACTTTAATGAGCGAAAAAAAAATAATTTGTAGTGAAAATACAAAAAAAAGTAAAAAAATTCCAGAAATTAGAACCCCCTGTTCTAATTTTAGAGCGTTTAATTTGGTTTTTCGCCTATTTAGTTCAAAATCATAGAAAAAAAATATTTTCTAGTGGAAATAAAAACTAAAAAAAACAACACTTCTAGAAATTAGAACCACAGGTTCTAATTTCAGAGCGTCCAATACATTGAAATGGCCGGTTCTAATTTCTGGACGGTTCGAATTTGTGACGGTTCGAATTTGTGAGCTTCTACTGTACTAGACATATTTTACTGATTTTCCATATTTTTTAAGTTTTATAACTTAGCCGTAAAAGTAATGCCATATAAAAAATTTCTTAGATATCAATTTACTGTCGCTGATCTAAGTAATGTTTTGCAGTCCTTTTGATCTTTTTCTTTTGAAAATGAAACAAAGTAATTTGGAGCGTCAGTAACAAACTAGCCATCAGGCTTACTGAGGCTTTAATGCTGGCAAATCGACAAATAAACATTCCTGTGGGCTTTCTAAAGAAGGTGGAGTATCTGAAACTATAGTTTTGAAGACTGTGCACAAGGATTTAGAGATGTAAAAAGTTTTTTGCATGAAGGATCTGCCAATTTCTTATACCAGAGCAAGAACTGACAAGGAAAGAAATTTCTCAACACATGTTGCCGCTTTAGAGAACAATGAGACTTGGGTGTTCTATTGGGATTATTCCATGAAAAAGGAGATTATGCCATGAGTTCAGGGCCCACAGGCCTAGCACTGTTCAAGCCATTAAAGCTGTGGATTCCCTGAATTACATTATTCTATTTTTTTGACTTCCTTTTGTTTAAAAATCTGAAAAAAACACCTTAGAGGACAAAAATTTTCCTCAGTTGATGAGATGGAAGCCACCGTAGCATTGTGTTGAGGCGCAAACAAAATATTTGAGTAAATGTATTAGTGTAGATGGTAGTTATGTAGAAAAAAAAAACACTTAAACAAACTTAAAAAATACCCTCATACATTGAAGAGTTAGATTTACTCTAGAAAATTTTTCAAAATACAATATTTTAGATAAAATAGAAATTAGCTATCATAAAATTTTGGATGAACACAAAATAGCAAATAAAACACTAAACAAAATGCGATGACGCCGCATTACAATTATGTGTACCCTAATGGATGTCATAAAGGACATACTATTTTTAAATTGGGATCTTTTGTAATACAGAGTCAGATAATCTAAATATACAAAACCAATATAATCTAAAATAAAAACAAAATGTGCCCTTTTTAAACTAAGAGAAAAAAAAACCAGCAGCATATAGAAGTTTCTAAACAAGGCGCTTATGGTCTGCACATATATAGTGTGTGTGTGTTTACATATGTATGTATATATATATATATATATATATATATATATATATATATATATATATATATACATACATACATACATTACATATATATATATTATATATATATATATATATATATATATATATATATATATATATATATATATATATATATATACATATATACAGTCCCTGGCCAAATTATTAGACGCACTGTATTTTTTTTAGTAATTTTATGTTTCTTAAGAGTTTTTATGCAATAATGGTATATTTAAACTACAATATTATTGATTCTTATTTAAAAGAATTGTTGTAGACTACATATTTGTATTTATTTTTAACATATGGCAACACTGTGTTGACAAAGTGATACATGAACGTAAATAAGTACAAACCTGTATCAGTCGCGATCGGAATCCAGTCAGGTACGGACGTGTTTCTGTGGCTTTATGGACTGTGATTGTTTGTTTAACAGTTTTATACTACTCAGTTATTAGTTTATTTTGTATGCAGTGTTTTTAAAAAAGTAATTGGACTATTTTCATTATGGGTAGAAAAGGCGATCTTTCACCACGTAAAAAAGCTGAAGTGAAGGCCCTTGTGATTGCGAAAACATTTACAAACCGAGAAATATCACGAAGATTGGAGGTTTCTGAAGCTAGTGTACGACGCATAAAAAAGAAAATTGAGTCAGGGAAGGAATTAAGCCCGGAAAGAAAGAAAAGATGCGGTAGAAAACCAATTTTCACTCCACGGTCAGAGAGATGTTTGAAGAAAATTTGTGTAGAAAACAGATTTGCTACCACAAAGGTAATAAAATCACAACTCCAGGATGCTAGCGTAAATGCTTCTGAGCGCACTGTTTGAAGAAAATTAAAAGAATTAGATTTTAAGGCCTGTCGCCCCGCCAGGAAGCCCAAGTTAACAGCTGCAATGAAAGCAAAGCGCCTGAAGTGGGCCAAACAATGGCAAGACAAAGATGTGGACTTCTGGAGACCGGTAAGATACAGCAATTTAATCAATAATTGATACATTATTATCATTTTCAGTTAAATAAAGCAAATAAACATGGAAGTTTATATATTTTTCCTATTTTTGACAGGTCTGCTTCAGTGACGAAAGCACATTCGAAATTTTGCAGAATAAAGCTCAGTATGTGCGTCGTCGTCATGGAGAGAAGTTTCATCCTGATTGTGTCGTCCCGACGGTTAAACATCCCACCAAAGTGATGATTTGGTCAGTCATCAGCGGCAAGGGCACTGGACGTCTGTACGTCGTCAAAGGAATAATGAGGCAAGATCAGTACAAAGAAGTATTACAAAATCGGTTGATTCCGCAGCTCAGAGAATGGTTTCCAAATGGGGAACCATTCACTTTCATGCAAGATGGAGCTCCCTGCCACACTGCTCGGTCTGTTAAAGCTTTTTTTGGCAGAAAAAAATATCCCTCTGTTGGATTGGCCGGGTATGAACCCCATTGAAAATGTGTGGGAGCTGATGAAAAGAGAAGTGGCTAAAGATGTGATTACCAACAAAACCCAGCTCCTAGAAAAGATTATTCATGTGTGGAATCATCATCCTCAAATGCAGGAGACAGTACAATCTTGCATTGATAGCATGCCGCGCAGAATTAAAGCTTTGATAGCGGCTAAAGGTGGCTCAACTAAATATTGACTTTTACTAACATTAATTTCACTTTTCTTTAAAACTTAATAAACTTATGCTTTTCTAAATTAATGCTGTTTTATTTATGTCAAATAAATAGGTAAGTGATTGGATAATATAAAAATAAAAAACAAATCAATTTAAAATAATAAAACGGTACAATATCACTCGGTAATTAATATTTTACATGAAATCTTGCAGTGCGTCTAATAATTTGGCCAGGGACTGTACATATATACATATATACATATATACATATATATATATATATATATATATATATATATATATATATATATATATATATACATATATATATATTTATATATATATATATATATATATATATATATATATGTGTATGTATATACAATGGAGGTCACAGAAATTGCATCACTTAATAAAAATGATATTTTTCTAAAACTGAAACTTGATTCTCACTTCTGATGATTGTAACAACTGATTTGAAAAGGAGAACTATGAATAACAGCTACTGGAGGCATAAACATGGATTCTAATGAATCTTTAATGTATTGGTGATTAAGAAAATACTTATATTTTTCATGGAACTAAAAAAGAACTTAGTAGAAAACACATCAAAAATATGTTTTTAAACACTTTTTTCTCATCTAGTATTTCTTGAGCCACCTTTGGCCTTCATCGCTGATGCAATTCTGGTTGGCATCGAGTTGATCAAATTTTTTATGATTTCATCACTGACCTCCTAATTACACACATTCTCAATTGTTTACTTTAGCTCATCTTTAGTTTTAGGTTCAGCTGCATTAATTTTTTTGCTTCATGATCATCCACAAGTTCTCTATGGGGTTTAAATCGGGGCTGTATTCTGAACATGGTAATAGGAGATGTCATTTTCTGTTAAAAATTGCCTTACACATTCAAAAAGAGAACCATATGGAAAATATAAAATGCAAAACTTTATGGTGATAAAATTTTTTCAATCAATAAATACTGAGTACTTACAGATTTGGATCTGTGGCATGGAGCAGAATCATCTTGAAAAATGAAGTTTTCACAGTGAGAAAGATGGTGTCTCTTTGAGGGAATCAAACTCTCTTCCAAACTTTTTATATATTTTTTTGTATTAACAGTTCCATCTATAAAACTTATTTGGCTGATTCCAAAGTAGGAAAAACATCCCCAGATCATTACATTTGCCCTATGTTTCACTATCTTTAATGTGCAGGATTCATAAAATCTGGCAAGTGCACGATGTCTTACATAGGGAGGACAATCAAAACTAAAGATGATAAATTTGCTTTCATTTGAAAACATTGTTTTTCTCCAGCCTTCTAATTGCCATATTGTTTCGCCCAATTCAAACGTCATTCCTTCATTTTTTTAATGAGAAATGGTTTTTTGGCTAGTTTTTTGCCATTTTCCAGTTTCTAGACTATCTGCTAAATCCCTTGATATTTTCTTAGCAGTTTTGAAGCGATCTTCTAAAGACAATTGCATCATCAAGCAGTCAAATAGTTCATCTGTCTATCTTTTCCTCCCAGTACCTTTCTCCTGCTCGGTGGTGCCCTAAGAAACATCTTTCTTTAAAACCCTTACCACAGTGGACTGATGGCACTTTACCCTTTTCGCTATTTCTTGTGAAGAAAATCTTATTTCAGCAAATGTTACACTTTCTAAATTTTTTTTTATGAAGACAGTTATTTAAAATTAGACATGATAAGGAACAATAACTTGTACTAGCCATTTCAGTGGTTAAAACTAAACTGAAAGTCATCGGTTGAGTTTGCTCTAATCCTAATAAGTAAACAAAAACAATATTGTTTAACTATACCACTGTTTAGGATTAAAATTTCAAAAATAATAGGCGATGCAATTTTTATCAGCACGACTATATGGACACATATATATAACACATGGGCTGAAAAGTCCCGGGCCTAACAAAGAAAACATGGTTTTTTTGGTTCAAAATTAGCTTTATTCATCAACGTAATCTCCATCAAGAGCAACGCAATCATTCCAACGCCGCTCTAACAATGGCCAAACACTGCTCAGAATCATCAACACGTTCTTGTTTTTGATAAACAGTAAGCAAACGCGGCACCCACTTTGAACAGAGCTTTCTCATACTCAAATGCTCATGCAATATAAAGCCAACACGTTCTTTTGATATCTTTACGATGTCAGCTAACTCACGCAACTTCACTTTTCGATCATTCAAAACGATTTTATGGATTTTTTTTGATGTTTTCTGGTGTTACCGCCTCATTTGGACGTCCACTGCGTTCTGCATCATCGGTGTCTCTACGACCACGTTTGAAGTCAGCAAACCAACGTTTTATTGTTGTTTCTGATGGAGCGGAGTCCCCATAACACTTTTCAAGCCATTGCTTCGCTTGAACGGTATTTTTTCCCATCAAGAAGCAGTGTAAAATTAAAACACGAAATTGTTTTTGATCCATTGTTTTGAAAATAACAAAAGTAGCGTCACTCTTAGCACAATAACTCACAAACTAATGAATAGAATATCATGAAATTTTAACAGCTGTCTTTTGAAGGTTAGTATTAACTGAAAAAAAGGTGACTGCAATAAAACTAGCGCCATCTATGTGTTAGGCCCGGGACTTTTCAGCCCATGTGTTATATATATATATATATATATATATATATATATATATATATATATATATATATATATATATATATTCTACTATTTCTATTAAAAGTTTATAATAATTGAAAAGCCTATAGCAACTTTCTAAACTTAAGAATGTTAACTGTACTTACGAATAGGTAGTTTGGGATAATCCACCCAAATAATCAATGAAAACTGAGTATGGGACCTGAGTTTCCCCTAAATATTTGATTTCTTTTGGAGATCCTAATGCAGTCTGCCCCTAAAAATGTTCTAAATTAGAATTTGGTTTATCTACTTAAATTGATAGTTATTTCCTAAATTAAATTATAACACTACAAAAATGGGTGAAGTTATTTATAGAATTTAATGTGAAAACCATGCGGTCTTCAAAAATATGCCGGCTGCCGGCAAAATTATCCTAAAAATATATTAATATTATTGGACTAGCTTCTATCATGGAAATATGCATTAGTTTTCAAAACAAAAAACTCATTTACCAGAAAAAGCAAAAGATTCACACATACAATGAAATTAAATGCTGCCGCACTGTCTTCACACAACACCAACTCTATTTATAGCCCGTTCCCAATTATAGACTTTTTACTTTCACACTTGAATTTTAAAACTAAACTGAAATATATTGAGACACTAGAGCCATCTTACACATGTAACCCTACTCTTACATTCTATATCTATAAATACATTGCTTCGGCTATATGAGATGAAAATAGTTGTTCGACTTGTGTTTATAAATAAAAGAAAAAAACAAGTTGGTATGCGCCAAATTTTATACTCTATGTGGTGTGCCAAATTAATATAAGATTATTTATTTGGAAATTCGTGGTTAAAGAGGTTTGTTTAAGGAACAATTGCTATTTTAATTTGTACTTACGGGGTTGCAACTTTCTACACCACGGGATCCAAAGAAGTACTCTCTGTTGTATACTACTATTGAAGTATGCCAAATTCCATCAATTTTTTTTCCTATAAAACAAAAATAAAGTAAAATTGGGGTACAAAATTCACAATCAAAAAACTTAAGTTTTTGAATGAAAATATGCTTACCAATTAAAATGGGGGATAGGTGTGATGCCATACCCAAAGATAAATCATAAATATAAAGTTCTACTCTGTGTGTTTCCATTTTTTCAACTTCCTGGATCTGTTATGCGATTTTTCTAATATTTCTTGGAGAACAGTCAGAAACAGCTGATCCTCGTCTAATTTGACAACTACCTCAGAAAAGGCTCAGATAAATGAACCTATAATTTTTATTCCAAGTTAAACACTTGTAGTAATTGTAACACTGTTAATGAATGACTAATAATATTAACAATTTATAAAAATATCGATTATGCACTGTCACCTGAATACGTTGCTTTTTCTAGAAGGAATGAATTTCATATTTTGCACGAATTGGATTCCCGCCATGACAACAAATTTTCAAAATGCGCTTAGAATGGAATACTCTGGATTAATGCGGAAATATTAGTCCACGTAGTCTACAGAAAATTCCAAATGTCCTATTTTTAGCTAAGCACAGTCTATGCAATTGTAAAATCTACCTGTTTACAACTATTTTTAGAGTCTTAGAAAATACATTACGAAAATAGTGAGTTAGGTTTTACGTCTTTCATATTCCCTATAACTTCAATTACCAGAATGTACTTAAAATATATTAACTTATAAGCAATAATACTGAATTATTTAGAAGAAAAATTGAAGAATTTCACTTAAATCCAAATATTTAATATATAAAATATTTTGTCCCGGGAATTTTTGAATAATTATAGGGAATTTTTGATTTATTTATAAGTGTCATGTTGGCCAACTAAAAATTTTGACACCTTGCTGACAATTGTCTGACAGGTAAACTCAAAAGTTTTCAACGGGGCAGTTTAACTTTATGGCAAAATTTTAAAATGTCCAAAGATAAATCGTTTGTAAGTAATTTTAATTTCGTTAGTTTATTTTGAATTACATTGCCAAGACGTCTGTAAATAACTGGTTTGCCAAAAAATACTTATCATGGCCATAACCTCAAAGTTTCAAAAATATCACTGACGACAAAAGTTTTATTTTTATATATTTTTCAGCTGTTGCGGATCCAGAGTCCAGAAGGGACGAGGAGAATTGAAATTAGTCCTTCGTCGACCACTTGTCAGTTGTTTGAGTCCATACATGATGAATTTAACTTAAATAGTTTCGCTTTTGCATTGTATAAACAAAGAAATAAGAAAGATGAGATCGCTAGTAGTAAGACTAAAACACTTAGGAATGTGGGCCTTCGTCATGGGGATATGGTATTTTTGTTACCACTTAATGGTTCAGTTTTGTTTAATGTAAGATATTTGTTTTGGTTTTAGTAATTTATTATAATTTTTAGCTGTTACTTTTCATCAACTTACAGAGACTGTAGAGTTATAATTTTAAGTAAATTGAGCTAACTCTTTAACAGTAACAATAAGTACATTATGGTTTAATAATCCTTTAATTTCCTTTAATGTAAAAACCTTAAAAATGTTAACTTGGGAATTTTATTAGTTTCGAAGTACTTATTAGAAATTAATATGTTTTTCTAAAGTAAAATTAATATTATTATTTTTTAGACTAATACCCCTTCTGGTGAACCAGTCTCAGAGCCTGGGCCTTCTACTAGCTCAAGTACTAGAAGCAGCTCAGCATCCAGTGGTACGAGTAGAGCATTAGCAACACCTAAATCCACTGTCAAGGAGGATGAAGTGGACCAGCTTTTATCTAAAATGGATGGCAGAATTGAAAGGAAGAGAGATGATAAGCTGTGAGTACAAAAGATAATACCTTAGGCATTTTATTAATGCTTAAATATCTTTTTTAGCTGTCGTCATAATGCCAATTCTAAATGTGTTCACTGTTCATCATTAGAACCGTTTGATGAAGCCTATTTAAAGGAACATAACATTAAACATTTGTCTTTTCATTCATATCTATGTAAAATGATGTCTGGAGTTGATCGTGGAAAATTTTTAGCTCTCGAAGATATTTCCTGTAGTATTAAGACAGGGTGCAAAGACCACCCTCCATGGCCCAAAGGTATTTGTTCAAAATGCCAACCAAATGCTATCACATTGAATATGCAGGTAATTTTGTGTTTTCATATAAATTTTAAAAGACAAAATACCAAGAATTAGGGCGTTACATACACTTTGGTGCTTTAAAAAGTATTTATAATTGGAAAAAGTATTTTAAAGGTTATTAAGTGAATAATACAAAAGAATGGAAATTATATATTTTTATTGTACGTTAAGTTATAAGAAAATTTTTTTTTTTTAAATGTTTATGTTTATTGTGTTAACTGAAGAAAACTATGGTGCCTCCTTCTCTGCAGGATAACACCACAAAAAATAATCCAATCTGCAAAAATAAAAATTAATCTTGTATATAATGCCAAAATTTACGGTGTGTCAAACTTTAGTATGCAATTTTCGACCAAAGAATTTATGTTTAATTATTTATTAAAAATTGTCTATTAGAAAAATTTTGTAGAAAAAGTAATTAAGATTTTTTTTAGAAAAAAGTTAAAAAACAATAAAGATTGATTGAATAATATTGTAGACAGTATCTGAAAACAGGTAGCAGTCCCAATCCCACGCCAGGTTACATTTAATGATATAACTTTGTAATGGAATGGAAGTTTCTTAATTTTTTTTTGAATAAAAATCCACTAACCTGAACTAACCCCTTAAAGAACTTTATTTTTTAGGCATATCGGCACGTTGATAATGTAACATTTGAGAACACCAATTTAGTGGAAAGATTTTTGAATTACTGGCGTTCTACAGGACATCAAAGAATTGGATTTTTGTATGGTAATTATGAGGTCCATAGTGATGTACCTTTAGGTGAGATAAATTATATTTTATTTAATTATTACCAGAGAAGTTTAATTTTTTTAAAGTCTTTTTAGTGCCATATCTGTGAATGTTTCATTTGATCTTAAATGGAGCACACTTTTATGCATTTTTTTGTATAAACTATATTTTTTTAGTGTTCCATACGGAACACTTATAAGAACACTGGTGTTTGTCTGTCACGCTTGATTTTCTCCAAGACTGTTTGACATAGAAAGTTGCAATTTGGCACTAATATAAGAATTGATAGCTAGATTAGAGCTATGTAGTTTTGAAAGTTAAATTTTGACTTATGGGGTTAATTTTGAGGGGTGAAATCACAATTGAAAAAAAAAAAATTTTACCACATCAAATGAAACCTTGTAAAAACACGAGTTCAAATCTATATATAATGTAATAGTTGCGCACACTTTTCTTTGGCTTATTTTTAAAAAATTGCGAAAAATCGCCGTCCCCCCCCCGTTATCTTGAAAAATATTGATCAAAAAATTTTGAAAAAATTATAGAATATTCTCCACAGGGTGTAGATTGACCAAAAATTATCACAAGTGCATTACCTTTAATAATTTATCTGGTATATAAAAAAAACAAAATTTCAAGGTCATCAGTTTTCAGTAAAGATTAGAAAAAAAACTTTGTTAAAAACTCATTTGGGATGTGTTTTGTGAACTCATTGATCATTTTATACCTCTGTAACAAAACTTTTGAGTTTAAGAGCAATCAACATACGGAACACTAATAGCACAAGTCAAACTTGCACTTGAACTGTTATTTGTATTTATGATCTAATTATGGTAGGTTTCTAAATGAAATGAAACAAATTACTTTGTCATTTCGTAATTATTATTAGTATTTATCTGCTACTGCAGTTTCATTGGTTCACTACATTGTCAAGCGTAGTACTAGTAATTATGATAGGTTTTTTTTAGATTATCTACATAACTATGAAAGGAAACTTGTAGAGCTTAAAAAAATATGTTTTTCTATATAATTATCATCTACACTGATACACTTGGTCCAGGGTTTCTGGACTGTTTTATTCCATCCAAAAAATGCTTTTGTTTGCGCCTCAAACAACAACAGTACAGCGGCTTTTAACTCTTCATCTGAGAAAATTTTTTAGCCCCTGAGATGTCTAAGTCTGCGCTAGATTAAGGCTATAGTGTGGATGTTGTAACTCATTGAATACATAGCTTTGTGGACTCTTTTTCCATATATTCAGTAAGTAAAATTCCTTCCCAAAAATCGGTCGCTATCAATTTCCAGAAGACAATCGAGTTTTCGCCTGTTTCAGATATGGAGAGCCCCTATGAACCTGTTGCTTCGACTCCTGCTTCGTGGGAGTGTTCTAATAGAATTCTGCAACAATTCGTGAAAAATAATACTCATCATTCTCTTTGGGGTTTGGGAATTCATGACAGAAATTTTTTTTTCATGTCCTATACTTTTATACACAATCTTGGAAATTGTAGTTTTGGATACTGGGATTTTCAGTTGCTCATCTGACGGCAGAAAATTCTCAATAAGCCTTGCTAATCTGAGGTTATCCTGAATTGAGTCTCGGCTCCATTGAAACTGTTGCAAGTTTCGTTGAAGGGCTGCTGATTATGTCATTTGAACGTGTTTGGAAGGAGATTGTGAACCAGTGATTTAGACGTTACTTCTGTGTCCATCGGCTTATTGCCGGTTTCACCATCTGTTTTCATATGTCAAATACTAGGTCTGGACTCCCTAATTGATTAGTTTGTCTACTTTTCATTATCTGTTAGGTTATGAATGTCATGGAACCCACAAAAGGTCAAACCTATTGTTCCTGGCAGATAGTTCTGACAGATTACGTTATACGCTAACCTTCCTCTTGGGCTTTCCTGCCAGCGCCTGCTCCGTTCGCCGTTGTTGATCCGTCGGTGTAATTGACTAGACTTGTTTCCATCATCAGAGCCTTTGCTGGTGTCTATAGAACTGGTTGAACCTAATTCTATATGATTTTTTGAAGTTATGTAACTTCATTCTTTCTTTAATCAGAAACTTTATTACTATCTTTCGCTCCAAAATAGTTCCACTTTTTTGGAAGAAAAGAGTCGTAAGAACTGCAAAAGCAAAAAATTCATACAAAATCTCGTTAAAGTATTTAGAACAACTATAGTAATTTAACAATCAATCCATTTTATGTATGACGCCATTTTCATAATTAGGTAGATAACTTATAAAAAAATTATACTTTCAAAAGGACTTTAAGTATAACAAAATTTGTTTTTCGTGTTTTGTACAGAACACTTATGGGATCACTTCGGTGTCCATATGTATGTCACGCCCGACTTTTTCTGGGGCTATTTGACATAAAAAGTTGAAATTTAGCACAAATATAGGAATGGATGGGTCAATCAGAGCCGTGTGGTTTTGAAAGTTAAATTTTGACTTAAGGGGTTAGTTTTGGGGGTGAAATCGAAAGTGGAAAAAGATTTATTTTACCAGGTCATCGAGTGGGGGTGTCAAATGAAAGCTTGTGAAAACACGAGTTCAAAAATATATATGACGTATTACTTGCCCATACATTTCTTCTTGTTATTTCTAAGTGGTAAGGCCAGTCCAGATCCCAGGAAAAAGGCTAATTTCGGGAATTTTAAGAGTATTTTTGTAAGCCAACTATTTTTTATTATATTACTATATTGTTTTGCCCTTTAGCTACGCCTATAAGTTTAATACAAAGCCATAGTTTAACAAAAACCAATTTCAATAAAAGATGTACTATGTACACTTACTAATAGTTCAGTACAGCAATTACTTTTTACAATTTATTATTTTCTTTTTAAACTACTTGATGGCGCCGAGAAGTCGCTAGACTCTGTAATCATTAGAATGATAGGTAAACATTTGTTAGCTAAAGTTAAGAGTAAGCCTATGGTACATTTTAGAGAGTAAATGTATAAAATAATAGGCAATCAGCTAGAGAAGATCTTATTACATTATTATTTTTAGTTAATTAACAAAAGACATAAAAGGCATTATTATTAACAATAACATCAAATATTAAACATTGTTATTATGAGCACTAATATTATTATATTCATACCAAGCTAATAAGTGTTATAAAATGTACTTAATAAAAAGTTAGAAGTTGAATTGATTCAACCAATACATGGTGGAAATCCATAACTTGAAGTATGGCAAGAAGTAAAACACTACTTAAATTTCCACTAAATTTTTTATTTTTAACATCATGACTTGTTTCACTGTACAACAGCTTCTTCAGATGGTTTGTTACAAAATGAGGATAAAATTACTATAATAAATGGTTGGTTCATAATTTATGGCAGGTAATAAAATAATTTAATTAAAATAGATTTAGTAATGTTGAATTAGTTAAGTCTAATTGTTCATTTTTTAAGGAATCTGAATTTTCCAATTTGTTTATTTCTAAAGATTCTAGGTAATTAAGTTTCAGGCCCTTTGTGAAAGTATGTAATATTTCAAAGTTTAGGTTGAATTGGTGGTTATTTTCAATTAAATGATTTGTGTAATTCGAGTTATTTTTTCTATAGATGTATGATGAAGCAATTTAATTCGTATACTCCACTTCTATTGTCTCTATCTGTTTTAGTTTTGTTGTTTTTTATAAATTTACCAAGTGCGTTTAATGTTTTAAATGCTGTGTTAATATTTAATTTTCTCAAGAAACTATTTAATTTAGTGCTGCATCTACCATAGTACATTATTGACTTTACGTTTTTATAAGGTTCTTTGTTATTCTGAAAAAATGTACTAATGGCTTTTTTGTAGAGTTTTTTCTTGAGAATATTATCTATTATGGATGGTGAATAGTCATTATTTACTGCTAATTGTTTTATATTAAGTTCTTTTTGAAAATCGTCTTGGTTTAGAGGAATATTTATTAGTCTGTGAATCATATTATGGGGAAAACAGCAAGTTTGTGACTTGGTGGATGACAATAGCTTAAACTTCATTGACCTAACAATAAAAAGACATAATAACAAACACAGTTTTTCTGTTTACCATAAACCGTCACATACTGACATAATTATCCATAATACCTGATGTCATCCACCAAGTTGCAAACGTGCAGTTTCCATAATATGATTCACAGACTAATAAATATTCCTCTAAACCAAGACGATTTTCAAAAAGAACTTAATATTATAAAACAGTTAGCAGTAAATAATGATTACTCACCATCCATCATAGATAATATTCTCAAGAAAAAACTTTACAAAAATGCCATTAGTACAGTTTTTCCGAATAACAAAAAACCTTATAAAAACGTTAAGTCAATAACATACTATGGTAGGTGCAGCACTAAATTAAATAGTTTCTTGAGAAAATTAAATATTTACACAGCATTTAAAACATCCAAAACACTTGGCAAATTTATAAAAAAATAACAAAACTAAAACAGAGACAATAGATCCGGAGTATACAAATTAAATTGTGGAAGTTGCTCAAAAACATATATAGGTCAAACAGGAAGAAGTTTTTCCAAAAGAATAAAAGAACATGCTTCATCATATATCAATAGAAAAAATAACTCCAATTACCGAATCATTTAACTGAAAATAACCACCAATTCAACCCAAACTTTGAAATATTACATACTTCCACAAAGGACCTGTAACTTAATTACTTAAAATCTTTAGAAATAAACAAATTGAAAAATTCAGATTCTTTAATAAATGAACAATTAGACTTAAATAATTCACCATTACTATGGTAAATCTATTTTAATTAAATTGTTTTATTACCTGTCATAAATTGTGAACCAATCATTTATTATAGTAATTTTATCCTCATTTTGTAACAAACCATCTGAAGAAGCTGTCGTACAGCGAAACATGTCATGGTGTTAAAAATAAAAAATTTAGTGGAAATTTAAGTAGTGTTTTACTTCTTGCAATACTAAAAGTTAGAAGTTTTACGTGTTATTTTTGATCGATCAGTAAAGAAACCGTCGGTTACAACAGTATGACAAAAGCAGTCCAAAATTTATTTGAAGTTCTTTATTAAACAAATATTTAAGTGTATAAATTTTTTTTTATATTTTTTAATCCAAAATGACCCCTTCAGAATCCAAGACGATAAGACACCTTTTATGTGAGACCTGAAACGGGCGAAACGATTGCTTCCTTAGATTACACCTGAGAACAAAAAAAACAAAAAATTTTCGTTAATATGTCTCAAAAACTAGTGGATAACGTACGGAAATTTGAAAATATCGTTTTTTTCGAAAAAGGCTGCACATTTGAAAAAAAACGTTCATTTTTCGCCCAAAAATTTCACGAAAAATTGTTTATAAAGTTTATAACTTATCGCAAAATTCGTACGTTATCCATTAGTTTTTGACATAAACTCCTGGACAAAATTAACGCAACAATCTTAAAATTAATTTATCTTTTTCTTATGTCAGTTTTAAAGTTTATCGAGTATTTGAATAGTAGGCTATGCATATTTTGTTTCGTTGTTCATGACAGAAATCAAAACAACTCGTTTAGATTTACAGTTTTAAGGAATTTTTTAGAAGATAAACAATTTTCTGTAATAATGCGATAGATTTTCTTTAAAAGTAAGCTTATAAATTGTTTCCTTTTTCAAAGTAATACGTTTTTGTGGTAGAATGTTTTATTTTTGACCCCGAAGAATTAGAAAAATGAATCGAACAAGGAATTTAACTGAACACGAGGTAGTGTGAGCCTCAGTTTTATTGGACGAGGGATATTGTCAGAGTTATGTTGCCAATTTGTTAGGCAAACATCGTTCCACAATAAGTCGTATGGTAAGACGCTTGAATGAAGTAAAAACTTATTCTAGAAGGCTAGGGCAAGGGCGAAAACGATGCACTAGCGACCTAGATGAACGTTTTATAAGACAATATGCTTTAAGAAACAGGACTGTCACTAGTTCTATAATAAGAAACGAACTCGAAGCTATTCGCAATGTCACAATTTCTTCTAAAACAGTTAGAAGACAGTTAAATGAAGCTGGATTACACAGTAGAAGACCAGCCACTGCGCCCTTGCTTATTAGAGAGAACAGAGTTGCCAGGTTACGTTTTGCTCGAAATCACGAAAACTGGTCTGTTTTTTCACAGATGTTTTCTTCACAGATGAAACTAGGCTAGATGGTCGTGAGCGAGTATGGCGAAGACCAGAAGAGAGGTTTGCTCCTTGCAATATCTCTGCAAGGATTCCATTCGGCGGTGGCTCTGTTATGTTCTGGGGTGGCATCTGCTTTGATGCTCGCACAGAGTTAGTTCCTGTCCGTACGAGATCCATGAATGCTGACTACTATCTTGAGAATATTGTAATAGAACATGTGATGCCTTTCGGTCATTTTGTGGGGCCCATTTTCCTGCAAGACATCGCTCGACCTCACGTGGCTAGGGAGATACTCGATTATCTTAATCAAGTTGATATACCGATTATGCAATGGCCACCAAAAAGCCCGGAGCTGAATCCGATAGAACATGTATGGGATCACCTTAACAAAAATGTGAAACGTCATATACCTGCACCTAGAAACCTGAGGGAACTTGAAAATGCAGTTATCACAGAATGGGAGCAAATTCCTCAAGATTTTATCCAAAATTTAATTAGAAGCATGCCTAGGCGCATAAACGCTGTCATCCGAAGTAGAGGAGGCAACACACGCTACTAGTGTCCCAGTTACACCATTAATTTTGCTACTAGTGCCCCAGTTTATTTTTTTTATTATTACATAATTTCAACGATTTTGTTATTAGGTCTTAGGAAGAATTTTAATTCCAATCTTATAGAGAAATTTGGTAGCTAATTCACTTTTAAAGTATCCGAATAAGTTTTTTCTAACTTTCAGTGTAACGAATGTTCATAAAAAATTATTAAAATTAATTCATTATAGATATTTGTAGGATTTAATATATTGTTGCGTTAATTTTGTCCAGGAGTGTATATTAATGAAATTTTTTTTGGTTTTTTGTTCTAGGTTGATATCTACGGGAGCAATCGTTTCGTCCGTTTCAGGAATCACATAAAACGTGCCTTGTCGTCTTGTATTTCTGAAGCGGCCATTTTGAATTAAAAAGATAAAAAAAATTGTATATTTAAATATTTGTTTCATAAAGTGCTTCAAATAAATTTTCGACTGCTTTTATTATACTCTTGAAAAAAATTCTCGAAATTAGCCTTTTTTCCTGGGACCTAGAGTGACTTTATCTCTTAAAAAATGGTCAAAAATCGCTGTCCCTTCCCTTATCTCAAAAAGTACTGGTAAAAAAAATTTGAAAAAATTCCGGAATAGTCTCCATAATGTGTAGATTGACCGAAAATTATCACGTGTGCATTACGTTTGATAAGTTATCTGGTATAAAAAACTATTTGATTTGACAATATGGTGGAGGTTTTTCAAATATACTTTTGAGTACACACAGTAGCGGCGAGTTACCGAGACAAAATAATTTTTTTTTTGTTTATAATTAAACAAATATGTAGATAGTAAATATTTGTTTTACATTTTTATTGTTAAATTCTAGATTAGGTAACTAAGATGCTTTAACTATTATACATTATTGACTAAGAAAAAACGTGAAAATACATATTGGATCTTAAGATATATACATGTTAGGGACTCAATTAACTTAGCTTAGATAAGGATTTCATGTTACTTTAAAAGCAATCACCATACGGAAGACTAACTGCACAACTCCAACTTGCACTTGACCGGTTTTTTTAAATTAATATGTTAGCTCTCTTGCAAATTAAAAGTAAACTTTTTTTTTCAGGTATTAGAGCTAACGTGGTAGCAATCTACGAACCATCTCAGGAAAGTTCTCGTGATTCTATACGTCTGTTACCGGACGAGAAAGAGGCTGTGGTTAACCAAATAGCCAGTGCTTTAGGTTTAACAAGGGTCGGATGGATTTTTACTGATTTATTGCCTGAAGACGTCAAACAAGGCACTGTTAAGCACACTAGGAATGTTGAGTCCCATTTTTTGTCAGCACAGGTATGGCGTATATGCTTTTAAAACTGGCATTTTTTAAAAATATTATTTAACAATCGAAGTTCCATTTTAACCGTTAAATAATTTATTTTCTTTGTAAGAATGGTGAAATAATTTAATTTCTTTCACAAAATATGGTTCGATTTAGGAATGACGGCCTTAAAAATATTTTAGGCTTTTTATCTATGTACCAACTAAACTCAATTATACGTAGGCGACGATTGCGAGGGATCCGACTAAAGTATAGTGAAAACAACACAACGCTCTGTTTTTTTCGCGCTAATCGGTTTTAGCAATGTGTTATTTTGACGTTCATCGTGCCATGACTATACTGCAACATATACGAGGATGAATTGAAAAGTCTATGCAAAAACAAAAATTTATTTCTTAATGTAATGCCCATTGAGCTCAATATATTTTGTCTAGCGAGATTCCAATTTTTTTCAGATAAAAAATTTCTTTTAAACTACGCATGATACTCATTTAAAACACACCTCTTCATTCTACGAAAATTTCTTCCCTTCAAGCCAGTTTTTGAGATTAGGAAACAATAAAGTCACTTGGGGACAAATCTAGGCAATTAGGTGGATGGGGAACTATTTCACATTTTTGCGGTTGCAACGGCCGATGTGTGAGCAGGTGTGTTGTCCTGTCTTTTTGCGCGCTAATCTTGAGCTCGTCTGCTTTAACTCATTATGCAACCTGTTCAATAACGTTGCGTAACAAGAGCCAGTCTCTGCTTTACTCTTTTCTAAATAGCCAACCATGATGGTACCCTGCGAGTCCTAAAACATCGTTGCCATCACTTTTCGCTTTTTTCTGTGCATTCTCATCTTCGTCAACCCACTATTTTGACTGCCGTTTTGTCTTCGGGGTATAATTGTGGATCCACGTTTCGTCTACAGCCAGAAAATGACGTCAGAGATCTTTGGAATTAGGCTGCAACTTTTTGAAACACGATTTTGAAATGTCCTTTCTCGTACGTTTTTCGTCTAGAGTCAACAAACGTGGCACCCATGGCGTATTCAGCTTTTTCATTTTTAGAATTCCATGCAGAATGTTATGTATATGTTCATATGAAATACCTACCATCTTAGTAATCTCGCGAAGCCTAATGCGATGATCCTCCATCACGGTACCGCGAATTTTATCAACCATTGACTACCATGTTGATGATAATCGTTTTATTGACAGCAGTGCGGAAGAGTTGAACCGCAGTACCACTGTCTCAAATTTTTCAACCATGATATTCTTCTTCCCCCTGGACCACGTCTGCCTGTAATCTTTCCCTCTATAATCAGATGCAAGATTTCGTATTTTTCTGGATGTCTCATAATGTGGCCAAAATATTCTAATTTGCGTCGCCTGATGGTCGTGACTACCTCCAAGTCCTTGTTTATGAGAATGAGCAGTTGTTGATACACTCACATCTCAAATGCCTCCAGACGTTTAGGCATTGCTTTGGTTAGCTTCAGCGCTTCCATGCTATATAAGAGGACCGGAAAGACATAGTAGCCTAGCATTTTCATCCGTAGCTTCAATGATAGGTTGTGACTAATTAAGATTATTTTATTCTTCATTAATGCGGGTCAGGCGGTCTCTATTCGAATTTTAACTTCTACAGTCGGTTCCCAATGGTCATTGATATTGCTACTGAGACACATCCATTTATCAACTCTCTCTATCTTTGTGCCACTGACTGTAATACCACCATCTTTAATATTAGATTCTTTGCTTATAATTATATATTTTGTTTTATTTGCATTGAGTCTTAAATCAAACTGTGTACAAGTGCCAGTTATTTTATCCATAGGTTTTTGTAGATCTTTTCCGTTATTAGTGGTAATTAATGTATCGTCGGCGTATCTTATGTTATTTATGTTAACGCTGTTGATCTTGATTCCTTCAGTGGTACCAGTGAGTGTTTTATTGCATAGCACCTCCGAGTAGGGGTTGAACAACAGGGGCGATAGAATACGACTCTGACGCACTCTCAGACATCAATTAGGCATCTTAAACGTGCAGCATCTGCAGTGTTCGTTTAAATTCATTTATCCAGTAATAAGTAATCTTGAGAGCTAGTCCCCATGAACTTCTTTCAGTTCAATTTCCATCTGAGCCGCAGTCCTCTCTTTAAATAAAAATTTGATCACTGCATGATAATCGGCTTTATCTATTTCTACGAAACGTGTAACAACGACCGCTTACGATACCTGCCAACAAAAAACTGCACGTTGCATCTGTTTGTACTTTGAACACAACTGTTACAAGAATCACGCTAACCAACAGTTATGCCACCTAACAAGATTTCCCGGAATTTTGTAGAAATTTACGAGACTTACCAATCCACCCTCATATGTTAGAAAGATTAAATGAAGAGTGGATTACAACTTCCAGTGTTTGCTTTCACCAAAACGGTGTTACAGAGTGTTTTGTTTATTGATTCTAAATTTGCAATTTATAACTGAACAAGACTTGCCTGTATGTAGCCGAAGCACAAACTCCTAATTAGTGTTCGGTATGGAACACTTGTAAGATCACTTCGATGTCTGTCTGTGCATCTGTGCGTCTGTCACACCCGATTTTATCCAGAACTATTTGACGTAGTAAGTTGAAATTTGGCACTAATATAGGAATTGATGGCCTGATCAGAGCCATGTGTCTTGAAAGTTAAATTTTGACTTAAGAGGTTAGTTTTGGGGGGTGAAATCGCAAGTGCGCACACTTTTCTTTATATTATTTTTAATAAATTGCGAAAAATCGCTGTCCCCTCTTATCTCGAGAGGTATCGATCAAAAAATTTTGAAAAAAATTCTGGAATATTCTCCACAGGTTGTAGATTGAACGAAAATTATCATGAGTGCATTACCTTTAATAATTTACCTTTAATAATTTATCCGGTATATAAAAAAAACAAAAATTTCAATGTCATTAGTTATCAACAAAAATCGAAAACAAACTTTGTTGAAAACTCATTTGGGATCTGTTTTCTGAAGTCCTCGATTATTTTATACCTCTATAACAGAAATTTTTATGTTAAAAGCAATCAACGTACGGAACACTAATCGCGCAGGTCCGACTTGCACGTGGCCAATTATTTTTTTATTAAAGAAATTCAAGTTTAAACTTGAATATATGCAAACGACTTCGATAAGTTTTATGAAACAAAAATAATTCTGTATAAACCATAAAATTGAACAAAACGCTCAACAATACTAACAAACGTAGGGACAAAAATGAAAGATCTTTACCATTAACGAGAAATCCGTTCGGATTAAACGTCAAGTATGGTCAGCAATATATTCTTTTTTGTTTCTCTTGACTATAGTCAGGAAGAAAGACTGCTGCCCAATGACGCCCGACTCTTAATGTAAGACATCCAGGTGCAAGATCATACTAGTGTTAAATTAGTTGCTTAGTATATTCATCTGAAATTTGGAACGAACACAGTCGTTGAAAATGGCCGTCATTTCAAATGTTTTAGGCATCCTATAAAAATTACAATGCCCATTCATCGATGCTCATTCTCGAATCCCTCTGTTCTCTGGAATACTCACGTGTGCCAGTTTTTTTTGTGGGACACAGGGTATAATACCTCTTTCTTTTTGTAGGAATGTATTATGGCTGGCTATTTCCAGAATATGTATCCAAATGCTTGCAAATATGCTTCAAATGGTACTTTTGGATCTAAGCTTGTTACAGTTTGTGTTACAGGTAAGTTTAACAAACAAGAAGGGATGATTAGATGTAGTACCGGCTAAAGGGGGATAAAGGTTTTCTCACCCAGATGCGTAAGATAGCTTCTGAGCAATTATAACTTCTCTCCACTGTCTTACCGTCCTCAGTGAGGATATCAACAGGGCCTAATATATCTTTCTATACATTTTCTAACACTATCATCGCCAAATGTAAAGGAGAAACTCATAAGCAATCGGTTTGCTGTCACATTATATTATGAATAGGTGTATACAGGGTGTTATGGAATTCACTACATATTTTGAACCAGACGCCCCCTTGAAGCAAGACCGATTGTAGAAAATTCACTTTAAAGAGCGGATCTCAATAATAAAGAAATTATGATATAAATATTTTTTGGCTCCACTACAGGCGAACCATACAACTCCATAATATCGCCGATCGTTAACCAGAACGTAAGGTCTACAGTGCTTGTTTAAATTCATTTATCCAGCAATAAGTAAAACTGCTCGGACAAATGAAATAAAAACTTTTTTATAAAAATTGTTACCTATTAAAATAATTATTTTGTGACGCCATCAAATTAATTACACAAGTTTTATATTTAAATATTTTATTATAATAAGTAAAAAATTTGAATACACTTAATTCATTAAAATTTTATTCACTTCATTGTAATAATGACGACACAATAAAGAAATTGTTAAGGTAGGTTGCAAAGATTCTAAAGCCGACAAAGTGCTTGTTGTCGGCGTCGGCTGACTTTTTCGGTAGCTTTTTAGTGACTATCTCTCTGCTTGGCCGGGACCAAGAGACACTCCCTCTACCAAAACGTCAAAATCACCTTTAGTTTATTTACAGCGAGCGTTTACAAATGTTGCAATATGTCTAAAGTAAGGTAAAGATGAATGTTATAAGATTTTTTAAAGATTTTGATAGACTAATTTAGTGGTGTTAATTAAGAAATTTGTAGAAAGTGTGATAGTTCGTGTCATTCGGTACAGTTGGTTTAGTTATAAATATGTCACTCATAACCTAGGATATTTTAAATGGAGATCGATTGCACATTTAAGGTACATAAAAATAATAAATAATTAGGTTTTTAACCTACTTTGTTTTTTCAATTTAGCACTAAAAACATCTTACATTTCTTACAAGAAAAAATCTATTAATCTTAGAAGAGTTAACAGGTGTTAACATAAAAGTCAAAATCAGCTGTTAAAGGGCAATGATTCAGTTGTTCTCGCGCGTTACCAAGACATTATTTCTTTTCAAATAATCGATAAAAATTTTCTTAATTGTGGTTAAATATTATTTTTACTAAGTGTTTTCTATTATTGCTTTTATTTATTATTAGATTCATTTTACCTGAAATTTGAAAATTTGTAATTGTTGAAGAAAATCGCATGTTTGCCAACACAGGCCTGCGCTTCAGCTAGTCCTTTTAGGAGCGGGTAGGTTGGGCTGGTAAAATCCAGTTGTGCCCTTTTTTTAATTTTTTGAATTTGAAAAACGTATTGAATGTGCTTTTACATAACCCCATGAGTCACCCGTTTCAATATATGCAGTGGATTTCATAACACCCTGTATTATATGTTTAAAAGTTTTTTCAATTTTTAAGGAAATCGTTTTTTTTTTTTTTGGTTCACCCTTAAAGCAAACTTTTCCAGTTTATGAAAAAATAACTTTTTGCAGCAGCACTTGAGCATACATTTTTTGCTTTTATAGGTGATAAGACGAATCAAGTTCACATGGAAGGTTATCAGGTGTCTAATCAGTGCATGGCCCTTGTTAGAGACAACTGTCTTGTGCCAACTAAAGATTGTCCCGAATTAGGTTATGTCCGAGAATCTTCTGACAAGCAGTATGTTCCTGATGTATATTATAAGGTAAGTTTGTATTGATTCTATTTTTGATTAAAAGGGGCGGTATATCTATTTGGTGACGGTATTCAGATTAAAGTAATATTACCTTTTTTATGTTGCTTTATATCACCCGACCACAGCTCCCTTATAAAAAGGTAGTCTTATGATTTCGTATTAGATCTGTGTTTTAAAAATGAGAACAGGGTGCAGGACAGAAATTTTAGGAAATTTATTACTGGATGTTGGCGTCTTGTTAGTTTAAGTTTCAAATATTATACAGAGAACCTGACAAAAATTGAAACTTTTATATTGGGTTGTCGAGGTTGGGCCTTTTTCTCGTTAGACATTTGTGAAATTTCTACAAAAGTTCGCCCGATTTTACAATTTTATTTCAATAAAGGCACGAATGCTGTTTGTACTGTTTATGGTCAAAATACGTTACCAAAGGGAACAGCCAAAAGGTGGTTTAGTCGCTTTCGTTCTGGAAATTTCGATTATAGGAATGTAACGAAATCGAACGGAGAGATTGAGACGGTTACTAAATTTAAATATCTTGACTCTGTCGTCAACGAACGATGGGATTGTGATAGAGAGGTTAAACTGCTGATTGACATGGCAAAGGATACCTTTTTAGAGTTGAAAAATTTGCTGCTTTAAAGACAATTGCCACTTGTCCTGCGCCTTATATGGTCTAGAGGCATGGTCATTAAAAGTGAGATCATTGAATCGTATGGAAGCTTTCGAGCTACGGATGCTGCGACGTTTGCTACGGATTTCTTGGACAGAACACCTAACCAATGAAGAAGGATTTCAAAGAGCTGGGGTGTAGAGGTAACTACTTAATATCGTAAAATAAAGAAAGGTGTCTTATTTGCGACATATACTAAGAGGTGATCGCTACTCGATTCTAAAACTTATTCTTCAGGAAAAAATGGAGGGTAGGCGAGGACCCGGTAGAAAGCAGCACTTGTGGCTCCGGAATATCAGCGACTGGTGTGGATATCCGGACGTTGCGTCCACTTTTCGACTAGCAGAGAATAACAACCTCAATATAACCTAAAGAAATGGTAGAGTCCGCCGTATGTGAATACACGGGACAGGAAGAAGAACAAGAACGAAATCGAGCAATTTTTGAAGCGGTTGATTACGTGCTATTAAAAGTGAATCACATAGGACAATAATGTGCAAAAAAAGATGGTAGTCGAAAAAGAATGAAGCTCCACAAACGATGGCAAAGCCCGTATTCACTCAAAAAAAAAAGGTGATGATGTGTGTTTGGTGAGATTTGAAGGGAATCGTGCATCATGAGCTGCTGCAGCCTGGTCAAATGATTGATCCCGTACTCTACTGTCAGCAGTTGACAAGATTGAAGTAAGCGTTTAAAAAAAATCAGCCGGAACTAGTCAACAGAAAGGGTGTCGTTTTCCACCATAAAAAGGTCAGACCACACACATCTTTGATGATTCGACAAAAATTCGAAGGGCTTGGCTGGAAAGTTTTAAGGCATCCACCATACAGTGCGGACCTTGCACCGCCAGATTACCATTTATTTCGGTCTCTGTAGAACTCTCTGCATGGTGATAAGTTAGTTTGGAAAGAGGCCTGTGAAAAACCACTTGTCATAATTTTTTGTCCCGAAACCATAGATGTTCTACAGTGGCGCGATTATGGTGTTGTTAAAACAATTGTACAAGGTCATAGAACAAAATGGCACATATTTGGTTTAATACTACTGTGATCAAAAAATAGTAAGACTATTGAAATAAAACGCAAACGGGTTATTTATTTTTCCAAATTTTATTTCGTACCCTTCAAAGTAATCCCCCTTGGATACAATGCATTTATGCCAACATTTTTTCCAGTCTTTGAAACAGTTGTTAAATTCGATTTCTGGAATGGCCTTTAAAGCCTTCTTCGATTCGGTTTTTGAGTTTAGGGAATAGCCAGAAGTCCGACGGAGCTAAATCAGGCGAATAGGGCGATTACGAAATGATATGAGTTGAATTTTTGATGAAAAAGTCGCGAAGAACCAGTGCTCTCTGAGAAGGCGCATTATCGTGATGAAAAAACCAAGAGTTATCGGCCCATAATTCCGGTTTCTTGAGACGAATAGCTTCACACAAACGACGCATAACACTCAAATAATATTCCTTGTTGACAGTTTGGCCCGGCGGAAGGAATTCATAATGAACAACACCACGATAATCGAAGAAAACTGTAAACATCACCTTGATTTTCGATTTGCTTTGGCGTGGTTTCTTCGGTCACCAAATGACTTTTTTATCATTTCGAACGTTTGGGAAGCCGAAAAACCATTTTTAGAACAAAATATAATGCAACTTCTTTGCTGAATTTTTTCACTCGTGTTAAAAGTCTAAAAACGCACTTTTTCATACCCTAGTATCTGTTGATTATCATTCATTCTACTAATGATCATTATTTTTGTTTTGTTGTTTACTTACGATCCGTAGCTTTTACTGATCCTTGTCAGTCTTTTCATAGTGACCTCCAATTCCCTTTCATTTGCGGCTATAATCAAGGTGTCATCTGCATAGCGCAGATTATGTGTGCGTTTTCATCCAACGTCGATACCACCATTCCAGTTATTGAAAACTTCGCGCATTATATACTCCGTATAAATGTTGAACAGTAGTGGCGAAAGAATGCATCCTTACCGGACACCAGTTTTTGTGGTCGAGCTTTCTATGTACATATTATTAACACGCACTTTAGCTATGTTGAATTCGTAAAACGTTTGTATTAACTTTAGTAAGTGTGGCGGAGTTCCCATTTCTTTTAGAATTGACCATAGTTTCGGCCATCTTACCTTGTCAAACAATTTCTGATAGTCGATGAAGCAGAGATAAATTTTGATTTTGGATTCTCTTCCTTTCTCTGTCAGTTAACACACATTCAAAATTTGTTCCCTGGTTCCCTTTCTTGGTATAAATCCTTTTTGTTTTTCTGATATTTGTGACAATAGATACGACTTGAGACGCTCAGTCAGTATGGTTAGAAAAACCTTGCTAGCGTGAGAGATCAAGGAGACAGTTCTATAGTTGGTACATTTTGTGAGGGAGCCCTTTTTGTATATCGGTATGAATGCTGACTCTCTCGAGTCCCCAAGTGCATTCGCCGGTATTCCATATCATACTGCACATATCATGCTGCTCCATAGCTTTAAGGACTTCGGCTGTTATGGTATCTGGACCTGGTGCCTTTCGATTTTTGAGCATTTTCTACTTCTGATCTCAGAATACTTGGTTCATGATGGTTTACTTGAAGGGGGGCGGCATGGACAGGGCCAGAAGAGTCTTTATCTAGTTTTTCGCAGTATTCTTTCTAAACCTTTTTGGTCCCTCACAATCCCAGCTTTCTTATTTACAATTGCCTGTGTTTGGGGCTTGAATACTCACGCTAAATATTTTATTTTCTTCATGGGGCTCATTCTGAGCTGAATGTTGTCCGACTTCATTGCATATGTTGTTTATGTAGCTATTTTTGTCTCTTCTGCAGAGATTTTTAATTAAATGATTTGTGTGTTTTAATCCAGTTTGTTTTATGTCATCAGTTATGTCCATATATGACTTTTTTCTTTTATTTCTTTCATTGATATATATATATATATATATATATATATATATATATATATATATATATATATATATACACACATATATATATATATATATATATATATATATATATATATATATATATATATATATATATATATATATATATATATATATATATATATATATATATATATATATATACAGTGAGTCAAAAGTCTCCATACACCACCTGCTTTCTATACTATTTATCTGTTTTGTTTAACTAATTAATTAGAACTATGAGAAAACATGTTTAAATTAATATTTGAAACTTAACCGACGAGGATTAGTATTAAAAACAACTACGGAACATTTTATTTAGAAGTTATATCATTGTTATAAAAATGTAAACAGAATTAATGTCAAAAACACTCAAGAACTGCATTAGAAAAAACACGTTATAATCAGCCGCATTTTATCAAGCTATCTGTTGCTCGCTAAACTGAAAACAAATGAATAATTTTCGGCCATACTTTATAATCACTTGTTGCTAGTAATTTTTGCAGTGGGTTTTCAAAGTAGTATTGAAAATGTGCGAGAGAAATTGTAAAATTCCATTTCAAGTTCGAAAGATCATAATTAATTTGTGGAAAGATGCAAAATCGTACAGAAATATAGGAAAAATTGTTAAAAAGTCGTATGCTATTGTTCGGCCCATTGTAAACCAGTATAAATCAGTGGGTTCCTGTAAAATTCGACCACGCTCCGGTCGTCCCAAGTAACTGACTCCACGTAAAAAGGCCAGTAATTATAGATCCCAAGAAAAGTGCACCAGAATTAAAAGAAGTACGGGAACTATTTTCGAAAAATGTTTGTTCACAAACAGTGAGAAATTGTTTACACAGAGCAGGCTATAAGGGGTATGCAGCCAGGAAGAAGCCGTTAATTTCGGAAGCTAATCGCAAAAAGCGGTTAGCTTTTGCCATTGAATACGTTACTAAAGCTTCTGAATTTTGAGAATCCGTAACTTTAGTGATGAAACTAAAATTAACCTTTTTGGATCTGATGGCAGAACTAAAGTTTGGAAAAAGAATTCGATATTAAAAACATTTGTTCTACGGTGAGACAAGGGGGTGGCAGTGTTCTGCTTTGGGGATGCATGACCGCTGGAGAGGTTGGAAATTTACATAATATTACTGTTACCATGGATCAGCATGTTTATTTGAACATTTTGAGAGACAATTTAAGAGAAAGTGTCCAAAAATTAGTACTCGAAAAAAGATACATTTTCCAACAGGACATTGATCCGAAACATACCGCAAACTTGGTGCGAGAATGGATGATCCATAATGTGCGACAGTAGCTTCGTACATCTCCGCAATCACCCGATGTTAACCCCATCGAGCATTTATGGGAGGAACTTAAACGGCGCATCCGCAAACATAATGTTTCAAATAGAGGGGAATTAAAAACCAGAATGTTAAATGAAAGGGAGAACATGCCAGCAGAAGTTACTAGAAAGCTGGCTGCAAGCATGACAAAAAGGTTACAGGAGATTATCAAGGCCCACGGCGGTCCCACTAAATATTAGTTTAAACGAAGCTGTTATTTTCCGTTAAACTCTGTCAAACTATTATTGGTAATTGTTATGTATATGGAGACTTCTTTGACATTAATTTTGTTTACATTTTTATAATAATGATGTTACTTCTAAATAAAATATTCCGTAGTTGTTTTTAATACTAATCCTCGTTGGTTAAGTTTCAAATATTAATTTAAACATCTCATAGTTCCAATTAATTAGGTAAACATAACAGAAAAATAGTATAGAAAGCAGGTGGTGTATGGAGACTTTTTAGACTGACTATATATATATATATGTATATATATATATATATATATATATATATATATATATATATATATATATATATATATATATATATATAACACATGGGCTGAAAAGTCCCGGGCCTAACAAAGAAAACACGGTTTTTTTGGTTCAAAATTAGCTTTATTCATCAACGTAATCTCCATCAAGAGCAACGCAATCATTCCAGCGCCGCTCTAACAATGGCCAAACCCTGCTCAGAATCATCAACACGTTCTTGTTTTTGATAAACAGTGAGCAAACGCGGCACCCACTTTGAACAGAGCTTTCTCATAGTCAAATGCTCATGCAATATAAAGCCAACACGTTCTTTTGATATCTTTACGATGTCAGCTAACTCACGCAACTTCACTTTTCGATCATTCAAAACGATTTTATGGATTTTTTTGATGTTTTCTGGTGTTACCGCCTCATTTGGACGTCCACTGCGTTCTGCATCATTGGTGTCTCTACGACCACGTTTGAAGTCAGCAAACCAACGTTTTATTGTTGTTTCTGATGGAGCGGAGTCCCCATAACACTTTTTAAGCCATTGCTTCGCTTGAACGGTATTTTTTCCCATCAAGAAGCAGTGTAAAATTAAAACACGAAATTGTTTTTGATCCATTGTTTTGAAAATAACAAAAGTAGCGTCACTCTTAGCACAATAACTCACAAACTAATGAATAGAATATCATGAAATTTTAACAGCTGTCTTTTGAAGGTTAGTATTAACTGAAAAAAAGGTGACTGCAATAAAACTAGCGCCATCTATGTGTTAGGCCCGGGACTTTTCAGCCCATGTGTTATATATATATATATAATAACTTCTCAATACCGCTATAAAATAATATCATAATCTAAATTTTGTCTTTAAGGCTGCCGAAATGACTTCTTCATCACGTGTAAATTTTCATCTATGCAGATCTGGCTTCTACTTAGAGCTAGGGAATAGATCGGGGCTGGAAGGAGGCGATTTAATTTTTGCGAACCACATTGTTGAATAGCAGTTTTGACAACAATTGTCGTGCAATAACCTCACCCCCGAGATAGCTTTCTGCCATGTTTTTATTTTATGAAATCCCTCAATTGGTACTTTAATGGCGCATAATATGCACCAGTAACTGTAGTATGTCGTTCTTTAAAGGCGACTAGCAGCGTCCGCTCAGAACCCATAAAGATGGTAACCGTGATCTTTTTTTTTGCGATTGTGAACACTTTTGCCTCTATTGGCCGTGGAGATACAGGGTGACCCCACTCCATAGATTCCCGTTTATACCGTTCATCATGGTACAGAGGCATGGTTTGATCTCCCGTCACAATTGAATCGGTCACATCATTTTCTCTCTTTAATTTAGCCACAAATTCACTGTTCTCTTGCTATATATAAGCTTTTTGTGAGTAGTGATGTTAGCAGTGTCAGTAAACAACAGTATAAGAAATGATAGGGTTAGGTGAGGATAAATAAAACACAAAAAACGTAGTTCACAGATGCGGAAAGTAATTTATTTTGAAATCATCTAACATGAGGTGGTAGGTACTCAGTTTATCACAAATATTAGTTGGGTAACAAGTAACAAGGCACATACACTGGCTGCTACATTGAGTTTCCCGTTAAAGGGTGAGAAATTCGGTACACTAATAATCACATTAAGTAATTTAGTACGTCACTTTTCCTTTATAAAATATATTTGCCTACCTGGTGACGCATTTATTCTAAACCTTAACTAATTGAGCTTGAAATGTCGCAATCCAAAAGTAAATTAAAAAGGAGTTCGATTATGTAGACCCTAAAATATTTAAAACCAAGAGATTTGAATCATATAACTTTCTAAAGTTTGAATTTAATATATTTCGTCGCTTTCATTCTGGAAATTTCGATGACAAAGATGCTTCTCACATTGGGCGGCCAATGACAAGCCATTTGGAGAATGTTTGAGCGTCATATGGTTTGACGCTAAAAAATGTACTCCCCTAAATTTCCATTTCTGAAGCGGTTGTTTACGGCGATAAAGCGGATCACCTACAACAATAATGTGCTAAAAAGATCGTGGTCGACAAAGGATGAAGCTCCTCAAACGATGCCAAAGCCCGGATTGACGCCAAAAAAGGTGATGCTTTGTGTTTGGTGGAACTGGTAAGCAGTCGTGTATCATAAACTGCTACAGCCTGGCCAAGTGATTACTTTTGTACCTTACTGTTAGCATTGACCAGATTGAAGCAAGCAGACTTGGAACTGGTCAACAGAAAGCATGTCGTTTTCCACCATGACAACGCCAGACCACATCTATTTTCGATGACTCGGCAAAAATTGAGCGTATCTGGAAAGTTTTAATGCATCCACCGTATAACCCGGACCTTGCACCGTCAGACTACTGTTTGTTTTGGGCTCTGCAGAATTCTCTGAACCGTGTTAAGTTAGTTTGAAAAAAGGTTCATATATATATCTATATATATATATATATATATATATATATATATATATATATATACAGGGTGCGTGCTTAAATCCAGATACGCAAACATTTTTTTAATAGAAAATTTTATTCGTCAAAACATTAATATGAAAGAAAAATTCTATTGCATGTCAGTTGTGTGACCTATTCAGAGTGGAATTATTCGATGTAACCTCCCTCAGTCGCAATGACCGCCTCCATCCTTGGACGGAAGCGCTGGCACGCTCTCTTTAAAGCAGGGCTGTCTATATTGGTAATTGTTGCTTCGATAGTGGTACGTAAAGATGCCACACTAGGATCTCTGGACTTGTTAGTAACGCTT
This sequence comes from Pachyrhynchus sulphureomaculatus, assembly GCA_019049505.1. Lineage (NCBI taxonomy): Eukaryota > Metazoa > Arthropoda > Insecta > Coleoptera > Curculionidae > Pachyrhynchus > Pachyrhynchus sulphureomaculatus. The sequence goes on along the minus strand of CM032455.1, from coordinate 154,256,286 downwards.
TCGGTTATGCTTTAATTATATCGGGGATATTGGGGGCCAGAACTCTTTAGACGAGAAGGTGTCCACGTTATTCGATAACCAGTTTTGGACTAAATGGCTCGTCTGTGCCGGTGCACCTTCCTGTTGATACGCATATACGCCTCGTGTCGTACACAGTTGATCTCGGCTATGGGAAGAAGCGAATTATTTCAGTCGCCGAACGTCCAGCACGAAGACATTCGATAGTCGCGGCTTTTCGGTTGTACTCCGCACTTGTTCGCAACGGCTCGACCATTTCGAGGTTAAGACTGTTTACTAGAAGTATGTAGCTTTCACGAACGACCTAAAGCGGAACTACTATATGGCGCCTCACCCTGTATATATGTATGTACATATATAAATTGATTAAAAACAGCTATATTAATACAACGAAAAAAAGAGTATCGGGTATGGTATCAAACGTAATTTAAGCTTTAAGATAGAAAAATTAGAGAGTTACAAAATACAAAGGGTTCTAGACCAGTAACTTGTAGCTTGGTGCGTGCTCTTGATGAGGACCATAAACTCCGAAACACGTGTGTAAAACTGCTATTACTCTCGGCAGCATCTCCAATAATTTTTTTTCGTTGTACTAGTACAGCTGTCGTTATCTTTTCTATTGAATTAATTTTTATTGGGGGGGAGATTGATGCGGGTTGCTATTGTGGCCGCGGCGGATATGTCGGTTGTTTCCAGCAAAATAGTTGGTTATCTCACTTAAATTACAAATGCGTTTACATGCCCTGGCCTTTAAATTTTTGTCTTTTCCAATTCCTAAACATTTCTGTCTTGTAGCTTAGTGCGTTGCTACCAATGGGGACCAAAAAGTCCGAATCAGCTTTGTTAAGTGATATTTATTTAATTTTTTTAACTTCGTTACTTGAAAAAGGGATTTTTAAAATGTGTGAATATATTTTAGGATTTTTAGTGTTATAAAAAAACTAAATTATTATTGCTCATGACCGCAACATTTATATACGCTATTATTCTACTCTAATAGAGACGCGAGTAACTCGTTAATCAATTTATTTTTTGATTCACTTCATGGTTAATATGTAGAATTCGTAAAATTCAAGCAAACAGCTCTTTACTACATAGGGTGAAAAGTCCCGAGCCTTTCCGAGAGGTGACAGCACAAACAAAAGAAATCATATGATTTTCAGCTAGTGCCAACTCTCAGAAGATTCGTGTAAAATTTTCATGACTTTTTTTCTATTAGTTTGCGAGTTTCAGCTGTTTGAGTGACGCTTCTTTTTATTTTTGTAAAAAAGAATTTCTTGTGTTGTTTGAACATTCCTTTTTGTTGATTCCACCATATTGTTCTGAATGACCGCAAAATGAAAGTGTATTTTGCATGAATATTGGTATATGAAAAAGCTATGTGTCATATCATCACGATGGATCAAAAACAGCAACGTGTCGAAGATTTAGAACGCTATCTGCCACTATCTAAAGGAGTTTTTGCGTCGATTCGTAACAATGAAGGAAACATGGATCTCCCACTAGACGCCTGAGTCCAACAGGCTGTAGAGTGACTGGAATCGCATGGAAGCCGACCGAAGCGTCCAAAAACACAAACATCAGCTGGAAAGGTTTTGGTATTTTTTGGGATGCGCGTGAATTATTACTGATCCCCCATTATATAAGCTTATATCGCCTTATCTATCATTATCTCGCCTTATCTCATATTATTTCGCCTTATCTCTGATAATCTCGCCTTATCTCTGATAATCTCGCCTTATCCCCCATTACAGAGGCTTATATCGTCTTATCTATCATTATTTCGCCTCATCTCCCATTATTTCGCCTTATCTCCCATAATCTCGCCTTATCCCCCATTATAGAGGCTTATATCGCCTTATCTATCATTATTTCGCCTTATCTCCCATTGCTTTGCCTTGTCTCCCATAATCTCGCCTTATCCCCCATTATAGAGGCTTATATTACCTTATCTATCATTATTTCGCCTTATCTTACATTATTTCGCCTTATCTCCCATAATCTCGCCTTATCTCCCATAATCTCGCCTTATCCCCCATTATAGAGGCTTATATCGCCTTATCTGTTATTATTTCGCCTTATTTATCTTGAGAAGGGGTAAACAATCACCGAAGACTATTACCTTGGTTTATAGACCGGTCGAATGGTGAAATCAAGAAAAAAGGCCGCATTTAGCGAAGAAAAAAGTGTTATTTCACTAGATAATGCACCAGCTTACAACTCCATAAAATCGAAGGTAAAATTGAATCAATTGCGCTCTGAATTGCTTCTTCATCCGTCGTATTTATCAGAACTGGCCCCCAGCGATTTTTTACCTCTTTCCAAATTTGAAAAGGTGGCTCCAGGGAAAGGGATTTGGCTCAAATGAAAAAGTCGAATGGAAAAGTGAGACTTAATTTAGAGAGCTCAACAAATTGTACTATATGAAAGGTATGTTAATGAAGTGTATGTTGGAAGATCGCTGAAACTGTGTTGAAGAATAAAATTGATTTTTGGTAAAAACATGTTTTTTCTTCAAAAGTCTCGAGACTGTTCACCCCTTGTATTACTTGTTGAAGAAAGAAAGTAATAAATTGTTAAACTATTTTAGCCTACCAACGCCGCAAACGTTATTTCTGGTTCGCAACGTTTGTACTTTAACAGGTATCTTTTACCTTCTTTAGTAAAGTGAGTTGTTGGGTCTCCCAGCTCACTATTTACTCAGAAATCAATTTAAACATTAATAGAGAATACGATATTGCATTTTAATGTGATTATAAGTGTTAATATTCGCTACATTGAAAAAATATAGAGCTACAGATAAGGTGCGCTATCAACAGCAATCAGCTATTTACGAAAGCGATGTCACGTTTGATTCTCGCCTGTTGATTTTCGTTTCCATGTCAGTACCGACAATTATTCTTCGAAATGGAATGATAAATTGGTAGCGCTACTTATACCCCACGGCCTTATCGTTAGTTACTTGTACGTTATACAACGATTATTTCTACTCTAATTTTTATGCACACACATATTTACGCTTGACATCTAGTACAATATGTATGGAGCGCGACATTTTGTATCTTTTTATTAATTTAAATTAACAATATACACTTATGTGGTATAAAGCAATCGATACAACTTTTTAAAATAAACTTATACAATATACAAAGGAAGGTTACTTTGTTTACCAGGTGTACAAGTATGAAATGCAGATTTCAGACAACAGATGGTGCACCAATGCAGTTTGTGCTCTAAAGATTTGACACTGCGACATTTTGTTGTGTCATCAACAAGTGTCAGACGCGCACGAGTGATAAATTGGAAAAGTGTGTGCATAGTGTTGTGTTGTTGTGTTTAATATGTCGAAATTTATACCGAACAAAGGGCATTCGCGGACAGCATTAATTTTTTGTTTTCATTTGAAGACAACTGCTGTTGAATTATACCGATTACTTCGAGAAGCTTATGGTGAACACGCTCCATCGCAAGATACGTGTGAACGATGGTTTCGGCGTTTCAAAAGTGGTGACTTCGTTGTTGCAGACAAAGAACGTGGAAAACCTCCAAAAAAATACGAAGATGTGGAATTGCAAGCATTGTTGGACGAAGATGATTCACAAACACAAAAACAACTCGCCGAGCAATTGAGCGTTAGTCAACAAGCTGTTTCCAATCGGCTACGAGAGATGGGAAAGATTCAGAAGACCGATAGATGGGTATCACATGAGTTGAACGACAGGCAATTGGAAAAGCGCAAAAACACGTATGACATTTTGCTCGCTCGGTACAAAAGGAAGTCGTTTTTGCATCGTATAGTTATAGGGGATGAAAAGTGGATTTATTTTGAGAATCCTAAGCGCAAAAAATCATGGGAGGACCCAGGCGCACCATTCACATCGACCGCAAGACCGAATCGCTTTGGCAGAAAGATGATGCTCTGTGTTTGGTGGGACCAGAGGGGCGTGGTCTATTATGAGCTGTTAAAACCTGAGGAAACGGTTAATACTAAACGTTACCAATAACAATTGACCGATTTGAACCGTTCACTGCTTGAAAAAATACCAGAATACCGAAAGAGGCAACACAAAGTCACTTTTCTTCATGACAATGCTCTATCATATACGGCAAAACCAGTTCGCGACACGTTGGAAGCACTCAGCTGGGAAGTTCTATCCCATGCGGCTTACTCACCAGACTTGGCTCCTTCCGATTACCACTTGTTTGCATCGATGGGTCACACACTTGCTGAGCAGCGCTTTGGTTCGTACGAAGATGTGAAAAAATGGCTCGATGAATGGTTCGCAGCAAAAGGGGAAGATTTTTATTGGCGTGGTATTCACAAATTGCCCAAAAATGGGAAAAATGTATAACAAGCGATGGAGCATACTTCGAATAAAGCACTTTTTATCATTCTTCCGAATTTAACATGTTTTTTTAGAAAAAAAATCCTCATTTCATACTTGTACACCTGGTAAGAAAGACCATCCGTTGTCTATGATTATCGTAGTAATTTAATTAAATCTTAAGCCCAAATTAACGTACCCATCTCGTCGGGTTTCTAAGGCCCAACTAAACGGCCATTTCTGGTTAATCTCGCCCAATTCCGGCCAGCTGGTACTCCACTCACCATCATTATTTGTGGAAATTCCACCTTATTTATTAAAAAGTAATAGGATACGCACCTATTTGAGCTTCAGAATCAATCATATTCCATGTTGAGAGATCTCTCAACGAACGGCTTTTATCTTAACACGTATCTCCCTAACTACTGCACGGTTGCGTGCAAAAGTTTTGGGCCAAAAAATATTTTGGTGATTTATTGAGTTATAAAGGGAGAAGAGAAAAAACCAAATACACCATCATAAACTACTTTAATTATAGTAACACCATATACAACTCAAAAATCTTCTACTGTAAATAACAATCATTTATAACAAAAGTAACATTTTTCAACTGTTTATAAGTATTGGGCCAACTTCAAATTTCACAATAAAATGGTATATAACATAACAAAAATCACTATAACTCAGAAAAAACTGGCAGTAAAAGATACATTCTTATTAATACTTTGTAGCCATACCCTTCGAAGTTAATACGGCGGCACATCGTTGAGGCATCGATTCGATTAATTTGAGAATTCTGTCTCAGGTGATATTGGCCCACTCTTCTTGAATTTTTTTCCAGAGACCACCTTTATTGGAACAATTCTGTGTTCCCACTTTCATTTTCAATTCTTCCCATAAATGTTCTATGGAGTTCAAGTTCGGGAATTGACTGTCCGTTCTAAAATTCGAAAATTTTCTTCAATTTTAACGATTGGAGCGACCCCTTCCCATGAAAATGCCCCCAAAGCATAATACTATCACCCCCATGCTTAGCAGTCCGTATTTGATACCGAAAATCATGTCTAGTACCTTTTCGTCGACGAACATATATTCTTCTGTCATTTCCAAACTTTAGTTTCGTCCGGAAACAGCATTTTTTTCCGGTCTTCAACTGTCCAATTTTGGTGTATTTTTGTAAATTCTGGCCTTCTTATTTTCTTTTACTGATGAACGGTTTTTTTACTCCAACACCTCCAACAAGTCCAGCTTTTGCTAGTCTACGAGAAACAGTACTCCTACTGATGTTAGCTAAATTTTCCACGTGTAGTAATAATTGCAGCATTCTTTTTTACGTCGCAACTGCTTTTCTTTTAATTACTTTATCGACACGAATAGTTGTTTTCCTTGGCCTTCCAGAACATAGTTTATCATTCAGAGTACTTGTAGTTTTCCATTTTGTAATTATATCGTCAACCGTTGTTTTTCCTATGGATAAAACTTCAGCTATTTCACGTGAAACTTTTCCTTTACCGTAGAACCTTATAACAGTTTTCCGAATGTCTAATCACGTGCGTTTCGGCATCGCTCTCAATGATACTGATACACAATTATGAAGGGAACTAAATTCTTAATGTTTACCTGGATTCACGCTCAGAAATGTAAACATAACTGAATAAATCACAGTTTCTTAGAAGTTGGCCCGATACTTATAAATAACCGGAAAATATTTTTGTTAGGAATGATGGTTTTTCATAGTTGAAGATTTTTTAGTTGTACGTATTGTTAATATAATTAAAGTAGTTTATTATGGTGTATTTGGTTTTTTCTCTTCTCCCTGTATAACTCAATTAATCACAAAAATATTTTTGGCCCAATAATTTTGCACGCAACTGTATATCCACGACGACATGCACATTTCGTCATTCAATTATACGTAATATAATTGTGACGTCATAGATACAACAATAAAGATTTAGAACTGTTTGATATAATTCATTAATATTTGGTATGACAGTAAAATAAACATTCATAAAAAAAAGATTTGATCAGTAGTTGTACATCGGTACGTATTGCTTTACTGTGTGTTTCTGTAACAACTAAACGGTGCCATAGTAAACATAAAACACAGTAGCAGGTTCGAGTTTGTAATAGCCACGAGACTTGTCGCCATATTACTGGTATGATGATCGCGAGTTTTTAAAATATTCAAATTCCTTCTTTCAAGAAAACTAACTTTGGAGATATCACATACATTTTTACAAGCAGTAACCGCACAATAATAACTACTTGACATCTTTTTTATAACTGTTTTCACTTATAGCGTCAAACGAGTCAGTAGAGAGATTTTGCAACGCTTATTTTTTAACATGCCTTTGTCCTTATCGTTATTTCGAGCATGCGCAGTATTAACGTGAAGGAATTGAAAGGTTAGGTTAGAATTCATCTTCTATAAACTTTATTCATTCATTTCATGGTTAAGTACACCGGTTATTTGTATTTGATGGGTCAACACAAGTTTCTAAATTAAAATTGGGTCTAGCAGATTTCTATCACTTCCTTCAATATTTTCAAGGTAATACGAACGTGCGATAAATAAAATGTCATTTCAAAATCAGCACTTCACACACTGTAATGCTATTGTGCCAAAGATTGCAAAATCCCAGCATAATCTGAACACTAATTAACTGTTGTCAGTGTTATTTGCAATAAAAGATCATTTTGAATTTACAGTATTTTCTTAATGGTGGGTTTACCTGAGTATGAGAAAAAATAGGCCCTACCGTAATAGCGATAAGAATAACGAACTTCAAACAACCTCTTATAAGTTCCTAAATAAGGGAAATCGTTATCCTTAACAAAGGATTCTCTTATTTTGTCTCAATACTGCGCAAGCTCCAAATGGTAGGCGCATGCTTCAAATAACGATAACAGCTAAGTCTTTATATTTAATTTCTTTCCTTTACTACTGCACAAGCTCCAAACGGTGGGCGCATGCTTCAAATAAAGATAAAGACAGTGGCCTACCAAAATCTTGGTTGCTAAATCTTTCTATTACTTACTGGAAAATAATTAATAATAAATTTCGGAGCACGTTCAAATCCAGATGTAAACCCAACCTGCGACCGTGCTGGCAACCATGTTGTTGCTACGATAGGGGACGCATGTGTGATATAAAACAGGGCTTAAAAAATTTCTTGAGCTTCGCTGTGTTTTATGTTTACTGTGACGGTGCACTAACCTTCAGAGGTTATCCAATCGATTTTTGAACAATATTAAGCTGTTGGCAGTTTCTTGTACAACTACTGGATCTAAATTAAAATTTTTAGTTTTTAATAAAATTAATTTGTCAATAAGGTCATATAATTCATTTACTTTGCCTAAGAATAAACAAAAAAGTAGGTAAAACATCATGAGAGAAAAGTTAAAACTACGTCATTAAAAATAGTTCCTTAAATTTTTAACTCCTTATATAAAAAGAAGGAATGCTATAGCACACGTGGTTTTTCTATTTGTTTGTCTATCTATAGCTTCACATTTCCCAACCAATCGTTCAATTTTCGTGCGTTTTTGTCAAGTATGGTATGTAATGAATGTAAATTTTTTATATATACAAGACGTTTTGAAAATAGTTTATTATATAGAAATTGGTAATTCTTAAATCAACTAATAAAGAATTTACTTTTCCTTCCTTGTCAATTCAGACATTTTCAGAATTTTTGTGAAAATCTCGCCATATTACTGTTCTAATAAAAAAATCACAACAAACAAAAAATTTATTCTTGTTAGGTTTAACAAGTAACACCTGAAGACCTTTGATGGTCTTGCAGCATAACTGTAGTTCACTTGTCGCGTGTTCGCAGTTCTTTAACCTCTGAGACCGAACAGGGATTTTTCTTTAAACATTTCAATTTTTGCAGCTCAAATAATTACAATTTTTGCTATTTTATAAACTTAAATACAGATATGAGGTAATACTTATTTCGCATGAAAAGTGTCTTATTTTCCGTTTTTTTTTTTAGAGTTTTGGCTTTGTCAGAGTATTTTGTCGACTATTTTTCAACACTTGTAACCCCAGTTGTAGGATTTACTCATAAAAGAACTGTATCCTGAATCTTTTTATACTGTTTTTTTTCGTAACGGAAATGTAACGATTATAGATGTTAGAAAAATTACAGTTGTAGACAGAAAAATGAAACATTGAAATTTAAATGTCGTTCGCTTCTGTGCCATCGATTTGTCCTCTTAAGTCGAAAAAGGTAAATTCATTTATTTTAAACACAATATAACCAGATTTTGATTTTTAAACCTGACAACGTTGCAACGATCGAGATCCGAGCCAATTTTTCTTGATCTGTCTGTTTACTGCAACCATTGGCGTACATGGACAAAATCCACGAATCTTCAGAGTAACTCCATTTATCAATATTTTTCCGCGGTTCTTCTTGATATAAGAATTTGCCGGTTTAAATATACTAAGCGATTTTCATAACACCCTATATATATATATATATATATATATATATATATATATATATATATATATATATCGTAATGTAATATCATTTGTTATTTTTAAGTCACGAACTTGCCTATTTATTGCCAGCTCACCCTCACCAACTGCATGGATTATGCCCTTATTGACAAATCGCCTTTCTTTATTAATTAAAATTTATAATTTTTACATGACAATGAAAAATACCTGCGACAATAAGGAATGTTGCAAATTTTATTAACACGCAGTCAATATGTGTCTCTTATGTTTATTTTGTTCAAAACAAAACACATTTACAGCAAAAACTACATTTAGAGAGTACACTCTAGACTATGATTCTACAGTGGTGGTCAAAACGATATAACTTTTTGTACTAGTAGACGATCTTACAGAACAAAAGTACAATTTCGTCCTCATTTATTTCCTACTTATTTAAGTATAAACATTTCTCCCCCCGGCATTTTAAATCAAACACTTTTTTGCAACATTTGCTTGTCTCCATGAATTTTGTTTCCTTTAAATCTAATAATTCTGTATCATTTATGTTTAAATAATTATTTTTCTCTATAAATGTAACTAAATATCTTAATATATTATTTTATAATTTTTTTCCAGCTCAGTTTTATGTTATTTAAAGACACTTAACTTAAAAGTACGTTTGAACTTTTTGACCACCACCGTTAGCAGATTAAAATAATTAGGCGCACACTTACATTTGCTAGTACGTTTTTTTTTTAAATACCAAAACTATTATCGGCTCTATTTTACTGTCAGTCACATACCCTTTGTACTTTTCTTTATGATTTTTAGAGTTTAATTTTGGTCAAAGAAACAGTATAGTAGTTTCGGAGCGACAAGGTTGAATTGTCAAATAAAGGAGATAATTTTAATGTTGCTTTGCAAGCACTGCTTCGTTAATTTAGCAAGTTTTGGGCTAGGAGACGCTACACGTAAAAATTTTCACAAAAAACGTATTTTAGAGGGTCAGCTTTTTGATGTTCCCGGATATACTATCGCGGTCATAGAAATTGCATAATAAAGATCATAATTTTCCAAAACTGAACATTAATTCTGAAGAAAACTATAAATAATCGATTTGGTGGCAAGAAACTTGAAGGAAATAAACATGGAAAATAATAAATCTCCAATGTATTGGTGATTAAGAAAATACTTCCATTTTTCATGGAAATAAAAAAGAACTTGATTGATTTTATCACACTGATCTCTTTATTCCACACGTTCTCATTTGTTTGCTTTAGCTCATCTTTACTTTTAGGCTAAGCTGCATCAATTTTTTTCATCATGATCATCCACAAGTTATATATGGGGTTTAAATCGTGGCTGTTTCCTGGCCATAGCAATGCTGAGATCTCATTTTCCGTTAAAAACTGCCTTGCCTATTCAAAAATACAACCATACAGAAAATAAAAAATGCGAAACTTTGTGGTAGTGGCATTTTTTCAATCAATAAATATGAATACTTACAGATTTGGCTTTGTGGCATAGAGCAGAATCATCTTGAAAAACAAAGCCTTCACAGTGTGAAACATGGATTCTCTTTGAGGGGATCAAACTTTCTTCTAAAATGTGTATTTTTCTGCATTAACAGTGCCATCTATAAAGTTTATTTGACCGATCCCAAAGTAGGAAAAACATCCTCACTTGTCGCATATTTCACTGTTCACACGAAGCGACGTCTTCCATCACCACCGCCACCATCATCACCACGGCACCATCATAATTTCTTCTTTTTCTTCTCTCTTGTATGATGTGTCATATAAGTAGGCATATTGCCTGTTTTATCTCCATAAGGTCTCTTCCGATGTGGACGTCCAGGATTCCTTCCACCTTTTCGAAGGTCTGCCCTTATCTTCTACCTCAGTTTATTGAATTTAGCTCTTTTTACCAGTCTGTTGTCGTCAATGCGATCTACGTGTTTATTCCATTATTTGCTTCTAGTTCTGGTCCATTTGGATATTTCTTGATCCTACTTAGTTCTTGTAGATCTTTGTTGCGAATTTTATCGTGGATACTTTTTCTATGTATGTCCTAATCACCTTCATTTCTATTGTCCTCATGATTTGTGCTGTTTTACATGTGTTAGCTCTTGTTTCTAGAGCATATGTGATGATCGGTCTCACTGTTGTCTTGTATGTTCTTATTTTGCTTTCCACTGTGAGATATTTATTTTTCTATATCCCTCAAGCAACCTGCTATTAGTGATGCCTTCATAGACTGTTGTTTTACTTCCCTCCGTAGCTTTTTATCATTGTTTCTGGTTTGTGTGCTTTTCTTGTAATATTTTTATAATAGCTGTTAATTGCACACTATCGAAGGCTTGAGTCATGTTGACGAAACACATATATGCAGGTTTGTTAAATTCTTTAGCTCTTTCCATAATCTGCCTCACTATAAATATGGCATCTATGGTCAATCGATTTTTGCATCAGAACTAAAGATGTAAATTTGCTTTCATCTGAATATACACTTTTCTCCAGCCTTCGGATGTCCGTTTTTCATATTTTCGCCCAACTCAGGCGTGATTCCTTAATTTTTTTTTTATTGAAAAATGAGTTTTTGGCTGGTTTTTTGGCCAAAAACCATTTTCCAGTTTCTTGGCTTATATTAGCTAAATTCCTGTCTGCTAGATCCCTTGATATTGCTCTGATCCTAATAAGTAAACAAAAACAGTACCGTTTAATTATACCAACGTTTAGGATTAAAACTTCAAAAATAATAGCTGATGCAATTTCTATGACCGCGAGGGTAATTTTAAGCCAGCTGCTAAATTTTAATACATCGGGCGTCTGTTTCCCAAAGATACAAGTTTTTTCAATAAAAATTATAAAAGTAGAGGACAAGTTGTAGTTATTTTCTGCAGGATACAACTGTTTCACAACACGACAAGTGCTTGAAATGCAACATGTTGACACTAAAAACTTAAAGTTGCTAGTTATGACTTTAACAATAGGGTATAAAATATTATAAGGCACACAAAAGAATTTAGAGTTAGCTAAGAAAGTTGAGATAAATGATATGCATGTTTGATTCAACGTACGGAAAAATAATTCGTTGTAAGGATAAATTGTTAGTAACTTTGACTGTTAGTAAAAAAAATCGCTACACAACAATAAAATCACCAGTTTTATTTACTTTTTAAAGCCACATAGTGCTTTATCTCTGCTACAACAATGCGCTTTACTCTGTTTATTTTTTTAATAAATATACTGTTGTGATTATGAAGGACGATCGATCGAGTGTTGTGACTCATTCCTTCCATCAAAACCATGCAACTATAATATTTATTTTTTTAGTTTTTTTCTAATATTAGGCCTTTGTGTACTACGTATTTTCCCTCATTTGTTTTCACATCTACTACATATTTTATTTCATATAACTTTGGTTAAAGTACGAGTTTGTAAGTTAATACATTATTCTTAAATTTCACAGTAGCAAGTTCCACGTAGCAAATGTATTAACATACAAAGTAAAACTAAAATATACATAACGTCTCTGTAAAATTCCGGTTAAATGCTTCTTATGAAGATAAGTCATATCTATATTAACAGCCTGGTGATTCTAGGTCCAAAAATAAATAAAATAAAGACTTTTTTGCTATATTCCAAGCGAAGCACAAATTTTTATCAAAGTAGGTTCCTAGCCTGTTACGAGTTCCTAAAATTTTATATTAGTTCACGTTAAAATTTTATTTTTCGGTTTTGTATGAAAAGATTAGTGAAGTAATTTAATTAATATAAATTGAATTAATGTTAGAATTTTTAAATCTACAACAGCCTGAAAAGATACCCTCCTATCACTTTTCCTTATGTATGTCTATGTATGGGTGTAATTTTGTCAAGCAAAAAAGTCGGTTATAGCTGGCTATAGGGTCTCATACCTTTGGTACTATAAGTGTATCAGATTTGATATCGATATCTCTTTTCGTTTGGACGTTACCACGACAATTGTGTTTTTTTTTTGTGATCTAGATTCTTCCCTTATAAGTGTAAAAGTATGACACATGTAATGTAATCTATTGTATATTTATTGCAATAGAGTTTTGAGACAGAAAAATATTTAAAACGGCACATTTCTTTTTTCCTTATCCTCTAGTTTTTTTTGTCAACATTACAAATCTTTGATACGGAATACCGAAAAAAGGGAACTTTGCATTAATCTCATCTAAATTAATCTCTACATCACATCCGTATTACATCCATAAATTGCGTCAATTGTACCTTGCTGCCAGAAATTTTAAATACAAACTTGCGCTACCATTGCAGGTATGTGATTTCATTCGCAGACAACGTAGACAATGGAGCTTAGTTTTTCATTTGTCGGTATGAAGTGCGGGGAGTACGAAAACCGTGATCCAGTTGGAGCGTTATTCGAAGTCGGGAAAAGTGCGCGGGAGATTATTTAAATGTTAAAATTGTTGTCAGTTACTGAAAGATTCGTGAATAGACCTATTGCAAGGTATGACGAATATAAGAATATTGTTAATAGACCTTGGCCTTGACGAGGCTCTCTAGACGTTTCCGTATCGACAGGAGTTCTCTGAGGAAACAAGAAGTATTAACACGTGCTGGAAACACCCCTCCTGGCACATAAAAAAGTTATTTACCATTTAATAACGGAAAAGTTAAAGAAAATAAGACTGGTTAAGAGTAAGACAACATAACTTTTAGAAAGACATGTTCCATTATTTGGTAAATTTAAAGACTTTCTAGTAACCTTGATTTGAACCTATGGGACCAGTGGAGTATTCTCGAAGAAAAATCTGTTCGCACCATAAATCCAATCCACTGCCGAAACTAAATCTGAGAAGATCCAATACATGATTTTAAAGCATGTTTAATGTAGTGTTGAAATATTTTTTACTTTTGTTGCATTGAGTTTTCATTTGAATATTCGGTTCAGAAGTACTGACAGAATATATGGCTGTACTGTGTATATTAAATATCATATATAATGTGACAGTTTCAAATACTTGGAAATAATCATAACAGCAAACAGAAGAACTCTATACAGAGTGCGAACTAATGTTTATTTGCTTTCAAATCGGTGTTCAATTCTCGGAACCTCTCAAGATTATCGAAAATCAAAGTGTATAAAACTGTGATTAGAATCGGTTCTCCTGTACGGATCAGAAAGCTGGACGATGACGAAACAAAATGGAAGAAAACTAAGGTGCTTCGAGATAAAAATACGGAACTAATAGAAATATACAAAGACCCGGACGTAGTACAGGAAAGCAAATCCGGAAGTTTAAGATGTGGCTGAGTTACATAGAAAAACAACCGGACCACAGATACACCAAGCTAGGGTGGAATGAGAACCTGATCGGGAGAAAACCACTGGGAAGACCGCGCCTTGGACAAAGGGACAACGTAAGGTCAGATATGCGTGCCATGGGTTTTAAGTATGATCCGCAAATGACTCAAGATCGTACGGAATGGAGACGGATTATAGACGCAGCTAAGACCCAGCTAAGTTTGTAGTGCTACCAGATACATAGATAGATATAATGTGATTATAAATCTTTTTATTTTGTGGATATATTGTCACCTCTGGCGTATCTTCATCAGAAATAGTTAACCCGGTTCGTAAAATTAAATACCATTTTTTATAGTGCAATAATAACCGCACTGTAAAATAAATCTATAAGGTACAGTAAATTAAAAGTCACTATAATATATAGTAAAAAATGAGGAAGCATTTTTATAAAATAAAAATTACCGATCTACATAATCATTTAAGTGGAATATATTTCTTTACAATAAATAAGTTCAAAAATATACATTTCTTTTTTTTGTATCCGGAAATATTTCGTACAATCTTCATTTAAACTCTGATATCTTTAACATTCTCTCTCGTTCTCTCCGTAGAACTAACATAACAAAGACTATACAGAGTTGCCAAAAAAAGTTCTCAACAAACCGGAAAAATTTTTGTTATTGATTTCATGGAAACTTCTTTAATCGGTAAGGTCACTCCAGGTCCCAGGAAAACATTAGTTAAGTTTCGGGAATTTTGTTCAGGAGTATAAAAGAGCAGTCGAAAATTTATTTGAAATACTTTATTAAACAAATATTTAAGTGTACAAAAATATATTTTTTTTTTATCTTTTTAATTCAAATGGCCCCTTTAGAATCCAAGACGACAAGACACCATTTTTGCTAGGCCTGAAATGGACGACAGGATTGCTCCCGTAGATTTAAACCTAGAACAAAAAAACCAAAAAATTTTCATTAATATATGTCAAAACCTAGTGGATAACGTGCCGATTTTGCGATAAATTATAAACAATTTTTCGTAAAATTTTTTGGCGAAAAATGAACATTTTTATCAAACATTTTTCGAAAAAAAAAAAAAAAAACGATATTTTCAAATTTCCATACGTCATTCACTAGTTTTTGACATATATTAATGAAAATCTTTTGGTTTTTTGTTCTAGGTTGAAAACTACGGGAGCAATCCTTCCGCCTGTTTCAGGGCCTCGCATAAAGGTGCCTTGTCGTCTTGAATTCTGAAGCGGTCATTTTGAATGAAAAAAATTTAAAAAAATATATTTTTGTACGCTACACTATTTGTTTAATAAAGTAGTTCAAATAAATTTTCGACCGCTTTTATTATACTTTAAAAAAAAAAATTACCGAAATAAGCCTTTCTTCCTGGAACCTGGAGTAGTGGCCTTACCCCTTAATGCTAAAGTGGTCTGCGTGTTGCTAAACCTATTTTGGTGGTTTAAATGTTAAATATTGCACGCAAGGTGTCTTAAAAATTAAAAAAAATTGAAGAAACTTCAAAGTTTCCGAGAGATAAATAATATCAAAAATGATTATTAATTTTTTTTCTATTTGTTGGAAATTTTTCTGACCATCTTGTATATAATATGTATATAAACCTAACCTTTCAGAAGCTAAAAAATCGACAACAATAAAAAATATCGGTCCATATGCTTTTCGATATTATTAAATACGAAAATATAGATATATATATCTCGAAATTCGTTTAAGCTTAGATTTTAAACATCATCACGCTATGATGTATTTGAAGCTACACATAAAAAACATCTATTTTTTTTAATACACCAAATAGATTTTTTCCTTAAAGTTAAATACGTTGACGTTATCTCTAGCGTAGGGATATTGAAGAACTTCCTTCTTCTATTTCACTCTCTCAGTAGTAAGAATGATATTATTCATATCACTCATAATCGACAAAAACCTCTGACTGTCATTTCGTCGAAAGTTCTTCTAACTTGTATAAAGAAAGTGTATTTGTTTTGTAATAAAAAAAACATTTATTTATAGTCGTTGCGTAAACAGCTTTTCGAGTTGCGATTCTACCTGCTTTTTGCTCTTTTATTGAATTTTTAAAAGAGTTTTGAAAAAATGCTTTGATTATGTTATTGTCACACCTATAGAATCTAGCTCGCTACGTATTCTAGTCTAACTTAGCTTGACACCTTACTGAAGTTTACCACATTTAGCTATAAGTATGGTTTTTGTCGGTTTCCCTGCCGTATCTCCGTAGGTGCTAATTTTTTCGACTAATTCTAAACCTTCAACAACGTGTCCGAATATCCCTGTAAATCCTCGCATTTCTTGTAAAATAATGCGAAATTGTGAGCCTACCATTCCTAAATTATCGTGTCGTTTTTGGGTCCTTCGCATGCCCACCGTTCCTCGTGCCGCTACGAGTTTAGTATCGTCCGGAAGAAAATAAGATTCTTCGAATATCGATCTGCCTCCTCTTCCGTTATTTAATTCGAAGTCCCCGGTAATAACGCTCTCCCCTTCCCAACATTGAAATATTTGACAGCCCTTATAACCCATCCCCGCCTCACCCGTGCAGAGAACTCCGAAATTTTTAGCCATTTTTGGGGCCACGTCGGCCCTTACTTCTATAACGATGCGACCCATCTGAGTACCATTGACTTCCACGTTAAAATAATACAATGGACACAGGTTGGATGGTTGTCGAATTTGAGGCGATGGCATCATCGGTTGCATCATCAAATTGTTGTCTTGATAAATGTTTTTAGGTGTAGCTACGATTTGTTGAGGATTATGCGCGTGGGCGAGGTAGTTTATCGGAGGTACAGCGTTTTGGTTGTGGTTCAAGGGAGGATTTTGATTGTGATTATGATAATCGAGGATACCGTTAATGGGTTGTTTGGATAACACGTGACGGGAATATAATTGGGACATACAATAATTCGCGAGGAATAATATGGGGTTTTGCTGCGAAGGAGGTAAAATACGGGAGTTACCTGGAAACACGCTTTCGCCGTTGTGTATGTTGCTGACCGCTTGCTTCAGCAATTGAAAATCGAAGATTACCGAGGAGTTTCGAATGAGGTCGTCCAGTTGACATTGCAGGTACATTTCGTGATAGCGCAGCTGGAGACGTTGCTTCTCTACGTTGACGCTCGAGTAGATGTTGTGCACGTCGGAGAGTGTCTCAGCCATCGATAGATTGAGGCGAAGCTTCGCCAAAAGGTCACGCGTCTCGCCGATTTCGAAATGAGACGCGTTATTCGTGAGGTCAGCTTCCACGTGCGTTTTTAACGTGACGCACGCTTCGAGGATCTTCAGCAGAAATTCGCGCTGCTGCATTGCCAGTCTTTGTATCTCGGACAGCATCTTATTCATCGATGCCAAGTCTATCTGCATTTCTGCTACCAACTGTTCTTTCGCTTCGCTTTGTGATTTCACCTTGTGGTTGGCATGTTCGGCGGTTGCGGCGCATGCCCGGCAGAGCGGTACGCAGCAGGAATGACACCATAAAACGAGGGGCATGGCATGTGTGTGGCAGTTTTCTGAACCCACCTAAAAATGAAATGTAAAATTGCTTTTTAACATTAAACAATTTCTCCAGTCTTTCTGTGTGTGTGTGTGTGTGTGTGCGTGAGCGTGTATCTTTTGAATTTGGATTTTAATATTTGATCTAAGTCAACGATCTACCATTGTTAATAATATATATCAATGATATTTTTATATTTATGCAATGTGAAAACCGATACTTACTTTCGGTGGTACCGATGCCGGTGCTTTATCAGGCGGTTTCAATCCCATACTTAATTGTGAAAAGTTCTTCGCGAGACACAGCACCGGCGTGTAAGTCGGCAGAGATTCCGGACCTAGCTCTCCTAATTCGGTGCGCTTCCAACAATACACGCAGTACAATTCTTGGCCTTTCGTTAAATTGGTACGGGTGCACTGCAGGCAGAAGTAGTGCTTGCAGGATAGAAGTTTCGGGCTCAGTTCTGTATCGTTGAACTTTTGCTTGCAGTAACCGCACACCATCAACTCTTCGAAATCTGATACTACGGGATCCATTTCTGAAAAATATACTTTCTGTTAGTAACATTTGTGCTGGGAAAATATGTTAAATAACCGGCCAAGCGCAAGCCGGACTTGCGCAGTTAGTGTTCCATACGTTGACTGCTTTTGAAATAAAGATTTTTGCTATGGAGGTATAAAGTGACGAATGACTTGACAAAACACACCCCAAATGAGTTTTCAACAAGGTTTGTTTCCGATCTTTGTTGTAAAGTGATCGCCTTAAAATTTTTTATATTTTTTTATATACCAGATGAATTATTAAAGGTAATGCATTCGTGATAACTTTTGCTCAATCTATACTTTATGAAGACTATTCCGGAATTTTTTCCAAATTTTTTGATCAGTACTTTTCGAAATAATGGGGGAGGGACAGTGATTTTTGGCAGTTTTTAAAAAATAATACAAAGAAAAGTGTACGCAAGTATTACATTATACTTTCTTTTAACACCTCATTTGATGACCTGGTAAAATTTTTTTTTCACTTTCGATTTCACCCCCCAAAACGAACCCTTTAGTCAAAATTTAACTTTCAAAACTACACCGCTTTGATGGGGCCTACAATTTTTATATTAGTGTCAAATTTCAACTTTCTATGTCAAATAGTTTCGCAGAAAATCGTCCGTGACAGACGGACATACAGACAGACGGACGGACATCGAAGTGATCTTATAAGTGTTCCGTACGGAACACTAAAAATTTAATTTGAAAGGACTTACGCAAGCCAAAAGAAATTTTTAAAATTCTCCTCTCTACGTCATTGTTAATTATATTATTTAATTAATTTTAAAATTCTCCTCTCTACGTCATTGTTATATATTATTTATTATTATTATATAGTTATATTATTATGACAAAAAAGTTTTTTCCCATGTTTTGCTGACGGGCCCAAGCCAAGTCAGCACAAACGCTATTACCATTGTGTATTAAGGAATGACCTGACAGTGTTACATGTTTTCAAAATTACTGACTTCTGAATGTTTCTGTATATGTTTGTGTTGAGTCCTAATAGTACCAAGTGTGGTGTGAATGTTGTTGGTGTAAGGCCTGTGGCTGATATGATGAGGGGGACAATGATGACTTTTTCTTGTTTCCATTTTATTTCTGTTGCAAGGTCTGTGTCTTTGGAGATATTTTCTGTGTATTTCGTTTGGATGTTTGTATCGTTTAGGACAGCTATGTCAATTAGATAGGTGACCTTTCCTTTTTTGCATTGAAAAGTAATATCGGGTCTATTGGCGGAGACTGTTTTATCTGTATGGATACTGACATCCCAGTAGAGCTTGTAATCTTTATTTTCAAGTATGGATGTTGGTGTGTATTTCTAGTAGGGATTTGTGTTTTCTATGAGTTTGTATGTTGTGGCTAGTGCTTGGTGAAGCACTTTTGCCGCTGAGTCATGCCTGGGTGTGTATTCCGTTCCGGATAATATTTTACATCCGCTTGTTATCTATTCGATCGTTTCTTTCTGCTAAAGGCTTTTCCTGCATCTGTCTTCTGTAGTAGTTGTGTCTTTGATGATATGCTTTTAGTAGTTTCTGGTTAATATGACTTTATCCTGGATGGATGAATATTATATTATTATTATATTATTATTATCATTATATTCATTATGAAATTATTAAACAACGGTTAAACGGATTTCTATTGGTATAGGTTGGTTTAAAAAAGTATAATAAATTATTTGAGCATTTGTTAAATGGTCTGCTATCTATGTTATATAATTTTTTCGTGCTCTAATCAGCATTCTATACACACTAGTTTAAAATAGTGTGGATCTAGATTTAAGAGTTTCTAATTTCGTGACGTCTAAATAAATGATAAGATAACCTTCTTCACGCAACGGCAAAAGAATTAAAAAATATGTGAGATGTTGTATGAAAGAATTAAATACTGAAGTTCAAACGGGTCAAGTTGTAAGCAATCGCTAATAGCATAAATATCAAATTTTGACAACATCTGTGCTATAAATATTTTACAAATGCAGGACCTAAGTTTTAAAAGTTTTTAAGTATAACCAATTAATATTTCAAAACGTGCTCGAACCGGTAAACAGCTTTTGTTGACACAGTATTGATTAGAATTTCCACTAATTAAATATTTTGGTTCTTCTTTATTTTACGAAGCTTTTCTCGAGCATTTTTTTAAAATAAAAAATGCCAATAAAGAAAGACACATTACTTTACCGTAATTGAAATATTTTTTCTTTCGGTTTTACTTTCGTAGGAATTTGTATTATTTTTTTTGTTCCCTTATATACAGTCTGTCAAGTAAGAACGTAACTGGTCGTATTCTTAAAAAAATATGTTTCGAGAACATCCTGCATCAATAATCGCCTGGCATCTTCGAGACAACTGAATCAAAGTCTTAACAGTCTTTCCTCTGAGCTTTCAGTAGGGTTGGCGTTCGGCGATTGTGACGGCCACTCTAGTACCTTATAAGCAAAGGTTCCTTCAACGTGCCTCGGCATTTGACACGAAGATGTTGTCGAATGGTCTCATGGGATAAATTCAAACCCCATTTTCTTAATTTTGTCGCTCCTTGCCGCAGCGTCAATTTCGGGTTACGTGAAAAAAGGACACGGTTCGTTTTTCAACTTTCGGAGTGACTTTACTTACCGTTAAAATGATTTACCCATTTCTTCATAAACGACAAGGACTTTTTAATATATTTAGCGATCATGGAATGTGTCATTTTAGGCCCCTTTGGATGGAAACAAAGAAAGACTGCTTCGAACCGACGCGCAAACAAGTGTCTCATTTTGAATTTTACGTGAGTTCGACGAAAGTTTGGAATCGACTGATACTTTTACTAAAATGCTTCGTAGACAAAGGTTCCCTGTATCGAATTTTTGTTGAATCGCTAGAATCGCATCTACCGAAAATGAATTATCGCGGACACGTTCTTACTTGACAGACTATACTACTTTTGTTTTTTGTTTGTAACTGATGTTACAGCCTATTGAAAATCAATAAGTGACATTTTTTTATATATCGTTGGAAGTTTGTTTTTACATTTTATTGATTGACGTATTAGACTAGCAGGGGCCCGCGGCTTCTGTGTATGTGCCCGCTGCTTTGCCTGTGAAATAAATGAAAGTAAAATTTTGGCGTGTTTAAGTCCATTGTATCAATTCAGATTTTTTTCGTTTCCAGAGACTGTTAAATCACAACCAATATTATTTAGCGTTTTTAGTGAAATTCAAGAGTGTATGTATATGCATATGTTATATTTTCAAAACATAAAAAATCTTGCCTTAAGCAAAAATCATTTCTATGAAACGTCATCTAAAATAATTTCAACTTAATTTTTTGAGTCAATTATTATTCAAAGTGTTTCTTAAATAAGTTCAGATTCGTTTCTTAGTGTTCCATACGAATCACTTCGGAATCCGTCTGCCTGCCTGTCTTTCACATCCTATTCTCTCCGAAACTATTGGCATATAAAGTTAAAATTTGGCAGAAATATAGGAATTGATGATCCAATCAGAGCAGTATATTTTTGAAAGTTAATTTTGACTTACGCGGGTGAAATCGAAAGTGAAAAAAATTTTTACCAGGTCACCTAGTGGGGTGTGTGCCCGTTGCTTTGCCTGTGAAATAAATGAAAGTAAAATTGTGGCGTGTTTAAGTCTTTTATATCAATTTACATATAATTTAAATTTTTTAGTCTTCAAGAAATTATTAAATCACAACCAGTATTATTTTACATCACTGTGTTTAGCCTTTTTAGTGAAATTCAAAAGTGTTTGTATATTTATATGTTAAATTCTCAAAATATAAAAAATCTTGCTTAAAGCAAAAATCAGTTCTATGAAACGTCATCTAAAATAATTTTAACCTAATTTTTTGAGACGATTATTGTTCAAAGTATTCCTTAAATAAGTTCAGATTCGTTTCTTAGTGTTCCATATGGACCACTTATGGGATCACTTCGGTGTCCATCTGTCTGTCTGTCTGTCTTTCACATCCTATTCCCTCCGAAATTATTGATATATAAAGTTGAAATTTGGCACAAATATAGGAATTGGTGGCTCAGTCAGAGCAGTGTAGTTTTGAAAGTTAATTTTGACTTACGGGGGTGAAATCGGAAGTGAAAAAATTTTTTACCAGGTCACCGATTAGGGTTGTCAAGTGAAAGCTTGTGAAAACACGAGTCCAAAAATATATATGATGTAATACTTGCACACGCTTTTCTTTGTATCAATTTATAAAAATGACCAAAAATTGCTGTCCCCCCACTCTATCTCGAAAAACACTGATCAAAAAATTTTGAAAAAATTCTGGAATAGTCTTCACAAAGTGAAGATTGAATGAAAATTATCACGAGTGCATTACGTTTCATAATTTATCTGGTATAAAAAAATTATGTGCTTGACAATATGGTGGAGGTTTTTTAATATACTTTTGAGTACATTACTGCTACCGAATCATGCTTTGCTCCTGTATTGGTATAATTAAACAAATATTTAAGTAGTAAATACTTGAGTTGCACTTTTATTACAGATTCTAGATTGAGCTAGATTGATTTATTGGCTATTAGGTGGCTAAGATGCTATATAACTATTATACATTATTGCCTAAGAAAAAAAGTGAAAATACATATTGGGTCTCAAGATATATACGTGCCAGGGACCTAATTAACTTAGCCTAGATAAGGATTTTTTTTATTTTAAAGGGAATCACCGTACGGAATACTAATTGCGCAAGTCCGACTTCCATTTGGCCGGTTTCATTTTCTTATTGTGGGAACGAAAGGGTAGAGAGGGGGCACTTTAGCGGCCACGTCAATAAACACAATTTTAACGGAGTCCAACAAATTCAAAATAAAAGCGTTAAAAGCCATGACATTCTCGCAAAGAATAATCGATCCGTATTTCTTTGCGTATGACAAACAGCTGTTAATTCAAAGCAATATGAGAGGTGAGATTTTCTTGACACTGATGTCATAGACCACTTCCGATTGTTCGAAACAGCTGCGATTGCTATGGATAGTAGTTCGACATTTAATAAACATGTACACAAAGTTTAGTGCTCCAGATTTTATTGTGTTATTTACAGTGAATTTAATAGAATCGAATAGCGATCGGTGAAAAAGGCACCTCTTTTTGTAAGGACTGTCCGCTAAAGAAATTTACGACACGAACAATGTCCTGGCTGATTTCCAAGGAGGAAGAACCGACATCAGTGTTGAACATCTTGCTAGAAAACCCGTTTCTGTCTCTCTCCGAGAGAATGTTGAGGATCTTGGAGCATCGGCGAATTGGACATTGTTCATTCTGATTTGTGTATGAGAAAATTTTCGACTAAATGGATCCCTAAATGTCTGTACGCCGCTCAAAAACGACTGAGAGTCACAATATCAAATTTGATTTGTAGTTTTTTGAACGGGATGAGAGATGAGATTTTCTTGACACTTGTTTACAAAATTTTGAAATTTATCACAAGAGAATCTGATTTCAGCAGCACGAGGCAATATTACATACTTTAAATACACCTTTACCCATCATTTTCCTGAATAAATTGGTTTTCAAAAGACTTAACATAACACTGCCTTAACGTGTTTCAAAATTAAACTTTCTTGGGACACTTGGTATTAGTTTAGTTTTTTAAAAGAAATAAGTTTTCTCGCAATCGCGTTCGCAGAAATTTCACACTGTTTTTTATTTTCGATAATTATTACGGAACTTCATATTTGTATAATATCCCTATTTGGAAATCTGAATATATAACTAATAACTGTACAGGTGTTTAACGTGGTCAGTAATGAAGTTCCTGTATAATTTGTATTTTCACGTGTATTAGTTTTAATTAACGGTAAAATATTTGCTGCAAACTTGTCCCTTGTTAGCATAAAATGAATGTGACATGTATAGCTGGGGCTAGTCCCGTGAATTACCGGGCATGTTTCATTCGGGGGTCTACGAGGGTCGTCTGTGTCGTGAAAAGTAAGGTAAACGTGGAAGAAAATACGTACTAAATTGAAAAATTCACCTTTATTTCCGTGCAATGATGTTCCCATGCCATTAAGTTATTTTTATAAAATGATTTCTTTTTACGTGCAAAAAAGTCATTCACAGCTTATATCACTTCGTCATTTTCGTGAAATTGTCGTCCTCTATGAATCGGGAACAAAAACAAATTTTGGTCATGGCAACGAATGACATGTGAGCAGGTACACTGTCGTGACGCCGCACCCATGGTGCACACAGCTTTTGCATACTCAAATGGTTATGCAAAATGTTATGCACGCGTTCACTTGAGGTCCCTGCAAAGTTCGCAATCTCTCGAACCTTCAAACGGCGGTCATTCAAAATCTTTTGTAGATTTTCGTCACAATATCTGAAGTTGTAACATCTACTGCGATGTTAGTCATTTGTGCTTGTTCGGCCACGTTTAAACTCCGAAACATTGTTAAGCTTCACTTTTATTTCGGTGGCCGTTTTCTTTTTCAAACAGCCAAATTTTGTCACAGCTTGAATCTCAGTGTTTTCCATGATGTCAGAAATCGCGTATATACGTTTGTATTTCGACTGAACAAACAGTAACCACATTGAGTTCTGAACTATAACTCTGCAAAGGATCTTCTAAGCAATGAAAGTAAATGGTCCAATACTGATTTCGATTATAGGATTGCCATATGTATGTCATTTACCTTACTTTTCAAACGAACCTCGTAGAGCATTTTTTAAAGAAAATTTAGGGAGAAAAATATTCATTTGTAGCGGGTCGGTTGTAGTTCATAAAAACTATTCCGACCTAATCTGCAAAATAATCTCCGCTCAGTTGAATTTCAAATTTTATTCTTATTATTAAAAAGAAATTACTTTTACATTTTTATGGCGTTGTTTTATTATTAATGTGAAATATTTATTCTTAGATAACAAAAGCGACATTGATAAAGGCGGCTTGCAAAATTTTTATTTTAATTATTCATTTAGAACGGTTATGGAGGTATAAATAAACTGACGACCAGTTTAATGCTCGAGACCAATTTTAGCGTGAAAAAAACCGGCAAAGTGCAAGTCGGACTTGCGCAATTAGTGTTCCGTACGGCGATTGCTTTTAAAATAAAGAAAATAAAATTATATCTCGGTATAGGAACGACGCAACACTCAGTAGCAGTAATGTGTCGATAAGTATATTAAAAAAACCTCCACCATATTGTGAAGCAATATAGTTTTTTTAATAACAGATAAATTATCAAACATAATGCACTCGTGATAATTTTTGCTCAAATCTACACTTTATGGAAAATATTCCGGAATTTTTTCTAATTTTTTTGATCAGTATTTTTCGAGATAGGGAGGGGGGCCAGCAATTTTTGGCTATTTTTTTAAAACAATACAAAGAAAAGTGTACACAAGTGTTACATCATATATATTTTTAAACTTGGGTTTTCACACGCTTTCATTTGACATCCCGCTCGATGACCTAGTAAAAAAATTTTTTTTCACTTCTAATTTTACCCCCCAAAAGCTAACCCCTTAAGTCGAAATTTAACTTTCAAAACTACATGGCTCTGTTTGGGCCATCAACTTCTATATTGGTGTCAAATTTCAACTTGCTACATGGAATAATTTCGGAGAAAATTGAGTGTAACAGACAGACGGACACCGAAGTGATCCCGTAAGTGTTCCTTCCGTACGGAACACTAAAAAGTATTGTAAAATATGTTAGAAAAGGTTAATTTTAAAAATTTTAACAGACCACAGATTCTTAATAGAACGGGTTGTCACTTGACACTGATAAGTAGGTAAAAGGCTTTGTTTATGCGTCGCCTGTCTACTTTTAAAACTTCAGAGGCAATAAATTCAAATTTCGTAATATTCAAAAGCGGTATAGGATGACAGAATTACAATTTACGGATTGTAAATTATTTTCTGTTTATTATTTTTGCAAGATTTAGCTAGTCTCAGAGTTAGATAAATTGTAGTATTAGTCATTGTTCTTGGAGAAAGATGCTACAATATGATGTAAGGCCGTACATTTTTATATAACTTAGGCCTCTCTTTGATTTGTTGGTGCGGTATTCTATTTTCTCAGTGAGCCTGACTTGCGCGGGCGCGGAGCAAGTCAGGTGGGTTTCAGTGAAATATAGGCATTCGGCATGTTTTCGTTACCGAATCGGTACCGAGCACACCGAGAAAAACGATACCGCACCGACAAATCAGGGAGCGGCCTTAGGTGTTTTTTTTTTATAACTTTTGCGCATAGTGTATTTAGTCAAGTGATTTAATAACCAGATAAAAATAACGCCTCAACGAAAATATTTACTATAATTTTTCAAATGATTACCAGTTTATTTCACTGTCTGGAACCGCGGGTTATTTTTATTTCGACCGGGACTTTTCCTAATTAATTATTTATTAAAATTTATGTCGGTTTGGATTCTTTTTTTCAAGTTGTAGGTCGTAGTGTCAAGGATATATTTATGAAGGCCGTTGTTATAACCAAAATATTACTTTTTGACACGTTAAACACTTATCATCGGAATAAAAACGACTGTATGGACAAACAATATTAATTTTTTATTACGTAGTTATAAGGGATGTTTTAAAACATTGAAAATAGATTTTACCGGCTGGATTTTTTCTTGTATAGGTGAGGGACTGTTTAGCAAACACCTTGACAACAATATGTATCACGATGTTCCCGCTAATATTTCCACAATATCATCACCATTTGCTAGCCGTTTTCCATCAATCTGATGTAGGTCTCTTCTATGCCATTCCAAACTGACCTATTCTGAGCCCTCTCGTACCAGCGTAACCGGACGAGTTTTTTCAGCTCGTCATGCATGCTTTTATCGAGGCAGGCATCCAATCTTTCTTTTTTCGTTCCATGGTCTCCACTTCTCTGTGGGTCGAGCGCATGACTTACCCACTGTTATTAGAAACAGCTTTTCCTTTTACTATGTTCTTAAGTCGAGTTTTGTGTCTTATGGTGTTATATTTAATATTTTTATTTCCGTAGCTCTCTGGTGTAGACCTGTAGTTGGTTTAAGGTTGGTTCTATTTCACACAAGTTGTATACTATACAAAGGACAATTTATCTGCCTAGCCTTTTTATTGGTATTCCGGTCTCCGTGCAGTATACAGTTGTTTAATAGTTATTTAACAATTCCGAAATATAGAAAGATTCAATCCGTTTTAGGGCGAGTAAGTGAACAATAACAAAAATCTGGTAAATTTGTCTTCCTAAATTTTTACGAGTTTATCCTGGCTAGTGATATCGCATGATGATTTGCATTAAATTTTAAAAATCTGTTTTTATGCCAAGCTTATTGCGTAACTTGAACCATATTTCTTATCACTTAAACAAAATAAGATTATTGTCTCTATAATTATTCTAAATTAGAGAGAAATTCCTTATTTTTACTCGCTCGCGATAACCAAACATATATCCGCTTATACTATCTCGTATAGTGGTTATTTTTGAAAGCACTATTATTGTTGTAAAATGAATTTTAAAACCGCTGTTAACTGTAAAAGTAGAATATAAACAACAGATAATCATAACAATAATAATAATTGTTACACTAATTTATTGATTCAAACAACCTTGAAGCAGGCCGCGCGTATATGGCAAAAATTAAGCTAATATTTATTTGGGTGTACGATACTGAAAATAAACATGGCAGTCTACAGAAACGGATTTATGTTACAGGCAAAAAAACCAGGGATCTCGAATGTTTAGCATATCGGTTTAAGGGGATTCGCTTAGGATTTTTTAATGCTGTACGCAAATTTATAAAATTTAAGTTTTAGTATTGTGCTATAACTGATAGATCACATAGTCATATGATCTAGCCCAGTCGTCAGAGGTAAATTTTGACGAAAATTTCTCATTAAATGTTAACACACTGCATTTTGGCATACAGGTAGTTTTTTGGACGTAGAATACGATAAAAAAAAGTTTGTGCTCTTAGTGTACGCTAAGCCATTCGAAAATAGAATGAAGAATTCGGTTTTTCACAACTATCTCTAAAAATAAAAGAGATATCGAAAAACTAATAGCACCACGTAAAAGAACGGGAAATTTTACAAATAAATAGTGTATAGATTACTTTTTTTAGTTTTACCGTAATTTAAAAAAATTATTTAAAATAAAATGGCTGGTTTAACTCCTTCAGTTGTAATGGGAATCATGCTTCCAACCTCATTTTTGATTAAATTAACGTTTCGGTATGTCGTTAAATATTTTGAAATTGGCTGCTAAGGGGTTTCTCGGGGTGCTGATCAAGAATCCGATGATAGATTTGAAAAATTCAAAATGGCAGATCCAATATGACGGCCAGAGAGTACGTAATTCATTTAATTTCTTCGAGTGATTTAAAATTTTTGTGTTTTCAATAACTGTTTTCTTTGTACCTGAATGCTTAAATGAAATATGAATACTTTATACTTAAAGCTTAGACTTTTATCTTTCATTTCCCACCTTTAAATATTTTTTTTTATTTTAAGTTTAAGTTATATGATTAATAATAAGCAAAAAGTACGTTGATCATGAACACTTTCCTAAGAGCAAAATTATAAGAAAAGAGGAATTTTTTTTAAGTTTTTAATGATTTTCTAATATCAAGTATACTTTTAACTATAACTAAAAAAAAAATTGTCTGACTTTTTTTGGCCATTTCGTATTGCTTTAAACGTAAAATTGCCGGCGGCGCACTGCAGCAGGCAAATTTCCATATTTTAAAACTCAATTTTTAAATAACACAGACAATGTGGGTATTTTTAAATATTTTTATATTGAAACTTAGGGTATAATAATGTTATATGCACAAGGTTTTTTTTTTTCAATACTATATTTATTAAACATTTAATTTACTCTATGCCCGTTAAAATCATGCAAACAAAAATTTCGTTTTAAATTTTACAAATTATAAAGCAACAAAAATAAAAACTGTTAGTATCATCGGAAAGCTGAAAGTCTCCTCTTCAAAAAGATATCTTTTAATTTTTTTTTACACCCTGAAAACAAGTAATATCGAATAATCTTCGAGCGGTGTGCGTAGACTTTCAAATTAACTTGTTTGGCGCGCTACACCTTTTGAATCACTTATCCGAATTTTTAATAAATTCTCACGCTAATAAAAAAATCTGAAAAAATCTATATACTCTGTTTTTGTAAAATTTCCCGCCCTTTCACATGGTGCTATTCGTTTTTCTATATCTTTTTTATATTTCGAGATATTACCGAAAAATCGTATTCTACGTCCAAAAAACCTGTGTGCCAAAATGCAGCCTGTTAACATTTAATGAGCGCTCAAAACCCCTGGCGATAAGTTTAATCGTCTTTTTATAAAAAAAGATAGACAGATAATATAAAAAGACAAAATACTTTTAATTAAATTTAAGAGCAGTGATTGGATGGCTAGAAAATCTCGCGGTTTCTCACGTATTTTGAAAGATCACATTCATATGAGCGTTCGAATAAATAATAGAAGTGAGAATTAGCTAGGTCGTGTTGTAGAAATCGGAATACATGGTAATCTGAAGGAGTCGAGTTTGGAGAATACACCGCTTGAAGGAGAATTCTCCAGCGCAAATTTAAGATGGTTTCCAGGGTCTTTTTGGTGTAGATAATGTTTTGGGCGTTATCCCAAAACATTATCGCCACTCATTATCAGTGAACAGTCTTGATTCTTTGAGGGCCCCACTGATACGACTCCGCTGTTGATAGAGTTCAGAAGTGACGATTTTGTCAAGATGGAGAAGCTCATAATGGATCACGCCCTTCTGATCCCACTAAATGCTTGGGAACAACTTTTCTTTTAATGGATGCTCATGAAAGTAAAATTCTGCGCAAAAAGTTCTGTTCCTTGAACCTGAGCAGCAAGGGGAATGCAGTATCATAGCGTCTGTTTTTGTTGGCGGAAGTGAGCTCATGAAGGAATCACCGGGACTTTTTGCAAATCCTCTTCAGTTTCTGTATACGATAGTAAATAGCTTGCTGGGTGACTCCCAGTACATTTCTAAATTCCAGTTGTGTTTGGCAAAGGTTTTTGTCTAAAAACTCCTCGTTTTGTACTTTTTTTGGTTGACCTTATTCTGAAGGTTGAAATTCCGCCCTTGTTATTGCTCTAATTATTTTGTACACGTGAAACAACGCAACTGAACACTTTGGCGAATTTCGAGCGATTGTACCTGATATGGTTTCCAGGGACTTTTTGGTGTAGGGGACTGGGCGTTATCCCACAACATTATCGCCACTCATTATCAGTGAACAGTCTTGATTCTTTGAGGGCCCCACTGATACGACTCCGCTGTTGATAGAGTTCAGAAGTGACGATTTGGTCAAGATGGAGAAGCTCATAATGGATCACGTCCTTCTGATCCCACTAAATGCTTGGGAACAACTTTTCTTTTAATGGATGCTCATGATAAGTAAAATTCTGCGCAAAAAGTTCTGTTCCTTGAACCTGGACAGCAAGGGGAATGCAGTATCATAGCGTCTGTTTTTGTTGGCGGAAGTGAGCTCATGAAGAAATCACCGGGACTTTTTGCAAATCCTCTTCAGTTTCTGTATACGATAGTAAATAGCTTGCTGGGTGACTCCCAGTACATTTCTAAATTCCAGTTGTTTTTGGCAAAGGTTTTTATCTAAAAACTCCTCGTTTTGTACTTTTTTTGGTTGACCTTATTCTGAAGGTTGAAATTCCGCCCTTGTTATTGCTCTAATTATTTTTTACACGTGAAACAACGCAACTGAACACTTTGGCGAATTTCGAGCGATCGTACCTGATATGGTTTCCAGCCCCCCCCCCCCCCCCCCCCCCCCCCACCCCCCCCCCCCCCCACCCCCCCCCCCCCCCCCCACCCCCCCCCCCCACCCCCCCCCCCCCCCCCCCCCCCCCCCCCGGGTCTTTTTGGTGTAGGAGACTGGGCATTATCCCACAACATTATCGCCACTCATTATCAGTGAACAGTCTTGATTCTTTGAGGGCCCCACTGATACGACTCAGCTGTTGATAGAGTTCAGAAGTGACGATTTGGTCAAGATGGAGAAGCTCATAATGGATCACGCCCTTCTGATCCCACTAAATGCTTGGGAACAATTTTTCTTTTAATGGATGCTCATGAAAGTAAAATTCTGCGCAAAAAGTTCTGTTCCTTGAACCTGAGCAGCAAGGGGAATGCAGTATCATAGCGTCTGTTTTTGTTGGCGGAAGTGAGCTCATGAAGGAAACACCGGGACTTTTTGCAAATCCTCTTCAGTTTCTGTATACGATAGTAAATAGCTTGCTGGGTGACTCCCAGTACATTTCTAAATTCCAGTTGTGTTTGGCAAAGGTTTTTGTCTAAAAACTCCTTGTTTTGTATTTTTTTGGTTGACCTTATTCTGAAGGTTGAAATTCCGCCCTTGTTATTGCTCTAATTATTTCGTACACGTGGAACAACGCAACTGAACACTTTGGCGAATTTCGAGCGATTATACCTGATATATTCAAGGCATTCGACCCTGTTTGGTACGATAGATTGTGGGCTAAGCTAAGCTCTTATGAAATGAAATGTTTGTTTATGACTAGTGTTTCCTCAGAATGCGTTCTGTACGAGTGGCAGTCGACGAATTTCTTTCCATCAACGCCGGTGGGTCTCACGGCTCCATACTGTCTCCTACTCTCTTTCTCATTTACATTAATGATCTGCTGGAAAGGACCAGGAATCCAATCTACAGCTTTGCAGATGATAGTATTTTTGTTGTTGTTGTATATCATTTTTAAATGGAAATATGCTTGACGAATAGGTCTCAATGTTTATAATTTTGGGTCATTGACAACTTTATTAATTTAAATATAAACGAATGGTAAATAATCTTTCCGATCTTGTGGGGGACCAAACACTATATTTAAGCTCTTTTTAGTGTTTCGTACGGAACACTTATAAGATCACTTCAGTGTCTGTCCGTCTGTCTGTCCGCCCGCCTGTCTCTCTGTCCGTCTGTCTGTCACACCCCATTTTCTCTGAAACTATTTAACATGGAAAGTTGAAATTTGGTACTAATAGGAATTGGTGGCCTCATCAGAGCCGTTTAGTTTTGAAAGTTAAATTTTGACTTATGGGGTTAGTTTTGGGGGGTGAAATCGGAAGTGAAAAAAAAAATATCAGGTCATCGAGTGGGGTGTCAAATGAAAGCTTGTAAAAACACGAGTTCAAAAATATATATAATGTACTAACTTGCGCACTTTTTTTTGTATCATTTTTAAAAAATCGCGAAAAATCGCTGTCCCTCGAAAAGTACTGTTCAAAAAATTGTGAAAAAATTCTGGAATATTCTCCACAGAGTGTAGATTGAACGAAAATTATCACGAGTGCATTCCCTTTAATAATTTATCTGATATATAAAAAAAACAAAAATTTCAAGGTCAACAGTTTTCGATAAAGATTGAAAAAAAACTTTGTTGAAAACTCATTTGGGGTGTGTTTTGTGAAGTCATCGATCATTTTATACTTCCGTTACAAAGCAATGTTTACGGTACGGAACACTAATTGTGCAAGTCCAAGTTGCACTTGACAGGTTATTTGAATTAACGGCAGATGATCATTGTAAGCTGAAACTACTCGCACCAAATTATTATTCACTTCGTGAACACACCTGTGACTATTATCACTATGGAAGATAAGATAAAGTTGGGTGTCGTCCGCGTCCAAATGAACTTTGCAGGTACTCCTAACAACACCCAGCCCTCCGTATATCGTCCGTCACCGCCGTCTAACGGCAATGCTCTGACCTAAAGCCCGACTGAAAATTGGAGAGAAGAGAAAATTTGCCAGTGTAACTAAGTAATGTATGCGGTTTGTAATTTTAGAAAAAGACAGAACTATGGACAACTGTATTGTTTTGGCCGATACTTGGTGGAGATCCATTAAGCTTAAGTTAAGTGAACAGTAAAACAAACAATTGTTTTACTGTTTAAATGTGGAGTTTAGCAGTAAATGAAAAACCAATTGTTTGTTTTACTGTTCACTTAATTTAAGAACTATGGAAAGTTTACGCTTCGGTGACCTAGAGCTTCTAGTTTCTAATCCGGTCCTGATTGTCTAAAAATGCAGACGTAATTTTTTACGAATAACACTTGGTCCGATGACATACGAGCAAAAAAAACCGCACTAACAGTCGATGAGCTGAACATTTTTCAGTTCCAGTTGTTAAAATATTTACATTGTAATACTCGTAAAAAAAGTATTTTTACCACAGATGCTTCTATGTTTGGAGATTATGTTGCTAATGCAGCCGTAACGATTATTTCAGAAGGTTATTATTAACATTGACATTTTTATCATGAAAATTACCCACCGTGATTTATGCATTTCTTCACGTTTCAGAGTTCCTCGATTATGAAAAACATGGTTACCCATTTTCGTTGAGATATCGATTTTAAATTTGGTACACTTATGAAGTAGGAAACGAAGCTATAATTTTTGAGCGATACTGTTTAAGGGGAAGGTGGTGAAATGGGTGGAGCCCATTCTTGGCACAATGACTTTACACCACAGCTATCACTATTACAATGAATACTTTATTTTTACACTGGTCGGACGTTTCGCTAACCATGTTGGTATCACCAGGAGCGATGATTGGCTTATGTTGGGATATCAAAGAATGGTTGGCGTATTTTCATGGAAGGTGTTCGATAGATGTAGCCAGCTTAATTTCTTCCAGAGCGGTGCATGCTAGGAATACACGTCTTCACAAAACACACCTCAAATGAGTTTTCGACAAAGTTTGTTTCCTATCTTTGTTGAAATCTGATGACCTTGAAATTTCTGTTTTTTTTTTTAAAATACAAGATAAATATTAAAGTAAAGGCACTCGTGATAATTTTTGTTCAATCTACATCCTGTGGAGAAAATTCGAGAATTTTTTGATCAGTACTTTTCGAGATAAAGGGAGGACAACGATTTTTGGTCATTTTTTTTTTTAAAAATAATGCAAAGAAAAGTGTGCGCAAGTATTATATCACATATATTTTTCAACTCGTGTTTTTACAAGCTTTCATTTGACACCCCACTCGATGACCTGGTAAATTTTTTTTTTCACTTCCGATTTCATCCCCCAAGACTCTTTAAGTCAAAAGTTAACTCTCAAAACTACACGGCTCTTAGGGGGCCATCAATTCCTATATTAGTGCTAAATTTCAACTTTCTATGTCAAATAGTTTCGGAGAAAATCGGGTGTGACAGACGGAGAGACACCGAAGTTCCGTACGGAACACTAAAAAATGGAAAATGTATCACATCTATAAGAAAAACGCACAGTATTTTTTGTTATGGTTGTTTCAATAATCTGTATATTTCAGTTCAGAAACACAACCTAAACATATGCCTAAATGTTCAAGCGAAAATATAAAAGGTTTGGAATTCCTCCAATTAGGGGGATACACGTAGTATATCTTTTGAATGTTATTTCTTCCCTTTTCCATAATTATTGCGGAAAATGTGTGAAGAGTTGATCTTTTTTAAGCCTACAATCCTGAGAGAACTGGTGTTTGACAGAATTCTCCATCTAATTTTATACAGTCTGATCTAAATAACTTACGAGTGGAGGTGGAAAAATTCTCGGTTGGAAGTGTTAGAAGTCCGTATTTTGAAACTAATTTGTGGACTTCCTTAAAAAACTATGTTAAACTTGGTAACAAGTATGTTTTGTCGTTCTTTATCTCTTTATTGTTTTGACTCTTTTCCCAGTAGGTTTGATTTTATTTTTTCTAAGTATTACAGAAAATGGTTTTGCTAGGGTCCAGCATTGGTTGTAGGCTAGATAGCTTCTAAAGTAGTTTGAATTGATACTTTGTTTTCAAGTGCAAAACGACTTCGTCGATTTTACTTTCCATAGTTTGTGTAATCAAGAATTTAAAAAAATATATGTATAATATATTTTCCCGGTAGTTGTAGAGCTTATTAACAAATAACCAGACGAATTCGTTGGCAGTCTCAAACAACTGGTCAACAACTTTGATGCTGATCTGATTCGAACATCTAACAGCGCCTATCTGTATAATAGCACATAATCTCACAACTAACAACTTTCGTCTCAACAAAAATTTTCTTCGACGTTTTATTGAATTTGACGGCAATCTAGTCAAGGGAAGATGTTCAAGATTTGCAAAATACGATGAAGTCTTCGTCTTAAAAAGTAACTGCAGGTCGAGGACTTGTTTTTCTCTACGCTACTCTGCTAGATCTAACCTCTACCATTTTGTCATTCACCTGCTTCTAGTTTTCTAAATATATAATAAAATACTGTTTTTAGTCAATTTATAATTGTGATGACGCGTTTCGCTGTCGATGCAGCTTCTTCGGATCTACATTTTACACTAGTTTTCTATAATCTTTTTTAAATTTTATAGAAAGTTTTTGATTCAATCCCAACTTATTTTCATCAATTTAGATCTCAAATGCTTTTTTCTTTCCCCAAGTTTTTTTTTGATACTTAATACTCCAAGCTTTATATTTTTATATATATATATATATTATATATATTATATATATATATATATATATATTATAATTTACGTGTTCTTGGAATTAGATCATTAAAACTATTCTATTTGTTATATATTTATTGACGTTTCCACCTTCGGAAGAGGTCTTCTACAAAACTTGCTCTAAAAGATGACATTAGAAGAATTAAATATAGATAATTAATTAATCAATTTGTCGTGTATTTCGGGGTTAAAATATTTGTAGCTTTTCGTAGTTTTTAATTTAAGACACTTTACTGTATAAATTAATGAGGGCTTTACCTTAGAAAGTAGTTCATTGTTTTGGGGTGTTAATTTTAAATCACTGTCAAAAACACATTTTTTACTTTCTACAACCATTTAACGTGAAGGACTTTATATGACTGGTAGGAAGATACGGTTTAGGTTATTTACATCTGTTTTTTTCGTTTATTGCAGTGGGTGTCATCTGTATGTGTATGGATTCCAGTATTTCTCTTTTTTTTTGTATTTATTTCGATTTTGATAATTTTGATTTTTTGAAATCAAAGATATGACTTTTATTCATTTCATGATTTGTAAGAGCTGTACTGTTTTTTTTTTGTCGTATTTATGGCCTTTGTTTCTATTTTCTAGGTATTAGCTTGTTTGCCCCACGTACATTCCTTCGCAGCTATTACATTTGATTTCGAAATCGTTATTTATCAAAATGCTGTTGATAAAATCAAAAAATTAAAAATAAAATTATTACATTTGGTTTTCGTCACGAATCATGATATCTGATTTAGGTGTTTAAAAAGGACTCTATAAAAGTATTGGCGTATCTCCAGTTACTTTTATATACATAATTTATATATTTTTTTCTAATTTAAGCTAGAACAAAAACAATAAGTCTTGTAGCTTGCTTAATCATTCAACTTCCATTCATTCAAAGATTCTATATATTTTTTTCATATTTGTCGGTTTTTTCTTATTTTCTAACATTTTATGGATTCTTTCCAGTTTTGATCGTATAACAAAGAAAATTTTTATTGCACCGTAGATAAGAAGTAGATAACATCTAAAAAGGCCTGGTGCCCACAAATTTTGGGATATATTTTATCTTTATGTGAATAAGAGCAAGTAAATTATATTTTTTCTTTTCTTTTTTATTACTGTCCATCAAATATTTCGTGAATTATTACTCCTCGGTTTTTCGAACAGAAATGTTGCATGATATGCGTAAATTTAATTATTACCTGTGGGATTTGACTGAACATACCATGGCTTCTGAACGGTTCAATTTACAGTAGCTTATATATTCCTATCCTAAATTTTATTCTTTGTCCAAAAATACGTATCTGAACTTCCGGTTTTGTCGAAAGTAAAGCACCGTTTTGATAGGAATTCTTTTTAGTGTTCCGTACGGAACACTTATAAGATCACTTCGGTGTCTGTCCGTCTATCCGTCCGTCTATCTGTCCGTCTATCACACCCGATTTTCTCCGAAACTATTTGATATACCACCGTGATCAAAAAATAGTAAGACTTTTGAAATAAAACGCAAACGGGTTATTTATTTTTCCAAATTTATTTCGTCCCCTTCAAAGTAATCTTCCTTGGATACAATGCATTTATGCCAACGTTTTTTCCACTCTTCGAAACAGTTGTTGAATTCGATTTCTGGAATGGCCTTTAAAGCCTTCTTTCGATTTGGTTTTAATCTCCTCAATCGACTCAAAACGATGTCTCGACGCGGTTTTTTGAGTTTAGGGAATAGCCAGAAATCCGACGGAGTTAAATCAGGCGAATAGGGCGATTGCGGAATGATATGAGTTGAATTTTTGATGAAAAAAGTCGCGAAGAACCAATGCTGTGTGAGAAGGCGCATTATCGTGATGAAAAAACCAAGAGTTATCGGCTCATAATTCCGGCCTCTTGAGACGAATAGCTTCGCGCAAATGACGCATAACACTCAAATAATATTCCTTGTTGACAGTTTGGCCCGGCGGAAGGAATTCATAATGAACAACATCACGATAATCGAAGAAAACTGTTAACATCACCTTGATTTTCGACTTGCTTTGGTGTGGTTT
This sequence comes from Pachyrhynchus sulphureomaculatus, assembly GCA_019049505.1. Taxonomy (NCBI): domain Eukaryota; kingdom Metazoa; phylum Arthropoda; class Insecta; order Coleoptera; family Curculionidae; genus Pachyrhynchus; species Pachyrhynchus sulphureomaculatus. The sequence goes on along the minus strand of CM032455.1, from coordinate 154,218,596 downwards.
CTTTGGTCACCAAATGACTTTTTTATCATTTCGAACGTTTGGGAAACCGAAAAAAAACCATTTTTAAAACAAAATTTAATGCAACTTCTTTGCTGAATTTTTTCACTCATGTTAAAAATCGAAATACGCACTTTTATTGTTGAACGAATGCAAGCGAATCTTATTAACTACTGACGGTATGGTCTTAAAATTTGACACAGATGGCAGTTAAGGTCCTACCAACCTAACGAAAAACAATTAATCCGATTTGGAAATGTCCGGGCGATTTAAATTTAAAAGTCTTACTATTTTTTGATCACAGTAGTAGAAAGTTGAAATTTGGCCCTAATATAGGAATTGATGGCTTTATCAGAGCCGTGTAGTTTTGAAAGTTAAATTTTGAATTAAAGGGTTAGTTTTTGGGGGTGAAATCGGAAGAGAATTTTTTTTTATCAGGTCATCGAGTGGGATGTCAAATGAAAGCTTCTAAAAACACGAGTTCAAAAAAATTTATAATGTAATACTTGAGCACACTTCTCTTTGTATTATTTTTAAAAAATTGCGAAAAATCGCTGTCCCCCCTTATCTCGAAAAGTACTGATTAAAAAATTGTGTAAATATTCTCCACAGGGTGAATATTGAACGAAAATTGTCACGAGTGCATTACCTTTAATAATTTATTTGGTATATAAAAAAAACAAAAATTTCAAAGTCTTCAATTTTCGATAAAGATCGGAAACAACCTTTGTTGAAAACTCATTTGGGGTATGTTTTGTAAAATTATTGATACCTCCGTAACAAAAATTTTTATTTTAAAAGAAATCAACGTACGGAACACTAATTACGCAAGTCCAACTTGCACTTTGCCGGTTCTTTTTTTATTTAGATAATAATTCGGTTTCACCTTTAAATTCTGAAATAACATTCTTGTTTTTCTTTTTGTTATTTTTTCTGCTTTTGCCGATTGATGTGATTTAAATAAATTAGCTACTACGTGAGAGGTGTATCGATTATTATCCAAATTCGTGCCTCCCTGATGTGGAGTCCCTTTGAGGGGCCTCCTGGGGAGTTTTCGTGGCGAATAAATTACTGCTGAACATGTATAAAAAAAAAACATAAAACAATTTTATGTTATTAGCTCGTATTTAGATGTGAAGCGCTTAAAATACATTTGTTCTTGTTCTTGTAATTTTTGGTTAATGTGGGAGCAATAAAAATCTCGAGCATATACATGGTTCATAAAATTTATTTGGTCTCTCAAAGAGGTGTCATTTGGTGCTGAGAGGTAGTCGATTCTTGCACAACATATGCTAAGGTCTAAAGCACCTAACATAAGATTGATTCCGATATGTGTATTATTATTTAATTAAATATAATGTGCGAACATACTCCTGGTATAACATTTAATGTATTAATGTATTTTTTGTTCGATTTTAAAGGAATGTTGTACTGAAAGATGTCTAGTGAAATATTTGTTGCCACTACAACTTCAAATTACTTCGGTAGAAATATATAGGATTTTGCACCCGCTCCCCTAAAATTCATCCTTGACTTGAAATATATATAAAAAAATTGATTTTAGCCAATAAATATTATAGGGGACCTAACGTTACCTGAAAATAGATAAAGAAAACGTACTCCTCGCCTTGTTTTACTTATGAGTTATAGTGATGTACGTACATGTACGCATTGAGAACATTTTTATTACGTGCTCTAGTTTTTTTGATGATCACGCAGTGTCGAATATGTATATGTACACAAATCAGTGACATTAATATCAGTAAGCAGAAGAAGTTTATTTTTGATCTATTAAGAACATTTAAACAAAAATAATAAAAAGTATAAATAACATAAGTTAATACGATGTTAAAATATGGGCCACATGTTACATTTTTTATGTACACTCTCTATCTTTATAAAATCTAATTATTCTTATCTCCATTATCAGTAAAAATGCTTGTATTTTTTGTTATGGTAATTTGAAATAATTTGGTGAATTTCGTAAAAACGTATTTTATGTTTAGCTAAAGCAGCCTGAATGTTGCTAATTTAGAGTAGATTGACCATGGATAATATCAATACTTTAAGCGAACAAGCTTGTAACTTTAATTTTTTTGAATTTCCAGAATACTACAATAAAATAAACATTAAAAACTGATTTCAAATTTGCTACATACAACCTAACCTGTACTTACCTGAAGTAGAAAAGGGATGATACATGTTGAATTAGTATGATAATTTTTCTCGGTTTTTGGTTTAGAAAATTATTAAGTTTTATGGTTAATTATTAATAATCAAAGATATAGGAAGTTAAAGGGATGAGACCGAAGGTTAGAGGAGTTACTTCAAATATATGGTGTTATATGTTTCCAATTTCCAACCGAAATACTGTGTAAAGAAAAATATCTGTGAAGCTCTGCCTATGCTCATTTTTTGTGATTGTTATCTCATTCGATAGATGTGTCGGGTGGTAAAAAAGCTCTTGAATAATCCTACTCACTTTGGCGCCCCGCATAGGATCCAAATTATACATAAATCACGATTATACGGTATTATTGATTTAAAACTGTTATTTCTATATAAACAGACGAATAAAAATAACAATCGGAATGAATTGTAAATATATAAACTTTATTAAAATGATTATTAATTGAATTACTAACATCTATTTGATATCGTTTACCTTGGCACCCAACAAAGGGCCCGACCAAATGTAATAATGTTATTGAAGATACATGCTAAAGTAAACAGATCAATAGAAATAAATGAAAAAAATGAAGCCAGATACATACAAACACAAGAAAAAAAAACAATTATAGTAATAACACTTATGAAATGGTGGACATACAGAATAGATAGGAGTGGAAACATGACGACTTAAAATACATTTTTTTAGTCCTATTTTAAAAGAAAAAAAACATTGAGATTTTAAATCATTTTAAGCAAATTATTTTTATCTGCTGTATGTTTAATTTATTATTAATGTGTATATTTACGTTTTTAAATAACAATTACTATTTTTTGAATAAATGAAGCGTATTGTTATTCAAATATGTCTAAAAATGTGGCTAATATTATTATATTTTCTTAGGCCAGTTCAAGGTTTAAAAAATTAAAGATACTTAAGTTTGTTGCTTTTATGTGTTCTTTAAAATACTAAAAATGTTAACTTTTAATTAAACGTAATAGTGCTTGTAACTGATAATAGTGTGTAAAAGTTGAAATTCGGAAATTCCATAAATCCACTATCGGTGACTAATTTTTTATATGTAAATAAGCTTGTTTGGTGTCGTTCTCTAAAACATCCTGGTAAATGTTTTATCTCTTTGATATACGATATCCGTTAGATATTTCTTTGTTAGCCCAAAAAATGAGCTTTATAAGGTGGCTGCTACCAAATAGGGTAATAATTTATTGCTACGGGGTTATTTCTGGTGCTGAAGAACTATATATAAGATGCAGAACATAAACCATTTTTTATATTTTATTTTACTTTGGGATTTCGGGGAACTATTTCATATTTTCCAAATATACAGGTAACTTACAAATATTGTCATGTGTAACATGAAAATAAAATTTTGTTTTCAAATCGATCTTATACTTCTTGTTTACAGTCTTTTCAAACATGTATAAACATGCTTAAACAAGAGTGAATGATCATTTATTATTTAACACTCTTAGTAGTATAAGAGTTAGTGCTAGTTGTATTGGTTTTTCTTTTTCGATAATGAATTCTATTTGAAGAGGTGGTATGCATCTAGTTAAAGAGGTACTTGAAAGTCGCCAATCTATGCCTAGTGTTGCACAGAAACCAAATAAAGAATTAGAAGAAAATGTAATCTATTCCGTGTAAGGGTGGAGATCGACCTAAAGCATCATCTAACAAAGACTTAAGAAGAGATATACAGTATTTGGGTTCAGCTTTTGAAACGTATGTACTTGTAAGCGGTCTCTATACCGAACACAAAATTCCTCAAAATTTCAAGTTGTTTAAGCTCGAAAATCTTTCAATAAAAAATGATATTCTTTGGACTGATGACGATTGGATTAAAGTTATTTGGCTTAATGAAACTATGATTTATAGTTATCTATTTGATGGATATTAGCGGAGGTGGAAAAGAGAAATGAAGCTAAGGACTTCATCCAGACAGTGAAGCATAATGGAGGCAACATTAAAGGAGACACTAATAAAATCGCAAGTAGGTGATCTGTATACCGAATACTAAACGCCTCCAAATTTCGAGTTGTTTAAGCTCGAAAATCTTTCATAAAAAATCATATGCTTTGGACTGATGATGATTCATTGTAAGTTATTTGGCTCAATGAAACTATAATTAATAGTTATCTCACTCATGGATGCCAGTGGAGGTGGAAAAGAGAAATGAATCCCTACAGGCTAAGGACTTCATCCAGAAGTGTGAAACATGATGGAGGCAACATTAAAGTATGTGGGTGTTTCACAGCGTTCGGAATTGGGCCTATACACAAAATTGAAGGGGAATATGACAAGAAAGAAATGTACTAAAATATGATGCTATATTCAGAAGATTAAGATATATTTCAACACGACAGTGATCTCTGGTTAAGTAGTATTTAAGGATTTAGAGTGGTCAGCTCCTGTCAAGTCCTGATTGTACCCGATAGAAAATTTGTGACGTTTTTTGAAAAATAAAGTACTGAAAGGCTATGATTCATCCCTTTGAAATCTCGATGTTTTATGGAATCGGGAACAATGAGAAAAATTATCACTTAAATATTGGGAAAAACTTGTCTATAGTATCGAGAAAAGTGTAAAAAGGAATTTGAGCTAACCGCATTATTTAGTATTTCTTAAAAGATAAATAAATTGAGATATTTTTGTCTCTGTTAATTTTTTTTCTTTTGAATTGATGTTGATCAATTTCATATACTGTAAATGTAGTTTCAATTATAAAAGCTTTTTTAATTCACCTTCATACAATGTGTAAGATATATATATATATATATATATATATATATATATATATATATATATATATATATATATATATATATATATATATATATATATATATTTGGTGAGATAGTTAGTTTTGGGTTGACAATCAGTAGATAACAAAAGTGGTCATAGTTTATTTCCGTTTCGGCAATATGTTGCGTCAGAATGAACAAACGAATGAACAAATTTTGATGGAAAAACTAATTTAGAAGCGAAGATTACATTTTTTTCAACACACACTTGCAGCATTTTTGGTACTAACCACAACTCAGTAGCAGGACACTGCAGTCACGTCGAAAGTTCATAATAAAGTGATATAAGTTAGCAAAGCAAATTTTTCATATTCAGTATTTATAATGTTCTATTACAAAGTAAGGGTTATTAATAAGCGTAATAAAAAAAAAACTTAATTTATATACTTACCCTTTTGGTGCTATTAAGGCACTTTATATTTACAAACATTCAAAAATTACTGTTGCTTTTTTTATACTTAATTTTGTTAATGAAAAATTATCATTATCCTTGTGGTTTGATTGTTGCAAATCTTGCGGTTCGAGCGTTCAGGTTTTGATGTTTAGGTTCGGATAGTTATTTTTAAATCTTCATTAACATTGTCAGTATTGTTTTAATATTAACTAACTAATTATTAGTGTATTAATAGAATATTTTAAAACTACTTTTGTAAACTAAATATAATAATTTTTTTTCTGTATTTACGAGCGAAAAATTCATAAAATAATGATGTTATCGGACAGATTATTTTAAATATGTTGACCTGATAAGCCTTTAAAAACTATTCTATAATATTAACTTTTTGGTTGTGGCTAGAATAGAATTCAAGTCTTTTCTACTTGAACCTGAATTTTCAAAAAAATTAAGTCATCTACTTTGCCATTTCCGAAGTTGATGAAGATTAATAGTCAGGTATAAATTGTCAAAAAAAATCAACAGTCCTGACCCTAATCTTACCGTAATAATCACTTAATGGGGGTTAAACTCTTTGTTATAGCTTAATTGCTTTTGTAAGGGTGAATGGACAGTTATGGGGTCAGTAAACGTACATGTTAATGAGTTTGTTAAAATAACTTGTTTCTCCAATTTATTTCTGCTTGTATAATTGTATTTTCGAACCCAATGTTCGTGTATTTCCGTTTTATTGGATTCTATTTTTGTTTTTAATTAGAAGGAAATGATCAATCTGAGATGATCCGTTAATATCATCGGTAATTAGCAATAACAGAGAAACACGGAAATAAACCTGATAGTTAGTAGCAGAGCAACTGTACACTGTTGCTTCCAAAATCGATAGAGTTTACGGCAGCAGTTGGCGCCAAAATTTATGTTTCAAAACAGGTAGAAATCGACAAACAAGTGGCTTTTGCGTCTTACATCGCATCAAAATATTGTAATCACACGATTCATGTTTTCGATTATTTCTAAGGATTTTGCATGTTTAAATGACATCTTACCGTTTATAACTATACGATGTGTTACACAGCCTTTGGGTATAATTCCGATAAATGCGATACGTTATTTATTTGGTCGTTTTTCTAATTAAAAAACTGGAGTTCGGCAAAACGGGTTTTGGGTTTTCGTTTATTTTGTACTTAGTTTGCGGTCCGGAACGAAAACGGCGATAGTAGCGTGTACTTTTCGACGTGTACATTACATAATATTTGTTTTCTGCCGACGGTATCGGCATTTAATACGAAAAAAAACTTAAAATTATTGGTGGCCGCTACGCGATGTGCCACATCATGTTGACGACTGGTCCGTCGAGCCGAGTTTACAGTTAAGTTAGCCGCGATGCGCCGCCATTCTGACACGTCTAATCGGTGCGTCGCTGCTCACTTCAGAGCGAAAACTCGCGCGTCTATCGGGCGCCAATCTTTCGGCACTATCGGAGGCATTATCGATTTGCTGGTAACGACAAAATGGCGGACTATCGCGTGTTGTGGCGGCATCTGTTGTAATTTGTCAATTAATCGGCCGTTTACCGCTAAGTAATCTGGTACTCTCGTGTCAGTTGGAAATTACTTAATTCGACTTAATTGATGTTGAGATGGCCCTTCTACAAGGTGTACAAATTAATTTGGAACCTCTCTTTGTGTCATCAAATGTTTATTTATTTACGAATAGAATACAAGTCGATCAAGAAAAATATTCGCCATTATTCTCTACATTTCGAGTCATTGAATTCGGTTATGCCTTTTTTGACGTCTTCCCCTGAAGTGTAGTGGGGATCGATAAGATAATGTTGTAATGACCGAAATGAATAGTAATCAAACGCAGAATACGTCGCATGAAGAAGAAAAATACGCACGATCCGAAAGATCAAAGTCACCGCTTCGGAATTGCTCGTATCGTACGTTTTATACGTCAAAGCACTTTTCTCCAAAGTTGAATAAATCATTTGCGCCGGTTCAGGTGCACTGCATTTCAAATGCAGTGTCTCGAACGGCATGCCATGCGACGCTGTATTTTGGGGTTATAGAGAGACCGGATTATATGCAACATAAAAATCTTGAAATATGCATGCAAAAGGCATGAAAAATGCTTAAAATATGCATGAAAAGGGTCAAAATATGTAATATTAAATAATAATAAAACTAGTAATTTTTAGTTTTTTATTTCAAAATTAGCATAAAATTAACAAGTTATCCACGATGTTTAAATTTAATTAACAATTATTTAACATTTTTTAAAATTATTTAACATTTGTATTCTTGTACACGTAAACAATAAGGTATTGTTCCAAATGTTGGGTAGTAAGATTGTGTCTTCGATCACTTAAAATATTTTTATAAGTGGAAAAAGACCGTTCCACATCCACTGAGGTATCTGGGCAGTATTTGAATTTGGGTGCTATCTTAGTACTTATTGTTTCTGGCAAAAGTTCATCCGTCCCATAAATAAAACTATCAATTTGACACAAAGGTTTAAAGCCTGGGTTATTGCACAAAATATTTTCAAACTTGTCTTTAACTCTACGCGGGAATACATCTGGCAATGTGGAGTTTATTTGACGGATTTTATTCATTAACTGAATTGATTCGGTCAACGCCAAACCTCGAGTTTTAAGCTTTTTTATACCCTCAAGTATGTGGGAAAAGTGAGTGCTAATCAAAGCTATGTTTTTTTTTTTTAATATCAGAATCGTTAAATATTTCCTTGGATTGACGAACTGCCATAGCCTCTGCACTATCGAAGTCATTTACTACACCTTTGATGGCCTCGAAATGTTCATTGTAAAATAGTAGAGCTTCAATCCATGTTCCCCATCGAGTTACCACTGGTTCGGGAGGTAAAGGCACATTTGGCAGTTTTTCTTTATAGGCGTTATTGCGAGCAGGTGCCTTAAGAAACACTTTCTTTGCTGATGAAATGAGTTTGTTTACATTTCCAAACGTGGATCGTACTTCTCCAGCGAGTCGATGGATTCCGTGAGCAAAGCACGTCACATGAATTAAATTTGGATAAAATATTTGGAGGACTTTGGCTACCTTGATCATATAGGGAGCAACATCTGAGAGAAATATAAACACTCTTTCATCTACAGAAGATTCAGGAAATATTTTTTTAATACCCTCATTCACAAATCTGGCGATCGTAGAATGATTTGTCTTGTCAAGTTCTTTGCAGGCCACCAAATAAGAAGAAGAAGGCTCTAATCTTAATGCACCCACAATTAAATTCGCAATATAGCGACCACAACTGTCGGTAGTTTCGTCAGCTGAAATCCAAATAATGTCATCCTTAAGTTCATTACGTATTTCTTCCAGAACATGTTGGTAAATTGTTGGTATGTAATTTTTACGTAGTGTTGATTCGTCTGGTATTTTTTGATTCAAGCAATATTTTCGCAGAAAATCTTTGAATATAGGATTTGTAAGTTTGTGGAGAGGAATATTACTTACAAGCAATACTTCACAAAAATCCATGCTAAAGTGGTTTTTTTGTTTGCCTATAGAAGTGGAATCACTGCTACTTGCTGCTGTTATAAGTTGTTGTCGTGGGCCTTTTTTTGCAATCCTGCGATATGAAGACTTGTCTTGACATGCTGGTCAATTTGAAACTTTTTTGGGCACAAAACATTTTCCTCGCAAACTCGACAATATAAAACATTTCGGTCGTTTGTAAATGTTCCAGGATAATCAGCTACCCAGGAAGAGACACTTTTTTTTGCGGGTGGCATGGTACACGTTAAACTTTAACACAATACGTTAAAAATTGCAAAAAGACTTCACTGATGCAAGCGCGTCAACAATAATGTTAAAACTGGTATCTTGTTTTAAAATAAAAATTCGTCTACGAGAAAATTGTTTATTTGTTCCACGCTCAAACAAATATTCTTAGAAACTAACTACTTATCACTTAATATCCCGACCAAGAAACAAAGGAATAAAATACCGTCGTAATTTTGGGTATTCCCTTGGCACTATAATCTAATCGATGTTTTGACTATTGCCGGTAATGTTCCGGCGATAAGATCGGTTTCAGACGGCGACATTAACAATACCCTAAGCAATTCAATTGCCTAGTAATACCGAGAAATATTGTAAATATAGGGAAAATATGCATCATTACTAGATGTTGGGTAAAATATGCAATAATCGGTGAGAATGGTCTAAATATGCAAATGCAAATAATCCGGTCTCTAGTTATGACATTTCAAGAAATGGTGATTTTACTTCTTTAGGGTTGTTGCTTCCATACATAAAAGTGGTGGGAAATAATTGCTGATCGAAGGTTTTAGAAGTAGTATAAATTTATTTTTTTTTCAGGAAAAAGACTCCTATGGCAACGAAGTCTCGAAGATAGCAAGACCTCTGCCCGTTGAATACCTCTTAGTAGATGTACCGGCTTCAACACCTGTTACTCCCATGTACACGTTCAATCCAGACCCTTCCAAACAGCCATTCCCCGTTGAAAATCGGCTGGTTGACGGTCATATTCAGGTAAATAATAAACATATTGGTAATGATACGATAAAACGTGACATACGAGGGGGACCTAAAAGTAACAGGATTTTATTTTTAAATTTTTCTACAAATAACTATTAATCTCCGTCAAAATACTCTCCATTAGAACTAATATATTTATCCTATCTTTTATTCCATTGCTCAAAGCATTTTTTAAATTCTTCTAGTCCAATGCACTTCAGTGCCTGCGTCGTTTTTGTTTTACTTCTTCTATGGCAGCAAAACGGCCTCTTTTTATCTTAGGAAACAAAAAGAAGTCGCGTGGTGCCAAATCCGGTGAGTAGGGTGGGTGGGGCAAAGGGATCATACCGTTATGGTCAAAAATTGGCGCACAGTGATAACCATGTGGGCTGGCGTATTGTCGTGATGGAAGAACCAATCGCCCGACGGCCACATATCAGGGCGATTCTTTCGCATCTTTTAGAGAAAAAATCGTCTCTTCAGAAATTAATTCCCGCTTTTTGTTAACATTTTCGCCAGTCGACAACTTAAAGGACGCCCGGAACGTGATTGAAATCGACATTTTACCTTTCTTGAAGCTGTTAATCTACTCGTAGACTCGAGTTTTACTCATAGCATTCTCTTTTTAAGCAGTTTTTAACACAACAGTTTCTGTTGACACTTGGACATGCTGCTCTAAATATGTATTTTTAGTTGGGGCAACAGGAAGGTATGTAAATAAAATGATTTGATCGGCAATAAAACGTCGTTACAAAAGAGCATTGTTACCTGAAAAATACCTGGGAATAGATAGCTCATCTCTATTATAGGATTGCCGGTCAGTCCACTGGCATTTTCATTACTATCACTTTCAAATAAATAGAGTATACGTAGAGATACGGCGAAACACTTTCCGAGCTGGATTCATAAATGCGAGTGGTCACTGCTGAAATATGGACTTTGTTTATTTTTAGTAACTAATATAGATATTTATTTCTGGGTTAGAACCCTAATGGACATGCTGCCAAGCGTTAATTATTAGTAAGGCCACTCATTGATTTGTCGGTGCGGTATCGTTTTTCTTGGTGTGCCTGATTTGCGCGGGCGCGGAGCAAGTCAGGTGGGTTTCATTGAAATATAGGTGTTCAGCATGTTTTCTTTACCGAATCGGTACCGAGCACACCGAGAAAAACGATACCGCACCGACAAATCAGGGAGCGGTCTAACAATTCCTCTGTCGCTCTGTGGCTTTAAACAGCCCCCGACGAACGGCAGATATGCCTTTAAATTTTAGGCTTTCACAAAACAAATATACCATTATATCTTACTGCAATTTTGCTTTTTTAGGTGATATCCTTTGATCAGTTTATTAGACAAGAATTGTTAGGCACTGTCATTAAAATCCATGGTTTTTCTGCGTTTATTTCAGTTCTATATTTTACATTACACTAATACTATTTTAATAATTTTTTATATCTGGGAGTTTGACTTATTGATAATCAATAAGCTGTTAGTGGAATATTACAAGCTAATGTTCCTAAACGAATTTTAAATTATTTTTTATGGAAAAACAAAGTACAGGGTGTTCTAATATTAGTAGCCCATTAGAAGTGTCTGTCGAAAAACAAATATATTATTTTGGAAATTTGGTCGTCGCAATAGGACGTGATTTTTTGGAAGATACCAGACCCTATCGTAACTGATAGCAATATTTATGTAGAATTTAAAAAAGGAAACAAAAGTACCGTCTTTAGCAAAGTTGTACGTTAGATTGGTGTTCTCCAGCAAAACATTCAAAATATGGAAAGAAAAAATCGGAGACAGTATGATACCCTGAGTTTAGCGGCATTGGTAGTAATTCTGTCAGAAAGACTCAAGACCTGAACTCTCTCTCAATCGTTTCACCCCAATGGGAGTATCGGGGACACAGTTGCTGCCTCAGCAGTCAATCTCCAGGCATCTCGATCCTGCGCGACCTGATTTGAGTCGTGCATACCCATACCAAGGAGAGATCTTACTTGGTTTGACCATCTTGTCGGAGACCATCCGCTTGATCTTCTAGCTTCTACCTTCCCCGTTACTACAAATTTTTCCATGGCATCCACTTTTCTCATAATGTGACCAAAATATTTCAGGTACTGTCTGTTAATTCTATTTGAAAGTCGGTCATTTATACTAAGCTCTTTAAGAGATAGATAGATACGTTAGTGCGGTATTCGATATATGTAAGTGGCGCCGCGCCGCTAGATGATGTGTCGGATTCTGCGCGGACCGATAAAGTGTAAGTAAAGTGTTGTAAAAATAAAATTAATAGTGCGATCACGTGTGTCGTGTGCGGAAAAGTGTTCCATCTATCTTGTTTAACAAGAGATTGGGCAGAAGAAGTGAACATTCTAGATAAAACTTGTTTAAAGTGTCGGGAGCATGTCGATGTTGACGTTTTTGTATGTCCCGAAAAAGACGTCAAAATTGGTAGATGAATTGCGAGACAAGAATAAGGTATTAGAAGAAAATAATAGTCTTTTAAGGGAAAAAGTTGGTGTTTTGGACAAAAAATCTAACCTCCAATCTGTCAAATATGGCGCGAAAAATACAAATGAAAATCAACTCATCAATGAGAAGATAGTTTCAAGCCGAAAGAAGCCTGAAGGTGATGATAAAAAGCGAGAAGTTAGTCCGAGGGTTGTTACATCTAAACAATGTTGCAACAGAGAAGATTGCTCTGAAAATAGTCCAGGTGCTGGTGCAAATGACGAGCAACAAACATCGGAGTCAAACCGACTACTGGACAATGGGGAAGATGATGGAGATCCTAACCTACTAGACCGTCCTAATGATAATAAACGAGAACAAAGGCAAATATTACAAACGGGGAAAGAACAGGATGAGGATAATAAATGGAAATTAGTTAAAAAAAGAAACAGGAGAAAAATAGACCCAAGGATAAAGCCCATTCAGGACAACCTCCAAAATGCGCTACCAAACAGTAACAACCGAGCCAAAAATCCAGCTTGTGGACGACCGAAGCCATTGATGGGCAACAATCAAAACGATAATAGGCGGCTCAGGGCTGCAAAAAGAATGGCTTTCTTGTTTGTTTCAGGACTCGTGGCTGAAACAACCGCACAGATGGTCTTGGAATATCTACAGAGTTGCAACCTTGATACTGGCTGCAAATGTGAGAAAATAAGAACTAAGCGAGAAAAATATTGTGGTTCTTTCAAGCTGGCGGTCCCTATGGATTAGCGAGCTAAATATCTGTGTACTGATCTGTGGCCTCAGGGAGTTACAGTGTACCATTTTTTGAATCTACAGAGCCGAGGGAGGGTGAATATGCATTCCCAAACCCTGTCTAGAAGCTATCATGGCTGAAAGACAGGTCGATGTTATTTGTCTAACGGAACACTGGCTGACAGAAGATGAAATAAGGAGCACTCATACCGAGGATATAAGCTTGCAACCTTCTCAGCTAGGGTGCGGCCCTCTGGGGATGGGACATGTATTTTTGTTAAGAGGTGTTTAGATGTTAGTACTGTAAATTATCGGACAAATTTTAACGTTGAAAAGTGTTTTGAGTACTATTATGTTTTTCTAAAGATATTGCTTTGATCAGTATGGTGACTACATTTTTTTATTGTATTGTTTATTGACGTGCGTAAGACATTTTTTGTTATTTAGCTTGAATAAGTATCTATCTATCTATTTATCTATCTATCTATTTATTTATGATACTCTGAGGATTCTTCGATATGCCCACATTTCAAATGCATCGATTCCTCTTTTGTCAGCTTGTTTAATGGCCCATGTTTCCGATGCGTAAGTTGCTAGGGGGAGTATAGGGCTGGATAGCAATCTTAACTTTGTATTTTTTGTGACAGCTGGATTTTTCCAGACCTTAGTGAGTTTGATCGTCGAGTTTCTAGCCAGAGCCAAACGTCTTTCGCTTCACAACCACCATTGTGAGTTATGAGGGATCCCAAATAGTTGAAATAGTCTACAACAGTGCAACTAGCAATTTCATTTATGTGTGACAGATCTTCATTACAACTAATCATCATTATTTTGGTTTTCGCTCTATTGTCAATCCATAGTTTTTGCTAGTGATTTCCAAGTGCTCCATAATTGATTCTAAGTCTTATATTGAAGTTGCAAGTATAACAGTATCATCCGCATATCTAAGGTTACTTAGCTTCTTTCCACCGATTGTCACACTTCCACTCCAGCCATCCAAAACAGACCTCACTATATGTTCACTATATATGTTAAAAAGTAAGTGTGACAGAATACAGCCCTGTCTGACTCCGATTTTTACGTTAGAGGGATCAGGAAAAGAATCATTCAGTTTAATTCTGCCATTTGTGTTCTCATACAGGGATCGGATAAGATTGACAATATGTATAGGTCTTCCCTTGCTGATTAGAACCGACCAGAGTTTGTTGCATTGTATGTAGTCGAAAGCTTTAGAGTAGTCTATAAGACAGATATAGGTTGTTATTTGGAATTTCCTGACTTTTTCTGTTATCTGGCGTATGTTGAGAATTTGCTCTATAGTTCCTCTTATAGCGTCTCGTTGCAGCGTCATTTTATAACGTCTCTTTTGCTACGCTATTTTGCCCCTTATGTATATCTTAATTTTTGAGAATGCATTGAGTGGATATTAATACTGATAGAGCAAAAATTTAGCTATAAGCTATTTCGTTTTTTTTACTGGTAGAGTACATGAAGATCGAGGTAATTTTTGTACGCCCTTTGAAAATAGTCTCTATAGTTGTTTAAAATTTGGTTGTACTGTTTTTTGGGCACCATTCATTTTAGAATAAAAAGAATCTACCTTTAGCTCAAAAAATGAAAAATACTGAAGAGTTATGTAGCTGTTGAAAGAAATTTTAATATGGTACAACCGTTGCGTACTGAAAGATAAAGCGGGTAGTTCAGTAAAAGGCTGCATTAACACAGGCAAAAGTATATTGACAAAAAAAATTCTTGCACATATTACACTCTTAAAATTACATTAACTAAATAAAAAACCTTTAGGCTATGGGAGCGGACACATTTAAACTAGATTTCTATGAATTACTGATCCTAAGTGTGAAAAAAACAACAGGCTTTTAAAAAAACACGATCTAAGAGTTTGTAAAATTGATTCCGCGAATTACACGTGTTGAGTAGACGTTGGAAACATACTTGTAGACAGGAAGTGAGATATTTAAACTGACTACCGACTTACGGATTGGTTTCTCCTCGTGGGCTTTCCATAAGCTGCTTGACCTCTCCTGGGGAGATTCTCATCAAAATAATGTCTCAGCCACTGCTCTCTTATTCTTTTTTGGGTAGCTAATCACTTTTTAACCCGAAATGCCTGAGGATGACCAAGATATTTTAAGAACGGAAGGAGGCCTTAAACTTGAGAGCTAGAAATGATACCCACTTGGTGTTAAAAAAAAACCGTTACTCACTATTGCATCACGGAGAAAAATAAAAAGCCACTACGGCGTGCTGGAGAAAAAAGCCATTATGGCATACTGGCGGAAAAAAGCCGCTACAGCATACTGACCGAAAAAGCCACTACGGCATGGCCGAAGAAAAAGCCACTACGGCATACTGGCGGAAAAAAAACCTTAAAAATTCCGTATGGCCGTATATATATGTTTTGCTTCTTCTTCAAAGTGAAGTCTTTAAAATGGCTCACTTCCGGGACGCAAAATTAACGCAAACTAAATAAGTTAGGTCAGCAACATGTTATACACGGTTGAGTTACACTGTTCAGAAAATTTAAATCACTGTTTTAAGTTATACTGCTCAATAATTGAGATCACTGTCTAATCAAATATAAAAATATAATAAAAAATAAATTATAGAAAGAAAAACAGTGTCGTAACATGATTTCAAAATCTAGGTTACACTCTTCCTGGAATGAAGCCTGTTTGTTTGGTAGATATTTGCGGCATCAGAAAAGTTTTGAATCTTTTATTTAAAATCCAGAGAAAACCTTAGCAGCGTGTGTCACTAGAGCGATTGTTCTATAGTTGCTGCAATCCAAAGGGGATCCTTTCTTATGCAAGGGTATAAATGCAACTTCGCACCAATCTTTGGCCATCTTCCAGGCTTCCATATCACATTACAAGTTGATGTAGCATAGTCACGACCCAAACTAACCTGCACTAATTCATTAATTACCTCTGAGAGGCATCATAAAGAAAATCTTGCAAAAATGCCAAAAGGGCGCAGCGTAGCCAACAGTCCGTGATATCAAACATGATCAAATGCCTTGTGTTCAGCAAATGTAACTGCTTGAAACCCTCCATAATGTTTCAAAACGGCATTGTTTAAAAAATATGTGACGTAAGTTAGAGGATCTCCTGTTGATCTTCGCGCACGAAAACCATTTTGGTGGCCGCTAATTATGGTAACTTCATCCAGATACAGACGGACAAACAAACAGACAGACATACATAACAGATGTTTAACAATATTTTTTTTTGTTTAGGATTTCAACGCACTTGCAACATACCTCCAACAATTCGCCTTCGACGAATTTTACGAAGCAATCGACGATTTTCATCTGCTCATCTACATCGCGACCATGGACATGTTGCCCATGCGTGAATATTTGGGGCCTCTGTTGGAAGCTCTGAAAAATAAGGATAGAACTGCGGCCAGCGAGTGGTCTAGATCGGAACAGTGGGCTACGTTGGAGCAGTTGATAGCTGCTAGTTCGCCTCCACCATCAAGGTTGGTATCTCTTGAGTTAATAAAGGCTCTATCGATAGGTTTACATTCAGTGTTACGTAATTAAGGGCGGGGTGAAATACTGCTACGTTAAAAAATTAAGGGGACTGATTAAATAAAATTCAAATAAATTTACTCCCCTTCAAGGTATTCTCTTCCTACTGGAACACACTTACAGTCTGTTAAGTAAGAACGTAACCGCGTGAATTCTTGCAAAAATATGTTACTAGAATATTTTTTGCCATCAATGATTTCTTTGGGGTGCTAACAACGGCGCAATTACCTTAGTAAGTGGTCCAATCGCCTCCTGCATGAATAATCGCCTGGCATCTTCGAGACCTGCTGTCGACGAGATTGAAATTTCTCGAATCTCGCGTGACAACCGAGTCAAAGTCAGAGTCTTTCCTCTGAGCTTTCTTCTCATGGAACACATTCAAAATTATCAGATTTCCTTAATTTTGCCGCTTCTTAACTCAGCGTTAATTTAGGGTCCCGTGAAAGACACGATTCGTTTTTTTACTTTCGG
This sequence comes from Pachyrhynchus sulphureomaculatus, assembly GCA_019049505.1. Taxonomy (NCBI): domain Eukaryota; kingdom Metazoa; phylum Arthropoda; class Insecta; order Coleoptera; family Curculionidae; genus Pachyrhynchus; species Pachyrhynchus sulphureomaculatus. The sequence continues at coordinate 154,201,462 of CM032455.1, read as the reverse complement.
AATGACTTTGCCTACCGAGCCACGGTTTGGCAAGTTGTCGACATTTTTTCGTCTCGTTAAAATGATTTACCCATGTCTTCACAAAAGATACCGACTTTTTAAGGGGTAACACTACAATAGCGAGCGAAAATCGAGCGTTTCTTGCATTTTTTTTATGTGGAAGGGAAAGTAATTGAATAAAAATACTCGAGGATGTTTCAGGCATATTTTTAAGTATGGAAAAAAAAATTTATTCAAAATATTATAAAATGGCAGCAGTAGAGCTGTTCTCGTAAGATATCTTGAAATGAAGAAGTTCCACGGCACGCAGTGTAACTGCCGCAAATTTGAACTGGAAGAACAAAAAAATTATCTCTTTACCTACATAATAATAGCTAGAGAAATACGTAGAGGATTTTGAAAATATGGATTTCTGTGAAATTGGCAAGCATTCGAAGAAAAAGTTCCCTTTTTGTCCCAAAAAAATGGTAGTTGTTTTTTAATAAGGATATAATGAAATCCCGTACGTATTTCTCTTTGAAATGTTTTTTTTTAAAGATATGTTTAAAATTTCGAGTTAATATAATGAATATTGTTCGAGTTATGCTGCGTGCCGTTTTGCAAAATCGTATTTCGAGAAAAACGTGTTCAAAGTTTTAAGTCACATTATTTATATCAAAAAATAAAAATTTTGAGTGTTTTAAATTTTTTACCATTAGTCTACAATAGCAGCTTTGTCAAGCTGTCCTTCATAACTTCAATTTGCCGTTTCATTTTCATGATCATCGATTTTACTTTGGTGCGCGCCTCTTTTGCTGCATCCATCAGTCACTCCTCAGCCCGCTTAATTCGAGTTGCATCGGCTTCGAGGCAAAAATTGTAGGACTAGCAGCCAGTAGTTAATCCTAATACTGTTAGACCATAATTGAAAGTACATATAGCAATATCAGTTGCTATATTAGATACTCATTGCTATTTTGTGTATATCCTCCCAAGCAACGTGTAAGCAACTCGTCACGGTTCAGCTCTTCATAAATATGTTTTATGACATGAAAAACTGTATCGGAAAGTGGTGGTTTATGATGGAAGGAGCCTAAGGAATCTGATGCTTGCGTCTTCTTTCAGTCACACCAAGACTCTGAGCACTTCTCGTGCTGCGGCTTTTCGTCGGTTGACAGCTTGTGAGACAAAGTCGCCCATATATCTTTTCGCATGTTTTCAACAGAGTTTGGATTCCGCCGTATTGCCAAGCCATAATAAATTGTTAATTCATCAATTAATTTGGCAGTTAATTTACTTACCCTTCCCTCCGAAGTTTATACTAACGTACTTTCGAAAAAAGAAAATTTTAACTGAACATAAAATACATCTATTAGTGTATTAGAGAAGAGAAATCGAAAGGTAAGTTGTGTCCTACATTATTCAAGCAGACATACCGACAGCACTTTCGGAGCACTTCGATGCGCTTCAAAAAGTGCTCGAAATTTCACACAAAAAAATCGTTTGGTCCCTTGTAAAGAGAAAGCTTAGAGGAAATACTCTGAGGACTTTGATTTAGTGGTCTTGCGAGATTCGAAAAATTTGGTGATTATTTCAGAAAATCTCGTCGACAGCATGCCTCCAAAATGTCAGGCGATTATTGATGCAAGAAGCGATTAGATAACTTACTAAGGTAATGGCGCCGTTGTTAGCACACCAAAGAATAAATTGATGGCTAAAAATGTTCTCGAAACACTCGTCACATTCTTACTTGACAGACTGTATTTTAAATACTATTGTATAATTTGCCCAATCTCAATTACTCCAATTGTCAAACTTATCATCTTGTCTGGTCTGATGTTTCCGGCCGCCCACAACTTGTGTTAAGCACTTGTGTTTTTCGCCTTCTTTAAGTTTGATATTTATGAACCCATTGCATCGATTCTTGCTTCGTAGAAGTTGGCCCTTGTACTTGCTTACCAGTTGTGAGGTTAGCCTAACCTGTCTCAAGGACTTCACGGCGGCTCTACTACTACTTCCCGAGAAAATATACACGATTCTTCGTCGTATTAATAGCAATTTGTGCAGTTATAGAGGTTTTTTTTATAATATATTGTTAATTGATTTAGATTTCAACCTAATTAAGATTTCCGATCATTAAAGCAGCTCGATGGGAGTAATGGCAACAACTGGTTGTAACATTTTTCACAGCTGCATACTCAAAAAACAATCAAAATACTTTCGCATAAACGTAACAGTGAATTAACCTTTAGAGTTGAGTAGGTAAAAAACGGCACATTGCAATTATATGCATCTTCAAAACACTGTATGTGTGGCATTAATTGCTCTTACATATTTTTTTATGATTTTTTTACATGTATATTTCACGAGATAAAGTAATGCCATTTTTAAATGCCAGAAAGAGTTTCTTAACTGAAGAGTAATGAATAACAACCGCTGTAGTTTATTACGTCTTTTTACAGACAAGTTGTGTACAAAACTTGATAGTAAACTCTATTTTGTTTTTTTTGATAGTTTACTTCTAAATACGTCTGCCATACCCGTGAAAAATTAATCATTTATGTACTGGTGCAGAATTTACAATAATCGAAACTGTGGTTACGAATGGCAGTGGTCCTTTCTTTTTTGATTCGATTCAGTAATCATTTTTCTGTAGGCCTCTCCGCCTCAATAGGGATTAACCCTCTTCTATATCATAGACATATCTGCCACGATATTATCGAGGTCCGTGAATGCTGTCTCAAGTGTCGCAACATAGATGTGTATTTCACGGCACTTTTTACACAACGCGGTACTGCTGCTACGGGTGTTATTGTATTCCTGCAACCTGAACTAACCTGATTTCGACGAAAGTCCGGCTAACCTGAACTAACCTGATTTCGACGAAAGTTCGGAATCAACTCATACTTTTACTAAAATGCGTCATAGACAAATGCGTCATAGACGTCCCCCTACCGATTTTTTGTTGAAGTTAAATCCCATCGATCAAAAATGAATTATCGCGGACACGTTCTTATTTGACAGACTGTATGCCGATGCGATTTTCGTTTATAGTTTTGAAGGTAGAGAGCTTATGTAGATTCAAAATAGTATCCAGAGTGGTAATTTCAGTTGGAAATAGGAAAAATCACTTAGTACAATATCTGGTTAATTTGGTGCTTGTGGGGGAACAAGACAGTTAACACACTTTTGTTCATTAAAATTTATTGTATTGATCCAATTGACACGTCAGTAAAGGCTACAATAGTTTGTATCCCTAATTTCCTAGGGCACTTCGTGTGAAAGATTCTTTTTACTAAAATCTACCTGTGCGAGACGGCAGCCCCTACGTTGTAGAGAGTGAGTTCCACTTATATTAATAAGCGGCCAAGTGCAAGTCGGACTTGCGCAATTAGTGTTCCGCACGTTGATTGCTTTTAGAATAAAAATTTTTGTTACCGAGATATAAAATGATCAGTGACTTCACAAAACACAGACCAAATGAGTTTTCAACAACGTTTTTTTTTTCGATCTCTACCGAAAACTGATGACCGTGAAATTTTTGTTTTTTTTTTTTCATATACCGGATGAACTATTAAAGTTAATGCACTCGTGATAATTTTCGTTCAATCCACACCCTGTGGAGAATATTCCACAATTTTTTCAAAATTTTTCTATTGGTACTTTTCGAGATAAGGGGGAACAGCGATTTTTCGCAATTTTTAAAAAAATAATACAAGGAAAAGGTACTTAAGTATTACATTACATATATATATATTTTTGAACTCTTGTTTTTACAAACTTTCATTTGACACCCCACTCGATGACCTGTTAAAATATTTTTTTTTCACTTCCGATTTCACCTTCTAAAACTAACTCTTTAAGTCAAAATTGAACTTTCAAAACTACACGGCTCTGATGAGGCCATCAATTCCTATATTACTGCAAAATTTCAACTCTCTACGTCAAGTAGTTTCGGAGAAAATCGGGTGTAACAGACGGACAGACAGACACCGAAGTGTTCCGTACGGAACACTAAAAATACTGCTGAGTATGTCGGTAAAACAAGAGATACCATATTATAATTTCTGTTGTATTTTATTTTAATCTCAAAAATTGTTTCATCAGGCCCGGCAGCGTCGCTTCCGGCAACCTCAGCGCCACAGCGGGAGGAGCTCCATCCAGCGGACCAAAATGGACCTGCCCTTTCTGCACGTTCATTAACGAACCGGAAATACAGAATTGCGAGATGTGCAATTTGCCCAGGTCTCGCACCTAAACCGTTGATATTTGTTTATTAGTTTTTTTTGTACGAATTCGTAGGATATGTTAGAAATTGAAATAAAATTCGTATGTTTAAAAAGATGTTTCGGTGATATGAAGTCTTGGTTCTTTAGTGTACGCTATGTAAAAGTGGAAATGTGCTCCTTTTCGAATTTGGAACACCGAATCAACAGTAATGCAGTAAAAAAAGGTCAAAATAATGATGAGGCATAGTTTGGATACAGCAATACTATGATTTTATCCTGTCTGGGGTATCACCGGGAGTATTGTCTTGAGTTTTGGACCTCGAAAAACATGTGCTCTTTTGTTTATAAACAATTTAAGTTTTCAGAACGCGTTTTTTTTTGAGCTTAAAATGTAAATAACTCCGGTTATATAAGTCGGATCAAGAATCCAAGAGGACAATGCACCTTTTATGCGAGGCCTGAAACGGGCGAAACGATTGTTCCCGTAGATTTTAACCTAGAACAAAAAAATCAAACTTTTTTTATTAATATATGTCAAAAACTAGTGGATAACGTACGGAAATTTGAAAATATTGTTTTTTGAAACATGTACTAAGTTGGGAATGTGGAATCTTTGGCACAATGATACTCCTCAGTATATATCACCACTACACCAAACACTTTATTTTTGCACTCGACGCGCGTTTCGCTAACCATGTTAGCTTCATCAGATGATTGACTAGTGATTGAGATGACTGAGTCAATCATCGCTCCTGATGAAGCTAACATGGTTAGCGAAACGCGCGTCGAGTGCAAAAATAAAGTGTTTGGTGTAGTGGTGATATATACTGAGGAGTTTTGAAACATGGTGCACATTTCAAAAAAAAAAATGTTTTCCCAATGTCCGCCATTTTTCGAATAAACGATTTTGTCAAATTTCCGTAAGTTATCCACTAGTTTTTGCTATATCTTAATAAAAAATTTTGGGTTTGATGTTCTAGGTGGAAATCTACGGGAGCAATTGTTTTGCGCGTTTCAGGCTTCGCACAAAAGGTGTCTTGTCTTGGATTCTGAAGCGGCCATTTTCAATTAAAAAGATAAAAAAAAACTTGTACACTTAAATATTTGTTTAACAAAGTACCTCAAATAAATTTCCGACTGCTTTTATTATACTCTTAAAAAAAATTCACGAAATTAGCCTTTTTTCCTGGGACTTGGAGTGGTCTTACCGCTTAAAGATATCCTATATGTATCGTCAAAGTTACCTAAAACAAATCTATTATATCAGGTCTGGGAAAAAGTTCGTGGCGTTTTTTTTAGTAAAATTCAACTGGTTTTCTTGCATAGTGTGAAAATGAATTTATTTAACCCAAATTGCCCCATTATTATTGACAGTGTTTCGCCATTTTTCGGGTAGAGCCATGATGCCATCGGTGAAGAACTTCTGTGATTTCTGGTGGAAAAACTGAATCAAGTGGTTTTCACAGGCTTCTTTTGAAAGCAGCTTGATTCCATTGAGACAGTTCTGCAGAGATCGGAACAACTGATAATCAGAGGGTGCTATGTCTAGACTATACGGTAGATGCATCAAAATTTCTCAACCAAGCTCTCGCAATTTTTGACGGGTCATCAAAGAAGTGTGTGGTCAGGCGTTATCATGATGGAAGACAACACCTTTCCTATTAATCAATTCGGGCCGTTTTCTTTCAATTGCCGGGCGTAATCTCTCTAGTTGTCCACAGTAGATTTGAGAATCAATCGTCTGACCAACTGGAAGTAGCTCATGGTGGACGATTCCCTTCCAGTCCCACCACACACACAGCATTACTTTTTTCGGCGCCAATCCTGACTTCGCGAACGCTTGTGACGGCTCATCATCCCTTGACCACGATCTTTTACGCTTTCGATTGTCGTACCTGATCCATTTTTCATCACCGGTTATGACACATTTCAGAAATGGCTCGATTTCATTGCATTTCAGCAGCGCATCGCAGATGTTAATTCGGTCTATCATGTTTTTCGCGCTCAACTCATGAGGAACCCATACATCGAGCTTCTTTTTGTAGCCTTGCTTTGTGTAAATGGTTCAAAACCGTTTTGTGGTCAATGCCTAGTTCCATACCAATATCGACACTGCTGATATGCTTATCTTGTGGACTTTTTCAAGAAATTCATCAGCTTTTTCAGTGATTGGATGACCAGAGCGTGACTCATCTTTCACATCAAAATTACCAGAACGAAAGCGAGCGAACCATTTTCGCGCAGCAGATTTTGATAAAGTACCTTAACCGTACACAGCGCAAATTTTTTCACAAGCCTGCGCAGCGTTCTTCCCTTTGTTGTAATAACATTGCAAAATATAGCGCAATTTTTCCTTACTTTTCTCCATTTTCAAACGCAAACAACTTTCCAACTACTGCACCAATTTCGATGTTTATATACGCGTAACGCTCGAAGTGTCACCTTTCCAACGAGCGTTTAGTGGTGTAGCAGCGATCTGTTTCTTGAGTTATTTACAATTGACGCCATCTGTCGGGAAAAACGCCACGAACTTTTTCCCAGACCCAATAATATCCGTACAACCAAAGCCTACCTCCGAAGACACGTATTTATTTTCCATATTAAACGTTTTTCTTCTCCAAAACTATGCGCTAACAACTTCCAGCAGTAGGCTGTAACAACATTAACCAAATACCGTCACGTTCTATATGTCGTACGTTAACGTGTATTGCCAATTTAACAGTTATCCTTGACAAACAAAAGAATGACCATGCTGGATGCTATAAGGGTTCTATTTAAGTTGGCAGTAATAATTGTGGAGTATGTCAATTCCTTGTTTTTCGAAGCATGGGCCTTTTCACATTACTTATTTAGAGAAAACTCAAACTATGTCTGTCTTTCGCTTCTACTTCATAAGAAAGGATGGAAATATACGTAATACATTGTTACCAACTTAAAAATAATACCCTACATAGCAGCTACTATGTTTCGTGTATTTTTTTCCAATGCATATGACGATACAGGTTTAATCTACGATATTGTGAACACCGTCAATATGTTTGCTCTTTTTTTTCGATTTTTAAAAGCATTTATAAGTATTTTTTTGGTATTTAAGTATATTAATTTTTTTTTTTGGTACAATAATGGTTTTACCCTATCTTAATAAAAGTATTTTTGAGCTTAAAATGTAAATAAATCCGGTTATATAAGTCGGATCGAGATAAAAAAAAAACCAAACTCGTCGTAATGAAATTTCCAACAAATTCCCGGTGGTTTTAAGTCGCTTAAGTGCGTACATAACCTACAAAATTAAAAAAACAGGCAAAAAACCTTTTTTTTTTTCATTTTAATGTACGAACGGTTCACTTAGCCGATTGCAATATGCCTTTTGTTATAGCAAAAATACTCTGAATTTTGGTACGAAAATAATTTACCCAGTGGGCACAATTGAATTTGTTATTTAAAATGTGAATTGCCCACCATTTTTCGTCATTTGGTCCAAAATGGATCTTTTTTTTTTCAAAATTTAAGTTTCGACGTCAACTTTCCGATGCCACTAAAGAATTTTTTTTTTACATTTGTTTATTAATCAAATAACACCAAATGCGTTTTTTCGGTCAGTTTTACGTTAACGAAAATGATTTTTTTTAAAATAAAGGTCTCGCGATTCTCTACCAAATGTGATAAAAATTGTTCAATTTTTTTTCAAAATGACCAGAAAACGCATTTGTTGTTATTTGATTAATAAACAAAATGTAAAAAAAACGGTTAAGATGACTCCAAAAAAATTGTTTTTAATGGTATCGGACAGCTGGCGTCGAGACCTAAATTTTGAAAAAAGGTTCCATTTTAGTCCAAATAGCCTAAAATGCGGGCAATTCAAATTTTTAAATAATATATTTAATGGTGTCCACTGTGTTCAATATTTTTGTACCAAAATTTGAGAGTATTTTTGCTATAACAAAAGACATGTTTTCTAAAGGTTTCAAGCCGATCTGTTTACTTAGTCGACCTGTACAATAAAATGAAAAAAAAAAAAACAGTTTTTGTCTGTTTTTCAATTTTGTGGGTTATATACATACTTCACCGACTTAAAAACGATGACGATTTATTGGAAATTTTATTATGAAGAGTTTGTTTTTTTTTGTCTTGATCTGACTTACATAACCGGAATTATTCACATATTAAGGTCAAAAAACGTGCTTTGAAAATTTAAATTGTTTATAAAAAAAAGAGTACAAGTTTTTCGAGGTCCAGAACTCGGGACAATACTCCTGGTGATACCCAGAGAGGATAAAATCATAATATTGCTGTATTTAGACTGCGCAATTTTAAATGCTTTTTTTACTGCAATACAAAGGGCAAAGATCCTTGGAGAAAATTCGTGCAATCGCTGACGAAACGTCACAGAAGTTGACCACCAGGTCCAAATGAAGGAACCATGATTTCATATTTAAGCTTTGAGAGTTTTAATTTCCATTCTGATAATATGGTTAGAGTGTACTAGTACCACCCCAGTACTAGTACATATTAAAGTATTTTTAATCTGTTGCGTGTAAATAAAAAGTAATATCTTGGATACGTTTAAATTTTGTTTGTTTTACTGTTTATATAATTTATTTTAAAATTTCCCTCTGATTATCGATTTTGAGTTACCGTGTTGAAAAAGTTCTAATCTTTTAGAGTTATAGTGCAAGAAAGGTTTTTTTCTATAAGCAGCTTCGCTTTTACTGTTCTTTTTTTTTCTTAAAGAAACGCCCTTTGTATGTATCCATTTGCTACGTCTGTGCCCGTCTCTGGAATCTGACTACACTGCTGCATGATCTTTGCTTTTCGACAACTGGATTTGATTAAAAAATACTGTCAATTTCATTATCTGTTCTAGCCTTTTCGCGATAAAAGAGTAAATTAAAGCAAATTATTTGAAAAAAAATGCCAATACTGTATAAGAGAAGTTACTAATGCATTGATTGGCGGAGCCACATTCAAGGGTCGGGCATATGCGTAAAAAGGGCGTGTCTTTGAGGAAAAAAGTGAACACTGTAGGCGGAACTATTTACAAAGGGCGGGCTTAAAAAATACTGTCAAAATGTACAAAAAGAAGAGACAAATTTAAATTTTCTAACCATATTAACAAAAACTTATACCAACAAACGAATTTTATTTAAACAATATGTATGTAGATTGTTATATGACTTTCCATAGCAGCACAAGAAGAAACGATGATTGCGTAAGTTTGGCAACGCTGGGACGTATTTTTCTAAATTAATAATAATAAATAAGATTGCATTAAGCGGTAACTACTAATGATTTTTATTTATTTGAATGCTGTAAATACCATAATATAAAACTGTTCTTTTTTTGTAGATATAAGACTCTTTATTTTAACGTATATATTTAAATGGTGAAGTGAATATAAACTTTTTAAAAATGATGTTTTTGTTTTTCCCTTAAAGCAACGCCTTAAAAACAATAAAACTGTAACGTAGTCATAATATATGATAACTTAAAAATACAGGCAGTTAAAAATAATCAACATAAGCTCTTTGTTACTTTAAAAAGATCATGGTCGGTGAGTACTAGAGTGACCGGATCTCATAGAGGGGGAAAAAAAAAGTCGGAATCTTGTTCGTCTGGACCCCACAAAACGATTCCCCTTTCCAGATATTGAGATAGCCGAAATTTGAGCTCGATTAAACGACGTTAACCCGGGCCGCTCGTCGCTCAAAGTTTGAAAAAATCCAAATTTTTGGCCAAAAAGCTGACATATGGAGCCATAACTCCAGAATGGTAAATAATAGAAACACGCTTAATATCTCAAAAGAAAGCTAATGTTGTTCTTCAAAATTTATATTCTATACATAATTGTTGTTATTTTAAGTCAAACCGAGTTACAACAGCCTTTAGCCCCAAAAACGTGACCTGGTACCACTAGGAGCATACTTCGTATATTTTGTTATTAAGTGATAAATTTTGCTTTTTTTGGTATATTTTTGAGTTTAAAGTAGAAATATAATAAAAAAACAAGTAATACTGATAAGTCTAATGACATTTTCTATTTTAAAATATAAAAATTAGGTATATAATAGATACAAAACAGACACAGAAAAGATACAGGCGTAGTACCTACATGAGTTGATAATTTTTACATAGTTATCTAAACTATTCTAGAGCTTTTGTTAAAGTAGTTTTTGAAACGTCAGGATATAATGCTCGGCATTTACTTACAACTTGCAGGACATATTGCTTTTGGTCTTCATCTTTTGTCAGAAGGTCGTTAAAGTCGGTTATTAATTTAACACCACGCTCAGCCATATCATTAACTACTTTTAATGTTTTGACAATTTTCAATCCTTCTTGGAAGTCATTATTTTGAGGCCAGGTGTTTGGATGTTGTCTTAGGAAATCTGTTTTTATATTAAATTGGTCAAAGAATGTAAACGTTTCTTTGGTAAGTAAATTTACCAATCCTCTTTTAAGTTTTCTTTCCTAACTTTTGGATTTACAACCCTAGCGTGCTGTGATGGTTCATCTGTGCTACTGAGCAATTTAATAGCCATTAACAACTTTTCATCGTCTGTAATGGTGGGATCAAAAAACGATAATCCCACCAACTTTGCATTCAAATACCACAAATGGTTCGAAAATTTGGTCAGGGCTATTTCTGCAATGTCGTTGTCACATTCTTTATAGTCTAACAGACTATGCAAAATACCTAAATCTTGCTTTGGTGCAAGATGAGCTTTTGGAGCATTGAACCAAGCTTTACAATAAATTTTAACTAGGAAAACAGAAATGGCACGCACAGAACTTTCTTCTTCTTTAGACATCTTAAATTGACGACGAAAAATGAACATTTTTAAGCAGTAAATAGCCTTTGCCATCCACCTAGCGTGATGAATGGATCCTGGAGTTCTAAAACCCACAACATTGCCGTCTAGTGATCCAACAAATACGAGAACCAACTGCAATAGCTCCTTGTAGTCATCTTTGGGGTGGCTCTCAGTTAATTTGGTCTCGAATTCAGCAGTAACATTTGCAATTACTTCTGGAGTTAGCTGCTTTTGTATTAAATTGCCACTGATACCTGTGTCGTATTTTCCTTTGTCTATCTTGGGCCACGCAGTGAGGAATCTCTTGAAAATGTCTGGATGAGGTCCAGTGATTGATCCCATTTTTGTGTCCAATACGCCTCTTAACAGAATTTCCAATATATGGTGACGGCAAGCTAGGTATAACAATTCTCTTCCTAACATTTGCTCCAATATGACGCATGCTCCTTTGAGTCTTCCCGTGTTGGATGCTGTAGTGTCGAAGCGTGCTTGACGGTGTTGAGAAGACCCCATTCATGTAGGCATTCATATACGGCTACGGCTTGCTCCTCTCCAGAGCTGTTTGCTGTTACAGGAACTCCCAGCAGCTGTTCCTTTTCGCCATATGAAATAGCTATAGCTATTCGCTCACATTGTTCATTTTTTAAAACACCCGGTAAAAATTTACCGTCCCAATGGACAACCACGGGCTCTTTTTCAGGAATGTTTACATTATCAAAAATTTTTTTATTATATTGTTCTTTGAACATTTGCCTTCTATCATGTAATAAAGTTTTCGAGACTTTGTACTCAAAAGGGTCAAGGTTTAGTGCTTCTAGAGTAGCTATTAAAATTCTCGTGGCATTTCTGTCGGATACCTTACATCGATCTAATAAAATAGACAATTTCATGTTTAAAATCTCTTTAAAGCCCCTTGCAAATGAAACTTTCATCCTCTTGCTCTCAGATGGTCCTGGATCTTCTGCAGCTTCTTCAGGGATGTCCATTTCCTCCAAGCTCTCAAGTTCCTGGTAGATGCTGTCCTCTTCAGTGTCTTAAAATATCTTCACTAGATAATTGTTCGATCTAACCAGCTCAAAGGCACTTTAGAAACTAAACTGAATAAATAAAAGGTCGGTTGTACGCTGAAGTAAAATCACCATCCCTAAAATAGAAATTAGATTCACCCTCCTTTTTACCTGTCAAACGGGTCTTTCTTTGGTAAACTAGTCAGGTAATTCCCATATAATAAAAGATTAAATTTGAACAAAAGGCTCTTTATGTTTGAAAATTGAGTTCGAAAATACTTTTTAACTAAAAAATGTTAATTCCGAGACACATTATGTAAAAACCCGTAAAAGTCTTAGAATACTCCCAAACTGGCTCCTACTGGTACCAGGTCACGTTTTTGGGGCTAAAGGCTGTTGTAACTCGGTTTGACTTAAAATAACAACAATTATGTATAGAATATAAATTTTGAAGAACAACACAGCTTTCTTTTGAGATATTAGGCGTGTTTCTATTATTTACCGTTCTGGAGTTATGGCTCCATATGTCAGCTTTTTGGCCAAAAATTTGGATTTTTTCAAACTTTGAGCGACGAGCGGTACAGGTTAACGTCGTTTAATCGAGCTCAAATTTCGGCTATCTCAATATCTGGAAAGGGGAATCGTTTTGTGAGGTCCAGACGAACAAAATTCCAACATCGATTTTTTGCGGTCACCCTAGTGAGTACACAATAAACCCAATACAGTAGCGTAATTATACGGTTTCATTTTTCAAGAGGTTACGCCAGCAGAAAATTTGTAAATAGACAAAGTTTTATCAATCAAAACCATAGATATTATAGAAATATTTGAAAATTTTTGATTTAATAAAATGTTATGTTAATGCAGCGTGAGTAATATAAAAAAAAACACAAAAAGAATGGAGCGCTTTGTTAGAAGAGAGATTACTACAAGTGAAAAACTCGACAGGAAGACATTTTCAGAAAAAATGTTGCAGACAAAAGTTTCAGCATTTTCCTCACAGAATTGAGTAGGCATATCAGATTTTGGTCCCAACGCTATGTTGGGACTCTATAAGGTCCACAAGTAAAACTGAAACTGGAACCCAAATTTTTAAGTACATATTTGAATTCAGCAAGGAATTTTATGTCCGAATACAAATTGTTTCTGGACCAGATTGGAGGCGTCATTGTAACTACAATAAAATCCGACTCTTATAAGGATCTTTACCTATATTATTAGCCTTTCACACACGGAGTATTCTTTATTTGATCCTATATTACTACCTAGCGTTTTTTCAAATCATTTTTAAACATTTCCTGAGAAAAATATTTTATAACTTTTGCACAAATTTTCAATTGGGCAATTGATTCGTTTGATTGCTTCAAGCCAAATCTTTGCTCTATAACCAAAAAAAAAAGTCATAAGAGAAATAGCTACTCAGAATTCTCCAATTTATTTGTGTACGATTTCTTGCGCAATTGATATTCTTTAACCCGTAAGTTGACAATGTATCTCCTAGCCGCTCTCCGCTTTATTTGTCCACCTTATCTTGCTGTTGTATCCGACACGATACATGTTGTACCACGAATACATCAATACTTGCCGATATTATTTTGAATTTCGCGCCGTTATTCGTGAATTTTGTTCAGTCGTCTGTTTAATACGGTTGCCCGACACAGCTCCGCGCGTGCGTCAGATGGTAAGTTTATTGTTTTTACCTATTTTTTTTTACTTATTTTAAACAATTTAGATGGTAATTAGTTGTATGATGTTTTATCTTTGTTGTGATACATAAATAATATTAAAAACCTTACTGATTTTTCTATAAAATGAATGCTAATATTTTGTATCCCTCAACATACACTGACAAGTTCTGTGTGTTATTTACTTTTATTTATTTTTAAAATAAGATGAGAAGACTCGACCGTATTTTCACCTTATTACCGCCAGTTGGGGCAGAAAATGATCCTGAGAGTGCTACTGAGCCTGAAGACTTACTGGGCAAAGCAAGTTCTCAACAAGATTCATTAGAACAAGCTGAAGCAGTACTGCAACCCTCTGAGAGTTCGACGAAGATGTTTTAGCCACATTATTAGCTGTCTCAATTATCAATGTTCCTGAAACGCCTAGCAGCCGTCGTGTAATACGTAAGTCAGTTACAACTCCACCTATTCTAAAACCGGCTCCTAAAGTAAAAAAGACAAATTCAGATTTTGGCTATGAAGTGCATATAGACGAAGACAATTTCTCAAAATCAAATAAACTACAGTCGCCTTTGCAATATTTTAAGACTTTCTTTAGTGATGATATAATAAATCTCATAGTGGAACAAACCAATTTATATTCTACTCAACAGTTCGGTAAATGCATCGATACCAATCGCGAAGAAATTGAAATCTATTTAGGGATAGAACTTATGATGGGTGTACATATGCCGGCGTACACTGATTACTGGGCCCAAGAAACACGGTTCGCCCTAATTGCAGATCTTATGCCCCTAAAAAGGTATCAAGTGTTGCGACGTAATCTTCATTTCGTAAACAACGAAGAAATTGACGATGACCGTTACTTCAAAGTGAGACCTCTTCTGGAAAAAGTTAGGGAAAACTGTTTAAATATTCAACCGGAACGTAAAAACTCAATTGATGAAATGATGGCGCCTTATTAAGGTAATAAAGCTGGCTCGAGGACGCCGTACTTAAAAAACAAACCAAAAAAGTGGGGTTTTAAAATATTTGCAAGATGTGGAATTTCCGTTATGGTCTACGATTTTATCCCATATGGAGGTGAAGACACATTTAGGAATCACAGTTTTTCGGATATTGAAGAAGGCCTTGGTTTTGATGCAAAGGATATTATTGCTCTCTGTTCCTCAATTCAGAACAAACCATTATCGGTTGTTTATTTTGACAATTTTTTTACAAGCCCAGAACTTACGTCCTTCTTCGTGATGAGTGGTATCTTCAGTTTGGGGACTATTAGGTCAAACCGCCTTAGAGGTTGCCAAACGAAATCGGATGCTGATCTACGAAAAGAGAGCCGAGGATCTTTCGACCAAAAGGTTGATAACCAAAATCGTATTGCGATTATAAAGTGGTACGACAACAAACCTGTCACCTTTTCCAGTTCTTATGTGGCAGCTAATCCCACTGAAAACATTCAAAGGTATTCTAAAGCAGGAGGAGGTAAAGTACATATTGTGCGTCCACAAATAGTAAAGCACTATAACAGCCACATGGGCGGGATCGATCTTGCCGATATGTTCATTGCTTTGTATAGAACTGGAATGAAAACTCAGGTATATGGGTTTATTTTCGCAAGTTCTTCATATATGTCTGAATAACGCATGGCTGCTTTATAGGCGAGAATACAAATTATTAGAAGATGAAAAATGGGCAATGAGACTAAAAAAATTTAGATTATGTGTAGCAAAGAGTCTATTTCAAACAAATAAATAAAAGAGGCCGCCCTAGTAATTCAGAGGCTCCACAACGGTTAAAGAGAATAAGGAATGCACTGGAACCGAGACCTCAAGATGATAGCAGACTAGACAAGCTGGATAATTTTCCAGTATTTCGTTAGAAAGGAAGATGTAGGAACTGCCCATTTGGTCAAACACATGTTTTTTGTAACAAATGTAATGTTCGGTTATGCCTTCTGCCTACTAGAAACTGTTTTGTTGATTTCCACTGTAATAAATAAAAATTTTTGAAAAGAAAAAGGTTTTTTTACCTCATTTTCTGAATATTTTAGTCTTGGCGATGTATCCTTAAAGATACAACTCAAAATTTTGACTCTTATATGTTTCCAAAAGCAAATAACCATAAAAATGTCATTTTATAATCGTTTTAGACGACTTAGTTAAAAAAGAAATTTTTTAAAGCAAAAATAATCATTTGCCAATTTTAGGGTTAATTAAATCACTTACTTTTCAACATCTTTGGGGAAGAAGAAAAACTCACTTCCGGCGTACTTTTTGAATTAATTTTACAATTGGTCAACGGCACAATAACCTACTTTCCCCATGATTACATAAATTTGTTATCAACCTTTTCGATTCTCTTCACTTACAAACGGTTTTAATTCTCTTTTTATACAAACTCTCTCTTCCTTCTGTCTTTAAATGCATATAACTGCAGTCACATCAAGAAACGACAATACATTTCAAAAGACACACTCCGAGATTACATGTAAACATTGAGCGGCCATTTTGAAATGCCCGTCGATGCACGCGCCGTCAAAATCCGGTCATCAACTTTGAGTTCACTTTCGCTACTGTGGCGAGTATCTCGAAGAAAAAGTGATTGGTTGTAAATGGCTTCGCTACCTGACCGTCGCGACTTGAAAAACGATAATCGAAATATCGATCTATAGACAGAACATAAATGACACAAACTGAAGCGACGGTCAAGGGGGCGGGGCCATCTACGACCAATCAGCCCAGTGCAGACATCCAATACACCAAACACTAATGAAAGTTTTCAGACCGTTACAAAACGTTTACAAAATTTCACCCGAAACAAACGAACGGATATATACATACCTGCATTTTGACTTTTTTTTAATAAATAAAAAACTTTTTGACGTCAATATCAATATATTCATCTTTTTTCAATACAAAATATATCAGCATTTACAAAACAAGTATATTATGGCGTTTTAACTAAAATATTCCTATTACACCTTACCGAATATATCTTATTTACAAAGCACAACGTGTGCACAACAACCTATGACATTTACAAAAATGGTCGTTTATTTTTTTTGAAGGTGAAAATTAGCTGAGAGTGTATATAAATAGTACGAGCTTAACTTATTTAAAAAATAATTTACCTAAAAGTATAAATGGAACAGCTAAGTTCGGCATTACCTTAAGAATTACGACAATGTACGGAAAAAAATGCAGGTTTTCAATGCCCGAGACATTTCATCATTTCTTTATTAACTTTGTAGGTATCTTTTTTTACAACGCTACGCTTTACGGTTGCAAGTTTTTTTTTAATAGACTGGCGCCGAATAAAGGAAGCTTGAAAGAATACTGCTTGGGCATTAGTAAAAAAACCTGTTAAACTAAGTATAATGAATTATAATATTATTATGAATGAGTTTCTCCAGTGGGTGGAGGCTGCAAGTTCGCAATCGGGCCTACTCTGAATAAAGCAAAATGATGTTTGATAATTGTGGATAGATCTCAAGCAATTGCCAATGCAAAATATCCAAAATAAAGAGACAAGGGATAGCGTTATTTATCTCGGCACACAAGTAACGAACCAAGGAGCATCCGAGCCAGAAATAAAGCGAAGGATTGGGATTGGCAAAGGAAGCTTTGGATAGACTGGTTAAAATCTGAAGAAACCAAAATATCCGGAGAGCAACTAAAACGAGACATCTTAAAGCACTAGTTTTTCCTGTTGTAACCCTTGGTCGGAATCCTGGACAATGAACGCAGCATGTTGCAAAAGAATAGAGGCGTTCAAAATGATTTGCTATCGTAGGATGCTAAGGATCCCCTAGACGATTCATAGAACGAATATCTGTATACTAAAAGACCTGAATATACCAGACCAGAAAGGCTGCTTCCAACGATTCGAAGCGGATTCTAACATTCTTCGGTGACGTAATACGAAAGGACGTTATGGAGAAGATAATGATGAAAGGAAAAATAGAAGATAAAAGAATAAAAAGTAAGAAAAACCAAATCAAGGATCTCGCAAACATGTCGGTTTGCCGCAGTCGTGAGAACGGCCGAGAATAGCATAGCATCGCGAAGAGTTACTTACTACCATACATGTGTCGCCGCGTTCGGAATCGAACAACAACTGGAGAGAGAGAGAGAGAAAGAGAGATAATGAAATTCTACAGATTCCGATTTAATAATGTTAAAAATTTCCAAGGGTTTACATGTTGCAGGCAATTGGAATCTTGGAGGAGGGAGGAATCTGTCAAAATTGCATCACATGGTTAGCGAAACGCGCGTCGAGTGCAAAAATAAAGTGTTTGGTGATGGATTTACGCGGCGCCACTGCAATCGTCAAGATCAAGACAATAGAAAGTTTGTGTGTATTTTAAAAAATCGATAAAATGACAACAGCCTTTCTGAGCTTGCACGATTGCAGACAACTCTGTTAAGAAACTGAAATTTCGCAAGTTGTAAATAAGTAAGTACGAACATATTGTTTCCACATCCCCTGATCTCGTTTGTTTCGCTGTAATTTTGGAAAAATAATCAGTAGTCACTCGGCTCTGGTTTCAATTTGGGCTTTTTAGTGCTTTTCAGAGCAAAAGAAATGAAAATTTATATAATTTTTCCGTTCTAGGCAATACCGAACTTGCTTAATATCTAATAAAAACATCGACATACTGATATCATATTTGACATTTATTAACTGCATCTTGTATTATAGTATCTGGGTTTCTAAGCTTAAAAAATAACTAGTAAAACATTTCCTAATATATACAGAGCAATATGTATTGCTTACATATACATATAACAGAACCGACAGGTTTTTTTTAACCGATATAAAATATTAAAAGTTTAAAGGCAACAGTAGTATTTTGTCTTACCAATATTTACCGACCGAACAGAGTAATTTCTAACCGTTACTCATTAATAAACATTCCCTTTCGACTAAAAAGGAGAATTTATTTTTGTGAACCTCATCTCCATACCTAAGGCTTTCTCTATGGGGATTTTAATCACCTAATAACATCGTCAATTGCATATCCCTTTTCTTATTGCTACGATCGTACAGAAATCACGTTTTAAACTGTTGTGTCATAAGGTGGTTGAAGCAGGCACACAGAGGGACAAAGTCCCACTGCAATTCAAAATTCCAACTGAATTTCATTTTTAAGATATTGCATTAAAATACCGTCAGACATAGCGCTTCAACTTGTACCTGCAACTGTTTTGTTATTTTTTTTTGTAAATTTAGCTGAATGATGAAGGTCTTTTTTTTAAATGCTTTTCTTTAGGGCGATGAACTTTATTGTACATATACATTGAAATCTCGATAATTTGCTTATGGTAATATACAGTGGCGTGCAAAACTGTCCGGCCAGTGACATTTCGTACTCTAATTTATTTAAAAAAAGACTAATGATTTTTAATCATTATGAGATGTGAGTATGAGAGATAGGAAACAAAATAATATAGTAGAGGAATATTATTTATGTTTGTGAATATATTTATTATTATTATTCTTATATTTATATGTGCAAAAGTTTCCGGCCACATAATATACGTTGACGCAGTAGGACGTTCAAAGACGTATTTACAAATAATAGCGCGTTGAATGTTCACATTTAGTTGATAAAAGGTCGTGGAAGCGAAAACATGGTTCGGCATATGCAAATCCCAATTCGTGAGAGAGTATAAAATTTTCAAAAGAAAAGTGTTCTCGTGAGGTTGCTTCATTATTATCGATAGGTAAATCAACCGTGAACGATATTATTGTAAAATACCGTTGTGGATATGGTTTAAAAGATCGTCCGCGTAGTGGAAGACCAAGAAAAAATGTCTAAAAAAGTAGATCGTATCATTAAACGCAAATCAACTGCGGATTTCAAGAAAACGCAAATTGCACGCGAGCTAAAGGATGAAAACCTAGCTAATGTTAGTCTGCACGCGAGCTAAAGGATGAAAACCTAGCTAATGTTAAATGATTAAAAATCAATAGTCTTTCTCTCAGACGAATCTAAATTTAATCTTTTTGAAAGCGATGGGTAGACAACATGTACTTTTTTTTTAGGTATTAATAAAACCATTAATTCAGTAAAAAGAAAATAAGAAGGCCCGATTACAATTTGCCAAAGATCACCTAAATTGGACAATCAAAGATTGGAAAAAGTAGCTTTCTCAGACGAATCTAAATTTAATCTTTTTGAAAGCGATAGAATACGAAATAAAACACGGTGGAGGAAGTGTGATGGTTTACTCTGCACAAGGAGTTGGTCCATTGATCGAGATCAACGGAAACGCTGATTTTACAAGGACAGGTTATCCTGACTGTATTGGATATTTCAGCAGGATAATGACCCCAAACATACATCCAAGTGGGTGTTTTCGCTTCAAATGTGATTTCTAAGCTGGCCGTCTCAATCACCGGACTTGAAGTCTTATGGGAAACGCTAGATTAAGTTCAAAAATTCAAATCATTAAAGAAGATGGCTACAAAATTAAGTTATTGAGCATATGGACTAATAATTTTTCTCGTTAAATATTATAAGAATAATAATAATAAATATATTCACAAACATGTTTTTTCTTTGATATATTATTTTGTTTTTTTCATACAGCTCATAATGATAAAAATCAATAGAAATTAGAAAGGGTCACTGGCCGGAAACTTTTGCAGGCCACTGTATGTTTCTGGGGTCATTGATTTCTATATCATTTTAACAAAAATTTTAAGATTTTAAGTTATTGGCCAATTTTGGTTATTTTCCGCTGTTTTTTGTATTTTTTTTCAGCTAAAGAAGAATTTTTCGACCATATTATTTTAAGGTACTTATTCTAAAATATATAATTTTGGCTAGTTTTCAATAAATGGCCCATTTTCAATTTATTTAAAAATTTATTTCTTTGTTTTCAATTGAAATTTATCAAGTAGGAATTATTTGAAGATAATAATCTATTTGTATGAGGTATATAAAAATGAAATATTAAACTATAAAAAAAAGCTAAAAATAACTGAAATTGGCCAATAGCTTAAAATCTTCAAAATTTTCACTAAAATGACTATTTCTATACTAAGCAGCGACCTCAGAAACATATATTATCATGAGCAAATTATCGAGAATTTCCATGTACGCAGAAAAAAGTTTATTGCCCAAAAGAGTATTATTTAAACAATAGAGACCTTCTTCATCTTTTAGTGAAAATTATAAAAAATATAAAATAACAAAAAAATTGCAGCTACAAGTTGAAACGCTATGTCTGATAAGTATTTAAAAAAAAACTAATACAATATCTTAAAAATTGAAAGGCAGCCAGAATTTTGAGATGCACCGTGACGTATAGGAAGAGAGTCCTTTAAAGTTGAAAATAGACTATGTAATTTATTTACTACTGCTCCAGTGTTTATTTTTGTTACCCGTTAACTTTTTGTGTTAAGGGGTAAGGTCACTCCAGATCCCAGGAAAAACGGCTAATTTCGGGAATTTTTTTCAAGAGTATAATAAAAGCAGACAAAAATTCATTTGAAGTACTTTATTAAACAAATATTTAAGTGTACAAAATTTTTTTTTTTTTTTTTTTTTAATTCAAAATGGTCGCTTGAGAATCCAAGACGACCAAGGCGCCTTTTGTGCGAGGCCTGAAACAGGCGCAACAATTGCTCCCGTAGATTTTAACCTAGAACAAAAACCAAATTTTTCTTATTAATATATGTCAAAAACTAGTGGATAACGTACGGAAATTCGAAAATATCGTTTTTTTTTTTTTTCGAAAAACTTTTATTATTCAAAAAACGATTTTTATTTTCAAAAAACGATATTTTCAAATTTCCGTACGTTATCTACTAATTTTTGACGTATATTAATAAAAAAAAAAATTGTTTTTAGTTTTAGGTTGAAATCTAGGGGAGCTATCGTTTCGCCCTTTCAGGCCTCGCATAAAAGGTCGTCTTGGATTCTGAAGCGGCCATTTTGAATTAAAAAGATAAAAAAAATATTTTTGTACACTTAAATATTTGTTTAATATTGCACTGCATATAAATTTTACTTCTTTTATTATACTCATGAAAAAATGCCCGACATTAACCTTTTTTCCTGGGACCTGGAGTGGCCTTATCCCTTAAAGATATTCTATATGTATCGTCAAATTTACCTAAAACAAATCTATTATAATATCCATACAACCAAAGCCTACCTTCGAAGACACGTATTTATTTTCCATATTAAACGTTTTTCTTTTCCTCCAAAACTAAGCGCTAACAACTTCCAGCAGTAGGCTTTAACAACATTAACCAAATACCGTCACGTACTATACGTCCTACATTAACGTGTATTGCCAATTTTACACTTATCCTTGACAAAAAAAAATGAATGTACCACGTTGGCTGCCATAAGGATTCTATTTAAGTTGGCAGTGATAATTGTGCAGTATGTCAATTCTTTGTTTTTCGAAGCTATGGCCTTTTCACATTACTTATTTAGAGAAAACTCAAATTATGTCTGGCTTTCACTACTACTTCGTAAGAAAGCATGGAAATACACGTAATGCATTGCTACCAACCTAAAAATAAGATCCCACGTAGCAGCTGGTATGTTTCGTGTATTTTTTTCCATTGCATATGGCGATACAGGTTTAATCTACGACATTGTGAACGCCGTCGATATGTTTGCTCTTTTTTTCGGTTTTTAAAAAGCATTTATAAGTATTTTTTTGGTATTTAAGTATATTAATTTTTTTTGGTACATTTAAATAATGCTTTTACCCTCCTATCTTAATAAAAGTATCTTCCCAACCAATATAACTTTTCACAACTGTTAAATTTGTTAATCGAATGCAGCGAAGCGTAAAATTTTGAAAAAATCACAGCCTTTTCAATAAAAAAGTTCTTTTTTTTTGATAAACGTTAATTTTTTGTTTTAAAAATTAATGCCAGTGTTGGTTCTCATGACCTTAAATGTACACATTGGCTGGTTTGACGAGAGTTCAAATTCAAATCATAATGTGGTGATTTTTTAAAAATGTCTTCAAAATAGGCTAGCCTGAAATGATGTCAAATATACACCGAAAATTATCACCTGATTAGTCTGGTGTCAGTGTTATACAAACTTTTCACCAAGATCATTACTAAGCGCCTAACTAATAAATTCGACTTCAGCCAACCGAGGGCCAGCTTCCGAGTGGGTTACAGCACTATAGACCACCTCCAAATCTATGCACATTGACTGAAAAAACAACGGAGTACAATATACCCATTCACCTGGCTTTCATAGATTTTGACTCTGTGGAAACTCGATTCATCCTAGAAATAATGGACAGGCCAGAATTGACCACAGACACACGGAAACGTCAAAAACACATACGAACACGCAACAATATATGTCAAAATCAATGACAATTTAACAAAAAATTTGGTTAACATCAAAAGAGAAGTGAGGCAGGGCGATACCATCTTACCTAAGCTAGTCACACTTGTCCTAGAAGATGAATTCAAGAAATTACCATGACAAACAAAGGACAGCAAAATAGGTGGCTCGGTCCTGAATCATCTGCGTTCGCAGATGTCATCATCCTCTTTTCAACCTATAAATTAGTCGGAATGATAAAAGAACTGAATCATGCGTCAAAACAAGTGGGCCTGAAAATAAGCATTCAGAAAAGTAAAATTATGAGCACTGACAATATCGCGGTTCCAATGGGAAATCAGCAAATAGAAAATGTCTCTCATTATGTATATTTATGGCACAACATCACACCAGGGAAAGAAAACCAGAGAGCGGAAGTAATCAGACGAGTGGCACTAACCTAGACTGCATTTAGGAACTATTCTTGTATTCTAAAAAATCCAGAGATGCCCATAAACGTAAAATGGAAAGGCTATAACTAGTGTATCCTGCCTGTTCCCACATACAGGATGGAGACTATGGCCCTGACAAGACAGAGTGAAAACAGTTTAGGGCTCACTCAAAGGGCACTAGAGCGCGCCATGCTGAACATATTTTTGAGAGATCGAATCAGGAATGAAGAGATAAGGAAACGAACCAAGATGGGGGATGTTATGGGGGGAAATAACAGGTTTGAAGTGAAGATGGGCAGGACAAGACAGCGACAGGTGAGTATTAAAGACCACACAGTGGAGACCTCGCGAAACTAGAAGAAATCGGGGAAGACTATAACAAAGATGAGTAAACGACATTCGAAAGACAACAGGTTGCATATAACAAGCTAAGGATAAACAAAAATGTAGAAATATGGAAGAGGTCTACATCCAAGAGTGGATGGCGGAAAGCTGAGGCAGAAGAAGCATGAGAGTAGTTCAATAAGTGTTTGTATTGGCAGTAACATAAAATTTCCAACCAATTACCTTGAGTTCATTTCACGAGCTGCAAGATGGCTCAAATTCATATGCCAAAAGTGTTATTTTGACTTTGTTTATCTACTAAAAACTGCACATTTGAAAATATACAAATCTTAACATTTTATTTGTGCAAAACTATATTGGTTTCCCACTTTTTTTTTTAATTTAATACGCTTTTATATACATTTTATAATTTAATATATCATAAGAAAAAACTTCGCATAAATTACTAAAAATATGTTTTGTTTTTTCAAATACAAAAATAGTTTCCCAGACGCTCAAAACACTAAACTTAAATGATAATAAAAAAAACACACACACATACAAATTACTTAAGGGGATATTTTGGCTTCAGCTTTAAAGGTAAAACAAATCGTTATTATTAGATTGGAATTAATAATGACCCCTGTCAATACTAACAGTGACATTAGCACCCTCATCGAAGAAGATGAAATCGCAAGATGGAGACATTTTGAGTTTTTAATGGAGGCCTATTTAGCTGAGACGAATCAGCAATATTAGGCCTTTAATGCTGCCCGAGATATTCAGTATATTCCTGATTTATCTTAAGAAATGACTTAGATTGTACAAGTTGCATTCAGACTACCTGTAGGCTGGAATTCTTATTATTAAAGGTCAATGAAGTATTATGCAAGTTGGAATGGAAATTATTTGTATGTGTGCTAACAGGATATTAATAAATCCAGCCCAAATAAACAGCATCAGAGCTTTATGAGACATATTTCCAATTTGAATCTCCAAATCTAACAATAACGCAAAACAAAATAATGGATCTTCGTACCAAATTGCCAAACTAGGTGTTTTGAATTATTTGGTCTCATTAGCTACATGTAGGCCATACAGCCTCAAGCGTTCTGCTGCAACGACATGGTGGTACTAAAGCGGTGCTACCCTTGGCAGCAACTGAAAGAACTCTGAAGTAAGGCGCAAGCAATACAGAATTATACCAACGAGCCTGTAATAGAGACTTGTCGCAATCAAATGATTAGTGAAGTAAAAAATAAGCGTGAAAAACAGAGAATATCGGGAGCACGCCCCTCCTAGTATAGTAGTATATATAAAAATTTAGGAAACCTTAAATAAAATCCGAAATATCCCCTTAAGAATAATGCCCTAAAAGAAAAACTACCAGATCCTCAACGAGACGTACCAAGTAATGTATTAACAGTACACTTATTAACATCAATTTCATTCGGTCTTCTTTCCGCCAATGGTGTCCTTCGAATAGCTGGTTCACCTCGTACAGATTGTCTCAGTCACTATTCTGAGTGAGAGGTGGGTATTCTTGGTCGTCGGCGAATTGAAAGGCGTCCTTCGGCGGTACTTCGGTTGCTTGGGCTATTTCGCGGAGTTTCTCGGATTCTGAGGGACAAATTTTTAGTTAAAATAGTATTCTGTTGTATTAAATTTTTTCTATATTAATGAAATTTTGCAATGTTGCTTATATGGTAGTATTAAGAAGAGAATTTGAATTCTTTTTGTATTCCTCTCATTTTTAGGGTTTGTATAATAGTGAGAAGGAAACTAGAAAAATTCTGTAGCTTCGTGCCGCGTGATTTTAAAAGATTTTGTCTAAAATAAAGAACTTTCATTGCTATGAGGATAACATTCTTATCATAAAACATTCTATTTCAAGGAAAAATATGTTTTTGTGATCTGCCCGCTGTTAAAAGGCTCTAATAAACACACTGTAAAACCATAATTGTATTGGAAAGTTCCATCCTTTATATAAACCACATGTAAAATTTTATTTCGATCTGTCAATTCGTTCGAATAGTAACAGCTATTTAATATTGATGTGTCATTGATTTTTAGAAAATCGAAAAAATTGAATATCGTGCAGTAATTAAATTCTTTTTTTTTGGAGGGTTTAATACCAACATAAATTCATCCGAAACTGTTAAAAGTGTATAGGGATACATCACCTTCACTTTCCACTGTGAAAAAATGGGCTGCCCTTTTTAAATCTGGTCGTACAAGCCTCGAAGATGATCCACGCGAAGGTCGTCCAAAAACTGCTGTGTTTGGGTCGTTTTAAGCAAAATAAAGTGGATTTGAATCGTCGTTTCACAACTGCTGATGAAACTTGGATCCACCACTATACCCCAGAGTGAAAACAACAGTCGAAACAATGGATTGAAGCCGGTGGAAGGGCACCAAAGAAGGCAAAGACGGTTCCATCAGCAGATAAGGTTATGGCAACAATTTTTTGGGATTACAAAGGTGTCTTGTCGATGGATTATTTCCAGAAAGGTAAAACAATTAACTCTGAATATTATTGAAACCTTTTGGATCAGTTAGATGCAAAAATTCGTGAGAAAAGACCTGCTTTAAAGAAGAAAAGAATCATTTTTCATTAAGACAATGCAAGTGTTCAATTGTGAGAGTGCGCGTTACCCATCGAGCCCATATCTTTTTCATATGCAAATATTGCTTTTGATGGAGCAGATGTACCATAACACTTCTCAAGCCTTTCTTGGGTTCTGGCTGTATTTTTTCCCATCAAAAAGCAATGTTTAATCAACACATGAAGTTCTTTTTGTTCCATCTTTTGCAAAAATCAAAAGTAGCGTCACTCAAACAGCTGTCAAATGTCATGAAAATTTTACACTTCTGAGAGTTGATACTAAGTGAAGATCCTAGGTTTTTTTGTTTGTGCTGCCATCTCTAGGAAAGTCTCGGAATTTTTTACCCCATGTAGTATAGAGTTGAAAGGAGATTACGTGGAATAAACAATTTTTGTTTTTAAGAGTTGCTTGTCCTTTTTATATTAGGTTTTACATTAGCAATTTCTAGTTTCCTTCAAAGTCAATAAATTTATTCACTGATTATCGAGCAACATTTGCAAAATTTACATTTAGATGAACATGAACGTGGATTAATGCAGCGTTACATTAATTTCCCATAACAAAATAGAAAGCTAAAAGTACTGAAAATAGCAATTATTTCCCGATTTAAAATTTTCTGTATAAATTAATGTAATGCCTTTAAAAAGACATTTGAAAATAGTTATTTTTAATTATTATTTTTAGGTATAAAAATCTGTTAAATAATGACATAGACATTGGTTATTTTTGTATCTGGCTTTGCGGTTTAACAAATTAGGAAGCTAACACAATATACACAGTATTGTATAACAACTGCCCTTTTTGGTTATGACAAACTTACATCGTGCTTGACTTTTATATCAACAGTTATAAATATCATTATTCTCTGTGCAATAAAATGTCATATTCCTTGTTATGTTATATAACCTTCATATTGAGTTTTAATGTGATGTGAACAGATATCGTACTATTATTTTTGAACTTATTAGAAGTATAAATTAATTCTAGGCCTTTAACCTATTTAAATCGGAATTTCCCCCCTCTAAAATCTCATTAAAGTGCCACCTTTTAGCTTTGAAATGTAGTATAATGCTCTATCCTACAGTGAACATAACATAAAAAATTAATTGCAGACGCTCTTCCGCTCGAAAAACCAACGTTTGAAGCACTGCCTTCTTTCCACATTTTAACTTAAAATATCGCAACCAAAGCGATAGAAATTGTTTGTTCCTCTTCAGAAAAAAAAAATAGCGGTTTCAGCACTTCTAACCAAAAAAAAAATGCAAGGCAAAAAGTTGGAGCAAATTTTAGGTAAGAATCCTTGCTAAACCCAACTCGAACTTTCAAAGGTAGGTACTCGAAGTGGCTTTAGAAGCTATTTTTAATGGTTGACAAAAGCTGAGTAATATTTGCAAGGAATCGCATCCGCATGAGTTCGCTTTTTAGAACAAAAGCAAATGTTACGATACTGTTCTATATTTGCTGTTCAGGTTCAAGAAACAGGTTAAATATATATATATATATATATATATATATATATATATATATATATATATATATATATATATATATATATATATGAAGGATTTTAGTTCAAAACTGGGCATGTTTAAAAAATTCAAAAACGAGTTTTAACTGCTATCTGTTGGTATACAAGAAGTACTAACGGACAGACAATTCGTTTCTGTTCAAAGCAAGAAGGGTCCTACGATAGAGCTTCTAAAAGAAATGCATCTTCGGCTCAAAACAAGATATGTCCAGAAAAAAAAAAGTTCAAAACTGGATATGTCCATGGTGGCCTGATGTGGAGTGCGACAAAAATATGGGAATTATTAACATGAACAAAACAATGGAGGCTCTTGAGCATTGAATGGAGAATGTCAAGACAGCAAGGGCCACACCTAGTCCCTTCAAGGTTATTAATGTCCAGCAGCGGCTGATTAAAAGTTGGATGAGCTTTTTTGAGGACAAAAAATACATAAGCAAATGCCCTTTCCCAATAGAAAAAAACAAGGGAGTTCCATGTCGTGTCAAACTGAAGCGGTGTTTTTCAAAGAAGTAATTATAATGGAGTCTGTTGTCAAGTCACTTAATCCAACCAAGCAGTCCAGGTTCACGAAGATCAGGAAGTCCAAGAAGTCCCAGAAGAGTAGCATATGCCAGGCCAGCCGAGTTTCACCTGCCTTTGCAATCTTATTTCAAGAAATTCCCATCCCAGCAGAAAAGTTCAAGAACATTATTCACTTGTCTAAATTTTGTAGCGAAACAAAATTCCTGCAACGTCAGAAAAGTAAAAAAGCTAATTTTTTTCAATATTTTTACAAAAACAAATAATTTACAAAATTTTAGTTAATAGTTTGTACTTGTTGATTTTATTTTTTTTTTAAATTACTTTTAAAATTAAATAATTTACAGGAAAGTAATAATGGTTCTGAAAAATGTTGCTGTTTTATAACTTGTTTTGAACAACTTAAGAATGGACAAATCCTGTTTTGAATGAAAACATTTTGTCATTTTTTTATTTTAATAATTTAAACAATTTTACGTTTAGTTTTAAACAAAAAAAAGTACATTTTTTTATTATATATATTTGTTGAAACAAACATTACTTTTTGGTTTCTTAATAACCCGTTTTCACTCAATTTTGGATTTGCAAACTTTAAAAATTTATTTCCTCAAAAGGTCGATTTTTGAATATGTCCAATTTTGAACTAAAACTCTTCATATATATATATATATATATATATATATATATATATATATATATATATATATATATATACATATATATATATATATATATATATATATATATATATATATATATATATATATATATATATATATATATATATATATGGAGTGCACCAAAAACCAACGTATTCACTTCGAGGACTGATAAGCCAGCTCCTAACTCACCAGAATATATAAATATTCTGGCTTTATGAATTTCGTAAAAATCTACACCTTAGATTTTATTTTTTTTGTTATAATTTAATTTGAATTAAAATGAAAAACGAAATAAAAAATTTATAACAGTGTCAATATCTCGAAAACAAACGATTTTTCACTAAGGTCATATTTACATATTCTGGCGAGTTATGAGCTCTCGAAGGGGATATGTTGGTTTTGGGACCTACATACTGCAACTCTTCGACCTATCGGGGTTCTTAAGAAAAAGTACTTTTTGCACAAAATTGTTACCTGGGATGAGAAGTGGATATTGTACAATAATAATTCTACGAGATGAAAATCATGGATTAATCTAAGTTGAAATGCAAATAGAGGACAGTGCCACAAATGTTACTTTTCGGACGACGTTGCGTCTACAACTGACATTTCAGGTTATGTATCCTAGTAAGATCAAGAATTATATCTCGTTTAAAACCACTTTAAAATGGCTATAGGGTAAGTAAAATTTCAATTTGAATGGATTCTGTAGTCGATGAGAGGTAGGAGGCCGAGATTTCATTTATACAGCTTAGAATTACAATTACTACTTGTGCTATAATATAATATACCTCCATATTAAGTGTAAATAAAAAATGATGTGAACTGGTATCGTATTATCATTTTTGAAATAATAAAAATAAATGATTATAGTCTGTGAGAAAATAAAAATTTTCAAGAAATTTCCATGACAAATTGTTTTATGAGAAAAATCAACAAAGAGTTTAATTAAAATATTCTTATCAATTTTTATTTTATCATAGAAAAGAATGTTTTTTTTTTTTTGGAAAGTCGAATAAAGAAATTTGGTGGAAAGTATGCGTCTTTTTTCTAAACTAATTGAAACATTTTAGGCTTGTATTTTACATTTTTCCATTACGTAATTAAAAAAATTAATTCGTCCCACGTGTAGAACCTTATTAGTAAGTTATCTAAAAAAAACGGCCAGGTCTTTTTTTTCCGTACGTGAAATGCTCCTGTGTTATGCAATGACTCGTGGTAATCTTTACTTTGGTCGTTCAATCTAGACCCTTTTGTGGAGTATGGTAGGTGAATATTAAATTCCAGTAATTTCTTTGTTGGTTTACAAAATTTTTTGATCAATATTTACTTTTCGAGACCTAAGGGGGGACAGCGTGTTATGCATTTTGTGGCAATTTTTTTAGTACTTTTCGAGAAAAATTTTTTTAAAATATAAAAGAAAAGTGTGCCGAAGTATTATAATGTATATATTTTTGAACTAGTGTTTTTACAAGTTTTCATTTGACACCTCCCTCGATTACCAGGTAAAGAATTTTTTTTCGCTCCCAAAACTAACCTCTTAAGTCAAAATTTAACTTTTAAAACTAGACGGCTCTGAGGAGGCCATCAGTTCCTATATTAGTGCCAAATTTCAACGTTCTATGGCAATAGTTTCGGGGAAAATCGGGTGTGACAGACGGACAGACAGACAGACACCGAAGTGATTTTATAAGTGTTCCGTACGGAACACTAAAAATAGTTTAATAAGATAAAAATCCTCTTAAAAATTATTAAAAATATTAATAATAATTTCAACTAATTACAGTTAATTAAATCCCGTTATATAGGCAGGATTATCACGAATGGACACTAGAATGCACTACTGGGGATCTATTTGAAGCCGAAACTGTTTCTTCAAACGTTGTCGTTGCGTAACGTTCAGATAATTATTCCGTCTCCCGCTCACTCACAGAGCACGCGCCGCTCCGGTAAAATGCTCCATAGTAACTGAATTTCCAAGTGCCAAAATGTCCAAATGTTCTATCCTCTATAGTTTCTTTGCTGGGGTAAGGAATTTGGGAATCCATAGTGCAGAAACATTTTCAGCCCTAAAGCTTCGCGTACAGTTGTAGTACCCTGTAGTTTCGGAGACTCCAGCTTCTTTAGCAAACACTGGAATCTTCACTGGTCGTTCTGATAGCAGAAAATCTACAAAAACCTATTGGTTTCATCAGTGCTTGCATCAACCGGATTTCCTGGTGTGGAAATTGAGTCTGTATAGATCAAAATTTTCCTTGAAAATAAGACGAGTCGTCTTGGCCGTACTACTGGATTATTCTTTTTATGAACAACTTTTGGTCCATTTTCCTCCTACTTAGAACAGTGACAGTACTTTGATAACCAAGCAATTTTTTGAATGACATGTCATTTACATGTTTGGGTAGATAACTTAAGGGAACATTATACTTTCTCGGGTCGGAAAAATCGACTTTTTAGTATCCTATTGGAAAGTATTATATTTTAATAATATTCTCTAAAAATTTTAGAGGAAAATTTCAAATACTTCGAAGTTATAGACGATTATAGCGCCAAGTGTAAGGCACGGCAAAACGACCGCGCGGTGTGTCAACTTACCTTTCGGCCGTTTACAAAGGTTTTGCTATACCTGCCTCGAACATCTGCTGCTACTTTTATGATTCTAAGAAAGATAGAAGCAGGTAAAAGGGAAGCTTTCCCATAATCGGTGTAATACATTTTCATTTGAGGCAAAACTGTAGCTCCAAAGCAAACGATACACTCAGTTCGAAAATGCAGCAGGCATCGCCTATTGAACGTAAGTAGATTTTATATGTGAAAATTTGTTTGTTAAAACTTTAGATGTGTTTTTCACAAATCGCCGTGCACGATAACTTAAAAACCATTTAATCGATGCTATTTTTGAGACCACCAACTTTGAGGTCCACCATTTTGTGAACTTTGGCTCAAACAAAATAATCGCAGGCTATATTGGGGCCATATTCATATTTTTTTCTATTTCTTTTCAGACGTTCCAGTGAGCCGCAATCGTGCACGCCAGCAAAGTTTTTAAAATGACTTTCATGAGGCTGCAAAAAACCCTTATAAAAAAGCATTTAAAAAATTATGTATTTTTTTTTATTTGAAGACTTAAAATATATGTCAGAAAAATTACGGACCCAGAAAATGTTTTCTTATTGATTTATCAGATTCTTAAAAATTATTAAAATTTTCGACCGAGAAAGTGTAATGTTCCCTTAAAAAAAAAAAAAATAACCTTGTATTAAGGAGATGGTTTGACAGGTAAACTCAAGTTTTTTAGACTGATATGGGTCAGAAGTTCAAGTAAAAAATGATTAGATGAAGCTGTTTGTTAGTTATTTTAACACTACTACAGTCTATTTTAAGGAGCTTTTTTTCACAGCACCACCATAAATCATGCTTACAAGACAGTAATATTATTCTACTTACTATTCTAGTAACAAACCCAAAATGTTTCCAAAAAGTACCATAAAAAAGACGCAGCCGCACCAACGAACGAAACACCGATAAATTTTATATAAATATGTTAGGTTAAAAATACTGACCAGTACCTGACATTTGGCCCGAAGGGTTCCCTTTCACGATGCCAGCGTAGCTACCTAGAAGGCCTTGCATAACAAAAGAATATCATTTGTTGGATAAAGGGTTACACAGCAGTACTACTATGGAAAAGGGCTTGTCTACAGGCTGAACACAAATATGGATTTTCCTATTATAGTCCAAAACATTCTATTGTTAAGGGTTTTAGCGGAGACAGGAAGTATAAAAGGAGAAGGAAGAGGAGGGAGTAAACATTTTCATTTATTTTGCTTGGCATTTATCTCTTTATAGTCACAGTAGTTCATTCGGTTTAAGATCAATATAATAAGTTGCTTTTATACGCCAGTAATAGTTGTTTACGATAAAAGTCGGGTAAGTCATTTGTCACAGTACAAGCTGGACGTTTACTCAGTTTTAGGTTTCTTTTGGGATACATCAAAAGAGAGAGCCATATTTTCTATCCAAGTTATTTACAGCGGTTGTAATTATTGTGTTTTTCTGGATAAGATGATGACCTCGAGCTTATAGCGCTTGTAAGCGGCCTCCTACTATATTTAACCACTTCTTAAACAATAATGTGACAAAAAATGACGATTTGTCGAATTAAAGTTTAATATATCAGAAATATTACACGGGATGAAAAGTCCCGAGACTTTCTGAATGATGGCAGCACAAACAAAGAATCATAATTTTCAGTTGGTGACAACTCTTAGAGATTCGTGTAAAATTTTCATGACATTTTGTCTCTTAGTTTGCGAGTTACAGCTGTTTGAGTGCCGTTACCTTTCATTTTTAGAAAACGTTGGAACAAAGAGAATTTCATGTGTTGATTAAACATTGCTTTTGATGGGGAAAAATACAGCCAAAACCCAAGAATGCTTGAGAAGTGTTATGGTCCATCTGCACCGTCGAAAGCAACTATATATCGATGGTTTAGTGAACTTAAATGCGGTAGTACAAATACCGATTATGCACCACGTTCCAAATGAGACAGTCACTCTAAAAAACGCAAAGAAAATTCAACATATGGTTTTGAATGACCGCAAAGTGAAAGTGAGAGGGGTAGCTGACATCGTCAGGATATCAGCAGGACACGTGAGGTATAGTTTGCATGAATATTTGCATATAAAAAGGCTATGTGCCCGTTGGGTGCCGCGCACTTTTACGATTGATTAAAAGCAATAACGTGACGAAGATTTAGAATGCTGTTTGGCACTGTTTCGGCGTAATGCAATGCGTTTTTGCGTTTATTCGTAACAACAGACCAAACATAGATCTACCACCACGCCCGAGTCCAACCGTCAGTCCGCAGAGTGGCTGGAACCGTAGGAAAGCCGACTGAAGCGTCCAAAAACACAAACATCAGCTGAAGAGGTTTTGGCAAGTATTTTTTGGGATGCGCATGCAATAATACTGATTGACTATTTTGAGAAAGGGCGAACAATCACTGGAGACGATTACATTAGTTCATTAAACGGTTTGAATGGTGAAATCAAGCAACAAAGGCCGTATCTAGCGAAGAAAAAAGTACTGTTTCACCAAGATAATGCACCAGCTCACAAGCTTATAAAATTGATGGTGGAATTGGACCAATTGGGTTACGAAATGCTCTACGGAAAGAGATTTGGCTGAAATGAAGAAGTCGAATGGGAAACTGAGGTTTATTTTAGAGAGGTCGACAAATCGTTCTATATGAAAGGTATATATTTTTTCTTCAAAAGTCTGGGGATTTTTCATCTCATGTAGTATATTTCAATTACAATTACGATATTTTATCATAGCGTTATGTGATTTACAAACGCAAGAAGAGTTAAGATTTCAGATTTTTGTTCATAGATTAACAATATTAACCATCCAGCGCGGATGATGGTGAAAATGGCGAGTTGCCTTAGGCGCCTTTGAGATATAACGACTTCGTCGGGTGTCACTGGCGGAAGGACGTCGCATAATGGGCTGAATTTCGATTCTAGCTGGACAAAATTTAAAAATCAATGTCAAAATGTAGTGTTTGCATATAATGAAAATGTTTCTTAAGAGTTTAGTAAACTCATTTCCACCCTCACTTTATTATTATAGCAAATAATAGTGTGTAAAAAGTTACTGTGTAAACGGTCGAATGCGAGTAAAGCATGAGACGCTCTCACGGTACATTTATGTGACCTTCCTTTATATTGTTTGTACAGCGACAGGATTGTTTATTTTCGTTTGAGTATACATTTTTCTGGTTTAAATACATTCTGAGAAGAAGTTTCAAGCACTGGAAACATCCGATTAAAGAAGGTAAGTTCATACCATTACAATGTGGGTGTGATTTTGCTTCTTGGAAAGTAAAAAATCTTTCATATTTTAATGCGCAACTTTTAAAGTCCGCTTCCGTCCGGCTTCTAATTTCCAGAATTTATTTATTATAATATAACTAATAACATATTCAAAGGGGAAAAGCCATAATGAACCATAAATGTAGATATAACAAAAAGGCAGATGAAGCCGCTGTAGCTACAGGAGTTGATAAGCGATTAATATCTCGATTTGGAACTATTCTTCAGGTATTTCTAAAAAACTTCCTCAAATTCTTCACTATAACAATGACTTTTTCTTATCGTTGCAGGTTATGTCAAGCGGGAATCCAATCAAGGAAGACAAATTTAACATATTTGCCTATGATACTGCCAAACTGTTTGTAGAGCTATATGGCTGATACAGGATGCCTCCCAGCGTACACAAAATCCTTTTACATGGCTCTTTAGCCATCAAACATGCCCTTGTTCCAATAGGGCAGCTTTCAGAGGAGGCACATTAGGCAAGGAATAAAAACATGAAGCGATTCAGAGCCCTTCATACTAGAATGTCCTCATGTATTAAAACTTATGAAGACTTAGTTCATATGCTTCTAATTTCATCGGATCCTGTTATTACTGGCCTAAGAATGTTCCAGACAGTCCTGTTGAAGGAGCCGAGTCCTGATGCAAAGGAACTACTCACGGATTCTGTGGAAGAGGTTGAGCAGCATAGTGATGCGGAGAAGGATTCTCCGAGCGAATCGGAAGATTCTGATTTTGAATTTATATAAAATAGTTCATTTTATTAGCAAATACATAAATTTAGCAATTAGTATCTCTATTTTATCTTTCCATTTTCTTTTATACCAATTTTTTCTAAGAAAAAATATAAAACACCTCAAAATGCAGTAAAAATTCAGTTCTGAGAACTAAAACACCTACTTTTTCTTCATTTATTTTTTATTACTTTCTTTTGCCTATTCTAGTCTTTTGGACCTTGTTCAGCCCATAAAATAATTTTGTCCAGCTAGAATCGGGATTCAGCCCATTGTGCGTCGTTTTTAAAAATAACGATGTGTCAATAGATATTTTCACATGAAACCACATACATTTTCGCTTGTACTGCTTTATTCCCACTACGCCGACAAGGGTGAACGGCTAAAAGTCGTATCTGTTATATCATGGCAGCTCGCGGCGTGGCTGCCAGTGGCTTCGTAGCGTAGAACCTTGCTTACGGTGCAGAAGGTCGAGGGTTCAATCCCGCAGGTATACTTATTTATTAAAATATAAGTATATTTGGCATAGCCACGTACATAGGTAGTAGTTGTTCGCCGAAATGCTATAAGGTCCGAGGCAGCACTACTGCGTTGTCTAAAAGATGCTGTGAAATACAAAAATCTATGTTTCGGCACTTGGACATCATTGACGGGTATTACGACATCCCCGACGATATCCTCAGGATATGAAAAAGTGTAAAATCCCTATTCATGCGGGGAGGTAAACGATAAAAAAAAATCATATCACAAACCCTCCTTGATATTTTTAGGGAAGTAGGAGAGTCCGGAAGAGGTCCAATAGTTAACTTACCGGACTTGAAACGTAAGCAACTATTACCATATAATGCAAAACAACAACTATATAATTTAACTAAATAAAAATTAAATAAAAAAACCGGCAAGCACAAGGCGGACTTGCGCAATTAGTGTTCCGTACGTTGATTGCTTTTAAAACAAAAATTTTTGTTACTTCACAAAACACACCCCAAATCAGTTTTCAACAAAGTTTTTTTCCGATCTTTAGTGAACAACTGATGACCTCGATTTTTTTTTTTTAAATTTATATACCGGATAAATTATTAAAGGTAATGCACTCGTGATAATTTTCGTTCAATCTATACCCTGTGAAGAATATTCCCAAATTTTTCAAAATTTTTTAATCAGTACTTTTCGAGATAGGGGGGGGGGAGTGTGCGCAAGTATTGTTTTTGAACTGGCGTTTTTATGAGTTTTCATATGACACTTCACTCGATGACCTGGTAAAAAATTTCCACTTCCCCAACACTAACCCCTTAAGTCAAAATTTAACTTTCAAAACTACAGGGCTTCGATGAGGCCATCAAATCCTCTGTTAGTGCCAAACTTCAACTTTCTATGTTAAATAGTTTCGGAGTAAATCGGGTGTGGTAGACGGACAGACAGATACCGAAGTGATCTTATAAGTGTTCCGTACGGAACACTAACAAGTATTATAAAAGGACCGCCGCTTGGCGAACACATTTTCCAAGCAAAATAAAATATCATGTTAGGGATAAAAATATACTTTAACTTTGTTTTTATTAAAAATGTACAATTTGTTTTAGGTTGTTGCGAGGGCTAGACATCTCGAAAAAGCGCTGTGTGTGTTCATTTTGATTATAAATTAGAATTTTAACACAGAGCCACTGATATATACGAATTAAAGAAAAATATTAATTTTTAAATCATATTTTTGATCTTTTCTCAACTAGTAAATATATATTTTATAATAGACAATATAATAAAAATTAAAAAAAATATAACATAAAACGCCGAAAATATTGGCAAAAAAAACCAAATATATGTTACATAACAGTTATTACCACTACACCAAACACTTTATTTTTGCGCCCGGCGCGCGTTTCCCTAACCATGTTAGCATCATCAGAGGCGGTGATTGACTCTGATGATGATGGTTAGCAAAACGCAGATCGATTGCAAAAAAAGGGTTGGGTGTAGTGTTGATAACTGTTGTGTGTTGTCATTGTGCGACAGATTCCAAAATTCCAACGCAGATCAAATATTCGTGGTGCGATTCAGAAGTTCCCAGGTCCACGTTATATAGCAAGAACGCGAAGTAAGATCGACTCGTGATGATAGGTGGCGGTAGGTATATCCTTAACAACGCTGCGTGACAAGTTTGTTCTACATGAACGTTTACGTATCGATCTGAATGTCTGTCGCGTGTGTGTGAAATTTTGTGTCAAACTCGGGAAAAGTGCTAGGAAAATGTATTAAATGATTTGGAACACATTTGAGGAAGAAGTCCTCAGGTATATGCAAATTTTCGAGTGCTTTTTCCGCTTTAAGACCAACCGAACTTCGATGGAAGACAACTAGCGTTCCGGAAGACATTCGACTTCAACCACGCTTGAAATCGTTCCTGAAGATCGTCCGTCCCTTGGGGACAATTCTGATCATCTCTGACGAAATTTCTGTTGTTTAGAAAACGGTCAAAGCTTGGGAGTGAGAAGAACTTACTCCTATATCACGACAATGCACCGGCATCCAGTTCGTTTGCTATGCAACAGTTGTTGGCAAGGAATTCCTGAACTTTCATCTCCCACATGCCATATTCGCCTGATTTGATGCTCTGTGATTTCAGGCTGCTCCCTTATATAAAGATGAAGTTAAAAAGGTCGTCACTTCAAGACGGTAGAAGGGATACAACGACCTTTCAAAAAAATGTTCGACCCGTGGAAAAAAACGGTGGAGCGCGTGCATTCGGGTGCATGGGGACTACTTTGAAGGTGACAGGAGTCACGAAGCTTAAAAGTAATTCATTCAGATTTCATAGTTAGTCCGGGAATTTTTGGATCGCATCAAGAACCTACCTCCTTCCAGAAATTGATTAAGAAATTTAAACAATAATTCGTTTATCAACAGTGATTTTCAGGCATAATTAATCTAACGAGAACTGTTTTAAGTCTTATTTTATATTTTCGCAGTATAAAAAAATTGGACATTTCAAATAATACAAAATTAAAATATTTTCCTTTTTAAACGGATGCATAATTTTTTCTTTTTTGTAAGAAACGAATTTTTCGGCCTTTTCGAAATTTTTTATAAAAATGAATTTAAAGAAAGGGTAAAAAAGACGAGAAAATGTGTTCGTGACGTTGGAAAAGCTATATCTGCCTTCAAATAAACATGTGTGGACGGCTGCCGTAGCCATCCCAAAGACATGATCTCATTTTTTCATCATTTTTCGATTTTATAAATTAATTTTTATAACTAATTTGGGAAAAATACAAAAAAAACACCACTTCCTAGAAAAAATTTCCGCCAAAAATAATAATAATAAGTTTGTTTTTGTAAGTTAGTTTAAAAGAAAATCTACTATGAAAATGTTAGTTTTAAAAATCATGCATTCATTTTTGGTAGTTACTCTTTATACAATACATAGAGGAGACATTTTTATACCATCTGGCAAAATAATTTTTTATTTGCTGTCAACGCTGCTCGTCTTAAGGTTACATGTTTAAAAATGAGACTGTCATTGAAAATATTTAAATGCAGCTTGAATGTTCGGTGGAAAAGAATCTCTACATAAGAATAATCCCCAACGTGTGAAGCGTTCTTCGGATTAGTCATCATTCCCGGTCGATTTCGAGGTGTGATTATCTCGCGACTAAGAGGCAGGTGTTCTGTAGCTGATATCAGAGTGAAATTCAACTGAATCCAGGAGCGGAAAAGTCTAAAATCTTGTGCTTCCTTTAAACCTGGTAAACCATATAAAGAAAAAAGTTGTAACAACGCTCATCTTATTTTCTATACCCATTTATTAATATCTGTTAATTTTTTGCAATTTTTGCGTACAAATGTAGGAAATTTTGATTTAACATGTCAATTTTCCAAGGCTGACATATACTGAGCGTTGAAAAAAAAACGTGTGTTTATTATTGTATAAAGAGTAGAATCAGGTAAAAAATGCAGGAGAACAGGCCAAGGGTGCACAAAGAAAGGAAACAATAAGGACGCTAAAAAAAAAAAATGTCGGCATTGATTTTATAAGAGTATCGAAGATACGGATGCTCTCACATTTTCAAATGCCTTTTGCTTTAGCAAGTTAGTTTTACAACAAAAAAAAAAAAACCTAAAACACTAGAACTACACAATATCAAAGATTAATTAAACAGAACATCACGACAACATGAAGGCAAATTTTTTACCTGATCCGGTACTGTCTTTTAGATCCGTACCTTTCTGATCTCCGTCGGTTTGTTCGGTTCCAACGTCGTCAAGTTGGAATTTTTTGTACAGTTCTAAATCGCCACCTTCTTTACTGTCGAAATTATAAATGTATAAAACACCATCTTCCGTGGCTACTAGTAATCTTAAACCATCTTGTATACTAGAAAATAAATATGGAATTAAAAGAAAAAAATTTGTACGGTCGGTCAAGTAACAACGTGTTGCGCACTGTACATGCAAAAATGTATAGTAGAACCCCGGTTATCCGAGGTAACGTGGGGAGGCACCCTCCTCGGATAACTGAAAACTCGGATAATCCGGATTTGTTTTTTATTCATTCAAAAAATAAACACCAATACTTTAAACCGATGTATTAAGGTTTTTAACATATAAATAGGTGCATACATTATAAAACAGTGAAATAGGTATCTATGCGCTTCTGTTTCATATTGCATTTTCTTTTTCTCGCTGCAATGTTTCTCCATCTATTAAGAAGGAAATCCGCTGGGGTTGCCTCTGGTTGTTGTTCGATATACCTCAAAACTTTTTCCAAAGAAGCAAAACCTTCTTGATGAGAGATCTTAGTGGGAGACTGTTCATCCACCGCCGCTTCGTCATTGTCATCGTCATCTAATTTTTTTCGGTTTCCTGAAAGGCATTCGTTATTTCTTCAATACATATTTCTTCTTTTAAATCATCTGCTGTAATCCCTTCAACAACATCTTCTCTTGGCACATTTTCGCAACCTTTTAATTTTTGCATTAATTCAAATAAACTTTTTTCTTCTATCTCGATGTCAAAATTTGAACAGGACATTTCTCCATGGCTTCTCAATTTCAAAGCTAATTCATTTAATGGAGTATCATCTTCACTGTCATTATAGTCCTCAAAATCAATAACTTTTGACCAAGATTTTCGAATAGTGGTAGCAAGCACAGAATCCCAAGCTTGACTTACCCAGTAAATAACATTTTTCAGTGTAACCTTTCTCATCCCATTGATAATATCCTCCTTTCTGTGTATTCTAACAGATGTTCAAGATATAAACGCCTATAATTTTTTTTAATGTTTTCGAGGATGCCTTGATCCATTGGTTGCATTATGCTGGTTACATTTGGAGGAAAAATTTTTACAATTTCGCCGACATGAAGTCCTTCTCCAGGGTGAGAGGGGGCATATCCATTAACAAAATTGCTTTAATAGGAAGACTGGATACTGTTCAAAAATTTAGTCACAGATGGCACGAACTCTTCTTCAAAACAGTTAGTAAATAAGGTCGCATCCATCCATGCGCTCTTCTGACTTTTGTAATAGACTGGTAGGGCTTTGAGTGATATGTCTTTTAAAGCTCTTGGACATGCAGACTTGCCAATCACCATCAGTGGGATTTTGTGCTTGCCAGATGCATTGGAACATACCATTATAGTTAATCTTTCCTTACTTCGTTTGTGCCCAGGAGCTGATTTTTCCTGTCGAGATGCCAATGTTTTTGATGGAAGCATTTTTTAATTCAGACCAGTTTCGTCACAGTTGTAAATTTGATCACATGTGTATCCACACTCTTCGATTTGCTTTTTAAAGTTCTGCTTAAACTTCTCAATTGATGACACATCAGCAGAAAGTTTTTTACCACATACAGTCAGTTGTCGTACACCGTACCGTTTTTTTCCAGCAGTCAAGCCATCCAGAACTGGCGGTAAACTGATCTATCTCTGGGAATTGCCTACTAATCATTATTGTTTTCTGTTGTAAAATTGGACTTGACTTAGGCATACCTTTTGATCTCTGTTGGTTAAACTACATGAATAAAGCTTCGTTAACCTTTTCATAGTCGCCGGTTTTCATTGATTTTCTTCCTGAGGACAAGGAGGCTTGATTTATACACACTCTTCTATTTTTGTGCGGTTTCTTTTCCAATCTCCAACTGTTACCTTACCTACTCCATAATCTCGTGCAACAACTTTAATTGTTTCTCCTGCTTCAATTCTTCTGATAGCTTTAAATTTTTCTTCAATAGGAACGACGATTCTTTTATGCTTGTTTTGCTCCATTATAATACGACAAACAAAAATTCAAACAAAGCAGTTCATATTAATTACACTTAACTACCAGAACTCCAACCAAATAAATTATGTGAGTATATTTGTACTTCTCTGTAGTAAACGCTATAACGCACTGCATTCACGCAAATTTACATGCTGAAAGAGTCCAAAAACATAAATAGGGGAATCCCTCAAACGGGCCAGGGGGATTTCCTGAAGGCCCCGACGATTTTAAATGGAAATATGTACAAACATATTTTAGAAGCTCGGTTAATACTATACGCAGCATAGACGCGCGTACCTCGGATAATCAAGTTCTTAGATTGGCTCGGTTAATCCGGAGCTCGGATAATCGCGACTCGGTTAATCGGGGTTCTACTGTATTTATTTATACTCTATTTATTTGAAAGTGATAGTAATAAATAATCTAGAATTATGCAAATTATCATCAAGCAGTGGTAAGGGCCCCAGAGTTTTACCTACATTTTCGAATACCATCTGGCATCTTTCTAATATTCGCAATCTCTTATGTGTGACAATACCGGATTCCCTTTCCACTGGCTACACATTTTACTCCGATGTTTGGGGTCGTTATCCTCTTGAAGGATTCACTCCTTATTTTTATCGACAAACCACCGTTTGGCCGTCGGTACCAATACCTTCTTGTAAGAGAAAAAAAAACCAAATATCCTATCATAAACTACTTTAATTATACTAACAACATAGCAACTCAAAAATCTGCTACTCTAAATAACAATCATTTGTAACAAAAATAACATTTTTCGGCTGTTCATAAGTATTGGGCCAATTTCAAATTTCACCATAAAAAGGTACATAACATAATAAAAATTATTATAACACAGAAAAAAGTGGCAGTAAAAGATACATTCTTATCAATACTTTGTAGCCATACCCTTCGAAGCTAATACGGCGGGACATCGTTGAGGCATCGATTCGATTAATTTGAGAATTCTGTCTCTGGTGATATTAGCCCACTCTTCTTGAACTTTTTTCCAGAGAGCACCTTTATTGGAACAATTCTTAGTTCCAACTTTCATTTTCAACTCTTCCCACAAGTGTTTTATGGGGTTCAAGCCCAGGGATTGACTTGGCCATTCTAAAACTCGAAGATGTTTCTTTCTGAAAAATTCTTGAAAAAGCTTGGATCAATGTTTCGGATCATTATCTTGTTGAAAAATCCATCTTCGTAGCATACATAACCTTCAATTTTAACTGACGCCTTGCCACGAAAATGCCCCCCAAAGTATAATACTACCATCACCAGGCTTAACAGTCGGTATTTGATACCGAGAATCATGTTTAGTACCTTTTGGTCGTCTAACATATCTTATTCCATCATTTCCAATTAAATTAACTTTAGTTTCGTCCGAAAACGGCACTTTGTTCCACTTCAACTGTCCAGTTTTGGTGTATTTTTGCAGGTTCTAATCTAGCCTTCTTATTTTTTTTTACTGACGTTTTTTTTTTTTACTCCACATGTCCGACCAGTCCAACTTGTGTTAGTCTACGAGAAACAGTACTCCTACTGACGTCAGCTAAATTTTGTTCACGTAATTCATGCAATAACTGCAGCATTCTTTTCTACGTCTGTAACTGCTTTTCTTTTAATTACTTTGTCGTTACGAATAATTGTCTTCCAGAGTATCATTCAGAGTACTTGTAGTTTCCCATTTTTTAATTCTATTGTTAACCGTTGCTCTTCTCTCAATGATAATGATACACAATTATGAAGTGAACTAAATTCTTGATGTTTACCAGGATTCGCAATCAGAAATGTAAACATAATTGAGTAAATCACAGTTTCTTAGAAGTTGGCCCGATACTTATAAGTAATCGAAAAATGTTATTTTTGTTAGGAATGATTATTATTTATAGTTGAAGATTTTTTAGTTGTATATGTTAGTAGTATAATTAAAATACGAGTAGTTTATGACGGTGTATTTTTTTTTCTTCTCCCTTTATAACTCATTTAATCACAATAATATTTTTGGCTCAAAATTTTTCAGACCTTTTGAATGATTAAATAGGAAGATATGCAGCACTCAGGTTCGATAATATACTATTTAACCATAAATACCGTTAGAAATAAATCTCTTTCTACAAAGCATTATTTACAGGAGTGGCAACAATAACCACAAAAAAAAATTTCTTTTACCGACTACAAGTTATAGGCGATACCTTCTTACTTGACCAACTCTATGTCATCAATTTTTAGGTTATCGAACATGTCGAACTAATTACCCGAAAAATAAATATAAATACTCTAATAATAAAAAATATTCCCATGTTGTGAACTCTACCGGTCACCGTATAAAGCTATTAAATTCAAATTAAAAGTAAAGCATAAAAATGACACTTACTATACTATTGAAATGACATTCTTGATGCCTCCAAAAGGCAAGTAGGCGGTGGCAAATGCTCTCCCTTGAGTAAAAACATCAGTGACTTGGGTCGGTAAATACGTCGACAAGTATCCCATCCAGTTGCTTTCTTCGACGCTTTTTCTTGGACTAAAATGTTGAATAAAAAAAGTGCAGATCAAAACAAATCTAAAATTATTTTTATCCTGGAATATTAGATTTTCTTGATACATTGAGATGGACACAGTTTATTTATGTTTCGATATGTTAGCCTCGTCAGGATAAAGCTGTACATGTAAGATTAAATAAGTTCTTAATTAGTTAGTCTAGTGTGCATTATAAATATTTTCTTCTTAGCTTAACAAATTTTTAGAGAAATATCAAATCAGTAGAGGCAATTACGTGTTTTATTACATCTAGCCAAAGGGGCTCGTATACTATGCACAACTGTGAAACATATAGTGTTACTTTGTTTTATCGTTTTAATTCAAAGGGTACGAGTTTTTATTTTAAG
Source organism: Pachyrhynchus sulphureomaculatus (assembly GCA_019049505.1). Lineage (NCBI taxonomy): Eukaryota > Metazoa > Arthropoda > Insecta > Coleoptera > Curculionidae > Pachyrhynchus > Pachyrhynchus sulphureomaculatus. The sequence continues at coordinate 154,156,581 of CM032455.1, read as the reverse complement.
ATATAATATACTTTACCGAGATGTTTAGTATCCGTTTTTGTATTGAGTTTTCGTTTTTTTAATTCTCTAATAAATCATAACTTTCCCTTATTTTTTTAAAAAATGTAAAATGCCCATAGTTGTGCATAGAACATAATCCCCTTCAGCCGTCTCATAACAATGTTTTATTCACTACTAACTTGATATTTTCTTAAAAACTATTCAAGGTAAGAAAATATTTATAATTTGTATTAGATTAACTAACTGAGAACTTATTTGACCTCAGCTATACACCTTTATTCCATCAAAGGCATCATATTGCTAAACTGTAAAGAAATTCCAATATATATGTATACATATCCACAAAATTGTTTTGGATAACCGTAAAGTGAAATTGCGTGAGATGGCTGGCACCCTAAAGATATCAAAAGAACGTGTTGGTCATATTTTGCATGAACATTTGGGCATGAGAAAGCTCTGTTCGAAGTGGGTACCGCGTTTGCTCACAGTGGACCAAAAACAACAACGTGTTGATGATTCTGAGCGTTGTGTGGTCTTGTTTAAGCGCAATACAAAGGACTTTTTCATGCGATATGTGACCATGAATGAAATATGGATCCACCACACTACACACCGGAATCAAATCGGCAGTCAGTTGAGTGGACAGCAGCCGATGAAAGCCGCCCGAAGCGATCAAAGACACGACAGTCGATTGGGAAGGTTTTGGCCTCTGTATTGCACATGGAATAATTTTCATTGACTATGCTGAGAAGGAAAAAACATCAAAAGCGAATATTATATAAAGTTATTGGTGCGTTTGAAGGCAGAAATCGCAAAGAAACGACCCCAAATGAACAAGAAAAAAGTGCTCTTTCATCAAGACAAGGCACAGTGTCACAAGTCAATGGTTACATGGCAAAATTACATGAATTAAAGTTCGAATTACTTCCTCATCCACCGTATTCTCCAGATTTGGCCTCCAGCGACTATTATCTATTCGCAGACCTCAAAAAAATGAAGGCAAAGACAAATCCTTCTACAAAAAAGGTATAGAAATGTTAGAAAAGCGTTGGACTGATTGTACTTTTCAAGCTACGTTTATATATGGGTCATTCCATGTCAACTGGGACCCTGCTCTCTCTAAAATTAAATGTAACCGAAAATAACTCTAAAGGTCCCAAAATGTTTGTATATTCCAGAGCTTTCGAATGAAACATGGCCTTTTTCGAAATTCAATACGGCGTTAACAAAATGGCGACTGGAATCAGAAAATTCAAGAAATTAATGTATACTATGGTGAAAAAAAAACGAATATTGTACGAAAAAATGTATAATTAGTGTCAGAATACTCGTTTATGTAACACATGGGCTGAAAAGTCCCGGGCTTAACACATAGATGGCGCTAGTTTTATTGCAGTCACCTTTTTTTTCAGTTAATACTAACCTTCAAAAGACAGCTGTTAAAATTTCATGATATTCTATTCATTAGTTTGTGAGTTATTGTGCTAAGAGTGACGCTACTTTTGTTATTTTCGAAACAATGGATCAAAAACAATTTCGTGTTTTAATTTTACACTGCTTCTTGATGGGAAAAAATACCGTTCAAGCGAAGCAATGGCTTGAAAAGTGTTATGGGGACTCCGCTCCATCAGAAACAACAATAAAACGTTGGTTTGCTGACTTCAAACGTGGTCGTAGAGACACCGATGATGCAGAACGCAGTGGACGTCCAAATGAGGCGGTAACACACACAAAACATCAAAAAAATCCATAAAATCGTTTTGAATGATCGAAAAGTGAAGTTGCGTGAGTTAGCTGACATCGTAAAGATATCAAAAGAACGTGTTGGCTTTATATTGCATGAGCATTTGACTATGAGAAAGCTCTGTTCAAAGTGGGTGCCGCGTTTGCTCACTGTTTATCAAAAACAAGAACGTGTTGATGATTCTGAGCAGTGTTTGGCCATTGTTAGAGCGGCGCTGGAATGATTGCCTTGCTCTTGATGGAGATTACGTTGATGAATAAAGCTAATTTTGAACCAAAAAAACCGTGTTTTCTTTGTTAGGCCCGGGACTTTTCAGCCCATGTGTTATATAGGCTAAGATTTAAAAAAATATAAAAAACTGAAAAAAAAAATGACTGCTACAACATAGCGTTTCAAAATTCAAAAAGTTACACGATCGTGTAACTTATTTATATTTACAAGAAAAAGATCTATATAAATCACGATATGTCAAAATGGCGTTTCCAATATGGTGGGTCAAAAAAAAATATCCAGATGAAATTGACATTAATTAATGCAAAAAAAAACAATAATATAAGTGATACATAAATAACACAATTAAGTAATAAATAAAATACAAGATGGTGTCGAAAAATGGCGGGAAAATATGTAAAATAGAAAAAAAATTAATTCATAGAAGAATAATAAACTTTTTCTAAGATACTAATAAAACAGCTTACTTTAATTTCAATTAAAAACGAATAAGATGATTAATAAGAGTTGCTACACAAATCAAGCTCAAATGACCCTGAAATAAGTCGAAGAAAAACTAGAAACACTTCAAGACTTAATGTAACCATATAGAGAGGTTGTAATCCGAAAAAATGTATCCCAAAGCTTAGACTATCACATCAAGAACTTGAAAACGGAAGCGACAGTTGTACTAAGTTGTGATGAAATTCATTACAAGCTTACATAACGAAGTGGGGTTATATTGCATTTAAAAATAAATTTCATGTTCGTTTAATATGTGTTCGGTTTTTTTTTTACCATTGTATACATTAATTTCTTTAATTTTCCGATTCCAGTCGCCATTTTGTGGACGTAATATTGATTTTCGAAAAAGGTGATGTTTTATTCGAAAGCTCTTGAGCATACGAACAGTTTGGGACCTTCAAAGTTGGATCCTTAAAGTTATTTTTCGTTGCGTTTAGTTTTGAAGAGAGCAGTGTCCCGGTTGATGTAGAATGATCCATATATATATATTATATATATATATATATATATATATATATATATATATATATATATATATATATATATATATATATTATATATATATATATATATATATATATATATATATATATATATATATATATATATATATATATATATATACACATATATATATACAGTGAAGTCCGTTTATAACGAACTTCAAAAAATCCCTGAAAATGGTTCGCTATATCGGAAGTTTGTTACAAACAGTAAACAAAATCTAATATCATTTTTTACTACTTTTTTATTTAGATTAGCCGCTGTTTAGAAAAATGAATAATAATAATTATTAAATGAAAAGAAAACGTTTGAAGAAAAATAAAGCAAGTCACACTAAAGTTATTATTATGTATGTTGGTACATATACGAGTCTAAATGAAAACGTTAAAATAAGTACTTTATACAATAAAATCAGTAATTTTCGTTTGTACAGTTTTACTTAAAAAAGAAATGGTGTTTATATAATTGTCAAGTGCACAAAAATTACTCCATATATGTTCAGGAACTTCACGAGATTCCAAAAAATTGCGAGTTTCAGTCATTTTCTTAGTTATTTGTTCATTTCTGAAATGGATGGAACATAAATATTATCTCCTTCTCCAAGCTCATCTTCGTCGTAATTATCGCTTAAAATCTTTCCAGTGGTCACTGATGTCACAATCTGATCATCAGTTAATATTTCTCTCGTCATTAATTCATTATCAGCACATACATATTCCTCAAAATTAAAGTGAATAAATATCTTTTTAATCTGCATTTCCGCTATACTTTGTTGAATGTCAGCATTGTAAACAAGTTATAGACAATCAGTAGGATCTTCTCGATGTTTATCAATCCACTGAGTCAAGGGTAGCTCATCATCTGAGTCATAGCTACATTCTTTCTTTAAAAATCCGCCATGCTTAAAACAGTTTGCAATGGTTTCTCTACTGACTCTTTGCCAAGCCATATGGATAAAGTTTATAGCGTTCAAGAGAGTTACAGAAAAAAATGTTACCTTTATCGATCATCTCTCACATTTTCATAAGTGAAATCTTTCATCCATAGGCTGGAGCTTTGCACTTGTGTTTGGAGGCATAAAAACCAACCTTATTTGCTGTAGATCAACTTCAGGGTGCGCTGGATAGTTGTTAATCAAAAGTAATATTTTTCTGTTTGTGAATTTTAATTCTTTGTCCCACTCGATCAGTTCGTTTTTAAAAATTTGTGATGTCATCCAGCCTTTACTGTTTGATTTGTACTTTGCTGGTAAATTTTTGTTTTGGTTTATTGATTTGGTAATGTGTGGATTTTCTTACTTTTTACAACTAAAGTTTCTTTTATCATAGATTGATAAGATTTCTTGCCTCTTCTTCCATATGGCAGAAGCCGTAGATTTAGTTCAGGTTAGTCCTTATAATATCGTGTTTGTCTTTTAAAGCTTTACATTTTAAAATAAAAGCTTAAACATTTACTTTACTATTTTGATCAAATATGCATTAGAACCGCATAATAGAACAAGTGAAATGAAAATAATACTGCTCGAACTAGCGACGCGGCGAAAACGAGTAGAATAGGAGTTTCCAGCGAGTTTCGGTGAATTCTCTAGATCAAGACGCGCGACATCGAGCACAGGGAGTGGCAAGTTCGTTATAAACGGACACAAAATATCAAAATTTGGTTTATTTTATCCGGAAGTTCGTTTTAACCGATAAAAATTTGCATTGGTCTTATGGAAGTTTTTTCGTGCATTATAAAATAGTTCGTTTTAACCGGAAATTCGCTATAAACGGGTTCGTTATAAGCAGATTTCACTGTATGTATTTTTCTTACTTACCTATCTTTGGGTTCCTCTAATTTAAACACATGGATAGTCTCGGTGTTGCTACTGCAACATAAAAACTGTCCGCACATGCTAAACGCGAGGCATGATATTGAGACGCATCTCCTAACGCCGCGACGGAATTCGAAGAGTTTGGCTCCGTCCGTCACTGAGAATACCCTTATAACAGTTCCTCTTTCTGATGCCGTTGCTATTCTGAGCCCGTTCGGACTGAAAGCTATCGCCGCTAGTTGACTGTCGTGAGCGTGGATCATTATTTTGGCATTCTGAAATAATGATAAATTAAAAAAGTTAGGTATTTTTGGGAAATTATTGATTTTTTATATTCAAAGAGTATCTCTCATAAGCTGTCGGTAACAATCCTACTTACTAAATTCATAGCGTCGAAAATTTGGACTTCTCCTACAGACGACGATCCAGGGTAAGCAAGATAACAGTTCTCACTGTTAGAACTAAGGGCGCAGAGTCCTGTAGGGTTGGGAGGAGTATCCCTAATGGTATGTAGTACTTTCATATCTCGTATATTATGAATATATAAACTTTCTTCAAGGCATACTACCAAGCGGGCCCTAAAATAAAAAAACTAATAATACGAGTGCTGTTAAAATAACTCTAAACTAATTAATTTCCTAAAGATCAAACTTTATCAGAAATAGCTTTTATTTTCTTAGTCTGTGACTGCCCAACATATACCACATGGCGTGAAAAGTCTCGAGACTTTTCAATAAAAAATATTTATGTCAAAAATCAATGTTATTCTTCAACATAGTTTGCTTCAAGAGCGATGCACTTATTCCAGAGATCTTCCAACATTTGGATACCTTTCATATAGTACGATTTGTCGAGCTCTCTCTAAAATAAGCCTCACTTTCCCATTTGACTTCTTCATTTGAGACAAATCTATTTCCCTGGAGCCATCTTTCCAAATTCGACGAAAGACGTAATACTCACTGGGGGCCAGATCTGGTGAATAAGGCGGATGAGGAAGTAATTCATAGATTTATAAACTTGTGAGCTGGTATATCATCTCTGCGAAATAACACTTTTTTCTTCTCTAAATGTGGCCATTTTTTCTTGATTTCACCATTCAAACGATCCAATAAACCAACGCACATACAGGTATTTGAACGATCTACGCAGCCAAAAGTCAAAAAATCAAAACACAAAATATTGCCAGGTAACCGACTATCAGAGACAGAGGACCCTTCCGAGAACAAAAGACAACCGCTTCCAACCCCATCCGTGCAGTCTTACCTGTTTTATGTCAGTCGGAATTCGATCCTGTTACCTCGGGTACGTTATCAATTCGCGGCGCTCTTAAAAATCATAATTGTAAAAGTGGAATTTTATGTCTATAAGTTCTAAAGTAGTGGAAAAAGTGATGGATTCTTAAAGTACAGGTATGTAACTATGTTATTGTATAAAACTTTTATCATTTACTTATTTGTGAGTCAACGTAAGCGACGGTAAAGAAAGGTCTTTTCCACGAGTATTAATTTGTAAAAAAAAATATGTGTTACTGTCGTTTTCATACTTCCCTGTTAGATCCGGCTATAATTTTGATAATGTTCTAAAGCTGGTAGTTTCAGTAAATAATAAATCAAAAAACTGGCCCCGGATAAGATACATTTTGGGACTTTGAAAATTATGGTCAAAATTGTGAGAAAAAATAGATTTTGATTCTATCAATTTTAACTTAACGATTTTTTGTAGTAGGTTCACTTGGTACATCGGGAATGAAGGTTGTGACCCGGAAATACTTGTTTGACCGCATGATGAAGGAAAATTTACCTTATTTGGAAGACAAACTAAATTGCTTGAAAGAACAACTTTTGTCAACTGAAGGATATACACAAGAGCAAATACAAACCTTAAAAAGGAATTTTTCTCATTTTAAATCTGAAGTTAAACGTAGATGGATCAAAGCCCATAATAAGGAAAACATATTTCTTCAATACAATAGTTCATGGCTAGAAGGAACCTTTGAAATTCCAGTGGTTGACAGTCTGCAAAATCAATCTGGTCGACCAAGAAAACCTTTTGAACAATTGAGCGAGAGAAGTAAAAGAAAGACGGAGGAGCTTCGCTGTAGCTTTGAAGAGGAGGTGATAGTGCATGCCGCGCAAGTTAAGTTGAGAAAAATGGGAAAGCGAGATGCTTCAAATGTATTCAAAGAAATCATCACTACACCAACTCGGGCAACGAAATATAAAAAGGTGTATTATCGCACAAAATCATCAAAAAAATGAAAGTAGCCCTTTGACTGTCAAGGAAGCAATCCAAATGTACAGAGACGCAGATCTAACAAGAGAACAGTATGAAATCATAAGAAGGACGAACAAACATATTTTTCCGTGTTATAGCCTCCTACAAAAGGAAAAAAAAAGTGTTACCCGCCACCAGAAGCGTGCAAGATAATAGCACTAGTGCGGAAGCTCAATTACAGCCCTTGGTGGATTTTACTGTTACACGATTGTTCGGCTACCTGGAAGAGCTATAAGAGCTATTGCAAACATTAAATGAACAAAAACGGAATACCCTAACGATGATTCATAAATGGGGTTGCGACGTATCACAACAATCCCAATACAAACAAAAGTTTGACAGTGATGCGGATTCGGGTAGCAATATATTTCAAAGTTGCTTCGTGCCTCTAAAATTAGTGTGTGGAAAAAATAATGAAAAAACCGTGTGGGAGAATCCCATTCCGTCTTCTCCGCGTTTTTGTCGGCCAATAAGATTTCGTTTTATCAAAGAGAGTACCGATGTCACAGAACAAGAAATTAACTACGTGAATAAATCAGTTGATTCTCTCATTCCTAGTGAGGTTGATTTGGATGAGAAAAAGTCTATAGTCAAATTTATCATGACAATGGAGGATGGAAAAGTGTGTAATGCCGCCACTGGAACCACAGCAAGAAGCTGGTGCTATATTTGTGGTGCAACCTCAAAGGATTTTAACCGATTGGATATAACAAAAGAAGTTAATCCCGAGGCAGTACAATTCGGTCTCTCAGTATTACATGCCAGGATAAGATTATTTGAGAATGTCGTACATCTAGCTTATAAACTGCCAGTAAAAAAATATAGAGAAAGAAAAACAGAGGCTGAAAAGGAACTCGAGAAAGAGAGGAAACTTGAAATCCAGATCCGGTTTCGCAATGAAACCGGGTTATTGGTCGATATGCCAAAGGCAAATTTTGGAAACACCAATGATGGCAGCAGAAATAACGGGCCTTAGCTATGACCTGTTATATACGTTAAAAGTCATTTTGGAGACAGACATCAGAAATTGCTCGTCTATATGTGGACCTCTACCCGTGGCATCCCATGACACCCCCGAAGCACAAGATACTTGTTCATGGCGCAGAGATAATAAAAAGTGCTTTGTTACCAATTGGGCAGCTGTCTGAAGAAGCCGCAGAGGCAAGGAACAAGCACTTTCGGTCTTACCGACAAGATTTTGCCCGAAAGTTTTCACGAGAAAGCTGCAACAGGGACATTTTTAATCGTTTACTTTTAAGTTCCGATCCTTTGTTGAGCAGTATGAGGCGAATAAAGAGGATAAAGTCACATTCACTTCTACCAGAGACGCTAGAAATGCTCCTGCCTGCAGAGCCGAACCCACTGTTTTCTGCTGGAAGTGGAGATGAAAATACGTTTATGGTGTATTTTTAACCCTCGACGCAAAAGAGGGGTGTTATAAGTTTAAATTTTACATTTATTTTGCAAATAAATGTTTTCATTTAAAATATTTTTTTTTTGTAAAATTAAGTTTCGTTTTTTTATTTTTTATTACAAATTAAGTAATTTTATGCAAAGTAACTGATTATTTTAACTTGGTAATATAATGCGGATGATACGATTATATTTGCAGACAGTCTAGAGGGTGTGCAGTCTCTTGTTTCAAGTCTGTTAGAAAAAAGTTAACTCCTTGGTCTCGAGTTTAACATCAAGAAAACTAAATACATGGTTATTAGTATAAACCAGGTACCATCCCGAGAATAAGTGGTTGAGCAGCAACCAATAGAAAGAGTCAGTGGCTTCACTTATCTAGGCACCCCCTTAAATAATCGGTGGGATCACTCAGTCGAAATAAAGCGACGCATCGAGATGGCAAGAACTTCATTCATTAAGATGAACAAAATCTTCAAGAGTCGAGACATACTATTTAATACTAAGGTTCGATTACTTCGATGCTATGTCTTCTCAGTGCTCATGCACGGAGTCGAATCTTGGACCTTGACCGACGCCACCATGAGGAGACTCGAGGCCTTCGAAATGTGGTGTTATCGTCGAATACTGAAAATTTCCTGGGTGGACAGAGTAACAAACGTAGAAGTTCTAAGAAGAATGGACAAGCAATGTGAAATATCTTTTAGTGTAAAGAGGCGAAAACTTGGATACCTGGGCCACATAATGAGGAACGAACAGCGCTATGGCCTACAACAACTGATACTCCAGGGAAAGGTGTATGGCAAGAGAGGTCCAGGACGACGACGAAATTCTTGGCTCCAGAATCTGAGAGTGGTTTTACCTAACAACCACAGACCTTTTTCGTGCGACTGTCAACAAAGTCAGAATAGCTCTTTTGATCGCCAACATCCGAAACGGATAGGCACCTTTAGAAGAAGAATATAATTTAGCATACAATAGAACCGAAAAATAATTTTGGCCGCGTAGATCGTTCAAATACCCCTATGTGCAACGCAATGGTCTCCGGTGACTGTTCGCCTCTTCTCAAGATATTCGATCAGTATTATTCCATGATCATTCCAAAAATACTCGCCAAAACCTTTTCAGCTGATGCTTGTGTTTTTGCACGCTTCGGTCGGCTTTCATGCGGTTCCAACCACTCTGTGGACTGACCGTCAGACTTAGGCGCGTAGTGGTGGATCCAGCTACTCTACGGACTGTCTTTTGGAGTGTATGTAACGTGTGTGTAGTGGTGCATCCATGTTTCGTCCAGTGTTACCAATCGGCGCAAAAACGCTTTTGGATTACGCCGAAAGAATGTTTTGAATCTTCAACACGTTGCCGTCTTCGATCAATCGTGAGAGTACGCAGCAACCACAGGGTAAATAGCTTTTTCATATGCAAATATTCACGCAAAATATGCCTTATACGTTCTATTGACATTTTAGCGATCTCAGCTATCTTTCTCACTTTCACTCAGAACAATAAGGCGTTTTTTTTTTTTGGAGTGACTGCCTCATTTGGACATTCGGAACGTGCTTGTACGACCGCATTTAAGTTCACTAAACCATCGACATATAGTTGCTTTCACCGGAGCAGATGTACCATAACACTTCTCAAGCCATTCTTGGGGTCTGGCTGACTTTTCTCCTATAAAAAAGCAATGTCACTCAAACAACTGTAACTCCTAAACTAATACACAAATTGTCATGAAAATTTTACACGAATCTTCTGAGAGTTGACACTAACTGAAAATCATATGATTTTTTTTGTTTGTGCTGCCATCTCTTGGAAAGTCTCGAGACATTTCACCCCACGTGGTATATCTAAATAGAGAGGCATTTACCACAGGTCTAAGACTATCAAAAAAAAACAAACATCTTGTAAGGGTTATTATAGATCATGCTTATTATATTTTTTACCAGTACAGTACACAGACTGCAAGAAAGCTTGTTTTAGAAGTAAAATGTAATTTATTAGTGTTCTGTACGGAACACTTATAAGATCACTTCGGTGTCTGTCCGTCTGTCTGTTTGCCAGTTACATCTGATTTTCTCCGAAACTATTTGATATACAAGGTTGAAATTTGGCCCTAATATGGGAATTGATCGCCTCAGAACCGTGTAGTTTTGAAAGTTAAATTTTGACTTAAGGGGTTGGTTTTGGGGGATGAAATCGGAAGTGAAAAAAAAATTTACCAGGTCATTAAGTGGGGTGTGAAATGAAAGCTTGTAAAAACACGGGCTCAAAAAAATATATAATGTAATACTTGCGCACTTATCTCGAAAAGTACCGATTTAATAATATATCTGGTGTATATAAAAAACCACAAAAAGTTCAGGTTACTCATCGGTGTTTAGTAAAGATCGGAAAAAAACTTTATTGAAGAAAACTCATTTGGAGTGTGTTTTGTGAAGTCACTGATCATTTTATACTTCCTAACAAAATTTTTTATTTTAACAGCAATCAATGTACGGAACACTAATTGCGCAAGAGCGACTTGCACTTGGCCGGTTATTAATTAATAATTCTTTTGAAAAAGAATTTTTTTAGTTTGTTCTGTTGGATTAAAGACATGAATACAACACTCAGGTCTCCTGTGATTTTGATACGCAAAACAATCAAATGTCATTGTCTTGGAGAAGGTGAATAAAATTTGATAGTTTATCTAATATGTTTAAAACATGAAAATAAAATAATTAATGAAACACAGACATCAAATCTGTCAAGAGTAATTTTACTAATTGCATTTTAGGGTCGTCAGCCTGTTTACGAGTTTCCTTGTTAGAGGTGCTTCCTTTCTTAAATCAACAAAAAAGTTTACCCGTGATCATTTGGTCCAAAAGTTTGGAAACAGTGACTATTTTAAATTGAAAAATAAATCTATTCTAAAAATTTAAAAACAATTTACATGCCATAAATCTGTATCGATTAGTTCAGCTGCCTGATGCAATTAACATATAATAGGTTTTTACACGCGTATCCTAGAATTTTTATTTTTGTCAATTTTCGACTGCATACGTGTTATATTACCTTTGTATTACCCGATCCAAAAAAGGATTGTTTACTTACAATGGATTAGTTTAATAAACAGATTCACATTTAGTAGAGTCTTAACAGTTGTCTTTAAATAAATAAAGACGAAAGTTGCGAGTCCTTATTTTATTGTGCTTCAAAGTGTTCGTGCGAAACCTCGTTTTCAAAATGGTGCCAAAGAAGCAACTCAGTGTTAAACAGAGAGGTGCTGTCTACACGAGGAAGACTATAGTGAGCGACGGATCGCACACAAGTTCGGTATGTCAAATAAAAGCATACAGTGTGATCATTTTTAGACGCCCGGTCCCGAATAATGGAAAACTGTTGGATATACATTTTTTTAAAATGTAGAATGGTATTATAGAGTATATCAAGGAGTACACTGATTAATTTTTTTCGTCATTTTTTCCTTAAATTGTTTTTTTCTAATTTGTTTTGTAAAGAAGGTATGCAGCAAAAACTCTCTAAAATATTATTTTTTGGCCATCGCGGTTGCATGGATCGTATGCCGGGCGGTTTTCAAACAATTTATGTAGTAGGCTACTGTCATACTTTAATCTGACACTAATTATAATAATATTATTACTATGTTGTTGAGGTTTTTCCTTTAATAAAATATTTTTGAACAATAAAAAACAAGAATACATTATTTTTAATAAAACCACAAAAAAAAATACATAACTTTTAACATTACATAACTTTTTATATGAATAAATATAAATTTTATAATTATAAATATAATTTTATATTGAAAAATTAAAAAAAACATCAAAATAAATTTTCTATATGTCTTCCTTCTTTTATCATGCATTTTTCCATTCTTTTCATTAAGGCTTGATGAGTCGCTTTGTAAATAATTTCTTCAGATATATATATATATATATATATATATATATATATATATATATATATATATATATATATATATATATATATAAATCATTTTCTATAGCTGACGTTGTCTTCTTTTCCTCAGCCTTTGATTCCATCCGCTTCTATCTTCCCAGTCTCCATCTGTTAGACCCCTGTCCTCCGTAGCCTCGTCCACATCGTCTCTCCAGAATCGTCTGGGTCTTCCTTTTTTTCTTCTCCCTAGAGGGCTCCATTCCGTTATTTTCTTTATCCACCTATTATCCTCGCTCCGTCTTATGTGTCTATACCATTTTAATAGTGTTTCTTCAATCCTGTTTATTGCGTTTTCTTTGATGTCTATTCTGCTTCTTATTTCTTCATTTGGTATTCTCTCCATACGTGTCTACAGCATCTTGTCCAACACTCCATCTTCATCGCGTTAATTTTAGATTTATTTCTTTTGTTGATCGTGCATGTTTCTGATCCGTAGGCTTTGTATTATTGATTTTTATGCGTGTTTTGTTTCTCTTTATAATGTGTTTGTCCCACAGGATCAAATTTAATTGTCTTATGCATGTCCGCGTTTGTCTTAATTTAGCTTTGATCTCTTCTGATGTTGCGTTTTTTGAAATGATGGTTCCTAAATATTTAAATCTATCGGTTCTATTGACTGTTGTTTCATTATCGACTTCTAGATTTTCCACATTTCCCTCCTTTGTTGTTAATTATTCCGTTTAATCAAAGTTTATAGCTAATCCTGCTTTAGTGTATTCTTCTTTCAGTTTTCTTACTATATAACTGAGATACTTCAGATATACATATATACATATATATATATATATATATATATATATATATATATATATATATATATATATATATATATATATATATATATATATATATATATATATATATATATATATATATATCTCTGACCTTTTTGCTTTTAAGCGCTCATTATCACTTGTCACAGTTTTTGTATACAATATCTTTAAGAGTCTTCCACGAGAAAAAATCTAATGGCGTGAGGTCTGGTGACTTAGGCGCCCACTGAATAATTGGGTTGCAAACCCCTATCCATCTTTGTTGAAAGCGTTCACTCAAATATTCTCTATCAACAGCAGTTGTATGAGGTGGTGCTCTATTGTATTGATACCACATATGCCTTTTTAAAATAAGGGGAACATTTTCTAATAAAACTGCTAGGGTAGTAACCAAGAAATTAAGGTATCTGTTTCCAGTTAGTGTTCCCTCAAAAAGTATGGTCCAACCAAATGTCTCCCAATTATCCTACACTATACATTAATGCAATAATGATCTTGATTCTGAATTTAATTAATGTTGTATTGGATTCTCGTCAACCCAGTAATAATTTTTTTGTTAGGTTTGCCGTTGCTGACAAAATGACTTTCATCTGTCCATAATATATAATTCAAATACGTCAGTATAACTCCTTGACATGCGCTATACTATTCTACATTTAAAAAAAAAAAAATAAGAATAAACTATCCAACAACTTTCTATAAATCCTGGGCAGGGCATTTTACAAAAGGTATGTCGTTGTTTGGTGTCTGAAAATGATCACCTTGTACACTACACCCTTCACAGAAAACAACTAGCAGGAACAAATGAAGACAGAAAAAGATTTGGTCGGCCTAAAGTCCAAACAGAATGTGAAGATCAGTTCATCACAGTGATGCTTAAACAAAATTGACGCTTAACTGTTCCTCAAATTGTAGCTGCTTTAAATAAAACTTGTGTTGAACCAGTCTCGACTAACACTGTTAAGAGGCGATTCATGCTTGCTAGGAAATGACACCAAGAATCAGACACAAACAACTGACCTAATGAATCAAGCCCTTTGGACACATGCCTCGAAATTCCAAATTTCTGGATCTAATAGAATAATATTTGTGTACCACTAAACTAATGACAGGGCTTCAGAAGCATGCACTCTTACTATTATGCATGGAGGGGCAGAATTATGGGTTAGGGATGTTTTAGTGGCAGTAAGCCAATTAGTTTGGAGACACTATATGAGGAATTAAATAAGACATACTTGAAGATCATGCAAGATCATTCCACGCCATCTGGCCTAAATAATTGGTAACAACGTTATCTTTCAATAAGATAACCACTCTAAACTAGATTGTAGCGCATCTTTTGGGAGGTAATTATCAAAAATAGGCAATAAATAAACTGGTCAAGTGCAAGTGGGACTTGCGCAATTAGTGTTCCTTACGTTGATTGCTTTCATAATAAAAATTTTTGTTACGGAGGTTAAAATTTACTGAAAATTGATGACCTTCAAATTATTGTTTTTTTATATGCCAGATAAATTATTAAAGGTAATGCACTCGTGATAATTTTCGGTCAATTCATACCCCATGGAGAATATTCCAGAATCTTTTCAAAATTTTTTGATCAGTACTTTTTAACATAAGAAGGGACAGCGATTTTTCGCAATTTTTTAAAAATATTACAAAGAAAAGTGTGCACAAGTATGACAATATATATTTTTGAACTCGTGTTTTTACAAGGTTTCATTTGACACCCCACTTGATGACCTGGCAAAAAAATTTTTTTTTCGATTCCGATTTCACCCCCAAAAACTAACAAGTCAAAATTTAACTTTCAAAACGACACGGCCCTGATGAGGCCATCAATTCCTATATTAGTACCAAATTTCAACTTTCTATGTCAAACAGTTTCGTAGAAAATCAGGTGTGACAGACACTGAAGTGATCTTATAAGAGTTCCGTATGGGATACTAAAAATGAAATAATTGTCATGACACACTTTATCAAACTTAAAATTACCGTCATACTTTTTTAAGTTTATATTTTACTATTATAAAAAAAAATAGTAAACATGACCTTAGACAATGACCACCTTGAATTATTGATGGTTGATCTGACTGCAAACAGCAAGGGTACTCACCTGTTCAGTTTTACACCCAAAATAGTATTAGAATATGAATAATTACATATTTCTGTCCCCTTTTTAAAATGGCAAACTTTTAATTTCCTGGGGGCTGCCAGAGAAACCACAGCCACGAGGCTACTGCTAAATAGCCTCTCGACAATACATGAGTCTTCTGTGGCATTACTGTAGATCTGCTCTAAATTATCTACAGATCCTAGAGAGAATAGTTTGTAGCCAGATTTGCCTCCAACTGCTAGAGATCTACAGAAAGAAAATTTAAAAAAATTAATTTTATTGTACTGTTACACTAGAAAAATATGTCAAAAAAAAAAAAAAGTAAATTAGGACGTTTTTTTTCTAGTGGAATGCCTGCAGTCTCGTCGCCTGTGATAATTCGTGAAAACCAACTGTCGTCCTTCTCTAAAGTAGCTATATATTCTTGAGAAATGTCTTTCCGAATCAGTTTCTGCTCTAGTGTAAGGGATTTGAGAATCTATTATGCAAAAACTTCTTTCATTCCTAAATTTTCATGGACAACCTTGAAAACTGTACTTTCATATACTCCAACTTGTTTGGCAGGTACTGGCATCTCATTCATCGATCTGTTAACAGCAAATAGTCGACAAGCTTCCCTGGTTTCCTTAGTTTTTGCCTCAGCCGATCTTCCTGATTTCAGGTTATCCTCAACTGAGTATCAACACCATCATGTCAGTAATAAAATAAAAGTACAATTAAAATTCTAAATTGTATTCAACAGTATTTGAAACATCGATTTTCCTGAAAAGAAATCGAGACTAGGATGCTTGTTGGCAAGCCGACATGACCTTGTTATAAAATTATTACTCCCACAGTTGGTTTTGTAGGTTGATAAAGAAAAAGCGTGCTTGAGATGAATTAGTACCTCGAGCAGGAACATGCATGTCTATTTTATTTAATAGAAACGGGTAATTAGACACACCATGAAGAATGTATAAAGTACTTTAAGATCTAATTAGTGAGCAATACAACTTCTTGACTATAGTAACAGGTATAAAAGTCCTAAATTCTTGAATTCAGAATGTTGTGAAGGACCGGTGTCCCCAGTCAAATACTGATGTTCCAGTACTATCCTAGATCTATGGAAAATGATAGAATGGCGCTTAGAAGCGTTTAACGCCATGCCTTTGTTCTTATACGAAGCTACAAGGAGATCCAGGACTGAAGATAATAACAATCATCATAAGGGAGAGACACTTCCATATATAACTTCATGATTAAGTGAAATTTCAAAAATACAAAATATTGCTACAAAAAAAAAATAGCCGATATTCATCGTTAGGTCGGGTTCATTTAAATTACGGATTCAAAAAAGTATGGTTACATTAATATAAAACAAAATAAACAAAGAATTTAACCGAAAAAATTTAATACCATTTATTATAGACACTGATAAAGGAAAAAAACATGATAACAAAACAATTTCTTTTGTTCATCATTATTATTATTATAATACATCTCAATAAAAGTAATATTTTGGGTTCTTTTTGGAAATAAGTATTTATCAAAAATGAAAATTAGAAATAAATGACAACAATTAACTAAGAATTAATTTAATGTTTGAAAAGGTCAAACTGGTTTCTTGGACAATTACGGTGATCAACATTTGAAGTGGATCCTTAAATAATAATGTTGGAATTTATTGTTAGTAACCTTTGCACAAGGTGTTTTTTTAAGTTATATTTACTTGATGACGCTTTGCTAAATATTATATATATTAATATAGACATAGCCTATACAGAAGTTGAAACACAATTAACACCAGGAATTTATTATGTCAAAATGTCTGAAGCAAGGATGCTGTTTATACCCCTTATATTTGAAAAGCATGCTAAAGAGATGGCAGCAAAATGCAGACCAAAGGGGATACCATTAATTGAGAGCATGTTGTACACTCTATGCTCAGGGGATGACTAAATGGTCATTGCTCAAGATTGTGACGATCTAAACTACTTGATGAGAAAACTACTTGACGAATACAAAAGCTGAGGTTTAGAAGTCAATATAAAGAAAACCAGGATAAAATACTGTTTTGACTATGAGCATCTGGCTATAGGAATTTCACTGGACGGAAAACTGAACAAGCCAATAAGAGAAAGAAATGCAGCAGAAGGAAACCATTCAACTGCTAAACAGCATTCTATGGGATAAGTCTATTAATAAAACTAACAAAAAAGGATATATGAAACCATAGTGAAAAGTATCACATTATATACCTGGGAAGAATCTCCTTCTAAAGATCTCTGAGGTAAAGAACATTAGCCATTATGAGAGCAATGGAAATAGACTTCTGGAAGAGCAGCAGGAAGATCCAGATGAGAAAGAATCACCAACGATATATTAAAGAAGTCACAGGAATTAAACACAGTATTACAGATGACATTTTAATCAAACAACTTATCTGGTTTAGGTAGATCCAAAGAATGGACGAAAATTGAATACTAAAAGAACCAGAAAGCAAGAAAAAGTGAGGTAGATTGAGAACAAGTGGAAGAGAGAGGATAGACTGAGAAATTGAGGAAGAAAATCTGGAAGATCTATGGAATGACTGAAAAAGATGGATTGGAAGTCAGAAAGCGTCAGAGAACGTTGTAAACTGATTATATATATACAGTCGACTTTCTATATAGTGAAAGACCAAAATGTTGACCGAAATTTCACTATAGAAAGTTTTTCACTATATAAAGAAAAAATCCGTATATATTGCTATGTATAATAAATATTCTAGGTCTTGAAAAAATTGCACTATATAGAGTTTGACTATAAACAGTGTCGACTGTATATATATATATATATATATATATATATATATATATATATATATATATATATATATATATATATATACACACAGTCGACACTGTTTACAGTCAAACTCTATATAGTGAAAAACTCTTTGTAGTGCAATTTTTTCAAGACCTAGAATATTTATTATACATAGCAATATATACGGATTTTTTCTTTATATAGTGAAAAACTTTCTATAGTGAAATTTCGGTCAACATTTTGGTCTTTCACTATATAGAGAGTCGACTGTATATATACAGTGGCGAACAAAAGTATGGAAACATTTAAATTCCCATCTCTAGTCTTAACATTTAAACAGTTTACAATTGCAATATTTATTTATTAATCGTTTACATGCTAACAAACATTTTGAAGACTAAAACAGTTATTGTTTATTAGAAATGTGCTTAGTTTTTAATGTAACAAAATTATGCACAAACAAAAGTATGGAAACATTTTTGTTATAAAATAAAAATTCCACTAAGATGACTAAGATGTCGAAAATATTTAATATTTAGTGGGATATCCTTTTGCGTCAATCACTGCTCGACATCTTCTGCCCATAGAATCAATAAGCCTAGCACAAAAATCAGGTGGTATTTTTTCCCATTCCTTTTTTTAATGCGATCCAAAGTTCGACCCGTTTTTTTATATTTCTTTACCTAATTAGTTTATTCAGATAGTGCCAAAGATTCTCTATCGGGTTCAAATCAGGTGATTGTCAAGGCCAGCGCATCACCCAAATCCTTTGTTCAGAAAACCAATTCTTGGCGAAGCGAGATGTGTGTTTTGGGTCACTGTCTTGTTAAAAAATCTATGACAGTGGCAAATTTTCTTCATAAGGAATCAAATTATTTTCCAATATCTCAAGATACATTTGAGCATCCATTCTGCCATTTATCTTTGCCAATGGCCTCGTACCAGACCATCTAAAACAACCTCATACCATGATATTTCCACCGCCATGTTTGACAGTAGGTACAAGGTACTTTGGGTCATATCTTAGACCAACTGGTTTTCTTACATAACCAGTAGAATCACTTCCAAAAAGACTCAACCTACTTTCGTCACTAAAGATTACTAGAGACCACTGATTTTGAGTCCAGTCTTTATGTTGCTTAGCAAATTTCAATCTCTCTTTTCTGTGACGCTTTGTAAGGAGTGGTTTTTTAACAGCACGCCTACCATGAAGATTATCAGATAACAGACGACGCCTAATAGTCATGTCTGACACCAATACATTCTGATATTCCTGCCTTAGTTCTTTATTAACAGTAGTTTTCTTGGCAAGACAATGCCCCAAACACACATATCGCTTGGCCAAGAATTGGTTTTCTAAACAATGGATTCAGGTGATGTACTGGCCTTCACAATCACCTGATTTGAACCCGATAGAGAATCTTTGGCACTATTCTGGATAAACATATTAGGAAAATAAATATAAAAAACCTGGATGAACTTTGGATCACATTAAAACAAGAATGGGAAAAAAAAAACCACCTGACTTTTGTGCTAGGCTTATTGACTCTATGGGCAGAAGATGTCAAGCAGTGATTGACACAAAAGGATATCCCACTAAATATTAAATATTTTCGATATCTTAGCTGTCTTAGTGGAATTTTTATTTTATAACAAAAATGTTTCCATACTTTTGTTTGCATAATTTTGTTACGTTAAAAACTAAGCACATTTCTAATAAAAAATAACGGTTTTTAGTCGTCAAAATATTGTTAGTATGTACACGATTAATAAATAAACATTGTAATTGTAAACCGTAAACTGATTTAAATGCTTCCATACTTTTGTTAATATATATATATATATATATATAATTATATATAAATAAATGGAGGGAAATGAGTAAATACACAGAATATTTTTAGAAGAGATTTATTTCCTTTATGATATTAAATGCTTCCATACTTTTGTTCGCCATATATATATATATATATATATATATATATATATATATATATATATATATATATATATATGGAGGGAAATGAGTAAATACACAGAATATTGTATTAGAAGAGATTTATTTCCTTTATGATGCAATATGCTTGTGAGTAACGTAAACTAGTCCCTATTAAAGCTTTTAAGTAGGGTCAAAATATGAAAAACAACCCTAACCAAGAAGATGCTCTACTGTATATTCCTAAATCAAAAGTTTTTCATGGAGGAATGTTCTAGGTGTACAACAATGATGGTCAATATTTTTTAAGTAATATTTTGGACTAAACTGCTTCAATGGGGTCGAGACTAAATTCAGAATAGCCCCGTATAATGAAGACCACTTGAAGTAGAAACTAAGGAAACTATAAGGCTTGTTGAGGACTTGTTGCTGTTAGATAGATGAATGAGGATCTTAGTGCTTGCTAAAGAAGTTTTTAAGATTGTGCATGTTTCTACATGATGGATTCCTAAACTTTTTTCATCAGAGCAGAAGTTCACAAAGAAAGAAATTTTTCAGGGGCATTCGGGTGCTTTAAACAACAAAGAGTTATTTTTTATGATTGGTTACAGAGAACGAGACTTGGGTCTACTATTGGGAATTTGGCACAAAGGGCTTACCTCCAATGAAGGCTAAAACTCCAATGTCTTCTAAAAAATTGATGGTGATCCATTTTCGGGACAACAAAGCCTTTTTTATGGAAAATATGAAAAAAAGTGTAGGGGTTCATGTAATGGCCGAATTCATGGAGAATCAACAGTTTGTTGTATAGTTTAAGCTATTATAGCATAGCTAGGTAGATAACTTAAAAAAATACTTTCATACAATCATTTTAAGCTATTACAAAGAAAGCTATTAAATATATTATTTAATTTTTGCAATAAAATCAGACACTAAAATAAACAATAAAGGTAATAAATCATGTTAACATTAAGTAGCATCATAGCATTACAACATATTGTCATCAAATTCATAATATGCTAATTTCCTGACATTGAATACATAATCCTTTCTCTTTGATTTCAACCGAGGATTCAGAATCGGTACCCAAAACTTAAGGAAAATGTATTTGACAGAACAAAGACATTTTGGGCAGCAAAAATATAAATAATCCATTATGCATACCTTCTTTGTTTATTAATTGTGCGTATTAACAATAATACTGTTGAAAGTAATAAATATTGCAACGCGCAATTTGTAAAGATATAAACGCGTAAAAATCGTAAAACTTACGTGCTGTCCTGATTGAAATTCACAAATAAATTTTTTGTCCCATTGGTATCTGCTGAACTTGTGCTACTCATGAGTCTAGTTAATTGCACTTCTTTCACGAAGTATTACTCAAATAATTGCTTAAGAAAACCACTAACTTTCTTTTAAAAACCTTCTGGTATGACACTACAAATTAATTTGTGGAAATTTTGCTGTATAAACAGTGGTCAAACAAACACTACAATCAATCTTCCATATTGTATTGAACAGCTGATAGCCTCGCATGAGGGCGCATGTGTATACGCCTTGATAATTGACGACAATTTAAAAAAGTGTGGGATGATTATCACTATATTTTTTTAA
This sequence comes from Pachyrhynchus sulphureomaculatus, assembly GCA_019049505.1. NCBI lineage: Eukaryota > Metazoa > Arthropoda > Insecta > Coleoptera > Curculionidae > Pachyrhynchus > Pachyrhynchus sulphureomaculatus. Next base: position 154,134,912 of record CM032455.1, on the reverse strand, counting down.
ATTTTTACTGATTTATTTAGAGTTAGTGTCTTTTCTCGTGGCACAATATTATTGTTTATTTGATAATTTGTTATAGTAAGTCTCCGTATCAATTTTTAATTACTTTTCTAAAATGTGCAAATTCTTATCTGTTTGTACTGGTCGGTAAACTATTTGTAAACAATTTGATTCATTTTAGATATGTCACAAATATAGCTATACTGGTATTGTTTTGTATAAGGATTTAGTTTACATTTATATATTTAAATATTTATAAAGACAGTTCAATTGAATCCTTTTAAAATTTTGAAAACAGTCAAATTGGTAGTCAGCCAAGAAAATGTGGAGGTATTTTGTGTTGCCTATACCAGAATATATTTTGTAAGCTATAGAAACACCTATTTATGTATGAATCATTATTTTCTTTCTTCCTTCTGAGACACTTTTTAAAAGCTAATTTCAAATTAGTATTGTTTTAATAGCTATAAACGCAAAAAAACAAAGATACATTTATTAAATGAAATAACAGTATTTTTATGAGGAGAGAGAAATATTCAAAATATCCACAACTCTTTAAAACTTTGTCAAACTCTACACTATTTACATTTTAATCTTCAAATAACGTGACGCAATTTTTTTTTGTGCGTAAATAGATATCGTAAAATTAATAAATCAAAATGTTTCAAAACAACCGCATTGACTCAACAGAAAGATAGGTTAGGTGGTTTATTTCAGGTCGTGTACTCACGATCGAGATCAATGTACCCAAAAAACTTCTACGGGCATTCCGGTCACACACGGTTTCGAATCGGCGTGGAAAGACGTTCGTAAGTTGTGACGAATTAAATAGTTAAGCCCATAGACATAGAGGATGGACTGAGCATTAACTTCATAAAATTGACCACTCTCTAGAAAGAGAAAAACGATTGTGCGGTCAATACCTGTCTCTTTTCTGTAGGCCTGTAATAAACAAGGCGCTGCTGTACCCCGAGACGGAATTCAAGGCGAGAAAAGCCCCATACCCGATTTTAGTTCAAATAGAACACTTAGAAATATTATTTTTAAGAGCGCCGTAGCTTAGCGGCATTCTAAAAAGATACAGCTACTGGCCACTCATTTGCTTTATCTCTCTCACACTTTTGCGTTCATATTTACTTCACAGGGGGATACGGAACACTCAGTCCATCCTCTATGTCTATGGTTAAGCCCGTGCCCTTGTCGGGTCTCTCAAATGTCTTTCTAAACTATTTCAAACCCTAAGAAGAAAACTTGCTATTGGTTGTGGATACAACCGTTTCCTATCAACTGTCAGTCCGATTATGCAATTCTCAAAAAAATATGACCACACGTATTCAACTACCTGCTCCGACCACATAACCTTAACAGACGTTTAGGAATCACTCATCAGAGCGCTTAGTACCTCTCTACGATTAGCTTCCCTACTAGTCCGGTTGCGGACCATCGTGCCACGATCGGGAGCATCAAAATGTTCAAAATTTGACTTTAGAAACCCCAACCCGGAAAACGCGTCCTTGTGCTATAAAGGGTCGAACGGAAACCAAAATAAAGGTTAAATGGGGTACAAAAAGAAAGCGACAAGGGATGGGCGTTTGTAATCAAGAGAAATACCATTTTACAGCACTGTAAACAAAAGAGCGCCTGGAATATGTTCATAGCAACCGGAATTTGGTTGGTACAGTACCAATCAAAAGAGAGAATTCTTCTTCTTTATAAGCCACTGCTTCTCCACTGCAGGAGGTAGGCCTCTTCAAGTTTCTTTCAATTGTCTCCATCCTGTGCAAAATGGAGCCATCTACTGCCCGCTATGAACCTGATATTATTAGTCCATCTTCTTACTGGTCTTCCGACACTCGTCTGCTCTCCTAAGGTCTCCATTTAAGTAATTTTGTTGTCCATCTACCATCATTCGTTCTAGCCACGAGATAATTAGTTGTGCCAAATTCTGGTTGCTATAATCATCCTCTTTTTGCACTCTTTTCTTGTTGTGTGAAATGGTAGTCTCCCTTGATTACAAAACTGAAAAGCTGATTTTGGAGGAAATGTGAATGAAAATCTTCTTACGCTCCCTGATCACAGATTTTTTGAAAATTTATGTTGGGAAAGGCCTTTTCTTTTGGTTAGGGCGGGTTTTTTTTGTTGGGAAAATTTAAGTTATAATAGACTTATTTTTGTTGGGGCCCGAGAATTGAATCTTCACTAGCTAGGATTTTCTCTACAAGCTCTTCGATATATGTATCTAATCTTTAGCACAACAAAGTAGTTGCAAAAGTGGCAAATTCTTTCCATAACGCAGCTGACAAATCTAGCAAGTGATAGCCATACTTGCTGTAAAAGGTATTTATGAAATAGCCCACTACACCAACATTGGTTGCTACAGATTCATGTTTCGATGGATTTTAAAGGTCTGATTCGTGCCACGTATCTTATAACTCATTCTTTTGTCTTACTGCACATTATTCGGTCAGCAGAAAGATTGGTAGTCTGGTCTAAGTTCATTTTAGATTACCTAGCAAAAGAACATAGTAATAACTAAAAAATCTCTATCACAAAATCAGCATATTTATAGGAAAACTTTTAAACAATTCGTTAAGATACTTCTTACGAGTAACTGTTTAAAGTAGTTTTGTTTGGAATTTTGGGAAGTAATAGATTTTTGCATCATGCATTCACTGCCTCAATATAAAGATGGTTTACCACGCTGAATTGCCATAATTAATTGTAGAAGTTTCAGATATTTAACACGGAAAAGATGGGAATCCAAACTTTTTCTTCGATCAAAAGTATGTTTTTTTATACCATTTTTTGTTGTCGTATGTTTATTAAAAAGTAAAAAGTCACAAAAAAATATATACATACTTTGCTTTCGTTTGTTAAAATATGAAATCAGTTTACCTCCTAGTTGTTTTTTTTTAATAACATCCTTTATTCGATATGCTTAGTACAATCTTAATTACAAATTAATTTATTACTAGTGTTGATTTTTATTTGGATCAATTACCAAGCAAGGCGCGTGCAGGTTGAACACATCAGTATGCATTTCCCAAGATTAAATTAATCTAACTTAATCTAAATAAACTTAGCTTTAACATTTTATACAAGTTCGTGTGGTTTGGTTCGCTTCAATCTTCTGATTTCTTGCGCGTGGTCCAGGAGTTGTATTGCTTCCACGTTTGGTGTGATTCAGTAATCTTCTTTCTTGTTTTATGGCGAAATCTTGAATAACTTCGTGGGTCCATTTGATTTCGAGATCATCGTGCAGGTCTTCGTTGGTTACGTAGCGAGAAGCATTGGTAATCAATCGAAGACATTTGTTTTGGCAGCGTTGGATTATAAGTCGATTTGATGTCCATATTTGGACCCCATAAGTCCATATTGGATTTATTATGGACTGGATATGGACCTAATTGTTGTAAAAATATTAGATAAATATTAATTTTTGATGTATTTTATGAAGTGAATTTTCACTGTGGCAACGTAGCTTGAAGAAGACCAAGAGCGCGGATGTGGATGTTCTTTCAAATTTTGAATCACATATATGCATTGTACTGATCGGACTTTCTTTTAAAAGATACTAGTGTCTCGTATGCTCATTTATTCAGTTGTTAATACTTAATAATTGACATATATTTAATAAATAATCCAAAGTATCCTTTCAATTAATTATATATAATTTTTACTGTATATCATGTAAAAGTCTCAAGGTTATTATAAATAACACGTGATTGCGTGCGGCGGGAAGTAAGCGAGAAGCTACGTTGCAACATTCATTATACCCTGAAAAACCAAATTATTTCGCGTCTTTCTCTAACATAATGATCTCGCTGTCTTCTGGTAAGAAATACTTTAAATGTTACTTTTCATTGTCGCCATCAATCAATATCCTTTAAAATATCTGGAAGGGTAATTTAAAGGATTAATAGTGACTACCGATATGGGTTTCATGATCAAGATCAACAGATCTCCTAACCTGGCCACACTTCCATGAAACAGCATTATTGAACATTATAAAATCTCAAGCGTTTCTTGGAAAGACGTACTTTATAATATTTACGTTGGTATTCCTCGGAGCTATATATTGTCTCCTACTCTCTCTTTCTTATCAATAATCTCTTGAGAAAGACTGGTTCATGCAAATTTACAGACAGTGAAAAGTTGTACAACTTAACAAATACCTGAAAGAAATTGTGTCTGGGAGTGATAATAACAGATAAGATTTAACGGTACAACAACCCAGGCAGCTGTTTCTTGTAAAAAAAGTTAACATTGCCGAACCCGTCATAGTTTTGTCGGGATACCTTACTCCCTTACTATCGTTACCGAACTTGTTTGGCGTTTATTTAGAAGCATAAATGTCTTTTCTTGAACATGTTGTATACATGATAGTTTCTCAAAAAATATCGTCATAGAAAGGTTTAAACTCTACAACAGCTTTAATCCTATACAAAGTTGAAATTCGACCAAAAATCGAAAACGACTCCCAAGTTTGGGAGTCTTCTCTCACGAAAACTCTACAAAAGTTAGATTTTATCCAGAAGAAATCTTTTTGTTTGACTGCGGAGCCGAAACTCCCCAGAAAAACCCATCTGGATTCTTTGGAACATCGAGATAAAGTGGCTGAATTAAGTATATTTTATAAATATTTTAATCTGAATTATTTGATGAAAGTAGCCGCATGCTAAGATAGCCGGACGCGTTAATGCATCATATCAGTTTGCAGTTCGGCAGATCACTCCTAGTACCCAGAACTACAGAAAATCTAGCTATCGTTATAGAAAGACAAACAGGGGAAACAAAAATTCGCCGCAAAAACAAAGCCGGCTGGCTAACGTCGGCGCCTTTTCGAGTTTTTTTTCAGAGATGAGGCGCAAGTAGTAGTTGTATTATATGAAACAATTAGCCATGCCCGCGGCTCCGCTCGCGTGGACTTGATTCACTACTATCGTCACTGCTTATTCCTTATGTTACCTAACGTAATAAAATATCTGCCCATTATTTCCCCTTATCTCCCATTATTTCTCCTTATCTTCCATTATTTCTCCTTATCTCCCATTAACTCACCTTATCTCCCATTATCTAGGCTTATCTGGCAATATTTCTCCTTATCTCCATTATTTCTCCTTATCTCCCATTATCTCACCATAACTCCCATTATCTAGACTTATCTCTGCTTATCTCCCATTATTTCTCCTTACCTCCCATTATTTATACTTATCTCCCATTATCTTACCTTACCTCCCATTATCTAGGCTTATATTGAATTATATAGAATATATGTATAAATTTATAAAAACACGTAAATCGGATAAGTGGTTCTCAAGTGATAAGCGCACTAACGGACAGACAGACAGACAGACAGAGAGACGTTTGCATTTTATATATATTATATTCTTTGGAACATGATATTGTTCCATATTTAATGGTTTAAGCAGTGTATTGCAAGAGAACGCGCTAACGGTAACCTTTTTTCCGACTTGATTCACTATTGTCGTCACTGCTTATTCTTTATGATACCTAACGCAATAAAATATATCCTATAACCTGGCCAGAGAACATATATATATTTAAAAAAAATAGCACGTAACGCACTAACGGGCAGACAGACAGAGAGAGACGTTGCATTTTATATATATTATAGATAGATAACTTGGCCAGAGAACATATGTATGTTTTAAAAAAAAGCACGTAATTCGGATAAGTGGTTCTCCAGTGATAAGCGCACTAACGAACAGACAGACAGACAGGCAAAGAGACAGGCAGACAGACAGACAGAGAGACGTTGCATTTTATATATATTATAGATGTAATAAAATATATATCTATAACCTGGTCAGAGAATATATGTATGAATTTAAAAAATTACGTAAATCAGATAAGTGGTTCTCGAGGGATAAGCGCACTAACGGACAAACAGACAGACAGATAGATGTTGCATTTTGTATATATTATAGATATAGATTATTATTATTATATAACCTGGGCCAAGAATATATGTACGAATTTAAAAAAAAGACACGTAAATCGGATAAGTGCTTTTCGCGTGATAAACGCACTAATGGACAGACAGACAGATGCATTTTATATATTATAGATTATAGATATTCTCTGCTACATAATATTGTTCCATATTTGAAAGTTTAGGCTGTGTATCGCAAGGGAACGCGCTAGCCGCAAACTTTTTTCAGACTTCATTCACTATTATCGTCACTGCTCATTCCTTATGCTACCTATCGTAATAAAAATATAGCCTATAACTTGGCCAGAGAACATATGTATGTTTTAAAAAAATAGTACGTAAATCGGATAAGTGGTTCTCCAGTGATGCCGCAGTATGCCAGTTCGCAAGGCCAACTGGCAAAGCCAAAAGCAATGATGACGTAGCTGCTGGCATAAGCCAACTGGCAAAATCTTGCCACTGCGTGCCAAACCCGAATCGCTCCAATGTCGGTCCACTTTAAAGAAAGCCAATCAGAAATTCATAGTGGGGACTGGCTGGTAATATTCTAAATATAAATGTTTAATTTTTTACTAGATATATTCATTTTCTCTTGCCTTAATGTAGTCTTGTAAAACGCTGACGATGGCATCACAAACGGAACGATTCTGGAAATTTAGAAATCTTAAACATGTAACTTAAAAAGTGGGTGAAATCTCCCAACGCCAGGAACCGCAAAGTCACTGCCAGACGTTCATAGCTCTTCTAAATGATATTTGTCTTATTAATTTTTGGTGCAATCAAATTCAGAATAACGACAAAATCACAACTTTTCACCCGAAAAAAGCTTTAGAAACCAAATCCAGATCTGTGTTCGAGATTAAGTTCATCCAAATCGTCCAATAGTAAATCCAAGTCACTCGTTCCATATCGTGCTCTACTTCCCAAATTTGGACGTACCCAAAACCGTCATTTGCACCGTTCGCGACGTTTTTCTTCACTGACCATTACAATAAAAGCACCAGAAACGATCGGAATTTCCTTCTCGGTGATCACTGTGAAGACTACATGCCAACACAGATGTGGACGTCTGTTTTGCCAGCATAGTGTGGACGCGGCCTAAGAACAACGTGAATGGCTATTTCCGCCTTCCGGTTTGGTAGCGACTTATTAAATTCTCTGTAGTGCGTGTACTGTGCTCATAACTCATTGTCTATTCGCCTAGCATTCACTACATTGTTCTAAAATTATTATTACTAAACACTATGCAATTAAATATAACTTCATTATTAATTAAACTAATATTTACAGAATGTGGCGTACAAAAATATGAATTTAGCTCATTGCTAAGTAATTGCTAACAGGAATTTGCGAAAACTAATTTAATCGTGGACCGTACACTTTGTGTACGGACAAGTGAAGTGCACTGCCGCAATATACACATATAATCGGAAATTCGGGATCATATTCTCTTCCACAAACAAACTGAATTGTGTGCTCGGATGCCTTTAATAACAATGGAGGTTGGATTGTTTATTAAAGTACGGAAGCATTATGATGCGTTGACAAGCTTTTAGAATATTCAATAACTTTATTCAGGCCAAATTGTATAGCATGTGTACGCGGTTCGTCGCGAAAACTTTTGAAATTCTCTTTCGAGGCAAGTATTATATTATTATAATACTACGTGGGGTGAAAAGTCCCGTAACATTTGAAGAAAAAACAACTTTTTCCATAAATCAACTTTATTCTTCAACACAATTTCCTTCAATACACTTATAGTCCAGTCAGAATATGACCAAAACAGGTCAAAAACATACTCATCTCGACGAGGATTAACGAAAAAAATATTGTGACCGCTGAAAAATTGGGGCAGCACCCTCAAAAACGGGAGAATTGCCCGTTTTTGGTTTTTTTTTTTTAGCGTACTTTTGCAATTTTATCATAAATTTATGGAAGAAAAATTAAAAATTAGATAGATTTTGATTCTAGATAAAAAAAAAAAAAAAACGAAAAATTTAAATTACTATGGATCATTTCAATCTTCTGGTCGGGAGAAATTGGCAGTTTTTATCGTCCTTTTTGAGAGTCTTTATGATAAATAGGTGTACTTGCAAACTGTAAGCTAATTTTTAGTGTTCGGAACACTTATAAGATCACTTTGATGTCTGTCCGTCTGTCACACTCGATTTTCTCTGAAACTATTTGTTATAGAAAGTTGAAATTTGGTACTAATATTGGAATTGATGCCCTCATCAGAGCCATGTAGTTTTGAAAGTTAAATTTTGACTTAAGGGGTTAGTTTTGGGGGGTGAAATTAGAAGTGAAAAAAAATTTTGTTTGTATTATTTTTAAAAAATCGCGAAAAATCGCTGTCCCCCCCCTTATCTCGAAAAGTACTAATCAAAAAATTTTGAAAAAATTTTGGAATATTCTCTACGAGGTGTAGATTGAACGAAATTATCTCGAGTGCATTATCTTTAATAACATAGGCCAACCATGAAAAAACTTCTTTTAAAAACTTTACCTGATTGCTATGTTTTTTGGTGTGCTGAATCCGAAAATAATAATAAAAATGTTGTATCCCCCCCCCCCACCAATTTTTCACATTTTAATATTCAAAATGTAAAAAGTTTATTTTTTATCATTCGAATGTTATTAGGTTGGCAATAAAATCAGAATTTTATAAGGTTGGCAGTAAAACCAAATGTTATTAGGTTGACAGTTCCGATAAATCTCACAGCTGCTTGTTTTCTTCCAGTTAATATAACCTCGCATTGCAGTGTTTAACCCATGTGCTTTACTTCACACTCAAAGTACGGCTAATCGTGGTTGTAAAAACTCTCCCAACACTTTTTGTTATACATGTGTTGAGTTTGTAGTTAAAAAACATCAAAGAAACATTACTGACTTTGTAAAAAAAAGTATACTTTGCATATTTTGGTGTAGAAATCGGTAATCAAGAAAAATGTTGGGCTCCTCACAAAGTATGTTATGTTTATGTCGAGGATCTTAGGAAATGGTATAAGAAAGAAAAATGGTAAGAGCAAGAAAATCATTCAAATGATTGTTTATTTTGCAGCGTTGATGTTTCTGAATATAAATGCAAAAATAAGAAAGTAATTGTCTATCCTAATTTTACTTCAGCTAATCGGCCAGTAGGATATGGACCGGGATTTCCTGTCCCTGAGCCACCTCAGTCTATTGATGACGTTTTACAGTCCAGTCCCGAATTTAATGAAAGTCGACCTGGATGATGAAGAGTATCAATGTTCTCTAGAAAACTTAAAACCACAGTTCTTTACACAAGCTGAGTTAAATGATTTAGTGAGAGATTTGAGTTTGACTACGGATAAAGCAGAATTGCTTGGTTCTAGGCTGAAAGAAAAACATTTATTGGAATCTGGAACATCTATTTACTATTATAGAAGAAGAGATCAACAGTTTGCTCAGTTTTTCAAGCAGGAAGAGGATTTGGTTTACTGCCATGATATTGGTAGTCTAATGAACGAATTTAGCATTGAGTACAAGAAGGAAGATTGGATGCTTTTTATAGACTCATCAAAAACTAGTTTAAAAGGTGTTCTGTTACATAACGGAAATACTGTTGCTCATTCAGTCCATATGAAGGAAACTTGCGAAAATCTTAACATGGTTTTACAGAAAATTAACTATCCAGCTCACGATTGGATGCTATGTGGAGATTTAAAAGTTGTCTCCACGATCCTTGGTCAACAAAAGGGATTTACAAAGTTTCCATGTTTTATATGTCAGTGGGACAGCAGAGTAAGGGATCAACATTGACCAAAAAACAATGGCCCGTAAGAAAAACTTCTGGCGAGAAGAACATTTTGCATAAAACTTTAGTAGACCCAAAAAAGATTCTGCTACACCACTACACATCAAGTTAAGCTTAATGCAACAATTTGTGAAAGCGTTGCCTAAAGATGGTGAATGTTTTAAATATTTGTGTAAAAGATTTCCTCATTTATCAGAAGCCAAACTGAAAAAAGGGATTTTTGTTGGGCCTGATATTCGTAAAATGATGTTCGATTCCAACTTTGAAGCAAGGAAAAGGAGGCTTGGATATCATTTAAAGAAGTTGTGATTAAGTTTTTGGGCAATGTGAAAGACCCTAACTATGAACTATGTTTTGTGAAGTCACTGATCATTTTATACCTCCGTAACAATTTTTTTTTATTTTAAAAGCAATTAACGTACGGAACACTAATTACGCAAGTTCAACTTGCACTTGACCGCTTATCATTAATTTTAACTTCACTTGAAAGTGGTAAAATAATGAATAAAACACGTCGTAAATAATAAACAATTCTTTTTGGTAAAACTGCATTTTGATTTACTTCTTATATTCGCTGATATGAAATGTTTATCGAACAAAAGCGCTATCTGAGTAAACGTATTGGAAACATTGATCCGAGTTTTTAAAACTAAAGCATCCTCGAAGAAATATAGTAGTCCCGGTAATAAATTTTTTTGAGCAGATCCGAAGTTACGATACCCGTTTACACATACATTATTTTAATGGAAAACAACTTCGCATACGATAAAATGTTGCGCTCGATTCTTTTTTAGTTAACTCTGGAAATATGTTCCACGGACATTATTTTAATTGATCCAAACATAATTTTAGCCATTTTTTACATATTAGGTTTTTTTCACGCCTCATAATATTGATAAATTTTACCGATTCACGTTTTTTTTTTCGATGCATTTTTTAAATAACTTTTTTTCCAGTATAGTACTACCTTTCCTAAAATATCAGAAAAGGTTCCTTAATCTCTAAGCTTTCATTTAAGGTACTTAAATACTCATTTTAATCTTAAATTTAATTTTGTTAAAAAGTTATTTTTATTTATTACTAGCGCCCTGCTCCGGCTTCGCACGGGTAGTAGAGCATATTATGCCTACATGTTTTGTCTGTTGTAGGATCGTATCAGCTTGATGCGATTTAATGATAAGTATGTAAGTATTTATCTAATCTATCTAAATTTTAATAATAAGGGATGTAAAGTAAGTATCTATCTATCTACCTAAAGTCAGGGATGTCAAAGATACGTAAATTTAATATATGGCCCTCTGCAAAATTGAGTTTGACACCTCTGACCTAAAGACAACAAACACAAAACAAAAATGTGACCTTGAAATTTTACTCTAAAATATCAAAACCAACGCAATTGCGACCTTCCAACAACACCCAAAAAGAAAACAAATACCTCCCAGTCGTCACCTCCATTCGCTCCAAGAGTCTGTTTATTAAAGGAGTACGCGCGCGTTATCGCTCGGCTTATATAGAAACAGTGGGCGACAGCGGGGGGCGCGGCGCGGCACGGGGGTGATCGCATCAAGCGAGTCCCGTCATCGGTGTGAGAAACGCGCTTGAATTTATTTTCGCGCGCGTTAATTTTTTGCGATAACTCCTAAGATATTCATTTTAAATTATATAGTGTAAAAAAAGTTTATAATAACGTGCATGAAATGCTTAAGGTAATTAACGTATTTAAGTTGATAAGGATTAATACTGTATCCGTCTAAATAGCTTTCCAGTTACAGCATTGTAGGTGAACATTTTTTCAGAAGATAGAATGGGTATATAGTAAGCTATCCTTAAAAGATAGATATATGCCATCGCGGACTTTTTGTAGATCTATAAAAGAGGAATATCCCACCATGCATGGTTTTGTTATATCTCAAAGAGATTAGGTACTTCCAACAATTATCGTTATATTTCAACCAATTTACACAAAACCTTGACAAATTATATACCTAAACCTTCCTCATAAATCACTCTATCTATTGGTGAAAACTGCATGAAAATCCGTTCAGTAGTTTTTGAGTTTATCGCGAACAGACAGACAGACAGACGCGGCGGAGGACTTTGTTAGTGTTCCGTACGGAACACTTATAAGATCACTTCGGTGTCTGTCTGTCTGTCTGTCTGTCTGTCTGTCTGTCTGTCTGTCTGTCTGTCTGTCTGTCTGTCTGTCTGTCTGTCTGTCTGTCTGTCTGTCTGTCTGTCTGTCTGTCACACCCGATTTTCTCCGAAACTATTTGACATAGAAACGTGAAATTTGGTAATAATATAGGAATTGATGGCCTTATCAGAGCCATGTAGTTTTGAGAATTAAATTTTGACTTAAGGGGTTAGTTTTGGGGGGTGAAGTCGGAAGCGAAAAAAAAATTTTTTTACTAGGTCATCGAGTGTGGTGTCAAATGAAAGCTTGTGAAAACACGAGTAAAAAAATATATATATAATATTATACTTGCGCGCACTTTTCTTTGTATTATTTTTAAAAATTCGCGAAAAATCGCTGTCCCGGGCCTTATCTCGAAAAGTACTTATCAAAAAATTTCGAAAAAATTCTGGAATATTCTCCACGGGGTGTAGATTGAACGAAAATTATCACGAGTGCATTACCTTTAATAATTTATATGGTATATAAAAAAAACAAAAATTTCAAGGTCATCAGATTTCAGTAAAGATTGGAAACAAACTTTGTTAAAAAACGTATTTGGGGTGTGTTTTGTGAAGTCACTGATCATTTTATACTACCGTAACATAAATTTTGACTTAAGGGGTTCGTTTTGAGGGGTGAAATCGGAAGTGAAAAAAATTTTTTTTTACTAGGTCATCGAGTGTGATGTCCAATGAAAGCTTGTGAAAACACGAGTAAATATATATATATATATATATATATATATATATATATATATATGTATGTATATATATATATATATATATATATATATATATATATATATATATATATATATATATATATATATATATATATATATATATATATATATATATATATATATATATATATATATATATATATATACATTTATACATATATACATATATATATATATATATATATATATATATATATATATATATATATATATATATATATATATATATATATATATATATATATATATATGTATATATGTATATATATATATATATATATATATATATATATATATATATATATATATATATATATATATATATATATATATATATATACTCGTATATAATGTAATACTTGTTCACACTTTTCTTCGTATTACTTTTAAAAAAATCGCTGTCCCCTTCCTTATCTCGAAAAGTAATAATCAAAAAATTTTGAAAAAACTCTGGAATATTCTCCACGGGGTATAGATTGAACGAAAATTATTACGAGTGCATCACTTTTAATAAATTATTTGGTATATAAAAAAAAACAAAATTTCAAGGTCACCAGTTTTCAGTAAAGATTGGAAACAACCTTTGTTGAAAACTCCTTTGAGGTGTGTTTTGTGAAGTCACTGATCATTTTATACCACCCTAACAAAAATTTTTATTTTAAAAAAAACAATCAACGTACGGAACACTAATTGTGCAAGTTCAACTTGCACTTGACCGGTTTTTTTATAATATGTAGTGATACATAGATTACTGTACAGGGTGAGTCAACAATAGAGTAAAGTTCATTATCTCATTTGTTTCGGGATTGACGAAAAAATGTTAAATACAATAGTTTTTTTAGGGATTGTTAAGGTGCAGAGTTTAAAATTATTTTTGAGTATACAGGGTACTTCAAAAAAATGTGGTATATGTTTTTTTTTTTTAAATGGAACTTCCTATTTTCTAATTTATTTTGAAATTCTGCGTAAAATGTTATAACTTTTTTTATTAGTAATGTTATATACCTAAACCTAGTAGTTTTTCTAATATTTCAATTTTTTTTAATACTAATTTTCAATTTTGTAAAAAATTCACTCACTAATCATTTTATACCTCCGTAACAATTTTTTTTATTTTAAAAGCAATTAACGTACGGAACACTAATTACGCAAGTTCAACTTGCACTTGACCGCTTATCATTAATTTTAACTTCACTTGAAAATGGTAAAATAATGAATAAAACACGTCGTAAATAATAAACAATTCTGTTTAGTAAAACTGCATTTTGATTTACTTCTTACATTCGCTGATATGAAACGTTTATCGAACAAAAGCGCTATCTGAGTAAACGTATTGGAAACATTGATCCGAGTTTAAAACTAAAGCATCCTCGAAGAAATAAGTAGTCCCGGTAATAAATTTTTGAGCAGATCCGAAGTTACGATACCCGTTTACACATACATTATTTTAATGGAAAAAACTTCGCATACGATAAAATGTTGCGCTCGATTTCTTTTTTAGTTAACTCTGGAAATATGTTCCACGGACATTATTTTAATTGATTCAAACATAATTTTAGCCATTTTTTACATATTAGGTTTTTTTTCACGCCTCATAATACTCGTATTGATAAATTTTTACCGATTCACGTTTTTTTTTTCCGACGAATTTTTTAAATAACTTTTTTTTTCCAATATAGTACTACCTTTCCTAAATTATCAGAAAATGTTCCTTAATCTCTAAGCTTTCATTTAAGGTACTTTAATACTCATTTTAATTTTAAATTTAATTTTGTTAAAAAGTTATTTTTATTTATTACTAGCGACCCGCCCCGGCTTCGCACGGGTAGTAGAGCATATTATGCCTACATGTTTTGTCTCTCGTAGGATCGCATTAGCTTGATGCGATTTAATAATAAGTATGTAAGTACTTATCTATCTACCTAAATTTTAATAATAAGTATGTAAGTATCTATCTATCTACCTAAACACAAAACAGAAATGCGACCTTGAAATTTTACTCTAAAATATCAAAACCAACGCAATTGCAACCTTCCAACAACACCCAAAAAGAAAACAAATACCTTCCAGTCGTCACCTCCATTCGCTCCAAAAGTCTGTTTATTGTAGGAGGACGCGCTTTTTTTTTTTTTTGTCAAGGAGAAATCCGCCTTATGGATTCTGGAGCAGTTTGCGTCACCATAAGGGTGCCCCAGACTGCTCCAGTTATGTGGGGCTCTCCAACCTGAAGGGATGGCATACCCACTAAAACTCCTTGTGAGCCGGGAAAACCCTTTACTCCTTTTACATGACTGACTTATTCTAATCACTAGATTGTTTAAGTTTGGGCTTAACACTAGGCTAATTCACTCACTAACACTAATGTTCAATTTCGCTCACTAGACTTTACCTAATCCTAACCTAACCTAATTCCTCAATGATGGAGTGTTGTTACAATTTAATTTGTGCGAAAATACTAGAAGGAGTGGCTCAATTAACCTACGGCCTTAACCTTATACTAAGTCAAGGTTGGTCAGTTGTGTCATGAGTTAGTCTAACGTAAGTCTGAGTCTCTTGTCACGTAGACACCTGCAGCCGACCGACCGAACGAGCTGCCGCCGACAAACTAGAGTGATATTACCCACTAGTTTACGGACAACAACTGTTGAATGAATGAATGAGGAGGACGCTCGCGTTATCGCTCGGCTTTTATAGAAACAGTGGGCGATAGCGGGGGGCGCGGCGCGGCGAAGGCGCGGGGGTGGTCGCATCAAGCGAGTCCCGTCATCGGTGTGAGAAACGCGCTTGAATTTATTTTCGCACGCGTTAATTTTTTGCGATAACTCCTAAGATATTCATTTAAATTAAATGGTGTAAAAGATTATAATAATGTGCATGAAATGCTTAAGGTAACTAACGTATTTAAGTTGATAAGGATTAATACTGTATCCGTCTAGATAGCTTTCCAATTACAGCATTGTACGTGACCATTTTTTAGTATTCCGTACGGAACACTTATAAGATCACTTCGGTGTCTATTTGTCTGTCTGTCTGTCTGTCACACCCGATTTTCTCCGAAACTATTTGACATAGAAAGGTGAAATTTGGTAATAATATAGGAATTAATGGCCTCATCAGAGCCATGTAGTTTTGAGAATTAAATTTTGACTTAAGGGGTTAGTTTTGGGGGGTGAAGTCGGAAGTGAAAAAAAAAAATTTTTACTAGGTCATCGAGTGTGGTGTCAAATGAAAGCTTGTGAAAATGCGAGTAAAATATATATATATATATATATATATATATATATATATATATATATATATATATATATATATATATAATATTATACTTGCGCGCACTTTTCTTTGTATTATTTTTAAAAAATCGCGAAAAAATCGCTGTCCCAGGTCTTATCTCGAAAAATACTTACCAAAAAATTTCGAAAAAATTCTGGAATATTCTCCACGGGGTGTAGATTGAACGAAAATTATCACGAGTGCATTACCTTTAATAATTTATATGATATATAAAAAAAACAAAAATTTCAAGGTCATCAGATTTCAGTAAAGATTGGAAACAAACTTTGTTGAAAACTCATTTGGGGTGTATTTTGTGAAGTCACTGATCATTTTATACCTCTGTGACAATTTTTTTTTTTTTAAAAGCAATCAACGTACGGAACACTAATTGCGCAAGTTCAACTTGCACTTGACCGGTTTTATTTAGAAGATAGAATGGGTATCGTAAGCTATCCTTAAAAGATAGATATATGCCATCGCGGACTTTTTTTGTAGATTTATAAAAGAGGAATATCCCACCATGCATTGTTTTGTTATATCTCAAAGGGATTAGGCAGCGTTTTCGATGAAAGCTCCCAGGCGGCTTGACTTTTTCCGACACTTCCAACAATTATCGTTATATTTCAGCCAATTTACACAAAACCTTGACAAATTATATACCTAAACCTTCCTCATGAATCACTCTATCTATTGGTGAAAACCGCATGAAAATCCGTTCAGTAGTTTTTGAGTTTATCGCGAACAGACAGACAGACAGACAGACGCGGCGGAGGACTTTGTTTTATAATATGTCGTGATACATAGATTACTGTACAGGGTGAGTCAACAATAGAGTAAAGTTCATTATCTCATTTGTTTCGGGAATGACGAAAAAATGTTAAATACAATAGTTTTTAGGGATTGTTAAGGTGCAGAGTTTAAAAATTATTTTTGAGTATACAGGGTACTTCAAAAAAGTGTGGTATATGTTTTTTTTTAAATGGAACTTCCTATTTTCTAATTTATTTTGAAATTCTGCGTAAAATTTTATAACTTTTTTTTTATTAGTAATGTTATATACCTAAACCTAGCAGTTTTTCTAATATTTCAATTTTTTTTAATACCATTTTTCAATTTTGTAAAAAATTGCTAGTAGCGCCATTGTTTCTGAAGGTGGAATACTCATAATTGGTACGAGCGTTCTATAAAGATGAAAAAAAAAAGATATATGAAAAGAAGTTTGAGTTAGATGCTACAGGGTTTTCAAAATAAATTTAAACATTTCGACTATTTTAAATTGAAAAAATCGCAAATTTTTAAAATAGCACGCCCTGTATATTATTATTTTTTCTGATAGATTTTACAAAACCCTCCGACTTTTATTATGCATGTTATATACCTATTTCTAATAGTTTTCGATTTATTTTAAATTTTTCAATTTTTATCCTTGTTTTTAATACACTTACGCTATAACAACATAGTTGCCAAGACAAAACAAAAATGTAGGCATTGTCAAATTTTGACATGTCAATTAAGAAAGTAAAAATAGTTTTAATTTGTTGTAGTAAGTGACGTATAAACAATGGAGTGTTTCTTTTGCTAAATGTGGCCCTTTTTTCTTGATTCACCATTTAAATGGTCCAATAAACCGACGTAATAGTAATAGGATAACTTATGCTTCACTTCCTTCCTTTGTTCATCACAGTATTCATCAAGCGATAAAATATAACTTTCAAGATATATCATTTTTTTTTAAATTTAGCAAGTTTTGTTTCTGCATTTTATCAAAAAGTAGTTACTACTCGAACACGTGAAGTACCCCCGGTTAATAGAACAAAATAAAAACTGTTTAAATTAAAAAAATAATACAAACAAAATACCACGTGGATTTCACGGTCTGATTTAAAGGCCCTGAAAACGTCGATTTTACGGGAAATCACGGCTAACATTGATATATTTGATTAGTGCAAATACCCTTTTTTTCTGTTAAAACCAATAAAATCACTTGGACGCACCCTGAAGTATAACAAATACCTTTTTAAATACCGAAAAACGAGATTTCGTACAATTTCGGGTAACATTCTCTACTTTCAAAACATTACTAATTGGTAAAAAAAAACATAAAAGTGATTAATATCTATGCGCTCTTACCTGTAATATTACATTTTTCTCCAAGTCCAAAAAAGAAAAATCACTTTTTTAAATACCGTTTTGTAACGAATGCCGAGAAGAGAAACGAACACTTAAAGCGACGATCAAAATTCTGGTTGAGACTCTGGCGCGCGGGCTGTCAAATGGGTAACGGGAGGGGTCGTATATTGTTCTATGCTTATTCAACATTATTAGGTAGACAATTTTTTTCTACTTTGAACTGAGGAAATCGATTTATGGCCACCTAAAACCCTGAAATACCCCTTGTATATCGTATCAAATTTCTCGAGGAGGACCCAAAAACCAAACTCTTTACAGCGTCTGTTTTAATGTTCCCTTTAGCCCAACTACGACAAATCAGCTTCGAATATTTGGTAGCGTCTCCCTTTAAGCGAACTTTTTGGGCATTAACCTATAGTACCTGGTACCGTTTTAAATATCTATTAATTTTACAATCCCTGTAAATGAACTGTCCTTTATATACTTACTTAAATCATGTTATCACCATGGAATAGTATAGTAAATTCTTAATTAAAGACATTTTGGGTAAAGTTATTTTTTGTATTAAACCGAAAAATATTATAAAAACGTCAGAGACGAATTATGAAATGGAAATTCGAGCTGTAAATTTACGCGATCTTTTCTTTATTGATATTAGTTCATATCCGTTTTAAATGAATGATTTTTTTTTAATTAAAATCGTTCAGTATCAGTTACTCACTAAAAATTCAACTATCTAAACAAGCACGTATTAGACAAGGCGAAATCGGCGCCATCGTTGGAAAAAATTTTCTAATTGAATTTTTTTTCATAACCTTCTTCAGGAGATGCCCCTGAAAGAGGATCAACATGTTGCCGGGCGGTAACCTGGTCCGAATTTGTTTAAAACAAATTTTCTTTAAACAAAGTCCAAAAATTGAAATTTTCGCCCCGGAACAAGTTTTTTTAGGTAAATTGGACCATTTTGAACAAAAAATGTCTCTTGTGAATTTTCTCTAAAATGCGCCGTTTTCGAGATATCGGCGATTTTATGTGCGAGAAAACGCGAAAATGGCCACTTTCACACCTCCCAATATTGGGGTCAAAAATTAAAATTTTCAATGTTGCCAAGTGTCCAAATTAAAGTTTGAGATCTCTTCTACAAATTACCGTAGGAAATATTGCAATATCTTTATTTTTAAACATTGTTTTTTAACAGTTAACAAATTGCGTTCGAGCGCCCGCGGCCGCATCGAAACTGTATACATAGATATATACGCAACGCCCGTACGTAGGCGCGCGGAACTGTATACGCGCTGCAACTCGCTGTAACGTGAAGTATCATGCAAAAGTTCAAACATGCTATTGCTTAAATAAGAGTCGGACACTTTAATAGTTTATTCATTTCTTTTCCGCCCTTACAAGTATGTACATGTGTAATTATGTCTTTTTCTATTAAACGAATTAAATGTGATCATAAGTGCATTTTCTGTGGTAAGTGTGATGATGTTGTACAACAACCAAATTTTGAATCATTTCAAAAAATTCAACAAGCAGCTAATCGTCGGAAAGATGACATAAGTACAAAATTTAACGATTTATATAATCCAAGTAGCAGTGAACAAACTTTTTCTTGGCACAGAAAGTGTTATGCTTCCTATGTAAGTAAAGAAAAAATTGTACGTCGGGAAAATGCTCTCAAAAAACTGGAAGCAGAAAATAATGAAGCTGTTAATAATGAAAAACAGTTATTATCAATTGAACCCGAAGAGAAAGAAAAACCAACATTGCGATCAAAAAGTGTGTCAAAAGCAGAGTGCATGATCTGTGAAAAAATTTATAAAAATAAAGACAGTACAACTTATACACTTTCTGATTATAATGCAGCGGAAAAGCTAATGGCAACAGCTCGTCTTAAAATGGACAAAGTCTATACGAAAATTTGCATATATAGTTCAACTACGTCATTACTAGTTCAAAAGCTAAAGTATCATTCCAAATGTTTACAAGATTACAACTATATTGCTAGTCCGTTAAATAAACCAGTAGGTAGACCAGTAAATTCGCAATCGTCAGGTGAATTTATTAGTGAAGCTTTTGAAAAAGTACTTAAGGATATTGATTTAGCTGATTTTGCTTTTGAACTCACTACTTTAACTAGACGAGTTAATAACTATCTAGAAAACGAAAATTGGATAGATAACAAACATATGAAACAGTTTTTAATTGATAAATATGGAGAAAAAATTGTAAAACTAATGCATGTAATTGCAAAAGCAACAACGTAAGTTGTATACTCATGTGTGGGTGTAATTTAAATATTTGCGAAAATTCTATTAAATATATATAAGTTATATTTCATAAAAATTGTTTTAATTCTTCTACCATCCTAATCGAATATTGAATTTTTATTTATATTCATTTGTTATAATAATTAAATTTGATATAACAATTACTCTTTAATAAATAAATATTTTTTACATACTTTTCAAATATATTAATTTTAATAAGAAATCAAGAAACAAAGCTTTATAGAGCATCGCAGTGCGTATACAGTTCCGTGCGCCTACGTACGGGCGTTGTGTATATATCTATGTATACAGTTTCGATGCAGCCGCGGGCGCTCGAACGCAATTTGTTAACTGTTAAAAAACAATATTTAAAAATGAAGATATTGCAATATTTCCTACGGTAATTTGTAGAGGAGATCTCAAACTTTAATTTGGACACTTGGCAACATTGAAAATTTTAATTTTTGACCCCGATATTGGGAGGTGAAAGTGGCCATTTTCGCGTTTTCC
This sequence comes from Pachyrhynchus sulphureomaculatus, assembly GCA_019049505.1. Taxonomy (NCBI): domain Eukaryota; kingdom Metazoa; phylum Arthropoda; class Insecta; order Coleoptera; family Curculionidae; genus Pachyrhynchus; species Pachyrhynchus sulphureomaculatus. The sequence continues at coordinate 154,114,077 of CM032455.1, read as the reverse complement.
CCTTCTCCCCAAAATCGCACCTAAAATCGCCGATATCTCGAAAACGGCGCATTTTAGAGAAAATTCACAAGAGACATTTTTTGTTCAAAATGGTCCAATTTACCTAAAAAAAAAAAAAAAACTTGTTCCGGGGCGAAAATTTCAATTTTTGGACTTTGTTTAAAAAAAAATTTGTTTAAACAAATTCGGACCAGGTTACCGCCCGGCAACATGTTGATCCTCTTTCAGGGGCATCTCCTGGAGAAGGTTATGAAAAAAAATTCAATTAGAAAATTTTTTCCAACGATGGCGCCGATTTCGCCTTGTCTATATAGGCTATCAAATTTCCGTGACAGATAATCGTAAATAATCTGGGTTGTTCTTGGGAACAACTAGTAGAGTTTCTCAAGAGGCTAAAATTCGAAAATCACTGAATCCAATTACTTTGAATGAATTGAATGAAATGAATAAAATCAAAAATACATAATCTAATAAAATGTATGCTTAATGAAGTAGTTCTATGCAGAAACTCTGTTACGAATATATTTCTCTCTGGATAATAATGGAAATCAGTAGTAAAAAACACTAATTATATAAAAATAGTCAGTTATTTGGTTTATAATACAAAATTAAAAATTACTAGAATGGAATTTGTTCAGTTTAATTACTTTCTTCTACTTCATTTATTTTTATAATAGGAGATGCATTTAAACAACTACCACCATGGCACTGTGAACACGTTACAGGACAATGGAAAAAATCGAATTTCGTGTGTTAATAAATACTGTTTTTTGATGGGAAAAAATACCGTTCAAGCAAAGTAATGGCTGAATAAGTGTTATGGGGACTCTGTCCCTGGAAAATCACGCGGTCGTGCAGACACAAATGATGCTGAACGGAAAACATCAAAAAACCCACAAAATCGTTTTGGACGACCGTAAAGTGAAACTGCCTGCGATTGCTGACACCCTAAAGATATGAAAATAACGTGTTGATCATATTTTGCATGACCATTTGGGCATGAGAAAGCTCTGTTCGAAATGGGTACCGCGTTTGCTCACAGCGAACCAAAAACAACCAACGTGTTGATGATTCTGAGTGCTGTTTGGACCTGTTTAAGCGCAATAAAAGGGATTTTTTCATGCGATATGGATGAAACATGGATCCACCACGATACACCAGAATCAAATCGGTAGTTAGCTGAGTGGACAGCAGCTGGTGAAAGTCGCCCGAAGCCGGCTGGGAAGGTCTTGGCGTCTGTATTTAGGGATGCGCATGGAATAATTTTTATCGACTATGCTGAGAAGGGAAAAACAATCAATAGCGAATATTATATAAAGTTACTAATGCGTTTAAAGGCCGAAATCGCAAAGAAACGGCCCCGAATAAACAAGAAAAGAGTGCTCTTTCATCCAGACAATGCACCGTGTCACGAGCCAATGGTCGATGGGAAAATGGCATAAATTGAAGTTCGAACTGCTTCCTCATCCACTGTATTCTCCAGATTTGGCCCGAGCGACTATTATCTATTTGCAGACTTCAAAAAAATGCTCGCGGGAAAGAAATTTGGCTCCAATGAAGAAGTTATCGTTGAAACTGAGGCCTATTTTGAAGGCAAAGACAAATCCTTCTACAAGGAAGGTATAGAAATGTTAGAAAAGCGTTGTACTGATTGTATTGCTCTTGAAGGAGACTATATTGGTGAATAAAGTCGAATTTTGCAAAAAAATGTGTTTTAAGTAGCTAGATCAAAAACTTTCAGCCTACGTGTTAATTAAGTGTTACAAATGTTATTTGCAATAAAAGATTATCCTTTCAATTTCACTGTATTTCCTAGTGGTTACAGATAACATAATAACAACAAGAATAACGAACTTCAAATAAACTCTCTTATAAGTTCCTAAATAAGAGAAATCGGTATCCTTAATAAAGGATTCTCTTATTTTGTTTCAATACTGCGCAAGCTTCGAATGGTGAGCGCATGCTTCAAATAACGATAATAGTTGAGTCTTAATAGGTCCGTTCCAAGCTTAAATTAGAAACAGATTTCCAGCAATTTGCAAATCGTGTTTATCGCGCATGTCTGTAAAATAGTGACTTCTGATTAATTTTTTTATATGGATGGTTGGAACAGCTGATAATTTACTTGACGTGTGAATAAATATAACCTAACAAACTTAGGCCGTCGAATCTTTGAATCTTGCTTTGAATAACCATAATTTTTTTTTATTTACAAGGCTAAGCATAAAAGTCAAAATGGATCTAGAAGGTATGTGATAAGGTTAATGTGTAAATATATCCAACATTACATATTAACGGTATAATTAATAAATCATTCCAAATGTTGGAATTTGTGAGATGTTCTCACGACTTTCGTGGTGTCCAAGCAATACAAGCCGTTTTAAAATACTTTTATTCAAAGCTTCCTCTTTGTCGGATTATAGGTTATGTTGCAAGCAAAATCAAAATAGTTGCAATATGCATGCGCCAAATTATTAGTTAGAAGATAATCCGCAAACTGTTCTGATAGTTTTCAAACAGGTTTGAATTTTAGTTGGAACATAAAACTAATAGTTTGCTAACCGTTAGTAACTTTGGTTGGAACGCAATTAACTTACTGTGCAGAATCTCGACTGTAAGAAATTGTTTCTGATGCAGGTTGGAACGAATTTCTTCCCGTTACTACTGCGCAAGCTCCAGACGCACAGTGTGTCGACTAGTACAAGTTAGCTGGACAAAATTATTTTTTCACTTATTTCAATTGTTTATGTATATTCTAGGCATATTAAGTTATTTTAAGAAAAGATTCATCGCGTTGGTTTTTTTTATGGGCGTGGCTAATTTTTTCCCCTAAATTAGTCAGCTACGCAGACATATTTAACGATAACTCGGGAACAACTTGTCAGATTTTTATAAATAAAACATTAAAAAATGCGTAACAAAATTTTATTAAAGTTGATTGAATATTATTTTATTGTATCTTTTATCGTTTTGGAGTTATTCGGAAATTAATGGAGAGAAAAAATTTTTTTTCGTGTAAAATTCATTGGTTGGCACGAATTTCTTCCCGTTACTACTGCGCAAGCTCCAGACGCACAGTGTGTCGACTAGTACAAGTTAGCTGGACAAAATTATTTTTTCACTTATTTCAATTGTTTATGTATATTCTAGGCATATTAAGTTATTTTAAGAAAAGATTCATCGCGTTGGTTTTTTTTATGGGCGTGGCTAATTTTTTTCCCCTAAATTAGTCAGCTACGCAGACATATTTAACGATAACTCGGGAACAACTTGTCAGATTTTTATAAATAAAACATTAAAAAATGCGTAACAAAATTTTATTAAAGTTGATTAAATATTATTTTATTCTATCTTTTTATCGTATTGGAGTTATTCAGAAATTAATGGAGAGAAAAAAATTTTTTTCGTGTAAAATTCATTATTTTTTTCGGTAAAAAAGCGCAATAACAAAAGAAAAACAAAATATTATTTTTGATTATGTTTTATGTTTATGTTTTGTTTAATAAGGCTTGCAAATTTATCTCAGCACGAGTTTCTGTTATAGCAATGTGCTCCTCTGCAGGGTAACAGGCCTGTTTGGACTTTTTTAAACTAAAATATGACGGAAACACATTATGCCCCGCCTTCATGGACCACTTCCTAGTTTGTTTGTAAGAATGCGTTGTTGACTTAGACTCTATATAGTAAGCTAAGGCTTCGTCACTACTTAATTGCCTAGGATTAACGGAACTGGTATTTTTAGACTTAATAATATTATCTGGGCTCTCACTAATGTCTCTAATCACATTGGCAATTTTCCTTTGCCCTGCTGAACGCACAGCAATTTCGGCAGCAGTCACCCAATTCACTGACACTTCGGGATTCTACGAGATCCACGACGCGACGTTTCTTCGTCTTAAACGACGATTCCTCGAAATCTTTGCGAGGTCTTCCTGCAGGAGTCACATTCTCACTTGATGTTGAAGGTTGTAGCGCAAAAGAACTCGCAGTAAACTGTATGCTGCATCCAACCAATTCTTATTTTTAATTAAAAAACGCTCCTTCGACTTTCCTGAAGCCAACCATTTGGCACCAAACTTATTAGACAAAGTTGGAAATCTTCAACTTTATTTCTTTTTGGCTGCTTTCAGTAATGTCACCACAGTGAAATTTTGAAGAAAGAAAGTCATATACACGCGAGTTTTTTTTTCATTTTTCGTGTGTTTCAACCACTCCTCAAAAAAGGCTACCCTTGAAATAGAGTAAACGTGTTCTGGAAAAAAAAAAAAAAAAAACATGTTGTACTGAAGTGTGCTAAACAATATGTGTATTTTTACGAAGAATAAAGTTATTTCTGAGTAATATTTAAAAACTAGCCCGGATAGAGGCGAATGTCTGTATATTCTGAACTTTCAAAGTTTTTTTTTTTTTAAAACACGCTAAAATATATAGGCTATTTAAAAAAAATACTAAAAATTCAAATTAATAGATTCTGATTAAAAAAAAAATATACATTAAAAAATAGTACTTACCCTCAGTATTAATATTCATCACAAAAACTTTCACAATATTACAATATGTCACTATAAGATGTGCACGAAAGTGTCGCTAAATTGCAACTGATTGATTGAAAGAGCTGCAATAAACTCATTACCTGACTTCTGACCCTTATGACTCGCCACTTGCAAATTTGATAAACAACCTTTTCTCGGAATTCGAGGTTTGGTGGTGTTGTTTACGTTTTGCAAATAAGATTTCCTGGAAATCATAACATGAATTTTGTCCACCTAACATGTTCTACGCGACACACTGTGAGACGGTGGGCGGTTGCTTCAAATAAAGATAAAGACAGTGACCTACCAAAATATGCGCTGCAAAATCTCTCATCAAGAATGTTAATATGTCACTTAAAGCAAATTAATATTCGTTAACAGAAAATAATCTATTAAAAAGTTCCTTTTTCTCTATAAAACTCTTCCTAATAGTTGGTAGGTAAATATTTCATTCCAAATCCACTGAAAAATTTATAACTCGAGGATATTAATCTTTTGCAACAGTTCTGAGCATTTTAAAAATCTGTTTACGATATCCTATTAAAAATTTAATAACGTTTGCTTACGATAATATTTTATTGAGTAAATATCCTATCCAATAGATAGATGGTCTTAACAAATTTAATTATATTTTAGTTTATATTCTGCATAGCTATAACTTTTATCTATTAATTTTTTTAAGGTTCTTAATAATAACAGCTGTAAAACGGGGGTTGAAAATGACTTGACTACGATGCAAGAATGTTGCAGATTTTATTAAAATATATATTGTAACATTCATTTTTTCCTAGATTTTAAGACCATGTAATGTTACTGATTTTTCACTTCAAATTGTACTTATTTTCATTTTTATATCGAACGGTATATTAAACAGAGATTCCAAGACGTTCGGTATATACTGTGCAGTGCGGGTTCCTGACCGAATCTACCGCTACGCCGCGATTGGTGAAATGTGTGTATCCGCAGTTTTGGTTCCGGCGGCGCCATATAACCGGCAGAGTTTGCATGGTTTATTTAAGGCTCCGAGAAACGACGGGCTTGGCTAATTTCCATCCAGCCGCCGAGTGGCGAATTTCCATCCAGCCGCCGAGTAGGCGAGGCTAACTGCATCGGAGCCGCCAAGGAGGCTTCCTTCGACTGAGCTAGAAAAAAAAGCTCATAACAACCATCATGCGAGCTAAGTAAAGCACCAGTTTCTTAACGAAAAGCCGTAGTGGGCTCTCTAAGTGTTTGCTAAAAAAAGTGAAATCGGTCGTATTCCATCAAAGCAGGAATAAGAACAGTAAGTTACCAAAGCATACTCCAATTGACCTGTCCCTGAGTAGTGCCTTAACAGTAATTTAAAACTGACTAAAAAGTGAAGTGAAAAGCACCATTTTTCGTCTTCGGGGGTTGTCATAGATCAGAATTTAAATGTAATAACTACTAGTTAGGCTAGAATCTTTTTATAGGACTGCAAAGGTTAGAACTTTTTATTTTTATATAAAAACTTGAATAAATTTTCTTTTTGTTGATTAAAGCTAGTGTCTCACTGAATACCTATTTTTCTTTTCAGGATAAGAAAAGTCGTACTAATATAATTCTTTTTAGTAATATCTGTAAAACCCTTCAGTATTTTTTCATTTTTTTAACTGAAGTTAGATCTTTTTCTATTTTAAAATGAATGGTGCCCAAAATTTGTACGACTGAAGCCTTTTTTTAAAAAATAGAAAATAATTCCAAAAAGACGTAAAACAATTATCTCTTACCCATATTTCTCTACCAAGGAAAACTGAGCTAGTGTTTCTTTAATTTCTTTAGTTCTTTTAAAATCATTAGTCACTCAATTCATTACCAGAAATTAAAGTGGGGCGCAATTAAACACCTTTTCAAACGGTACAAAATGACGCCTCAAAAAGCGGGTAAGTTCACACCTTACAATATAATGGATAGCAACGTGGTGTTAGGAATTTCACTGAAGATAAAACACAGGTTAGTGTGGCAGAAACGCAAGGAAAGAAAGAGTTGAGTGTCTCATTTTGAGAAAAGCCGCTCTAGCCATTTCAATGCGAACTCGTACCTCAACTTCAGGATTCAAATCATTAGTTACCCAACACCCTACGTATTTAAATTTGTTTACTTGTTCTATCAATTGATAGTAAACACGAATATCTGTTTGCAACCTGGATGTTCTTGAAATGACCATTACTTTCGTTTTATTAACGTTTACTTTCATGCCTAAAACATCGCCTTCCCTAGATATACTGTTCATAAGACGCTGAAGTCCATCCCGCTGTATCTGCTATAATAACGGTATCCTTAGGTTGTTAATGATTTTGCCATTAACTTTGATACCATCTGTGGCATTCTCTAAGGCCTTCTGGAATATGTACACAGAGTGTAGATAAAGCGGGGAAAGAACACATCCTTGACGAACACCTCTTTTTACTCCTATTTCCTCAGTCTCTATGCTAATTACTCGTATTGTCGCCACCTGATCCTAATCTAGGTAAGTAATGAATCTGATGTCATTTTCGTTAAAGTCCATATTTTGAAGCATTTGTATTAATTGTGGATGCTTGACTCGGTCAAATGCTTTTTCATAGTCGATAAAACACAAATAAACGTCCTTCCTTTGATCTTTACATTTCTGTAAAAATGCACTCAGCCCGAAAGTACTTCTCGAGTTCCAAATCCTTGTCTAAATCCGAATTACTCTTCGCTAACATCTTGTTCGCATTTGTTGCGTATTCTATGGTGAATGATCTTAAGCATTACTTTCAAAGCGTGGCTCATTAGGCTTATAAGACGATACTGTTCACATCTGTTCGACATTTGGCTTTTCAGGTAATGGTATGAACATAGATTTAAGCCACTCCTTTGGTGTAGTTCCTGTACTGTAGATGGAATTTATGCAGCCGCACAAGATAGAAATATTTTCTTCATTTAAAAGTTGAAACATCTCCGCACAAAGATTGCCAGGTCCAGGAGCCTTTCTAATTTTTGCATGTTTTATTGCATCTCTAACTTCTGCTGGGAGTATATTTAAAGAAATTTCGTCTGTAATGAGTTCTGGTAATTCTCTGTCGTTATCAAAGGTTTTTTAATGCATTGCAACACGAATATCTGTTTGCAACCTGGTTGTTCTTGAAATTACCATTACTTTCGTTTTATTAACGTTTACTTTCATGCCTAAAACATCGCCTTCCCTAGATATACTGTTCATAAGACGCTGAAGTCCATCCGCTGTATCTGCTATAATAACAGTATCCTTAGGTTGTTAATGATTTTGCCATTAACTTTGATACCATCTGTGGCATTCTCTAAGGCCTTCTGGAATATGTACACAGAGTGTAGATAAAGCGGGGAAAGAACACATCCTTGACGAACACCTCTTTTTACTCCTATTTCCTCAGTCTCTATGCTAATTACTCGTATTGTCGCCACCTAATCCTAATCTAGGTAAGTAATGAATCTGATGTCATTTTCGTTAAAGTCCATATTTTGAAGCATTTGTATTAATTGTGGATGCTTGACTCGGTCAAATGCTTTTTCATAGTCGATAAAACACAAATAAACGTCCTTCCTTTGATCTTTACATTTCTGTAAAAATGCACTCAGCCCGAAAGTGCTTCTCGAGTTCCAAATCCTTGTCTAAATCCGAATTACTCTTCGCTAACATCTTGTTCGCATTTGTTGCGTATTCTATGGTGAATGATCTTAAGCATTACTTTCAAAGCGTGGCTCATTAGGCTTATAAGACGATACTGTTCACATCTGTTCGACATTTGGCTTTTCAGGTAATGGTATGAACATAGATTTAAGCCACTCCTTTGGTGTAGTTCCTGTACTGTAGATGGAATTTATGCAGCCGCACAAGATAGAAATATTTTCTTCATTTAAAAGTTGAAACATCTCCGCACAAAGATTGTCAGGTCCAGGAGCCTTTCTAATTTTTGCATGTTTTATTGCATCTCTAACTTCTGCTGGGAGTATATTTAAAGAAATTTCGTCTGTAATGAGTTCTGGTAATTCTCTGTCGTTATCAAAGGTATTTTTAATGTATCGAGCCCATTCTTCTTCCATTTCCTGACATTGTTCTTCCATCCACTTTTCTTTAGCATTTCTTATAAGCTTTCGAATCTGTTTATTGATCTCTTTATATTTAGTTTTTCTTATTGTTTTTATACTGTCTTCTTTCATCCATAAGTCCCAATACTTCCTGGGTCATCCATTCTCTTTTCGCTGTTTTTGTTGACATATTAAGTTTTTCTTTGACACAGATATTTTTAAATGACTCCAATGTGGTTTCGACTAATAGCAAGTGGACTACTGAAATTGTTTGACTTATTTCTTGGTTGAGTGTTTCATTTACTTGCGATCGAATTTCTGGGTTCCTCAGCAGTCGAAAGTTGGGTTCTACATTTTTTGCAGTTTGAATATGCTTCAGTTTGATGTTAATTATGCCGGTCAGAAGGACATGGTCAGACTCGATGTCGGCTCCAGGATATGTTTGAACTCCCCGAACCCCATTCCTATAGCGCTTATTTGCCAATATGTAATCCATTTGGCTCCGAACTACATTACCGTTATGGTCTCTGGGGGATATCCATGTATACAGTCTTCTCTTAGGCAGCGTGAACCATGTAGTCATGACCACTAAACTCTCTTCTTGACAAAACTCGATAAGGTTTTCACCACGCGCATTTCTTTCGCCTAGCCCATATTCCCCCATGACATCCCCCACAGCCCCTGTTCCTACTTTTGCAATGAAGTCGCCCATGATAATATTTACTTCGTTTTTTTTAGTAACATTTAAGAGTTGTTTTAACTGGGCATAAAATTGTTGAACTTCCACTTCACTTTTATCTGATGTAGGAGCATAAACCTGTATTATATTTATATTTTGTGGATGGGCTCTCATTTGGAGGAGCATGACCTGGTCAGATAGGGGCACAAAGTTGAGTACTGTCCTACTACTGCTTACTTTATTCAATACTAGCCGTGCCCGCGCTCCGCTCGCGTGGGCTTGATTCCCATTATTTCTCCTTATCTCCCATTATATCTCCTTATCTCTCTTTATTTCTACATGATTTTCATTATTTAGGCTTATCTCTGCTCATCTCCCATTATTTCTCCCTTATTTCCCATTATTTCTCCTTATCTCCCATTATCTCACCTTATATCCCATTATCTAGGGATATCTCGACTTATCTCGCAATATTTCTCCTTATCTCCCATTATTTCTCCTTATCTCCCATTATCTCACCATAACTCCCATTACCTAGACTTATCTCTACTTATCTCCCATTATTTATACTGATCTCCCATTATCTCACCTTATCTCCCATTATCTAGGCTTATCTCGACTTATCTCGCAATATTTCTCCTTATCTCCCATTATGTCTCCTTATCTCCCATTATCTCACCATAACTCCCATTACTTAGACTTATCTCTGCTTATCTCCCATTATTTCTCCTTATCTCCCATTATTTATACTTATCTCCCATTATCTCTCATTATCTAGGCTTATATCGAATTATATAGAACATATCATATGTATAAATTTATAAAAACACGTAAATCGGATAAGGGGTTTTCAAGAGCTAAATGGACAGACCGACAGACAGAGATACGTTACATTTTATATATATTATATTCTTTGCAACATGATATTGTTCCATATTTAATGGTGTAGGCAGTGTATTGCAAGAGAAACGCGCTAGCGACAAACTTTTTACCGACTTCATTCACTATTATCGTCACTGCTTATTCTTTATGTTACCTAACGCAATAAAATATATCCTATAACCTGGCCAGAGAACATATGTATGTTTAAAAAAAAAAGTACCTAAATCGGATAAGTGGTTCTCCAGTGATAAGCGCACTAACGGACAGACAGACAGACAGACGCCAGACAGAGATACGTTGCATTTTATATATATTATAGATGTAATAAAATGTATATCTATAACCTAGTCAGAGAATATACGTATGAATTTAAAAAATTACGTAAATCGGATAAGTGGTTCTCGAGGGATGAGCGCACTAACGGACAGACAGACACACAGAGAGACGTTGCATTTTATATATATATATATATATTATAGATATAGATTATTATTATTATTATATAACCTGGCCAAAAAATATAAGTATGAATTTAAAAAAAAGACACGTAAATTGGATAAGTGGTTCTCGCGTAATAAACGCACTAATGGACAGACAGTCAGACAGAGAGACATTGCATTTTATATATATTATAGATTATAGATATTCTCTGCTACATAATATTGTTCGATATTTAATGGTTTAGACTGTGTATTACAAGGGAACGCGCTAGCGGCAAACTTTTTTCCGACTTCATTCACTATTATCGTCACTGCTCATTCTTTATGCTACCTATCGTAATAAAATATAGCCTATAACCTGGCCAGAGAACATATGTATGTTTTAAAAAAAAAGTACGTAAATCGGATAAGTGGTTCTCCAGTGATAAGCGCACTAATGGACAGATAGACAGACAGACAGAGAGACGTTGCATTTTATATATATTATAGATAACTGCCACGCCGTTGTAGTGGTTTGGATCATAGTTACCAGAATAGTACATAGTGTAGTTACCAATATTGATTGGTCTTTCCCGCTTTCGGCCATCGTACTTCACTAACACCTAACATACTGATATTTAGCCGTTCCATTTCTCTGATGATATTGTGTGTTTTTCCACTCGTACAGAGACTTCTTGCATTCCATGTGAGAATCTTTATGTTCGAATTCTTATAATTATTTTGTTTATAAGTCGTCTCTGTAAAGCAGTAAATACCAAGTACAGATACCGCACCGACAAATCAGAGAGTTGCCTAGGCACATTTTGACGTACTTGCGGGAGCCAGCAGGCTTTGTTTTGTGGCGACATGTTGTTCCACATCTATGTCTTTCTGTGGTTCTTGCGTTTTTGGTTTAGAGTGACAACAGCGAAGATTTCTTTTACTAATTACATTTTGTTTTGTAACAGGTGGGCGCTGATTTTTTTAAGAGTAAGAGAAGGTATTATTTTTAACTTTTCCCGAGTCTTTTGACAGTATAACTTCATTAAAAAAAACTGATCAGCCTTCAATAAGTTTTCTTAAATTCGAAATTTAATAAGATGGTCTAGACATAGGACCGATATCCATGAGTAAATTTATACCTGCCAGCGCGATGTAATTAACAAAGTTTACTTATAGTCTTTAAAAGTTAAATTAAAACGGTAAATTAAAATTAGATTTTTTTTTGAGTGGAAAAACCAATTAATTTCTTAAGATAAAACTTCTTTTGTTTTCTTGGAAATCAACATAAATAATGTAATACAATCTCGATTCATTTTCTATCAGGTTAGATTTTGTCAGATGAGATCGCCGAGAGATTCAGTCAAGATCGTCTTTAACATTTTCAGTTGTGCATCACTTTCCTTTCATCAGCAAATCGAGTCCAGGGAAGAGAACGAAGTTACAGGCTGTTAAATTTTGTGAGTACGGAGGATTATCCAAACCACTAATTTCGTTTGTTCTCGAAAACGGTTTTGCAAGTCTGAACAGACGATATTCCATCACGAATAAAAATTCTTTGTTAGGAAATTTGAATACTTACAAACAGTCAAAACATTCCGCACAGCTTATTTTGGAATCTCCCATTCATTTTTAATCAATCCCACAAATGGTATTTTTTTTTTGATAAAATCAGGTACTTATGTGATCTTTACTTTGCTCAACATATTTGTAAACGTCTCGACTTTTCTGTTTCAACCTTTAAATTTCTTTGTTGGTCTCGTAGTTAATGTAGCATTAAATTAGCAATTTGCTATCGTAGTATACCGTAATACGAAGTGGAAATCCACCTTGACGAATCACTATCTATCGAGGAAATTGTGAGGGCCCTTAAGAAATTAAAAAATAATAAATCTCCTGGTGAGGACGGAATCTGTGCAGAGGTGCTGAAGGCTATTTCTGATAACTCAATATTCAGCCTTAAAACACTGCTCGACTTTATTTAGCAATAAGAAGTCCGGCAGGACTTTCGCGATTACCTGATAATAAACATTTATGAGAAAAAGGGATATCATTCCGACTGTGGAAATTATAGAGGAATGTATCCCTCCTTTTCTTTCTGGGAAAGGTTCTTGCATGAGTCATGGCCAATAGATTGCTCCCATATATTGATAAACTTTCGCCGCAGACGCAAAGTGGTTTTAGACCAAATCATTCTACGGTGGATATGATATTATCCCTTCGTCAACTACAGGAGAAAGTTATAGAACAGCAACAAACGCTGCATGTTGCCTTTGCAGATGTGACAAAGGCATTCGACATCACAAAATTATGTCTTGCTTTGGCATTTCTCCAAAATTTCTGGCGATTTGTAAAAGCCTGCTTACAAACAATATGGTCAAGGTTTGTCTCGATGGGGGAGTTATGGATACCTTCCAGTGTCACACGAGAGTAAGACAAGGTTTTTTTTTTTATGGGTCTAGCATGCTGTAGGGAGATCCCTAAAGCGCTACAGGAGCGGCACGTGTGCGGAAAAAGCGATTCACGTTGCTCTTGGATCGCTGTAAATTGTACTCGGTGGGAAACACAGTCCTGGGCAAATTATTCCAAAGGGATGATGTTCTCCATATAAAAGACTGCTTGAAAAGCGTTGTACGAGGAGTAACAAGCTGAACCTCATATGGATGTGAAGTATCAGCGCGACGTGTATTTCTAACATGCACCGCTCCGGGAGGAATTAAACGGGCCACATCCTCCGAACACTTTCCATGGAAATACTTGTAGAATAGGTTCAAGTGGCCAACCGTTCTTCGATGTTCCAGTGAATCAAGGCCGCCGGTCAGTTCCGGGTCTCCAATCAGACGAACAGCTCTTCTCTGAATAGAATCCAACAAATGCAGTGTATGTTTGGGAGCGGAGCCCCAAACATGGGAGCAGTATTCCATAGTTGGTCGAATTTGAGCTTTGTAAAGAATTAACAATTGTTGTGGAGTGTAAAGCTTTCTGGTTCGAAATAATATTCCCAACTTTTGAGAAGCTTTCCTTGCTATGCCGGCAACATGCCCATGCCAGGACATATTTGCTCCCAATTTAACGCCTAACCAATTGAGTGACGATGTTAGAGGAATGGAGTGCCCCGCCAAAATTATGTCGGGTTCAGCAACGTTAACTTTTTTAGAAAAAACTGCCGCCTGGACTTTTGTAGCGTTAAATTCCACTTGGTTACTGTCACCCTAAGATAGGATTTCTTCCAGGTCTTTGTTAAGTCGAACAACTTCCCGCTGTCTGCGGACACTCGCCTGAGCAGCCGATGTCCGAGCGTTCAAAATGAATGAAGAGATAAGCGTACTGTCATCTGCAAAGCTGTAGATTGGATTTTTGGTCTTTTGATCGTTAATGTAAATGGTTTCGTCAAAAATTTCTTTACATTTGTTCCAGGCACGAACAAAGGTGTTACGATTTTCAAGGTTGTGTTCTACCACTTCTATTCAATATCTTAATGGCAGCTCTTTCCATAATTGTGGATAAAAAGAGAAGGATGTTGAAATTACTTATAAACATGACGGGAGCCTATTAAATCTGTCGTCTCTATTGAGAGTTGTGTGTGGGTGCTCGTCGGCAGGGTGGTCAAAGACGAATGGATATAATTTTTCTGGGTTTCTCCTGTGTCGATTTATTAAGAGATGCTGACTTTTGCCGATTATCCCGCCGGCTTCTTCAGGGCTTGTTCCGAGAAATAACTTCTTCAGACGCTACATATATATATATATACATATATTGTGAGAGTTTAAGGCACGTAGTGGAGGTTGTTATTATTTTATGTTTCCGTAGAATGTTCAAAATACACTCTGTGACATTCTTAATATAATCGCAAGAGACTGATCTGTTTGACTTCTAGTCTTCCGAGATAACGGGGGAGATGGATGTTTCACATAAATATAGTGGAATTTTACTTCCAATTGAAAAAATATATGACTAGGGGACAGAGATTTTTCACAAAAATAGAACCCTTTCAAACTGTGGAATTTTAAAAAATTTTCATCAACAAAAAGGACCCTTTTCTACATCCATAGGGGTTGGGGGGGCCATATGTATTCTGTTCGCCTCGTTGACTACGCCCCACGTTATATTGTCTTATAAATGAATGTTTTCTGTTAGATTACTATTATTATGATTATCAGGGGCTTGGACAGAGCGTATATAAACATACACTCAATAGAGTAATTCAGTCATTCTTCTTCATTCTTTCAAAACAACTCAGCAGTTTAGTAAATATGTAAATATGTTAAGTTTGTGTGGTCGTTTGGTTGCCGTACGTCTTTGTTCGCTACACAGAGGACATAGTTAGTAAATTGTGGATAAACAAGGAGCATAAATATTTGGGTCACCGCGAACACTGCAAGCACGTTCCTAACCCAGATAATTTGTCTGCCTTGGGATAACTAGAGTAGCGCTTCTTTGTAGGAAATTTGTTGCTTAAATTTTAAAGTACAGGGCTCCGTAAGGATGTTATAAGAAATAATATTATTATTAATGTGAATTTTAAATTGTAAAATGTATTTTAATGAAGTTAAGCAGCAGAAAAAACATATATTATTAATGAAATATCTAAAAATCAGTATCAACCAGTACATGCCAAAAATATTAAATAAAGAGTTAAGACGAAATGTTGAAACTCGGAGTGATTGAAGAATCAAATAATCCTTGGTGTTCTCCAATCTTATTGGTGAAAAAGGCCGATGGACAGTAACGGTTGTGCTTTGACGGACGAAAGCTCAACGATGTCAGCAAATTTGATAATTATCCACTACCGAACATCGACAGAATTTTGACATCACTCAGGAATGCTAAGTATGTGTCCTCGATAGACGTTAGAAAGGCTTTCTGGCAAATTCCTCTAGACCAGGGGTGCTCAAACTTGAACTGCTGGCGATCTACCTCAATATTGTTAAACTACGATCGATCGACTCTGAGAGGCTGCAAGTAAGGATTGTCGTCTAGGTAGGGTGTATCGTGGCATAGATATTAGTTTTCCGCACAATATGCATTTTTTTAGTCAAGGTAAGTGTAGCTCTGCTCTAAAATGTCAATGAAAAAACTCATAATTATTCAAAATTGCGAGTTTATTGGTTCTTACAAAAACAAACGAGTTCTAGTGTCTAAACTTAACTAAAGAGTGACTTCGGATGTTGAAGCGTGGCACTGCATGTCCTCAGCATACTTTTCATAAGATGGTACGTAATTACCGAGTGCTAATCGCAAGCATGATGACATATGTTCTTCAGTTAGTCGATTGCGATATTTTGACTTAATTATCTTCATTTCAGAAAATGCAGACTCGCACAAGTAAGTTGACCGAAACATTGCCGTCAGTTGAAGGGCGATTTGCCTTAGATTCGGATATTTATCTTCAGATATAAAACACCAGAATTTTGTATCAGATGCTGTGGCTTTGAGATGTATATCTGATATAATCTGCACTAACACATTTTCAACAGAACATGAGTCCATGTTAAACTCACTTGCTATTTCAGTAGCTAATTCCTCAATGTTTTTACACGAAAAAGGATAACTCATAAATGATGCGATATTTGCCAATTTACTGAAATCATAAAACCGTATTTCGAATTGGCCCAAAATATTTGATAATTCTGCCTCATAAATATCATAATTCAACTGAGGAATCCTTGCTTTCAAAGACGGAAAATTTTTCAGATCCTTTCTTTTCAGTTGATCTATCATAAGTTGTAATTTACTTTTGAATGCGTTTATTGCGCTAATCATCTCAATAATAGTTTTTCCTTTACCTTGAAGCTCCAAATTAATGGTGTTTAAATGCATTGTGATGTCTGTCAAAAATGCCAAATCAGTCAGCCATTTTCCGTTTTTTCAGCATCTGAGTGTCATCACCTCTTTCGTTCAGAAAACCTGTTATTTCGGGCAATAATTCTTGAAACCTTTCTAGGAATTTCCCGCGACTCAACCACCTGACGTCCGTGTGAAGAACTAAATCAGTGTGTTCAGCTGACTCACTATCTTCCAACTGCAATTTAAAGAGCCGTCGTTGCAAGCTACGTGCACGGATAGAATTCACAATTTTTATTGCAATGCCCATAATCTCCTCCATGTTTAGAACTTTTGAACACAAAACTTGTTGATGTATAATGCAATGGAAGGAGAAAAATGAAGAGAAATCATCATTAGCTCGACACAATGCCACAAAACCGTTTTTATTTCCAGTCATTGCTGGTGCTCCATCGGTTATAATGCACACTAGTTTATATTTGGTAGCTTGTAGTTTGTTACAAAATTGAAGAAAACGTCATATATATCTTCGCCACGGGTCTTTCCTTTCAGAGGAATGGTGGATTCGTCGAACTGTAAAGAAAAGTATGTACATTCCATGATATCATGTTTTAGTTTATCTGCCATGTCCTGACTCATGACTTCAACACGCCTTGTGACAGTCGGACGAGATAACTGAAGTTCTCTAATAGCAGACATAATCTCTGTTTTATTTTTAAAATCTCCAAATAAAGTCTCACCCGCTTTAATAAATGCCTCCTTCACAACCAGTCCATCATCAAATGGTTTCTTGTGTTTCGCCTCGCCAATATATGAGATATTTTAAATGACGCGATCGTTGCAGCTTTTGATTGTTTGGTTGGTCTTGTGAACACGGTTTGTTCTTTTTTCAAACAAGTTGTCAAATCACGTACTTTTCGTTTTCTTAATTCACTCTGTGACGGAAAATCCTTTTCATAGTTTTTATGAACCGTTTTATGATGCCTCTCTAAGTTCCCACGCTTAGGTATTGCAACTGACGCCCGGCGAATGAGACAAATACACTTATCCTTTACCATACAAAAGAAAAATTCTTCCTCCCAATCGTTATTAAAATGATAAGTTTTACTTTTCTTCGCCGTACTCATTTTGGACTATTTATTAATAAATTTTGTATCGATGTATCGCCTTCAAGTTACAACTCAGACTGACTCCTAATCCTGCAGGCGCAACATTTATATCAGCGCGAAGGAAGTCTCGAATGTTCCCGTCAAACAAGCTGCCCGAAGTTTCTAGAAAAATCTGCGGGAATCAAAAACGCAGCTTTTCTTTGACAAGTACCTCGCGTTCTTTTGATAAAGCCGCCTTTTGCCGCTAGCAGGGGATTATTACGATCAAAGAAAGTGATGAGGGGGGTTATTCTGGCCTAATTGTGGATCGAATAAATTCTAGTAGTTTATTCATTACATTTTGTTTTAGTTACCTAAAACAAAATCTGTGAATAGTTTTATATCGGAATTTTTTTCTCGAGATCGACTCAAAAAGCACTCGCGATCGACCGTTTGAGCATCCCTGCTCTAGACGAATCTTCTAAGGAAAAAACCTCTTTTGCAGTCGTAGGTCGAGGTCTATTCCAGTTCGTTACTATACCGTTTGCTCTAAAAACGCTGCTCAAACTCAGCAACGTTTAGTGCATGCTATATTTGGTCCAAAATACGAGCCAAATATCTTTACTGATCTATTGAAAGAGGTCGGACTAACAATAAATTTAAGCAAATGTGATTTTTTCAAAACATCACTAAAGTTTTTAGGCTATATAGTAGGCTCAAATTCTTTGCGTACCGATCCGGATAAAGTAGCAAGTATGGTTAATTATGCAGGACATACTACTACTACAGAAGTTTGTAGGTGTGTAGGCGTTATCAAATTCTTATATATTAGACCATCCCCTTATAATTTCTTATAAAAGGCACGGATAGGTAGCTCAGCCACACAAAAAAAAGTTCATTACCACGAACCAAAATACATGGATCTATTGTATTTTTTGACGCTGAACTCGAATCCGTAGTTAAAAAAAAATTATCGTGTCAGTTTTTTTTGGCCAAAAAATGAAATGGGGTAAAATTATAGTAATAATGTAATGACTCTTAATGAAGTGTGAAAAATAGTAGATATTTTATAGTATAGAGAAGAGAATACGAAGCATATGAATGCCGGTTTATTATATTCTATTGATTTTTCGCTTATCTGCCTTATTAGGAACATCGCGTCTGTACATGACCTTCCAGATCTGAAACCCTGCTGTGTTCTTGGTATAGACGTTTTATAAAAAAAATTTCTACCCTGCTGTCGCCTATTAATCATCTTTTCAAAGGACGAAAAAAAGGACAGTCCATAAACTGGACAAAAGCAGCAGAAGAATCTTTCATAAAGATTAAAGAGCTATTGGTTTCAGCTCCCATCTTATCCCAACCGGATTTTTCACAACAGTTTTATATCTCTAGTGATGCTTCTAACACAGGTTTAGGGGGCATTTTAACACAGAAAATCAATGGTGAGGAAAGGGTGATCGCATATGCCAGTAGAACTTTATCAAAGGCTGAACGTAACTATTCAGTTATCGAAAGAGAATGTTTAGCAGTATTCTTTAATATTGAAAAGTTTCGACCTTATATAGAAGGTGTTCCTTTCACGGTTATAATAGATCATTATAGTATATTATGGCTGAATTCTACTAAAAACCCTGGTGGCAAACTAGCGTGTTGGACAATTAGGCTTAGACAACATACGTTTAGTTCATAGAGGGAGATCCATAATAGCATTCCTGACGACGCTTTGTCAAGAATCCCAGATCATGCAGTGGACGAATGCAGTTTTCGTGCACAGATTGCTGTAAGAATTGATACAGTTGACAGATCGCATCGATCCATAGTACGATAATTTATGCCAAAAAATTAGGGAATTTCCCTCAGTAGATAGTGAAAAATGATTTCATGTACAGGTTTATCCCAAACCAGTTGCCTTTAAAAGTTAATGTACTCGAGTGGAAAATACTAGTTCCTAAACCACAGAGAGAGGAAATTATAGACAAATGTCATACTCCTCCTACTTCTGGTCATTTTGGTTTTTATACAACTCTTCACAAGGTTCAGGAACAGTATTATTGGCCAAAAATGCGTTTTGATATTCTAAAGTTTGTAAGAACTTGTGAAGTGTGTGGAGTGCAGAAATCTCCAAATACATTACCTATGGGACTAATGGGAAAAGAGAAAACAGTTAACTACCCTTTTCAAGTCATAGCAGCTGATCTAGTAAGCCCATTTCCACCTTTAAAAAAGGGAAATAAATGGCTTTTCGTGGTTTCTTGTTGGTTTACAAAGTATACCATGTTATTTCCTTTAAAAAGCTGAATGCATAGAGAGAATTTTAGAAAACGATGTTTTTCTAATCCACGGAGTTCCATCGCTTTTAATATGCGATAACGGTACTTCAAGAGTTTCAAGAGCTTAAGTGAGACATATGGTTTTAACATCCGTTTCAATCCCGTGTACTTTCCACAACGTAATTTCGTTGAACGTAATAATCGAACCGTCGGAACCGCTTTAAGAAGTTATGTTGTCTCACATGATACTTGGGATAAGGAGATTTCAAAGATTCAACAAGCTATAAATACAGCAAAACACGAGATAATCGGGTTTACCCGTCTTTTTTAGTTTACGGCAGACATATACCTATATCTGGATTATATTATATGTCCAGAAAAGGTGCCGCCTATGTGTAAATGAAACTGGTCGACATTTCGAACATCTCTTATAGAAAATGGTTTTGTTTTAGTTTGCTCTACTCGGAATAAATTGTTTTATTGTTGTTTTGATTTATTTTCTACATAGTTTAAAGTACTATAGCATTTAGTAAATTTAGTTGTAGTTATGACTCTTAGAGCTACTTCTGCGATTTTTTTTTTGCGATTTGACTACTATCGGTAAACAATTGATATTGCCGCTCCGCCCAAAGCCTACTTCACAAAATGTGCATTTAAAATTCGCGTAAAAACTGAAAACCTTTATATTTTGAAGTAGATTTAAGTAAAATATAAAGTGTGCTATATTTTTAGAATGGTAATTTAAAGCTCTATTCGTATAAGGAAAAATATATAGGGTATCCTATTTAAAAAATATATTTTTGCGTTAATAACTATTAAAATATTAGTTGTAAAAAAATGTAACTTACACTGTTGAAATCCACGTGAAAAAGTGCTTTGATAATGTTTTTACAGAAATTAAAAATTTTCAATAGGAAAAGAATTACAAACATTTTTCCAAAATGCAGATTTTTGAAAATACCCTGTATATCTGAAACGGTACTAGATCTCGATATGCGGTTTCCACCATTAAGTTTATCATAAAAATTGAGCCTCAGCCACCGATATCAGTTTTCGTCTATCTCCTTTAGATAAAGGGGTTTACCTTTAAAAGTGTCTAATTTGGACCAACCTGTACATTGCATGATACGAGAAAAGATTTTAGATTTAGTCTACGGTTTGGTTAATTTAAATGGGACTAAAGTAGGACAGTGGCATATTAAAGACTTAAAACCATTCAATGGACCTAACCCTAATGAAAGTTTGTCAGAAGAAGAATAATTTTTATATTTACATTATCTTAATTGCCCAATATGATTTTTATTTTTTTTTGATGTTGCTATGTAGAGGTAACTACCTCGTTATTTGATTGTTGTAAAAGTTGAGCTGTGTATAGCTTACTTTTATTATTTTTTTTTGCTGAGGTTTTGGGTATTGGCCATATCCCAACTTTAGGTTGATTGTAGTTGATGTTTTAGAATCGCCTCAATTTTTTTGCGAGCTTGCGACAGTGACTCTCGGTGTTTCGGAGATCGTGAGATTTGATTTGCTTATGATGCCAAATAATACCCAGTTATTTACACTTGGAGGCGAAAATTTGATTAGAGGCAATCCAAAGTGATCTTGAGTTTGGACAAGTGCAAGATGTAGCTCGTTTGGTATGACATGGAGTCAAGAGATTTTATGAGCAATTTCAAAGTTAGTTGCCCGAGGGGGTGTATTTTTTTATTACCTATGTGGTATATTTTGGGTGCAATTAAGAATAAGTTGATTTTGATTTATCCAGTAAGTTTGAAACTTGGATTATTTTTTTTTATTTGGATCTTCTTCTGAACTAACAAGTTGAGGGTATTTTTTATATTTTTTCAGGGTCGTAGCAATGTTACCTTTGAGTCAGTACTTTTCAATGATTTTATTTTGCATAGACTCATAGGCGTAAAACGTTGTTTTTTGTTTTACTATCAGGTTGATAGGAAATTGAAGTCTTGCAGGAGAATTAAAGGCTGATCATTTACAGGAAATGAGCGCAAAGTAAGATACTCGTTTCACAAAGAAATGATCAAAATCTGGTACACCGAGATAAGAACCTTGTTAAGAGAGGCTAAGCGCAGTGAAGGAAGATTCCTAACCGAATTTTTAGATTTTCATTAGATAATTCTAGAAGTTTGGGCTGACAGAAAACGGTTATGCCTGATACCTGTAGCAGTTTCTTCTAGAGACTATTGTCTGGGGAGACCATTAACACCGTGATCGAATATTTTCACTGTCAACGATGTTTTCTTCTTGTTTCTGTTTCTGCTCGAAAAGCTTTTGTCTTCTTCTTCTTCTTCTTCTTCCTACGTTAGGACCATGTCCTGTGTTTACTTCAAAGGTTTCCCAGAAACAATTGCGATGATGAAGACCAGTTCTCATACCATCTTATTGGTGGTCTTTCAAGCGGTCGAGGTGTGTTTGGTCGCTTCTCTTTTCCAACCTTAGACAACCGGTCATTTGGCATTCTGTCCACATGGTCTCTCCATTCTCTTCTCCTATTCCTTGCCCATCTCACCACATCCTGTATTTCGCACATTACCCTTATTTCTTCACATCTCTTCCGGTCAAATAAGGTATGTCCTGTTATCGATCTAAGTGTTCGCATTTCTGTTGTTCTTAGGAGTCGTTTTGTTATTGTGTTCTCCGCTCTGGTTTCTATCGCGTACGTCATGATCGGTCTTACGCATGTTTTGTATATTCTTACTTTCCTCCTGGTGCTCATATATTTGTTTCTCCAAATTATATCTCTTAAGTATCCTGATATTAATGATGCCTTTGTTGTTTGAGTTTTTACTTCCTCCTTAAGGTTCCTGGTACTTGTTATGTGTGCCCCTAGATATTTGAAGGACATCACTTGTTCTACACTCTGATCATAAATCGCGAGTTTGCATCTTTTCGGTTCTTTAGATATTGTAAGGGATTTTGTTTTCTTTACAGATATTTGCATATTAAACACTTTTGCTGTTTGTTGGAACTTATGTAGGAGTCTCTGTAAGTTATCTTCGTCTTCTGATACTACTGCATCATCGGCGTAGCATATTATTTTTCTTTCTTTGTCTCCCAATCGATATCCCCTCCCAGTTTTCTTTACTTCGTTTATAATTTCATCCATTATGAAGTTAAATAAGATTGGGCTTAGGCTATCTCCTTGTCTGATTCTGGTTGTCACAGGTATTTTATTGCTTAATTTATTTGCCACTCTTACATATGTGTGGTTGTTGATGTTCAACTCTTCGATAGTTTTTTGGTGCAGATTCCCCCTTGGTAACCCATTGTTTAGATTGTTGTTTGGTCTCAGGAGTATAGTAATGTATCCATGTTTCATCCACAGTGACGAAACGACGCTTAAAGTCCTCCGGATTCTTCTGGAACAGCTGCAAACCATCCTTGCAACACTTCACACGATTCCGTTTTTGGTCAAGCGTGAGCAATCGCGGCACCCATCTTGTGGATAGCTTTCTCATGTCCAAATGTTTATGCAAAATATTATGTACCCGTTCAGTCGAGATGCCCACAGCACTAGCAATCTCACGCACCTTAACTCTTCTGTCATCCATCACCATATCATGGATTTGATCAATGATTTCTGGAGTCGTAACCTCCACAGGCCGTCCAGAACGTTCAGCGTCACTTGTGCCCATATGGCCAGTCCGAAAATTTTGAAACCACTTATAAACTGTTCTAATGGAAGGTGCAGAGTAACCATAATGTTTATCAAGCTTCTCTTTAGTCTCTAGGCGTTTTGCCTTTCATAAAGTAATGTTTAATCACCACACGAAATTCTTTTTCGTCCATTTCTTGAAAATCACTTGACTTCCTTGATTCACACGAATGCCAAACACAAAGAAATACACCAATATGGCTGAAACTTGGTGTGCGTTCATTCAAGAGATGCTACTAACTAAACATGACCTCGATACGCGCCGTTGGTGCCATCTCTCGGACTTTGCACGGACTTTTCAAACCAGCCTCGTATGTTTAAAAAAAAAGCACGTAAATCGGATATGTGGTTCTCCAGTGATAAGCGCACAAACGGACAAACAGACAGAGAGACGTTGCATTTTATATATATTATAGATATCCTTTGCTAAATGATATTGTTCCATATTTAGTGGTTTAGGCAGTGTGTTGCAAGAGAACGCGCTAGCGGCAAACTTTTTTCCGATTTGATTCACTGTTATCGTCACTGCTTATTCCTCATGTTACCTAACGTAACAAAATATAGCCTATAACCTGGCCAGAGAACATGTGTATGTTTTTAAAAAAAAAGCACGTAAATCGGATAAGTGGTTCTCCAGTAATAAGCGCACTAACGGACAGACAGACAGACGGACAGACAGAGATACCTTGCATTTTATATATATTATAGATGTAGTAAAATATATATCTATAACCTGGTCAGAGAATATATGTATGAATTTAAAAAATCACGTAAATTGGATAAGTAGTTCTCGAGGGATAAGCGCACTAACGGACAGTCAGATTATTATTATATAGCCTGGCCAAAGAATATATGTATGAAATTTAAAAAAAAAAAAGACACGTAAATCGGATAAGTGGGGTCTCGCGTGATAAACGCACTAGTGGACAGACAGACATTGCATTTTATATATATTATAGATTACACAGGGGAACAGCTGTTTGGTGTCGAGGTTTTTTGAGCTGATTCTATATCAATTTGATGTCCTGAATTCAAATAACGTATTCATTTGTACCTAGGAGCTCAAATTTTTAAGATATACAATTTTAGAGAAATATAAGTTACATTATTGTAACTCAAATCCGTAAGTGTAGTAAACAAAAGTAGATACGAAATTTTTATTTTAGTTATACAAAATACAATATTATGTCGTACTTACAAACAAAAAAAAAAACATTGAAGAAATGAAATAGTCACTCAACACTTGGAAAGCTTCTTTTCCGCGACATTCTTTAATGTTTTTTTAAACAGTCCCTTTTTAAACTCCAGCAGTAATCTGCCATCATGTGCATGTCCCATCTTCCTTGGTAGCGGTCCTCCATAACTTTAATATCTTGGTGAAATCTTTCACCTTGTTCCTCACTCATGTCTCCTAAATTTTCTGGAAAACGGTCTAAGTGGCTGTGTAAATAGTGTATTTTAATACTCATATTGCACCCTAAGGATTTGAAACTATTAAGCATCTTGTTAACCATTTCAACATAGTTTTGAGCTTTATGTTTGCCTAGAAAATTTTCTACAACTGCAACAAATGATGTCCAAGCTTCTCGTTCAACTTGATTCATTGAATTTATGAAGGCAGGATCCTTAATTAATTGTCTTATTTGTGGGCCGTCAAATATCCCTGCTTTGAGTTTTTCTGTGCTCAACTGATGCATTTTTACCCCTATATATGCAAAAGAAGACCCATTCTTATCAAGAGCCTTTACAAATTGCTTCATTAAGCCCAACTTTATATGTAACGGAGGAAGTATGATTTTTTCTCTTTCAACCAAAGCGTCGTTAATGACATTCTTTTCCCCAACGTCCATGTTTTCTCTCCGAGGCCAATCTTTTCTAACCCAGTGGTGTGTTTTGTCCCTACTATCCCAGAGGCACAAGAAACACGGATATTTCGTGTAATCACTTTGCTGCCCAAGAAAAAAGTTTACCATTTTTAAGTCTACACAAATCATCCATTGATGTTCGTAATACTTTATCTTCTGCAAGACCAAAGCTATGGTATTATATTCTTCTTTCAGTTTCGTTGAGTGAGCTAGTGGTATTGAACCATATTTATTCCCATTATGTAGAAGGACACATTTTAAACTTCGCTTTGAACTGTCAATAAATAGGCGCCAATCATCTGGAATATATTCAGAAAGTCCCATTTCTTTCATGAGTCCCCTAATTTCGTGACAAAATACAAGATTGTCTTCTTGAGAAAAGAATGGTAGCAGATCTTTTTCTCTTGTACGGTAAAAGGTAATTTTGGTTCCTTGTTCCAGTAAATTTTTGTCGTTCAACCTAGAAGCCAGTACTTCAGAAGCTTTTTTTTTTCGATAAATTGAGATCCCTGGTGAGATCATTTAATTCATTTTGATTGAAGCGTTGAGGAACTGATGACGTCCCCTCATAGTCACTGTTAGTTTCATTAGCATCAGAACTTTTATTAGCATCAGAAGAGCGATCAGAGGGAAAATATTCGTCATCAGAGATATGTGGTAGCTGATGAAATGTTGGAATCGGTATTTCATCTGAGTGCGGGATAGGGCGTATTGCCGAGTCTAAATTGGGATAAGTCCACTTACTGCGGTTATTTCGATTGATTCCATTAGTATTTACTAAACAGAAATAACAATCATTGAAGTGGTTTTTTGGTTCTCTCCAAACCATTGGTACGCCGAATTTTAGACATTTTCTTTTCCCGGTAGTCTACTGCCGTAAATGCTCTGTACAAGTTTTACATACGAGATGCGGGGCCCACGTTTTGTCCTGATCACCAAGCTTAACTCCAAAGTATCCAAGATACGCTCGCTTTACAAAGTCAGTAATAGTTTGTCTGTTTTGTTGAAAACATGTATTCTCCGCATATATAGCAAAACACATCAGGTTGATTTACACAACTTCTTCTTGAACTGGAACCTGAACTCATTTTAATTCTGTTCAGTAACACAAAAACACTCTTTTCTTAACATAAAATAACACGCCGAATTCGATCTACTCTCATTAGTAAGAACGCACAAACTGACGAGACTTACCCGAGTTAGGTGATTAAAAGGGTCAGTTCAGGTACCTGATAGGCAATGGTTCCACTATTTATAGATTTACCTGGAATTTACTCAATTACAGACTGACAATAAAACCATTGTACCTACATTAATGAATATATAATAATTTTAGAACTCTCATAAATGAATATACTGAATAAAAACCACATTGGTAGATAAGTTGATGTATCTAAAAAAGTAGAGCTGATAGAGAAAAACGGATTGCATGTATAGATTTAGCGTCCCAAATATAGTTAAAATCAGCTCTAAAATCCCAGGCACCAAAACAAAAAATATTTTTTTGTTGCCCTGTGTAATATGTATATATATATATATATATATATATATATATATATATATATATAATGCAATGTCTCTCTGTCTGTCCATTAGTGCGCTTATCCCTCGAGAACCACTTATCCGATTTACGTGATTTTTTAAATTCGTACATAAGTTCTCTGACAAGGTTATAGATATATATTTTATTACATCTATAATATATATAAAATGCAACGTATCTCTGTCTATCTGTCTGTCTGTCCGTTAGTGCGCTTATTACTGAAGAATCACTTATCCAATTTACGTACTTTTTTTTTAAAACATACATTTGTTCTCTGGCCAGGTTATAGGCTATATTTTATTAAGATAGGTAGCATAAGGAATGAGCAGTGACGATAATAGTGAATGAGCGTTCTCTTGCAATACACAGCCTAAACCATTAAATATGGAACAATATTATGTAGCAGAGAATATCTGTAATCTATAATATATATAAAAAGCAATGTCTATCTGTCTGTCCGTTAGTGCGCTTATCACTGGAGAACCACTTATCCTATTTACGTGATTTTTTTTTTTAAAATCATACATATGTTCTCTGGCCAGGTTATAGGCTATATTTTATAACGTTACAATACACTGCCTAAATCACTAAATATGGAACAATATCATGTAGCAAAGGATATCTATAATATATAAAATGCGACGCCTCTCTGTCTGTCTGTCCGTTAGTGCGCTTATCACTCGAGAACCACTTATCCGATTTACGTGCTTTTATAAATTTATACATATGTTATATATAATTCGATATAAGCCTAGATAATGGGAGATAAGGTAAGATAATGGGAGATAAGTATAAATAATGGGAGATAAGGAGAAATAATGGGAGATAAGCAGAGATAAGTCTAGATGATGGGAGTTATGGTGCGATAATGGGAGTTAAGGAGAAATAATGGGAGATAAGGATAAATAATGCGAGATAAGTCGAGATAAGCCTAGATAATGGGAGATAAGGTGAGATAATGTGAGATAAGGGGAAATAATGGGAGATAAGGAGAAATAATGGGAGATGAGCAGAGATAAGCCTAAATAATGGAAATTATGTAGAGATAATGGGAGATGCAGAGAAATAATGGGAGGTAAGGGGAAATCATAGCAGATATTTTATTACGTTAGGTAACATAAGGAATAAGCGGTGATGATAGAAGTGAATCAAGTCCACGCGAGCGGAGCCACGGGCACTGCTTGTGTATAAAGTATAAATTATAAATCTAACCAAAAAAAAAAGATTTTTTCAAAATTTTAAGCTGGCATAACCCCTTAAAAAAATAATCGCATCTTTATACAAGTAACGATAGAATAATCTACAAATTTATAACAAAATCCGAGAAAAGAACATAACATATAATAACGCAGAATCAAAAAATGATTTTCATTCATTTCTCTTATATTTTTATAAAAGTGTCGCCCACAGTTTTCTAGTATTGTTCGTTCAATAAAAAAGAACGCACGTTCCCAGCCGATCAGTAATCAGGGCGTCCAGCGTGTCTCAATCAAAGAATCGCTTAGGTAATCGAAAAAGAAAGGGAAGGGCTATTATATCTACATTTAGCTTTTATTTTTATCTTTATACTGTTGAATGTATGACAATAAGCCAGTATTTAATGGTAAATTTGTTATATCATTGTACAAAACTACCATAAATACTTTTGTTGCGGTACTATCAATGTATTCATTTAGTTCTTACCAAGTAGAGTATCATGTTGGTAAAAAAAGATCTCAGTTGTAGCGTTTTAAAGAATTTTTTATAATTTTTAAATTTTTAATTCTAGAAACGACAAAATATATATTTTTATGGCGTTAAAGTGCATATAACTACGCCTTAACTGAAACAGCCTTAGAACAAAAGAAAATAATAATACACAGAGGTAAAAACTACCGGAAACTAAGAAAAATACATATTACATGCTAATGCCTATTAATGCCTCAATCTTGCAGTATGTCACATGACCGTTCATCTATATCATTTTTCTGATGACATCGATGGTTGATGCAACGACAGAGGTTGATGAACAATCTTCACGAAATTTATCACTGAGAGTTCTATGTTTACGCTGCAAACTAATTGCAAGCATTGCCATTTGGTAGTGCTTTCTCCCCAACAGCTAGATGAAGTGTGTCGATACAACGTTGTTGAGTTAACCCACGTAGTAAATCATATAAAATCATCGTTCGCAATTGTTTACGAGAAAATTCGTTTTTTTTTTTTTCACAACATTAACTTCTTTTAAAACAACTGCTGACTTTCTTCACCTGTTAATCACGTTTAACCTAAAAAAATATTAAATTTTACGAAAATCATACTGTTAACTTTCAGTTACGCCATGTAGTTCTGATTTCTAAAAATGTGTTTCGAGAACATTTTTTGCTATCAATATATTCTTTGGTGTGCTAACAACGGCGCAATTACCTTGGCAAGTTGTCCAATCGCCTCCTGCATCAATAATCGCCTGGCATCTTCGAGGCTTGCTGTCGACGAGATTTTCGGCATACTCGGGCAATGATCTCCAAATTTTTCGAATCAAATCCGCAGAGTCTTTCCCCTGAGCTTTCTCTTTACAAGGGATCAAACGTTTTCGATAGGTTTGGCGTCCGGCGATCGTGAGGGTCACTCTAATATCTTATCGTGGGCCCAAACGGGCCTTCTCGCGACGAAATTTTCGTCCAGCAAAGATTTCTTCAACGTGCTTCGGAATTTAATATCAAGAGTACGAAGATGTTGTCGAATGGTTTCATGGGATATATACAAATCCGATTTTCTTAATTTTCGGGTCCCGTGAAAATAAAGACACGATTCGTTTTTCGACTTTCGGAGTGACTTTACCTACCGAGCCACGTTTCGTCGCTAGAATTACATTTACCAAAAATGAATTATCGCGGACACGTTCTTACTTGACAGACTGTAACATACAGAATATGAAAAAAATGAAATAGTAGACAGGTGAGAGAAAGAACTTCCTCCTAATGCACGTCGTCATTTTGTTCCTCGATTCTAGTTATTCGTTTGTCTGGGCACCAGTTGTCTAATTTAAGACACGCTAGTCGTCACCCATTGGTTTGATTGATATGTTTTCATTTTTAGTGTTCCGTACGGAACACTTATAAGATCACTTCGGTGTCTGTCTGTCTGTCTGTCTGTCACACCCGATTTTCTCCGAAACTATTTGACATCGAGAGGTGAAATTTGGTAATAATATAGGAATTGATGGCCTCATCAGAGCCATGTAGTCTTGAGAATTAAATTTTGACTTAAGGGGTTAGTTTTGGGGGGTGAAGTCAGAAGTGAAAAAAAAATTTTCTTACTAGGTCATCGAGTGTGGTGTCAAATGAAAGCTTGTGAAAACACGAGTAAAAAAGATATATATAATATTATACTTGCGCGCACTTTTCTTGGTATTATTTTTAAAAATTCGCTAAAAATCGCTGTCCCGGGCCGTACCTCGAAAAGTACTTATCGAAAAATGTCGAAAAAATACTGGAATATTCCCCACGGGGTGTAGATTGAACGAAAATTATCACGAGTGCATTACCTTTAATAATTTGTATGGTATATAAAAAAACAAAAATTTCAAGGTCATCAGATTTCAGTAAAGATTGGAAACAAACTTTGTTGAAAACTCATTTGGAGTGTGTTTTGTAAAGTCATTGCTCATTTTATACCACCGTAACATAAATTTTGACTTAAGGGGTTCGTTTTGAGGGGTGAAATCGGAAGTGAAAAGAATTTTTTTTACTAGGTCATCGAGTGTGGTGTCAAATGAAAGCTTGTGAAAACACGAGTAAAATATATATATATATATATATATATATATATATATATATATATATATATATATATATATATATATATATATATATATATATATATATATATATATATAATGTAATACTTGCGCACACTTTTCTTCGTATTACTTTTAAAAAATCGCTGTTCCCACCTTATCTCGAAAAGTACTGATCAAAAAATTTTGAAAAAAGTCTGGAATATTCTCCACGGGGTATAGATTGAACGAAAATTATCACGAGTGCATTACCTTTAATAATTTATTTGGTATATAAAAAAAAAACAAAATTTCAAGGTCACCAGTTTTCAGTAAAGATTGGAAACAAACTTTGTTGAAAACTCATTTGGGGTGTGTTTTGTGAAGTCACTGATCATTTTATACCACCCTAACAAAAATTTTTATTTTAAAAACAATCAATGTACGGAACACTAATTGTGCAAGTTCAACTTGCACTTGACCGGTTTTTATTGAGTAAAGAATATTTATTAAGCGCTAAGTAAGAACTTGATAAGTAAGTTAAAAAAATTATGAAATAATATTTACTAAACGCTAAGTAAGAACTCGATAAGTAAATTAAAAAAAATTATGAAATAAACTCTACAAGACAAAAAAAGTATATAGAATGCTAAGATCTCGTGAGACCTACAAATTATATGGGTTGGGGACGACGTGCTTGTAGAGGTCGTGGCAGCTTAAATATTTATGTTCTTTGTTAGTCGACAAATCTCTAACTTCGTCAACCTCTGTCCACATGACGAAGGAAAATGTCTGACTTTAACTTAATTGTTAACGTCTCTTTCAAGAGATGTTTGATAAGAAGTTTAAATTTAAAACAATTAGACTAGCAAAACAAATCGATAAAGGAAACAAACCTTTATTTTATATTAAACTGCAATTCCTGGAAAAATATTTCTTAAAAATCATGTGATCATTACATTTCCGGCACTCTTTTTAGCAAGCGATGTAATTATTGATTACTGCTGGGTACGTCGTTTCCGTTATCGTTGCCATTTTATGCATTTAATTGTTCCAGGAGATAATTATAGTTAATACTCAGTATATATCAACACTACACCAAACACTTTATTTTTGCACTCGACGCGCGTTTCCCTAACCATGTTATCTTCATCAGGAGCGATGATTGACTAAAGCTAAACTACAAATCTACCTATTTATACTTAGCCTAACCCTTGAATTACTCAAGCGGAACTAATGAGATAGGCAAGGCCGTCAGTTCCGGTCAAGTAACCAGTAGAGGGGACTATAAGGAATAGGCCCTCTGTCTTTATTTAAACTACTTTTACATTTTATGATTTCCATACTTTCGTATGCGTTCAACAATCTTCTCAGATACATCCTTTATTAATCTTAGATTATCTAATGTTACAGTATGATTAGCTTCAAGGGCATGTTCGGCAATGCTAGACTTTTCTGTTCTATTGTATTTTAAGTGTGCTAAGTGTTCTTTAAATCTTATTTTAATTGACCTTTTAGTTTGCCCAACATACTTTTTGTCACAATCATTACAACTAATTTCATAAATTCCTTTTCTCACAATTAGAAATCTTATCTTTGGGATTTCCTAAGATATTCCTCAAATTGTCTGATGACTTATAGACTAAGGTGAGGCCTACCTTATTAAATACCTTATTGAGTCCTTTGCTATATTTCGGATTATATGGTATGGAGACATACTTGGTGTTATTTTCTTCGCGTGTAAAAAAGGTGGAATTCTGAATATTAAACCTAAACTTATGTCTATTTATTAGCTTATTTACTAAGTCATCGTCATAACTATTAACTCTAGTTATATTTCTAATACGATTCCTTTCTTTATTAAAGTTTACTCTATTCAGAGGGAAAGTGACCAAACGATGAACTAAAAAATGTAATGAGGCTAATTTATGTTGTTGCTAATGATTCATTTCATTGCAAACAACATAAATTAGCCTCATTACATTTTTTAGTTCATCGTTTGGTCACTTTCCCTCTGAATAGAGTAAACTTTAATAAAGAAAGGAATCGTATTAGAAATATAACAAGAGTTAATGGTTATGACGATGACTTAGTAAATAAGCTAATAAATAGACATAAGTTTAGGTTTGATATTCAGAATTCCACCCTTTTTACACGCGAAGAAAATAACACCAAGTATGTCTCCATACCAT
Organism: Pachyrhynchus sulphureomaculatus; assembly: GCA_019049505.1. NCBI lineage: Eukaryota > Metazoa > Arthropoda > Insecta > Coleoptera > Curculionidae > Pachyrhynchus > Pachyrhynchus sulphureomaculatus. The sequence goes on along the minus strand of CM032455.1, from coordinate 154,081,340 downwards.
ATAATCCGAAATATAGCAAAGGACTCAATAAGGTATTTAATAAGGTAGGCCTCACCTTAGTCTATAAGTCATCAGACAATCTGAGGAAATCCCAAACATAAGATTCCTAATTGTGAGAAAAGTGGAATTTATGAAATTAGTTGTAATGAATGTGACAAAAAGTATGTTGGGCAAACTAAAAGGTCAATTAAAAACAAGATTTAAAGAACACTTAGCACACTTAAAATACAATAGAACAGAAAAGTCTAGCATTGCCGAACATGCCCTTGAAGCTAATCATACTGTAACATTAGATAATCTAAGATTAATAAAGGATGTATCTGATAGGAGATTGTTGAACGCATACGAAAGTATGGAAATCATAAAATGTAAAAGTAGTTTAAATAAAGACAGAGGGCCTATTCCTTATAGTCCCCTCTACTGGTTACTTGACCGAAACTGACGGCCTTGCCTATCTCATTAGTTCCGCTTAAGTAATTCAAGGGTTAGGCTAAGTATAAATAGGTAGATTTGTAGTTTAGCTTTAGACAATCATCGCTCCTGATGAAGCTAACATGGTTAGCGAAACGCGCGTCGAGTGCAAAAATAAAGTGTTTGGTGTAGTGGTGATATATACTGAGTAGTATCATTGTGCCAAGATTCCACATTCCCAACTTAATTATAGTTAATGTATAGCCTGTCCCAAAATATAAGATCCTAGCTTTTGCCGTTTTAAGTGGGCAACATAAAAATTCTGACCTGTTTATGATAGGTTGCAGAGATGGACTTAAGAATTTTCTTCATTAATGCAAATAAATAAAATTATAAGTGTTTTGGGGGATATTTATTTATAGATGCATGTAATAACAAATGGATAAGAAGTACAGTTTGAATGAATGGGGTTTACAAGAGGGGTTTAGGCGCCTCTCTGTCACTGATTGGTAGGATACTCGATGTCGATAATAGTTTATGGTCGGAAGACCTAATGGCGGATTTACGCTGACCGTGTAAATCTCCGGATTGGTGGTTAAAAACAGATCAGGAAGACTGGCGAACTCCCCATCTCGATCAGGGATCCGTGTTGGTTCGTCAATAAGCTGAGTTAAGCCACAACTGATTGAAAATGATTCGGCTTCACGACCTTGTTCATCGGTAGTATTTGAATATTTAAGCCAGTTGATGTTGTGGACATTAAAGTCGCCCAGGATGGCAAGAATAAAAATGTATTTTAACTTAAGCCTAATTCGGTTTCACTATCATTGTCATCAGCTGAGGTAATTATCGGTGGTTTTATATTATTTACATAAACAACTTTAACAACGTGCTGAATGGAATTCTTCCAGCTTTCACAAGTTATATCACTTAAAACTTTTTTTACTAATTCAACCATTGACACGCTTAAAGTAGGGGAAACATTTTGTGCCCTTATTTTTGATTTAACTTGATGTCAAATATGTTCAACGTAAACATTTTTCACTATTTGTTTAGCGTCAAGTGATAAATGTTTTCTCTTGCGATAGCCACTATTCCAATTTTCCCACGGACGCCACATAATTAAAATAGAACCGTTACATTGTAAGTAAAACTAAAAATAAAAACAATAAAAAGTATCTTTCTTTCGAATTTTAAAAAGGTAAGGTCTTATACCTTGGGATCTACTATAAACTTTAGTTATGAGATATCGCCGCAAGAAAAAATACACGGTAAATCAGGACTACCGGGAGGCCAATTTATGTTACCTATTTTGAAAATTAATTTATTTGGAAAAATTTCTAGAATAAATGTGTGTAAAGTAATCAATAGATGCCCTGAAGAAGATCAAATCACTGTAGAAATGCTGAAACTTGGCGGTAAATCTCTGAAATATGCATTGAAAGTCCTACTGAATAAATGTTACTATGAAGAAAAAATACCAATAAAATTCTGTAATTCGGAGGTTATACTTCTCTTTAAGAAAGGCAATAATACTGATATTGAAAATTATCGACCCATATCACTTCTGTCGCACTTATATAAGTTCTTCCCTAAAATCTTAACCAATCACCTAACAGCAAAACTAGATTTCTATCAACCTGTGGAACAGGCGGGCTTCAGAAAAGGATTTAGCATGATCGACCACCTTTACATAATACGTACTGTAATAGAAAAATGTACAGAATATAAGGTACCAAGACATTTGGCCCCATCTCGATCAGGGATCCGTGTTGGTTCATCAATAAGCTGAGTTAAGCCACAACTGATTGAAAATGATTCGGTTTCACGACCTTGTTCATCGGTAGTATTTGAATATTTAAGCCAGTTGATGTTGTGGACATTAAAGTCGCCCAGGATGGCAAGAATAAAAATGTATTTTAACTTAAGCCTAATTCGGTTTCACTATCATTGTCATCAGCTGAGGTAATTATCGGTGGTTTTATATTATTTACATAAACAACTTTAACAACGTGCTGAATGGAATTCTTCCAGCTTTCACAAGTTATATCACAAAACTTTTTTTACTAATTCAACCATTGGCACGCTTAAAGTAGGGGAAACATTTTGTGCCCTTATTTTTGATTTAACTTGATGTCAAATATGTTCAACGTAAACATTTTTCACTATTTGTTTAGCGTCAAGTGATAAATGTTTTCTCTTGCGATAGCCACTATTGCAATTTTCCCACGGACGCCACATAATTAAAATAGAACCGTTACATTGTAAGTAAAACTAAAAATAAAAACAATAAAAAGTATCTTTCTTTCGAATTTTAAAAAGGTAAGATCTTATACCTTGGGATCTACTATAAACTTTAGTTATGAGATATCGCCGCAAGAAAAAATACACGGTAAATCAGGACTACCGGGAGGCCAATTTATGTTACCTATTTTGAAAATTAATTTATTTGGAAAAATTTCTAGAATAAATGTGTGTAAAGTAATCAATAGATGCCCTGAAGAAGATCAAATCACTGTAGAAATGCTGAAACTTGGCGGTAAATCTCTGAAATATGCATTGAAAGTCCTACTGAATAAATGTTACTATGAAGAAAAAAAAAACCAATAAAATTCTGTAATTCGGAGGTTATACTTCTCTTTAAGAAAGGCAATAATACTGATATTGAAAATTATCGACCCATATCACTTCTGTCGCACTTATATAAGTTCTTCACTAAAATCTTAACCAATCACCTAACAGCAAAACTAGATTTCTATCAACCTGTGGAGCAGGCGGGCTTCAGAAAAGGATTTAGCATGATCGACCACCTTTACATAATACGTACATTTGGCCTTCATTGATTTTCATTAGGCCTTTGATACTGCTGAAATCTGGTCAGCGAAGCCTAGCAAATGCAAGAATAGATTCCAGATATATAAAAATAATAGAGAATATCTATATAAAGAAGCATCTATACATATTAAAATTGACGAAACAGCTGTCACTAAAAACATGCCATTAAAAAGAGGAGTGCGAAAAGGAGATACTATCTCACGTAACTGTTTTACGATGGCCCTTGGAGGCGTTTTTAAGAAGGTAAATTGGGCTGAGAAGGTATCAACATCGACGGCATTAAACTGAGTTACCTTAGGTTTGCAGACGACATAGTAGTGATAGCTAATAACACCAGTGAGCTATAGGAAATATTAAACCAGCTGAATATGGTATCTGCAAGGGTAGGCCTTAAAATGAATTAAAAAAAATAAATTTATGATCCCTGAAGATACCAACAAACAGATAAAAATTAACTCCATAGAACGCGTCGACGAGTATATCTACTTAGCACGTAGGCTAAAAAGACGATGCTGGTGGACTAGAAATAACATTTAAATAAATGGGAGTAGTTTCACATTTAATGACATTAACAGTGCCGTGTCGTTGCAGTTGCCGGCTGAAAACAATTAAAACTGTTCAAAGTTCAACCCCATGTAAACTACATCATCTAGCATAAATATTCATGAATTAAATAAAATAATAAAACTAAACGAGATAGAGAGAGAGGGAGAGAAAGAGAGAGAAATGCCACAAAAATTAACCTAATTAACTAATTGGTTTAAAATACTTTTTATCCGCTTTCTAAATATCTCAGGTTTAAGGGTTTTTAAAGCAACAGGTAAGGTATTATAAAGTTTATAAATATTGTAGGAAAAGCGTCTTTTAAAAAGAGCCGTTCGGTGAGGTGGTGGAGATATAAGTCCACCAAATCTTAAATTCAATCTATGAACGTCTGTTCTATAAATAATTTTATTTGTTAGGTATGGTGGGCAGTTATTAACAACAAAAACATGAAACATTACCAAAGAATGTAGTCTACGTCTATCCTGACTGAAATTTTCTTATACCATAAATGAAGCGTAAGCAGCTCCTTTGCACTTTTTCAATTCTATTTAAGTTTACTTTATCTAAACACGGTCCATACATAATATCACAATAATTAAAGTGACTTAAAACAAGGGAATCTGCCAATTTTACCTTGAGAGATTCTTCCAAAAGATGTCGATGTGGGTAAAGCATTTTCAGTGACATACAGGCTTTTTGTATAAAATGCCTTACGTGTTCTTTGAAACGCAAATCTGCGTCTATTATAATACCTAAATTTTTTGAACTATTTTGCAATTCCAAACGTTGACCAGCAATGTTACTGATATCACGCTGCAAACGGTCCCTATGTTTACCAAAAATCATGACAGATGATTTATCAGGGTTAATTAGCAAACCATGGCGCTCTGAAAACTCCACTAAAGCACTTAAATCATTATTTACCATTGCTTCAGCCATTCTCCAATCACTAGACAAAAAGGAGTACAACAGTTGAGTGTCATCGGCATAGAGATATGACTTGACATGCTTCAAACAAGAAATAAAATTATTCGTATAAATTGTAAATGTAGAGGTCCCAATATGGAGCCCTGAAGCATGCCACATTTCACCAATTCCCTCGATGACTGTCCCATGGACGTTTCAACGTACTGGAGTCTGTTGCTCAAATAATTTCCAACAAACGCGATAGCACCATTCGAAAAAACCAACAAAATTTAGAACAGCTAACAGTAAGTCATGGCATATCATATCAAACGCCTTGGAATAATCCAAAAGCATCAATATCGACGATTTCCCAACGTCCAGCCACTTGAAAATTTGACAGGATTCTTGTGAAAGGTTATATTTACGCAATTTTTTTTTTAAATAGTAGTAGCGCCATCTCTGGCTGAGGTCACGTACGCATCATACAACCCTCGTATTTAAATGTTATTTCTAGTCCACCGGCATCGTTGTCTATGCTGTGTCGGTGTCGTGTCGGTAGATGTGAAACCGCCCATCGTTGTCTGCCGTGTCGGTGTCGTAGCGGCGGATTTGAAAACGCCCATACTCGGGCAATTATCACCAAATTTTTCGAATCTCGCGAGATAACTGAGTCAAAGTCCTCAGAGTCTGGGCTTTCTCTTTACAAAAGACCCAACGTTTTCAATAGAAACAAAGACACGATTCGTTTTTTGACTTTCGGAGTGACTTGGCCTACCGAGCCACGTTTTGGCTGGTCGTCGACATTTTTCTTGTTAAAACGATTTACCTACTTCTTCACAAACGACATCGATTTTTTAATATTTTTGGCGGCCGCGGAATGGGTCAATTTAGGCCCCTTTGGATGGGAACAAAGAAAGACTGCCTCGAAACGACGCGCCAATGGGAAGTGGTCTAGGCTAATAAGTAAACAATACTCTTAGTCTGTTTACTTTAAACTGATTCATTCTGCTTAAAATACGAAGGATTTGATTTGGTGGGAGCTGCGCTTACTTTAGCGCTTTTCTTCTTCTCATACAGTATCTGGATTATAAATTTTCATGTCACTATTACTAGCGCGTTATACCTTTTAGCTAAAAAATTGCCTCGCATGTCTGAAAATTGTTCTATCCTCTTAAACATGGAACATCAGTCGCCAGAAAACACTGACAATATCGATTTTTCTTTACCTGGGAGTTTTTAGACTTCGGACATAAATTATAGAAATGCTGGAAGCAATTGAAATAAATTACGACGCGGTTAAAAATTTTTGTTCCATTTTTCACAAAAGTTTGTAGAGATTTTACATGAAATGGAAAATTTTAGGAATCGAAAAATTCATGGAATCCAAGAAATAAAATAGATATATGTTTGAATACAGAGTGCACCCAAATAAGTGCAAATGATTTATTGTACGGACGTAACGGGGGAGGGATAAGATGGAGGAACAGAAAGTAGCCTTGATTCTTGGATGTTTAGTTTTTGCTTATGTATGCGAAAGTTTTATGTACAGTCAGTCCAAAAAGTGTCCATACACCACCTGCTTTCTATAGTATTTTTCTGTTATGTTTAACTAATTAATTGGAATTATGAGAAAACATTTTTTAAATTAATATTTGACACCAACAAAGATTAGTGTTTAAAACAACTACGGAACATTTTATTTAGAAGTTACATCATTGTAAACAAAATTAATGTCAAAGAAGTCTCCATACCTTTAACAATTACCAACAATAGTTTGACTGAGTTTAGCGGAAAATAACAACTCGTTTAGGGATGGGACCGCCGTTGGTCTTGATAATCTCCTGTAACCTTTTTGCCATGCTTGCAACCAGCTTTCTAGTAACTTCTGATGGCATGTTCCCCCATTCGTTCAATATTAGGTAATTTGAAATATTATGTTTGCGAACGCACCGTTTAACTTCCTACCATAAATGCTCGATGGGGTTAACATCGGGCGAATGCGGAGGTGTATGAAGCTGCTGTCGCACATTATGGATCATCCACTCTCACACCAAGTTTGCGGTATGTTTCGGATCACTATCCTGTTGGAAAATCTTTTTTTGAGTGCTAATTTTTAGGACGTTTGCTCTTAAATTGTCTCTCAAAATGTTCAGATAAATATGTTGATCCATGTAAATTTCCAACTCTTCCAGCGGACATGTATACCCAAAGCAGAATACTGCCACCCCCTTGTTTCACCGTGGAACAGATGTTTTTAATGTCGAATGCGGTATTCTTCTTTCTCTAAACTTTAGTTCTGCCATCAGACCCAAAAAGGTTAATTGTAGTTTCATCACTAAAGATTCCGGATTCCTAATATTTAGGACGTTTAGTAACGTATTCCCTAGCAAAAGCTAACCGCTTTTTTTCTATTAGCTTCCAAAATTAACGGCTTCTTCCTGGCTGCACACCCCTTATAGCCTGTGCTGTGTAAACAATTTCTCACTGTTTGTGAATAAACATTTTTCAAAAAAAAGTTCCCTTAATTTTGGTGCACTCTTCTTGGGATCTATAATTATTTCTTTAACAATACTGGCCTCTTCACGTGGAGTCAGTTTCTTGGGACGACCGGAGCGTGATCGAATTTTATAGGAACCCGTTGATTGATACTGGTTTACAATGTATTGAACAGTAGCATGCGACTTTTTAACAAATTTTCTATATTTCTATATGCTTCTCCATCTTTCCACAAATCAATTATGAATTTTCGAACTTCAAATGGAATATCACAATTTTCCTCGCTCATTTTTAATACTACTTTGAAAACCCACTGCAAAATTACTAGCAGCAAGTGACAGATTATAAAGTATGGCCGAAAATTATTCACTTGTTTTTAGTTTAGCGAGGAATAGATACCTTGATAAAATGCGGCTGATTATAATGTGTTTTTTTCCATGCAGTGCTTGAGTGTATGGAGACTTTTTTGACATTATCAAATCAAATCAAATAAAGCTTAATTGTAAAAAAAGATTGTTCTTTTGTCTACAAAGCTATCTATATTATATATATATATATATATATATATATATATATATATATATATATATATATATATATATATATATATATATTTATTTATATTATTTCTAAACGTTAAAATTTATTCATATAACATGTACAAAAGTTCAGATTTTCCTAATAAATAAACTGTCCAATTTATTGTACAACGAGTTTAAAATTTTTATCTTTTTAGTTACACCTAAATTTGGATTGGTAAAAAAAAATGGCATCTACAAATATAGTTAGAATTTTTTTTTTTTTCAAAAGTTTTAAACTCAGATAGAGATAGTGAATCACAAAATTGTATGGAAATGGAATTTCATAGTCAACTTTCAACTGATGAAAATTCACTAAATGGCCTTTGTATGGGAGGGTGTTTACATTCCAGAAGAAATAATTTTAAATATATTTCTATATTTAAAACCCAAGGATATTCTCAATTGTTCCTTAGTATGTAAAAGATGGTACAATATTGCAAAATCAAATATTTTATGACAACATTAAAGAATATCCAATGAAAGCTAAAAATTTGCCATGGTATGTTTTCTACTGCTATTATACTACAGATGATTTTAAAAATCTTTTAAAAAATGGCAATGGGCAAGAGCAGTTTAAATATTGGAATATTATTTCTAATGGTGGCGACCAATTCAAAATTGAAGATCCACCCGTTGGAAGTGATCTATTACTAGAAGGTGTTCTAAATTTTAAAAAGAAAAGGACATATACACCTATACGCCATATACACACTCGGCAATCAAAGAGTGTCATCAAAAAACTCCTTAACTGAATAGTAGGCCCTCCCAATTAAGAGCTTCCGAACCTCCCTCCTAAATCGGTTATTATTTAAAATTTTCCTGACGTTCAAAGGCAAGTGGTTGAATATATATATATATATATATATATATATATATATATATATATATATATATATATATATAAAGGGTGTTTTTTTTTTATAGAGGTATAGAACTTTGAAATGGAATAAAACAAAGATGAATTTTTTAAATTGACATGAAATTTACTTTATTCGAAAGATAATCTTCTGGCATTATAATTTAAATATGACTTCTGGCATATGACCGCCACGGCTGGCTCGGACGTAGTCTAATCTGGAGGTCCAATTTTCGATGACTTTTTCCAACATTTGTGGCCGTATATCGGCAATAACGCGGCGAATGTTGTCCTCTAAGTGGTCAATCGTTTCGGGCTTATTGGCGTAGACTAGCGACTTCACATATCCCCACAGAAAATAGTCTAGCGGCGTTAAATCGCATGATCTTGGAGGCCAATTGACGGGTCCGAAACGTGAAACTATGCGGTTACGAAACGTTTCCTTCAATAAATCAATTGTGGCACGAGCTGTGTGACATGTTGCGCCGTCTTGTTGAAACCACAGCTCCTGCACATCATGGTTGTTCAATTGATGAACGAAAAAGTCAGTAATCATGGCTCTATAACGGTCACCATTGACTGTAACGTTCTGACCAGCATCGTTTTTAAAGAAGTACGGACCAATGATTCCACCAGCCCATAAAGCACACCAAACAGTCAGTTTTTCTGGATGTAAACGGTGTCTCAACATACACTTGAGGATTATCATCACTCCAAATACGGCAGTTTTGTTTATTGACGTATCCATTCAAACAAAAGTGAGCTTCATCGCTAAACAAAATTCGCTTATGAAAATCGGGATCAACGGCAATCTTGTTTTTGGGCCCATTCACCGAATCTACGCCTGCTAGGTGATCGTGTGGCTTCAATTGTTGCACGAGTGGGATTTTGTAAGCACGCAAACCAAGATCTTTCCGCAAAATCTTCCATAAAGTGGATGGACACATATCCAATTCCTGTGGCACGATGGCGGATAGACTGATTCGGGTCTTCCTCTACGCTACGCTCTACAGCAGCAATGACTTCTTCTGTACGCACTGTACGACGTCTCTGTGGATGCATATTATCATTTAGAGTAAACGTGGGGCGAAAATGTTCCATAGTTAATCGAATTAATTGCTCTGATGGACGATTATGTTGACCGTAAAATGGACGTAGTGCGCGATACGTATTTCGAACAGAACCATGATTTTCAAAATAAATTTGCACAATTTGGAAGCGTTTGTTCAGGCGTCAGTCTATTCATGTTGAAATGCCAAACCAAACTAAACATAAATCACTTGACAGATGACAAAATGGCCGCCAGTTAAAAAAGTGTTGCCAACTTAAAGTTTTTTACGTCTATAAAAAAAAACACCCTTTATATGTATATACCATATATACATACAACAAATACAATTATCGTATTTTCATGTTAAATACCAAAACGTAAATGAAACAAGTCTTAAGTTTAAAGAAATTGGTTCGATTTTGAGTAAACTTTGGATTGGGCGACCGAGCACATCAAAAAGCGATTTAAACGTGGCTTCTATTGAAGGGTGAGTTTGGAAGACTTGCATACTCAATGCGTAAATAGTCCGTGACAGTCTTCTGGCTGAGGGACTATTTTGACTGGTAATGCTCTGGCTCTACTAATCAGATAATGAATGAACGTCTGTATGTAGCAATTTTCATCATTAAAATTTTGGTGAAAGTTTGGCCCAATGCTACAGATTCTTTATCTGCTCCTCGAAAAGATTTCCAACCAAGTGTTAAGGAAACATTTTATCCGTATGCCTTATGGGCAAACTAGGAAGGGCTAAGATGTTAAGATATGTATATCTCAATAACCGAACTAACTTAGCATAGGAAAGGGTTTTATATAAATGAGATGAAAATTTAAGATATCTGAGACTTAAGATACGTATTTATGGAACTTAAGATATTTTACAATTAAGATATTTCATGAGGTGTTACTAACTTAAAACTAAATCTGCCTTGGAGGCCGGTTTGAGGGTCTTGGGTTGTGAATTCTATCATTGGTTGGGAGTCCAGAAACGTTCCTGATGGTGAGGTTGTAGTGGCGAGTGGGTTTATCCAGAAATCTGAGCTAATCATTGCATAAATTCTGGAATTGTTGACGTCTGGAGGTTTCGGTGAATTTGTGTGTTGCAGACGAGCCATGGGGCGTTGCCGATGATGTGGAGGAGCCTTTTTGTGAATGATCTGGAGAGTGGATCTACGAGTCGTGATATTTGGCGTAGGTGAGATTAACGATGATGATCATTTTATAAATGGTTAACTTGTTGCGTGTTGACAATGTACTGGACTTTCTGAGAAGTGGGTAGAGCTTGCCTAGGAGCTGGTTGGCCGTCTTGGTGGACGCAGCGACCTAGCACTTCCATACTAGCTGCTTGTTGTAGTAGAGGCCCATTGGAGGCTGGTGCTATAGAGGGTGAGGCGGGCGGGATAGTAGTATCGGCCTGCAATTGATTTGTTTATTTAATATATCTCCATTAAGTTACGGCGGCGTGGGACACAACGACAGTACATATTGAGCTTCTACTTTTTTTGAGGATGGCAGAGGCCACACAACAACTGTTAATTTGGAGCAAAATGTAGAGATAAAATAAAATTTCGTGCCACTTAGTTGACGATGAAGGCGATTATGTAATGTAAGTATTAAAATTAAGCATCATTTCCAAAAAAGTGACTATAATTTAGAAAGATAGTGATATTTAGGTAAGAAAAGGGATAATAAAAGACTTCAGGTCAAAGAATAAAGTATATTTGTTGTAAATATTTTGTTTCAATAATTATTTGTTACGTTTTAAGTGATTTACTGAAACTAATTATTTTAACTACGCTATTTTGTTAATGAACAAATTTTTAAAATTTGGCTTCGTCACTTGAATTTGCTAAATTTCAACAAAATTCGTAAGTTTTATGTTATATTATCATTATAAATTTACTTTAGTTTAGGCAGCAAAACTCCTGCAGGACGGCTCGTTCTCTCGAGACCTACAAATTATATGGGTTAAGAACGTGCTTGCAAGGCTCGCGGTGACTAAATATTTATGACTTTTGTTAGTCCGCAACTCACCAACTTCTGTCTTCTGTCTACAGGAATAAGGGTAGGTTAATCAGTTTATCTTTAAGTACTTAATTAACAGTTAACTTTCGTTGAGGTATACCTATGGAAAAGGTAAGTCTGGCTTAATTGTTTTCTAATTACAAGGGAATTGAGTTGGAGAATAATCACTGGAATTGAGTCTACATTTATAACATTTTTAAAAGGTGTGTTTATGAACACTTACTTTGGATTCCTTCAAAGGTGGATTTCGAGGGCGGGCGTTGTTATCTTCTGATCTGTGAGAATAACGATAAATATATTGTCATAATAAAGAAAAATAAATCTGTCACTAGCATGTCAGGATCAGTATATTTAATTTTGGTAGTATTTATCACGTTTCTGATTGTAAATACTAGGTGTACAAGTATGAAATGCGGATTTCAGACAACAGATGGTGCACCAATGCAGTTTGTGCTATGAAGATTTGACACTGCGCCATTTTGTTGCGTCATCAACAAGTGTCAGACGCGCATGAGTGATAAATTGGAAAAGTGTGTGCAAAGTGTTGTGTTGTTGTGTTCAATATGTCGAAATTTATACCGAACAAAGAGCATTCGCGGACAGCATTAATTTTTTGTTTTCATTTGAAGAAAACTGCTGTTGAATCATACCGATTACTTCGAGAAGCTTATGGTGAACATGCTCCATCGCAAGATACATGTGAACGATGGTTTCGGCGTTTCAAAAGTGGTGACTTCGATGTTGCAGACAAGGAACGTGGAAAACCGCCAAAAAAATACGAAGATGTGGAATTGAAAGCATTGTTGGACGAAGATGATTCGCAAATACAAAAACAACTCGCCGAGCAATTGGGCGTTAGTCAAAAAGCTGTTTCCAATCGGCTACGAGAGATGGAAAGATTCAGAAGCCGGTTGATGGGTACCACATGAGTTGAACGACAGGCAAATGGAAAAGCGCGAAAACACGTGTGACATTTTGCTCGCTCGGTACGCATCGTATAGTTACAGGGGATGAAAAGTGGATTTATTTTGAAAATCCCAAGCGCAAAAAATCATGGGTAGACCCAGGCGCACCATCCACATCGACCACAAGACCGAATCGCTTTGACAGAAAGACGATGCTCTGTGTTTGGTGGGACCAGAGGTTCGTGGTCTATTATGAGCTGTTAAAACTGGGGAAATGGTTAATACTAAACGTTACCAACAACAACTGACCGATTTGAACAATTCGCTGCTTCAAAAAAGGCCGGAATACCGAAAGAGGCAACACAAACTCATTTTTCTTCATGACAATGCTTCATCACATACGGAAAACCAGTTCGCGACACTTTGGAAGCACTCAGCTGGGAAGTTCTACCACATGCGGCTTACTCATCAGACTTGGCTCCTTCCGATTACCATTGGTTTGCATCGATGGATCACGCACTTACTGAGCAGCGCTTTGGTTCGTACGAAGATGTGAAAAAAATGGCTCGATGAATTGTTCGTAGCAAAAGGGGAAGATTTTTTACTGGCGTGGTATTCACAAATTGCCCGAAGGATGGAAAAAATGCATAACAAGCGATGGAGCATACTTTGAATAAAGCACTTTTTAACATTCTTCCGAATTTAACATGTTTTTTTAGAAAAAAATCTGCATTTCATACTTGTACACCTGGTAATGTACTGTCACAGAAAATATAGCTATCGCTACAGAAAGACAAACAAGAGAAACAAAACGTTGTCGCAAAACGAAGCCGGCTGGCTACCGCCAGCACTTTAAAATGTGCCGCGACGAGTTTCTCAGAGATACCGCGCATATTGTTAACAATTATTGTTATACATAATACAACATCTACTTGCGCGGCATCCCTGGGGAACTCGACGAGGCACATTTTAACGTGACGACGATAGCTAGCCGGCTTCCTTTTTACGGTGAGGTTTCGGATCAAGTGTTTCTCTTTCTGTAGAGATAGTTATATTTTGTGTGTGGTACGGTACAATCCGCAGCGATCCGGGAATCCCAAGGCGGATTTTTACCACTATATGACTTAACGATCTAGGTCGCCGAGGATCTCCACCACCGTGAAAGCTCTGTCTTCTCTACTTTCGGCTCTTTTGATTGCAGTAACAAAATCTTTTAAATAAATCTTACTATTTCTTTAATATTTATGTTTTTTGGTTCTGAAGCTAGCTGACCTACCTGTGATTGGTTTTCAGGGGGGCGTGGTCTATTCACATCTTTTTCGCTGTACAATGTTGGGAGTTGCTCTTCGTTCAGCTCGAAAGTTTCTACATTTACTCTGCCCTTTTTCCTGCTTCACCGTTTCTCCGGTTGTTCCACTGGCAACTCTTTCTTTCTATATTTTCCAACTGCTTGTTCTTCTATTTTGGTTTTGGTAATTCGAGCATTTAAATTCATATTTTTCATCCGTGCAGTTGATCGATTGATGATTTGCCTCACAGTATTGGTAGCACGATAACGTTACCTAGAAATTTAACTTTCTTCATTTCTTTTAATATGTACCTGGCTGTGTTGTTTGCTAAGTAAATATGTATTTAGTTTTTTACCACAGAAGTTATTTTTGCCTCTATCTTGTACTGTTTATTTAATTCTTTAGTTACATGAAGCGGGGGCGGCTTATGATCCAATCCTACAGTATTATGTATTGATCCATTTGAAATTTTAGGTTTACAAGACCTCTAATACCTAAATGACCTATATTGAGTATAAGATCCTTAATTTTGTTCATGTTTTCGTCGGTGGTTGCTGTGGACGGTCTTCCAGGACATGTCTCGTGGTCAACTGTTTCTCTACACTCTTTAAATGATTTGTATCACATGAAAACATCTGATTTTTCCTAACATTCGTCATCACAACACTATTTTAATATTTTAAATCTATTGATGCAAAAAATTTAGTTTTTTTTCACAAAATTTAACGAAAAGTCTTTACTGAATTAATTTATTAACTATAAAAATAACCGGTCAAGTGCAAGTTGAACTTGCACAATTAGTGTTCCGTACGTTGATTGCTTTTAAAATAAAAAATGTTGTTACGCTGGTATAAAATGATCAGTGACTTCACAAAACATTCCCCAAATGAGTTTTCAACAAAGTTTGTTTCCAATATTTACTGAAAACTGATGACCTTGAAATTTTTGTTTTTTTTTATATACCAAATAAATTATTAAAGGTAATGCACTCGTGATAATTTTCGTTCAATCTACACCCCGTGGAGAATATTCCAGAATTTTTTCAAAATTTTTTGATCAGTACTTTTCGAGATAAGGTGGGGGGACAGCGATTTGCCTTTAAGCTTTCCCAGTGATTTCAGTTTATGTCTTCTGCTGAAGTGGTCAAAACACCTCAAGTATATCTCGTTTATAAGTGAGTTCAGTCTTTTAGTAATTTTTAGTTCTTGTAAAATAGACTGGTTAGTTCGATGTTCCACCCACGATATCTTGAGAATTCGACGATACACCCACATCTCAAATGCAGCAATTTTATTTCTATCAGCTTTCTTTATCGTCTGTGTTTCCGATACATATATTGCAGTCGATCGCGAGATGCTACAGTCTTTCCATATTTTGACTAATTTTGTGGTTGCAGAACGAGCAATTGAGAGTGTCCTACGTATTTCTAAGTGACACTGGCCGGTATTGGTAATCAGAGACCGAGGAACCTACGATTTTATACCCTAGTAGATGTTGAGGTTGATTACACAGGCTAACAAAAAAAATATTGTAAAAACTTTTTAAATCAATATATCTAAGTGCTATGTATTTTTGGGTGCTGAAACCGTATCTGGTATCAGTTTTTTTGTATCACCCACAGTTCTCTCACAATATGACACCGATTAAATTTCAAAATAGGGAAAATTTGATACATAAAAAATAAAAACTTAAACAGTACTTTTATTTGATTAGGCTTTTAATTGATGTTCCAGATTCCAATAAATGTTTTTCTTTTAGCCTACAACCAAGCAATTCTGCTTTTTCCTTAGTCAAACCCAAATCTCTCACTAAATCAGCTTGTGTAAACAATTGTGCTTTTAAATTTTCTAGAAAACATTGAAACTCATCATCATCCGGTCGACTTTCATTAAATTCGGGACTGGACTGTAAAAACGTCATCAATAGACCGAGGTAGCGCAGGGACAGGAAGTCCCGGCCATGTCCTACTGGTCGATTAGGTGAAGTAAAGTTAGGATAGATAATTACTTTCTTATTTTGGGAGTTATATCCAGAAACATTAACGCTGCAAAAGTAACAATTATTTGAATGATTTTCTTGCTCTCTCTCCATGCCCTGGGTACTGCAAATCTAAAAACTTTCTTTTCTTTCTTATACCATTTCCTTCTTGACACAAACATAACATACTTTGGGAGGAGCCCAACATTTTTCTTGATTACCGATTTCTACACCGAAATATGCAAAGTATACTTTTTTTTTTACAGAGTCAGTAATGTTTCTTTGATGTTTTTTAACTACAAACTCACCACATATATAACAAAAAGTGTTGGGAGAGTTTTTGCAATCACGATTAGCCATACTTTGACTGGTAGTTGGGTTAAACACCGCAATGCGAGGTTATATTAACTGGAAGGAAACAAACAGCTGTGACATTTATCGGAACTGTCAACCGAATAACATTTGATTTTACTGCCAACCTTACAAGATTCTGATTTTTTGTCAACCTAATAACATTCGAATGATAAAAAATAACATTTTGAATATTAAAATGTGAAAAATTGGTGGGTGATACTTCTTTATTATTATTTTCGGACTCAGCACACCAAAAACATAGGAATCAGGTAAAATTATTAAAAAAGTTTTTTCATTGTTGGCCTGTGTTATCATTTGTTTTACTAATGATCATTATTTTGGTTTTGTTGTTGTTTACTTCCAGTCCTGATCCTTGTCAAACTTTGCATAATGACCTCTAATTCACCTTTATTTGCAGCTATAATCAAGGTGTCATCTGCATAGCGCAAGTTCTGCATGCGTGATCCTCCAACGGCGATACCCCCATTCCAGTTATTGAAAACTTCGCGCATTATATACTCCATATAAATGTTGAACAGTAGTGGCGAAAGAATGCATCCTTGCGGGACACAGGTTTCCGTGGTGAAGCTTTCTCTGTACATGTTATTAACACGCACTTTGGCTATGTTGAATTCGTAAAGCGTTTGTATTAGGTTTAATAAGTATGGCGAAGATCCCATTTTTATCAGAATCGACCACAGTTTCGGCCATCTCACCTTGTCAAACGCTACCAACTACCAATCTAAAAAATAAATATGTTAATACATAACAATAGTTCGCATATTAAAAAAAATGTCATAGTAGTCTTTGCTTGTCGATTAAATTTTGAATACTGCACTGACTTGGCCGTTACTTGATGGAGATCCAGAATAAATAGCAATAAAAAAATTTAAACAAATATTTAAGATCACCACTTATGTTTATTATTGTTGACAATTGTTTCGACACACTGTGTCTTCTTCTGGAGCACGATGTAAATTAACTAACAAAGTATGTTTCAGAATACATAGTTTACCTAATTACAAGCACTAAATTCATTAACAATATTTACCTTAATACCTAGAACAAGTTCAATAAAGGAGACCCTCCCCCATCTAATTGATCGTTGAGTAATAGACCTGATGATTTTTCTGATTAATTTAATTTAATTTTTAAATTAATACATCTAAGTGTTATGTATTTTTGGGTGCTGAAACCTGGTGTCAGTTTTTTTGTATCACCCACAGTTCTCTCACAATATGACATCGATTAAATTTCAAAATAGGGAAAATTTGATACATAAAAAATAAAAACTTAAACCGTACTTTTATTTGATTAGGCTTTTAATTGATAATCTAGATTCCAACAAATTATTTTCTTTCAGCCTAGAATCAAGCAATTCTGCTTTTTCCTTAGCCAAACCCAAATCTCTCACTAAATCATTTAACTCAGCTTGTGTAAACAACTATGGTTTTAAATTTTCTAGAGAACATTGAAACTCATTATCATCCGGTCGACTTTCATTAAATTCGGGACTGGACTGTAAAACGTCATCAATAAACTGAGGTGGCGCAGGGATAGGAAGCCCGGTCCATGTCCTACCGGCCGATTAGCTCAAGTAAAGTTAGGATAGACAATTACTTTCTTATTTTTGGAGTTATATCTAGAAACACTAACGCTGCAAAAAAACAATTATTTGAATGATTTTCTTGCTCTCTCCCATACCATGGGTATTGCAAATCTAAAAGCTTTCTTTTCTTTCTTATACCATATCTTAAGATCTTTGACACAAACATAACATACTTTGTGAGGAGCCCAACATTTTTCTTGATTATCGATTTCTACACCGAAATATGCAAAGTATACTTTTTTTACAAAGTCAGTAATGTTTCTTTGATGTTTTTTAACTACAATCTCACCACATATATAACAAAAAGTGTTGGGAGAGCTTTTACAACCACGATTAGCCATACTTTGAGTGTGAATTAAAGCACATGGGTTAAACACTGCAATGCTGGTTATATTAACTGGAAGGAAACAAACAGCTGTGACATTTATCGGAACTGCCAACCTAATAACATTTGATTTTTCTGCCAACCTACAAAATTCTGATTTTATTACCAATCTAATAACATTCGAATGACAAGAAATAAACTTTTCACATTCTGAATATTAAAATGTGAAAAATTGGTGGTTGATACGACTTTTTCATTACTATTTTCGGACTCAGCACACCAAAAACATAGGAATCAGGTGAAATTATTAAAAAAGTTTTTTCATTGGTGGCCTGTGTTATCATTCGTTTTACTAATGATCATTATTTTTGTTTTGTTGTTGTTTACTTCCAGTTCTGATTCTTGTCAAACTTTGCCTAATGACTTCTAATTCAGTTTTATTTGCAGCTATAATCAAGGTGTCATCTGCATAGCGCAAGTTCTGCATGCGTGATCCTCCAACGGCGATACCACCATTCCAGTTATTGAAAACTTCGCGCATTATGTACTCCGTATAAATGTTGAACAGTAGTGGAGAAAGAATGCATCCTTGCGGGACACAGGTTTTCGTGGTGAAGCTTTCTGTGTACATGTTATTAACACGCACTTTGGCTATGTTGAATTCGTAAAGCGTTTGTATTAGCTTTAATAAGTATGGCGAAGATCCCATTTTTATCAGAATCGACCACAGTTTCGGCCATCTCACCTTGTCAAACGCTACCAACTACCAACCTAAAAAATAAATATGTTAATACATAACAATAGTTCGCATATTAAAAAAAAATGTCATAGTAGTCTTTGCTTGTCGATTAAATTTTGAATACTGCACTGACTTGGCCGTTACTTGATGGAGATTCAGAATAAATAGCAATAAAAAATTTAAACAAATGTTTAAGATCACCACTTATGTTTATTATTGTTGACAATTGTTTCGACACACTGTGTCTTCTTCTGGAGCACGATGTAAATTAACTAACAAAGTATGTTTCAGAATACATAGTTTACCTAATTACAAGCACTAAATTCATTAACAATATTTACCTTAATACCTAGAACAAATTCGATAAAGGAGACCCTCCCCCCATCTAATTGATCGTTCAGTAATAGACCTGAGGATTTTTTCTGTTTAATTTCTACCTGTTCTAAACAATTCAGTAATTTTCCTTTCTTTCCGTTATACAAAATTTTGAAATCTTCATTGAATGTATGATTTTCCTCTGTTAAATGTTTGGCGTAATGAGATTTGTTATTTTTCATTCTGAAGCTTTGTTTATGTTGGTTTATTCTTTTATAAAAAGATCTGCCTGTTTGTCCTATATACGTTTTGTTGCAAGTGCCCCAGCATAATTCGTAAACCCCCGATTTATTTTCTTTTTAGTGTTCCGTACGGAACACTTATAAGATCACTTCGGTGTCTGTCTGTCTGTCTGTCTGTCTGTCTGTCTGTCTGTCTGTCTGTCTGTCTGTCTGTCTGTCTGTCACACCCCGATTTTCTCCGAAGCTATTTGACATAGAAAGGTGAAATTTGGTAATAATATAGGAATTGATGGCCTCATTAGAGCCATGTAGTTTTGAGAATTAAATTTTGACTTAAGGGGTTAGTTTTGGGGGGTGAAGTCGGAAGTGAAAAAAAAATTTTTTTTACTAGGTCATCGAGTGTGGTGTCAAATGAAAGCTTGTGAAAACACGAGTAAAAAATATATATATAATATTATACTTGCGCGCACTTTTCTTTGCATTATTTTTAAAAATTCGCGAAAAATCGCTGTCCCGGGCCTTATCTCGAAAAGTCCTTATCAAAAAATTTCGAAAAAATTCTGGAATATTCTCCACGGGGTGTAGATTGAACGAAAATTATCACGAGTGCATTACCTTTAATAATTTATATGGTATATAAAAAAAACAAAAATTTCAAGGTCATCAGATTTCAGTAAAGATTGGAAACAAACTTTGTTGAAAACTCATTTGGGGTGTGTTTTGTGAAGTCACTGATCATTTTATATCACCGTAACATAAATTTTGACTTAAGGGGTTCGTTTTGAGGGGTGAAATCGGAAGTGAAAAAAATTTTTTTTTACTAGGTCATCGAGTATGGTGTCAAATGAAAGCTTGTGAAAACACGAGTAAAAAATATATATGTAATGTAATACTTGCGCACACTTTTCTTCGTATTACTTTTAAATAATCGCTGTTTCCTACCTTATCTCGAAAAGCACTGATCAAAAAATTTTGAAAAAAAATTCTGGAATATTCTCCACGGGGTATAGATTGAACGAAAATTATCACGAGTACATTACCTTTAATAATTTATTTGGTATATAAAAAAAACAAAATTTCAAGGTCACCAGTTTTCAGTAAAGATTGGAAACAAACTTTGTTGAAAACTTATTTGGGGTGTGTTTTGTGAAGTCACTGATCATTTTATAACATCCTAACAAAATTTTTTATTTTAAAAACAATCAACGTACGGAACACTAATTGTGCAAGTTCAACTTGCACTTGACCGGTTTTTTTTGTTTTATTTTTATTATTTTTAATATGTCGAGATAATGTATTATTTGTACGGAAAGCGATATTTACATGATTTCTATGGAAAAAAATGTTGAATTTTATTAGTTAATTTTCCGGTATAAGTGAGTGTATAAAATTTTTCTTTGTTTAGTTGTTTGTACGGGTACACCAGTCCTAATGCTTTTTTTTAAAATTGTTTTTTAATTAAAATATTATCTACGAAATCGCTCTTGTATTCATTGTTTATACTAATTTGTTTGATAATATGTAATTCTTTCTGAAAATTTTCTTCCGTTAGTGGTGTATTTATTAGTGTATGGATGAAACTATTATAAGCCGAGATTTTATGGGTGAACGGGTGGTTAGAATTAGCGTGTATAATTATGTCTGAGTATGTTAGTTTATGGAAGATTTCAAAATCGTGTTTATTCATTTTGTTTGATATTTTTAAATCTAGGAAATTAATCGATTTATTTGTTTCTATTTCTGTTGTAAAAGTAATATTATTATGAAGTTGGTTAATATAATGTAGAAAAAGTTTTAATTGCCGATCTGTGCCTGTAAAGCAAGTCAATATATCATCTACATACCGGTACCAATAAAAGAAATTTTAAAAAGATGAGAATTACTAATTTGTTCTTCTAAATGGTCCATGAAAATTTCAGATAAAATTGGACTAAGAGGGTTTCTCATTATTAAACCTTTCTTACTTATGTAAATGTTATCATTAAATTCGAAATAATTCTGATCTAAGCACAATGTTAAGATATCTATTTCTAATTATTGGGTTAAGATTATTTTTATTGAGTAATCTTTGGACCAAATTTATAGCGTCTGATGGTGGTATACTAGGAAAAAGATTTTGTACATCAAACGATATAAATCTGGAGTTACTTGGTATAATTAACGGATTAATTTTTGCTATCAATTAATTACTATTTTTAATACTATATTTAGTATTTATAATATTTTGTCAAAATGTCAATCAATTTATTTGATAAAGAAAAAGCTGGCGCTGTTATGTATGAAACTACCGGACGAATTGGTGAGTTATTTTTATGTAATTTAATATTTTTAAGATCAAGTTTTGGAACTTGAGGGTTCATCGAGACAAGTCCGAATTTTTCATTCTCTGTGAAAATGCTTATGTCTTTTAGCACAACTTTAATGAATTTTTGGAAAGATTAAAAATAATAAAAGTAAAACAAAAAAAGAAAATAAATCGGGGGTTTACGAATTATGCTGTGGTACTTGCAACAAAACGTATATAGGACAAACAGGCAGACCCTTTTATAAAAGAATAAACGAAGATAAACAAAGCTTTAGAATGAAAAATAACAAATCTCATTACGCCAAACATTTAACAGAGGAAAATCATACATTCAATGAAGATTTCAAAATTTTATATAACGGAAAGAAAGGAAAATTACTGAATTGTTTAGATCAGGTAGAAATTAATCAGAAAAAAATCCTCAGGTCTATTACTCAACGATCAATTAGATGGGGGAGGGTCTCCTTTATTGAACTTGTTCTAGGTATTAAGGTAAATATTGGCAATGAATTTAGTACTTGTAATTAGGTAAACTATGTATTCTGAAACATACTTTGTTAGTTAATTTACATCCTGCTCCAGAAGAAGACACAGTGTCGAAACAATTGTCAACAATAATAAACATAATTGATGATCTTAAACATTTGTTTAAATTTTTTATTCCTTTTGATTAAATTTTGGTCAGGCCACATCTGTTCCCTTTTCCACAAATCTGCTACTGCACAATCATTTACACAATTTCCTCCTGCAAATAAGTCTTTTGAAGGTAATTTTAGCTCAAACGATTGTCAGAAAATGTAATTTATTTTACGATTCGTAAATCCGTGATTAAAATGATAAAATAAACTTTCATTTCAAGCAACATCCAAGTCAATTTAACGTTTTGAAAAGAAAATTTTGTATGCTGAATTTAGGTTTCAGGTCGGTTTAAGTAAACAACCTTTCATTAGAATTTAACTCGGTTAAAGGGAACGGGTGTAAAACCTGCGATGTTATTATATTGTCATGTATATTACACTAATTATTACATTACGTAATACCCAGTATTATGACATCCCCGCCGATATCCTCAGGATATGAAAAAAGGGTAAAATTCCTACTTAGGCGGGGAGGTGAGCGAGAAAAAAAAAATTGCCACCGTATACAGGATGTCGTTAAAGTTGTGTTAATATGTTTACTTAACCAAGCCATTATGCCAATTATTGCCTATGTACATAGTACTCCCATAAATACTGTTACAAATTTTCACGTATGCCCTCTATAAACATTAACACTTTTTGGTGAAATTATTTAAAGGATTTGTTATTCAATTGTTATACAGTTATTGTGTATAAATATATTTAAAATTTGAATTCTTTAAACAATGCAGTGGGGTGATTACGAAAATAGGATTGCTGTTTAGCTTTATTTATGTACGATATGGAAAAAGGCGACATTTTTAAGACCTTAAAACCGCTTAAAATAAGTCGCATGTTTGTTTATGGGGCGAAAAAATTATTTATTGACACGGGAGACATAAAAAACAGGAAGATCGAGGAAAGTTCGAACACCATAAGCTGTTAAAGCTGTAAAAGCGAGAATTGACCGAAATCCTCTCTGCAAACAAAAAAATTTAACTCGTGAGATGAAAATTTTGAAAAATGAGGACCCTCGATCTTTCTGGTCATTTATTAAACTTAAAGGGTCGACGACCTCGCTGCCGGAGTCTTTCACGGACGGTGACCTCCAATGCTCTTATACAGATCCGAAAAATATTGCAGATGCTTTTGCACACTTTTTTTGTGGCATGTATTGTGCCCCTACACCTACAGGGCATAACTGTCTCCAGGGAGGTGCCGATTTGACTCCCCTTGTCTCTCTTCACTGCCTTACTGATGATATGATCTTGGCTGCTCTGTCTAAGTCAAAGAATAAGTTCACTCAAGGCTCTGATAAGGTCCCTTGTTTTATTATTAAGGACTGCGCGCAAGCCTTGTTGAGGCCCTTATCTTTCATCTATAACTGAAATCTAACACTTTTCCTGAAATATGGAAAACAGCTAGAATTACACCTGTATTCAAGAAGGGCGATACTAGTATCATTTCCAACTACAGGCCTGTGGCAATATTGTCACCATTTGCTAAAGTTTTTGAAATGGCAATATATGACTCATTGTTTAAGCAGATTAAGAGACGTTTGACGCAGGCTTAACATGGTTTCTTTGGCAGCCGCAGCACGGTCAGCAATTTGGCTTCCTTTGCGCAATTCACGGGGAAAAGCCCTTAAAGATCGTCAGCAGGTCGACGCTATCTACACAGACTTCACGAGGGCATTTGATCGTATTGATCATTCCATTCTAGCACGTAAACTGGCTAGTATGGGGTTCCACAATGATTTGATATCATTCCTTCGATCATATCTACATAATCGTATTCAATATGTTGATATCCGAGGACATCATTCATTTCAATTTGTAGCTGCTAGCGGCACTTCACAACACCTCTCACCATTGTTGTTCTCAATTTTTATAGATGATATTGTGGAGTCCATTGCTAGTAGCACACTCTTATTTGCTGATGATCTTAAACTGTTCCGGGTAATTCATGACATTAACGATTGTATTATGCTTCAGAAAGACATACGTACTATCGAAAATTGGTGTGCTATCAACAAGTTAACCTTGAATCTCGGGAAATGTTTTGTTATGTCGTTCTCCAACCAACTGAACCCACTCATTATGAGTATGTCTTGGATAAAGCGATTATAAATCGTTGCTATACTTTCAGGGACCTGGGAGTGGTATTTGATACCCGATTGTCATTTGCCGATCACATTGAACGTGTTTGTGGAGAAGCGTTGAAGATGCTTGGATTTATTTTTCGCAATTCAAGGGGGTTGGTGGATATAGGGTCCCTCAAAATGCTCTACTTTTGCTATGTGCGATCTAAGTTGGAATACGGCGCAGTGATTTGGCACCCAATCTATCACAAATACATTGATAGAATAGAGAACATAGAGAGAAAGTTCCTTAAGTTCCTGTGCTTCAGAGATGACGGTACTTACTCTCCTAGAGGTATAGAAAGCAAGATCTTGTTAGCGCGTTTCAACATGCCGTCGTTGATGAATCGCAGGATTTACTTGCTGGTTCAATTTTTGTTCAAGATATGTAAATCCTTTATTGATTGCCCTGACCTGCTTTCCCAAATTAACTTTCATGTGCCGTCTCGACTTACCAGATTTCCTCATGTTTTTTGCTTGAGTACACCAAGAACTAATATTTTAATGAAGACTCCTTTGTATCAATCCATAAATATTTTCAATGTGGTTTGTAGCGATTTCGATATGCATAACTTAACTAATGCTCAGTTTACTAAATTGATGAAGACGAAGGTTCTTGATGCTTGGTGGACGTGTCCACATTTTTGAACGGTATGTACGGGTTATTTATATTGTTGTTATATTTATTTAAGCAATTATTGTAATTTTCTTTTTTCTTTTCCTTGTAATTTACACATTTGTCTTGTAAATGGATATTCTATCTATCAATAAAGATTATTATTAAAGAAGATCTAAGACTTGGCGGATTTGGATGGAAAAAATCTAAAAGTTTGTTGAAGGAATACGCTAGTGACAAACACAGAAAAAGTTTGCTTACCGACGAAAAAATTTTCACTGTGCAACAATTTTCCAATAAGCAAATGATAGAATTTATGGCAGATCTTTTAAGGAAGCATCTGAACTTGTTCCAAAAGTCCAGAGGGGTCATCATCCAGCATCAGTTATGGTTTCGGGGGGAGTTAGCTTTGATGGGATTACCAGTATTCATTTTTATGAAAAAGGTGTGAAAACTTCGGTTAAAATATATTAAGACACTATTTTAGAGAATATTGTGAAACCTCTAAACCATACTCTTCTCAAAAATAAGTATTGTATCTTCCAGGAAGATTCTGCACTAGAACACAAAGCTAAAACAACACAAGCACGGCTTCAACAAAATGTGCCTTCATTTGTTACTACCGAAGATTGGTCTTCGGCAAGTCCTGATCTAAATCCTTTAGATTTTAAACTATGGTGCCTCTTAGAGGGTTCAGTTTGCTCTAAAAGACATGCACATCTTGACTCTTTAAAAGGAGTTTTAACAAAAGAAGTGGACAATTTTCAGTTGGATCAAGTGCGTGCTGCCATAGACGAGAGGTGTAATCATTTGAGGGCTTGTGTAAGAGCAAGAGGGGGACATTTTGAGTAAATGTTAAATTAATTTTTTCATTATGAATATATTCCACAATAATTTGTTTTAATTTTCATAGAAATTAAATGTTTAGGCAGTGTTTTCATTGTAATAGTATTCATGGGAGTACTAGGTATGAATGTGTGTATGTGGAGGTAAATTAGTCCGCCGTTGAGATAGTTAAAAGACGTTAAATTGTGAAAATCGAAATTTTGTGATATACAAGGTTTAAATTTGAACTTGAGTTCAGTGCACTAATACTTGCAATCAAATCTACAGTGACTTTTGGCGAAAAACTAGAATATCCATTTAAAAAATGTAAGATTTTTCAATTTAAAATATTCGAAATGCATAAATTTATTTTGAACACCCTGTAGCATCTAACTCAAATTTCTTTACATATATTTTTTTTTATCTCTACCAATTATAAGAATTCCATCTTCAGAAACAATGGTGCAACTGGCATTTTTTTACAAAACTGAAAACTAATATTTTTTAAAAAAAATTGAAATATTAGAAAAACTACTATATACCATTATTAATAAATATCGTTATAAAATTTTTGCCTATGTACATAGTATTCCGATAAATACTGTTAGAAATTTTCACGTACGCCCTCTATAAACATTAACACTTTTTGGTGAAATTATTTATAGGATTTGTTTTTCAGTTGTTATACAGTTATTGTGTATGAACATTTTTACAACTTGAATTCTTTAAACAATGCAGTGGTCTGATCAAAAAAATAAGATTGCTGTTATAGCTTTATTTAAGTACGGTATGGAAAAGAGCGACAGTTTTAAGACCTTAAAACCCGCTTAAAATAAGTTGCATGTTTGTTTGTCGGGCGAAAAAAATTATTTATTGACACGGAAGACATAAAAGACATTTCGAACACCATAAGCTGTTAAAGCTGTAAAATCGAGAATTGACCGAAATCCTCTCCGCAAAAAAAAAATTATCTCGTGAGATGAAAATTTTGAAAAATTCTATGTTTCGTATTATTAAAGAAGACCTAATTGGCGGACTTAGATTTAAAGCGAAACGGTGGCAAAAATCTAAAAGTTTGTTGAAGGAATATGCTAATGACAAACACAGAAAAATTTTACTTACCGATGAAAGAATTTTCACTGTGGAACAATTTTTCAATAAGCAAAATGATAGAATTTATGGCAGATCTTTTAAGGAAGCATCTGAACTTGTTCCAAAAGTTCAGAGGGGTCATCATCCAGCATCAGTTATCGTTTCGTGGGGAGTTAGCTTTGATGGGATTACCAGTATTCATTTTTATGAAAAAGGTGTGAAAACTTCGGTTAAAATATATTAAGACACTATTTTAGAGAATATTGTGAAACCTCTAAACCATACTCTTTTTAAAAATAAGTATTGTATCTTCCAGGAAGATTCTGCACCAGAACACAAAGCTAAAACAACACAAGCACGGCTTCAACAAAAATGTGCCTTCATTTGTTACTACAGAAGATTGGTCTTCGGCAAGTCCTGATCTAAATCCTTTAGATTTTAAACTATGGTGCCTCTTAGAGGGTTCAGTTTGCTCTAAAAGACATGCACATCTTGACTCTTTAAAAGGAGTTTTAACAAAAGAAGTGGACAATTTTCCGTTGGATCAAGTGCGTGCTGCCATAGACGAGTGGTGTAATCATTTGAGGGCTTGTGTAAGAGCAAGAGGGGGACATTTTGAGTAAATGTTAAATTAATTTCATCATTATGAATATATTCCACAATAATTTGTTTTAATTTTCATAGAAATTAAATGTTTAGGTAGTGTTTTCATTGTAACAGTATTCATGGGAGTACTAGGTATGAATGTGTGTATGTGGAGGTAAATTAGTCCACCGTTGAGACAGTTAAAAGACGTTAACGTGTGAAAATCGAAATTTTGTGATATACGAGGTTTAAATTTGAACTTGAGTTCAGTGCACTAATACTTGAAATCAAATATACAGTGACTTTTTGCGAAACTAGAATATCCATTTAAAAAAATTGAGATTTTTCAATTTAAAATATTCGAAATGCATAAATTTATTTTGAACACCCTGTAGCATCTAACTCAAATTTCTTTACATATATCTTTTTTTTTATCTCTACCAATTATAAGAATTCCATCTTCAGAAACAATGGCGGAACTGGCATTTTTTTACAAAACTGAAACTAGCATTTTTTTAAAAAAATTGAAATATTAGAAAAACTGCTAGGTTTAGGTATATTGCATTATTAATAAACTATCGTTATAAAATTTTACGCAGAATTTAAAAATAATTAGAAAATAGGATGTTTCATTTAAAAAAACATATTTTACATTTATATCGGTCACATTTTTTTGAAGTACCCTGTATACTCAAAAATAATTTTAAACTGCCTTGCCTGCACCTTAACATTTCCTAAAACTACTGTATTTAATATTTTTTCGTCATTTCCGAAATAAATGAGATAATGACCTTTACTCTATCGTTGACTCACCCTGTACACTACGAGCAAAAATTAAAGAATCAAAAAGCAATTCGAAATTTTTGAGTGATTTTCAAGAAGCTGTATTTCAGCGAAAACAGAGGGTAGAGCGATGAAAAAGAAAGCAAATTGTAGCTTCAAGTTTCTAGTTTTCAGATTCTTAGCCTAAATATTTTTATCATTAACGGTTTTCCGGTACTCATTAGAAAACTATCGGGAAAAAAAAATTTCAAATTTTTGCTTGCTTTTCAAAAGGTCCACAGACTTCGATAAATTTTTTTCCGTGATTCCTCCTTAGCGCTGTTTTAGCATTTTTGATCCTATTTCATTTGAGCGAACCAAACACTTAGTACGATGATTTTGTGAGGAGTTATTGTCGTTCAAAGCAAAAATGACACTCGTACAGAAAATTCAAGTAAAGTTTTCAAAACTTCAAAATATTCTCTGCAAAATGTCATTTTTGTTCTTGATCAAAAAATTTTTTTTAATGCGAGAAACTGGATTCAAAAAATACTAAAAAATTGCGATTTAGAGATTTTCCCTTAATTTAAAAATTAATTAAAGGATAAATTTGTCGTTCTTTGAGGTTGAGAATGTTTTTCTAGCAGTAAATCATGTTTTTATCAAACAAGGTTAATTACTGTAAAAAGAAAATAAAATGAAACAAAAATAATAAAAAAAAAAATTATTTGAAAAAATTTTTATTTTGGTGTGTCAAATGGAAGCTGGTAAAATCATGGATTCAAAAATATACGTAATGTAATACTTGCGCACACTTTTCTTTATATTATTTTTATAAAATTATAGAAATTCGCGGTCACTCCCCCTTATATCGAGAAGTTGTGGCTTAACACAGCTTATTGACGAACCAACACGGATCTCTTTTTAACCACCAATCCGGAGATTTACACGGTCAGCGTAAATCCGCCGTTAGGTTCTTCCGACCATAAACTATTTTCGACATCGAGTATTCTACCAATCAGTGACAGAGAGACGCCTAAACTGCGCGAGATTTGGCACTACAAGTCTGCTAAATGGGAAGATCTCATGGAATATTTTCGAACTTTCCCTTGGTTAGACGTTTGTTTTCGATCCGACGACCCATCTGACTGCGCCAGGGAGGTTTCCGATGTTATTTTGGCCGGTATGGAGGCATTTACATCCTTTTTTCGAAGAAATGCCTTCCCAACGGCAAGCCTTGGTTTGACCGAAAATGCAAAGAAGCTGTTGCTTCTAAACACCTTGCATACCGACAATGGCATGAAAATCCTAACACCATAAATCGTTACACATTTGTTCGTGCCAGGAACAGATGCAAAGAGGCTATCGACGAAACCAAGGAGGTACACAATCAACGGATTAGAAACAAACTTCTCGCTTGTCCCGAAAATTTCAGGTCCTTTTGGTCGGTCGCTAAGGCAGTTAGTCAAAATTTCTCCAAATCCACCATACCACCACTCACACGGCCAGATAATTCTATTGCAACGACACCTGTTGAGAAAGCGAACTTGTTGGCTGAACCCTTTGCTTCACATTCTAATGTCGATTTCCAAGGAAAAACACCACCTACTATTCCCATAGTGCAGTCAAGGACGCCCGATGTTGTCTTCAGACAGCGTATCATAAAGCGTATACTGATGAAGCTAGACACCAAAAAGGCTTCTGGCCCTGACGGAATACCTGCCATAGTTCTTAAAAACTGTGCGAGGGAACTAACACCAGTTTTCTGTAGACTTTTCAACCTATCTTACAGAAACGGAATAGTTCCTTCCGGCTGGAAATAACTACCGACCAATCGCACTGCTTTCAATAATAACGAAAGTCGTGGAAAAGGCTATCAATCAGCATCTTCTAAAATATCTTAAAGGATTCAACATTATTAGCGATCACGCTTAATTTGCAATATCGTGTTTGGCACGATGGGGTGTTGGCTAAGCTACGTTCTTATGGTATGTCTGAAAGGTTCTGTTTGTGGCTCTCATGTTTCCTCAAAGAGCGTTCTTTACGAGTGGCAGTCGACGGATTTCTTTCTAACACCTTCACTATCAACGCCGGTGTATCCCAAGGCTTCATACTGTCTCCTACTCTCTTTCTCATTTACATTAACGATCTGCTGGAAAAGAACGAGAATCCAATCTACAGCTTTGCAGATGACAGTGCACTTATCTCTTCATTCACTTTGAATGCTCGGACATTGGCTACTCAGACGAATATCCGCAGACAGCAGGAAGTCATTCAACGTAACAAAGACCTGGAAGAAATTCTATCTTGGGGTGACAGTAACCAAGTGGAATTTAACGCTACAAAAACCCAGGCGGCAGTTTTCTCTAAAAAAGTTAACGTTGCTGAACCCGACATAGTTATGTCGAGGCACTCCATCCCTCTAACACAACTCAATTTGTTGGGCGTTAATTTGGGAGCAAATATGTCCTGGCATGAACATGTTGCAGGCATAGCAAGGAGAGCTTCTCAAAAGTTGGGAATATTATTTCGAACCAGAAAGCTTTACACTCCACAACAACTTTTAATTCTTTACAAAACTCAAATTCGACCAGTTATGGAATCCTGCTCCCATGTTTGGAGCTCCGCTCCCAAACATACACTGTATTTGTTAGATTCTATTCAGAGAAGAGCTGTCCGTCTGATTGGAGACCCGGAACTGACCGACGGCCTTGATTCGCTGGAACATCGAAGAACGGTTGGCGATTTGAGCCTATTCTACAAGTACTTTCATGGAAAGTGTTCGAAGGATGTGGCCCGCTTAATTCCTCCTAGAGCGGTGCATGTTAGAAGTACACGTCGCGCTAATTCTTCACATCCGCATGAGGTTCAGCTTGTTACTCCTCGTACAACGCTCTTCAAGCAGTCTTTTATATGGAGAACATCATCCCTTTGGAATAATTTGCCCAGGACTGTGTTTCCCACCGAGTACAATCTACAGCGATTCAAGAATAACGTGAATCGCTTTCTCCGCACACGTGTCGCTCCTGTAGCGCTTTAGGGACTTTCCTGTAGCACGTGTACTAGACCCATAAAAAAAAAGTACTGATCAAAAAAATCTGGAATATTCTCCACAGGGTGTAGACTGAACGAAAATTATCACCTTCAATAATTTATCTGGTACATAAAAAAATAAAAATTTTAAAGTCATTAGTTTTCAACAAAGATCGGAGACAAAAGTCCGACTTACACTTGGCTGGTTTTTTTTTCGGATGGAATGAAACAACTCGAGGAATGCTGGACCATGTGACTTAGTTTAAACAGTAGTTCTGCAGAAAAATATACTTTTTCCTTCCTTCATAACTAGTTAGATATCTTAAAAAAACCCTGGTATTTGAGGAACTAATTTATTAAATCTTTTGCTCTTATGAAATTAGAGTCGTTGTTGCGAATGATTCGAAATGAGATATCCTTCTATTAAATCAAACATATCCCCATTCTGTACAATCCTTAACCTCCAATATCAAAGTGGGTATGGGTATCTTTGATGCGACTTTCTAGCAAATATCCTAAGTCGTCTCCGATATATCGAAAAACTTCGTGTAGGTAGAAATAAACTGGCTAGTTATGTCAAAGTAACTTCACCTACGAGCTCTGCCTTTTACGTCCCCTTGTGATTAAATATGCAGTTTGTTGCTTCCGTACTACTAAAAATGGCCGAAATTCAAAATCTTTTCTTGTTATTTTTACCTTCTAGGTCGAGAAATCACTGGGGATTTTTACTTTACTATGGCTGTCGGCGTTCTCCGGATCCAAAGGGTATTATTTTAAGTTGACTTTTTTAAAATATTCAACTTTACTTTGAGTCGTATAGAAAGGCATGGCTATAAAAGACTATTTTTGTTGTGCTGCATACGATTTTACTTGTTTTTATTATGCTTAAAATAAAGTTGGTGTATGAAAGTGTAGACTTATACGTAAATTAGATTTTTTAGCTAGCACGAAAACAGTATTTTTGTCGCTAGCGGTAGTAAAATCTTTAGAATTTAGGTGATTTTAGTTAGATAAATAAAATATGCATATGTTATGTTCGAAAAAAAAAAAAAAAAATAAGAATTACATGGTTTTTCCTTAAAAAAGAAAAACTATATTGGTCCTTAGCGACTACTATCCCAGTAATATGCATAACTTTCAAAAAATACTACAAAAAATTGAATAAAACTCCTCAAATTTACGCATATAGTAAGTCAAGTAAAAACGTGTCAGCTATAACTTGTAGGCGATAAAAGAAATTCTTTTTTTTTAAGTTATTGTTGGCTCCCCTGCAAACAATGTCTTGTGGAAAGAGATTCGTTTCTAACCTTATTTATGGTTAAAAAGTACATTATCGAACTTGAGTTCTGCATATGCGTCTGCGAGGCGTTGTTCCTATGTAACCATTCAAAATGTCCAAAAATAACGCCTACAGCGGTTGCTAAATATACGGGCAGCTAGAGCGTATTCGTTAGCAAGTGGTAAAATGGTACTCTCGTTTAAAAAATGTTGATGATTTACCGGAACGAGATTCGAGAGGAAAAGTGCCGGACAAGGACGAAAAAATGATTATCAACATATTTTCCGAAATCCTCAATTAATTTTGCGCCAAAGGGCACGAAAACTAAAGCAAAAAGGTTTGGATGCATCGTATGAAATTCACACTAATCTCTGGTCTAACGATTTGGAGTGGCGGAGTATTATATAAGAAACCATTGCTGAGCGAAAAACACAGAGAGAAAACGACTCGCGTGAGTAGAGGAAAACGTAGATCGAGACTGGAGCGATTAAGCCTCACGAGCCTGGTCAATTTCCACTAACTGATTGGTTCAGTACACCATGAAATACCATGTGAAAATGTTTCGGGGTGTCTTTCCGAAAAAGGTTTTGGTAGACTCTTCATTTTTACCCACAATTTGAACATTTAAAAAATGTTCCAGGTTCACAAGAAGGCATTAGTACCGATTGTCAAACGGTGGGTTGTCGATAGAAATAAGAAGAAGTGGATTCTTCAAGAGAATAACGACTCCAAATATCGGACTAAAACGTGTAGTCCGTGGGAAGTGGAATCCGGTATCCTCACACTAGACTGGCAATCCCAGACGCCTGATACAAACCCAATAGAGAACTTGAGTACATTACCTTCAATAATTTATGGTACATAAAAAAATAAAAATTTTAAAGTCATTACTTTTTAACAAATATCGGAACAAAAGTCCGACTTGTACTTGGCTGGTTTTTTTTCGGATGGAATGAAACAACTCGAGGAATGCGGGACTAAGAGACAGTTTAAATGGTAGTTCTGCAGAAAAATATACTTTTTCCTTCCTTCATAACTAGTTAGATACTTTAAAAAAAAACCCTGGTATTTGAGGAACTAATTTATTAAATCTTTTACTTTTACGAAACTAGAGTCATTGTTGTTGCAAATGATTCGAAATGAGATATGCTTTTATTAAATCAAACATATGCCCATTCTGTATAATCCTTAACGTCCAATATCAAAGTTCATGGGTATCTTTGATGCGAGTTTCTAGCAAATATCCTAAGTCGTCTCCGATATATCGAAAAACTTCAGGTAGGTAGAAATAAACTGGCTAGTTATGTCAAAGTAACTTCACCTACGAGCTCTGCCTTTTACGTCCCCTTGTGATTAAATATGCAGTTTGTTGCTTCCGTACTACTAAAAATGGCCGAAATTCAAAATCTTTTCTTGTTATTTTTACCTTCTAGGTCGAGAAATCACTGGGGATTTTTACTTTACTATGGCTGTCGGCGTTCTTCGGATCCAAAGGGTATTATTTTAAGTTGACTTTTTTAAAATATTTAACTTTACTTTGAGTCGTATAGAGAGGCATGGCTATAAAAGACTATTTTTGTTGTGCTGCAGACGATTTTACTTGTTTTTATTATGCTTAAAATAAAGTTTGTGTATGAAAGTGTAGACTTATACGTAAATTAGATTTTTTGGCTAGCACGAAAACAGTATTTTTGTCGCTAGCGGTAGTAAAATCTTTAGAATTTAAGTGATTTTAGTTAGATAAATAAAATATGCATATGTTATGTTCGAAAAAAAAAGGGAAATAAGAATTACATGGTTTTTCCTTAAAAAGAAAACTATATTGGTCCTTAGCGACTACTATCCCAGTAATAAGCATAACTTTCAAAAATACTACAAAAAATTGAATAAAACTCCTCAAATTTACGCATATAGTAAGTCAAGTAAGAACGTGTCAGCTATAAATTGTAGGCGATAAAGGAAATTCTTTTTTTTTAAGTTATTGTTGGCTCCCCTGCAAATAATGTCTTGTGGAAAGAGATTCGTTTCTAACCTTATTTATGGTTAAAAAGTACATTCCTGAACTTGAGTTCTGCATATACTACGTGCTTCGAGGCTGTGTTCTTATGTAATCATTCAAAATGTCCAATAATGACGCCTACAGCGGTTGCTAAGTACGAGTATACAGGCAACTAGAGGGCATTCGTTAGCAAGTGGTAAAACGGTACTCTCGTTTAAAAAAATGTCGATGATTTACCGAAACGTGATTCGAGAGGAAAAGTGTCGTGTGAGGTGTCAAATAGAAGCTGGTAAAAACATGGATTCAAAAATATACGTAATGTAATACTTGCGCACACTTTTCTTTATATTAATTTTAAAAATTGTAAAAAATCGCTGTCACTCCTCTTTATATCGAGAAGTACTGATCAAAAAATTCTGGAATTTCTCCACAGGGTGTAGATTGAACGAAAATTATCACGACTGCATTACATTTAATAATTTATTTGGTACATAAAAAAACAAAAATTTACTTTTCAACAAAGATCATGGTTTTTCCTTAAAAAAGAAAACTCTATTGGTCCTTAGCGACTACTATCCCAGTAATATGCATAACTTTTAAAAATACTATAAAAAATTGAATAAAACTCTTCAAATTTACGCATACAGTAAGTCAAATAAGAACGTGTCAGCTATAACTTGTAGGCGATAAAAGAAATTCTTTTTTTTTAAGTTATTGTTGGCTCCCCTGCAAACAATGTCTTGTGGAAAGATATTCGTTTCTAATCTTATTTATGGTTAAAAAGTACATTACCGAACTTGAGTTCTGCATATGCTACTGCTTCGAGGCGTTGTTCCTATGTAACCATTCAAAATGTCCAAAAATAACGCCTACAGCGGTTGTTAAGTATACGGGCAGCTAGAGCGTATTCGTTAGCAAGTGGTAAAATGGTACTCTCGTTTAAAAAATGTTGATGATTTAGCGCAACGAGATTCGAGAGGAAAAGTGTCGGACAAGGACGAAAAAATGATTATCAACATATTTTCCCGAAATCCTCAATTAATTTTGCGCCAAAGGGCACGAAAACTAAAGCAAAAAGGTTTGGATGTATCGTATGAAATTTACACTTATCTCTGGTCTAACGATTTGGAGTGGCGGAGTATTATTAAGAAACCATTGCGGAGCGAAAAACACAGAAAGAAACGACTCGCGTGAGTAGAGGAAAACGTAGATCGAGACTGGAGCGATTAAGCTTCACGAGCCTGGTCAATTTCCACTAATTGATTGGTTCAGTACACCATGAAATACCATGTAAAAATGTTTAGGGCTATCTTTCCGAAAAAGGTTTTGGTAGACTCTTCATCTTTACCCACAATTTGAACGTTAAAAAAATGCTTCAGATTTACAAGAAAGTATTAGTACCGATTGTCAAACTGTGGGTTGTCGATGGAAATCAGAAGTGGATTCTTCAAGAGAATAACGACTCCAAATATCGGAGTAAAACGTGTAGTCCGTGGGAAGGGGAATCCGGTATCCTGACACTAGATTGGCAATCTCAGACGCCCGATACAAACCCAGTGGAGAACTTGCGGTCGTACATCAAGCAAAAGCTCGTAGTAAACAGGTGTACACAATAAAGCAGCTGTCACGGCAAATTTTGGTAGAAAATCTCGTCGAAAGTATGCTCTAAAGACGCCAGATGATCATCGATGCTGATGGGAAAAGGACGAACTATTCAATCATTAGCATTTACGCCTTCACTTGACTGGGCTTGCATCGCTAAACAGCGTGAACTATCTAGGTCTACACTTGCATAAAAGGCTAGTATGGAAGGATCAGATAATAGCTGTGACAGAGTTTTACTTTCCAAGCTTAAGCCATGCCAAGAGCTTATGAAACGAGGAAGTTATTTCCGTAATTTGTACGCCAAGTGTGCTACATTTTTTTTTGTAAACCTCTACGATTTAAACGTTATTTGAAACAAAATCATGACATGTGATTTATGACCTTTTGATATCTGAGGTTATAGGAATTTTGGCCATGATTTTTTTTAAAGTGGTCACTCTTTCATCAGCTATTAGAAAAGTGTCAATTCAATGACCAGAGTGGAGTAGTTTTTTTCACAATTGACAGTTTATGGTCCAAAGTCGGAAAATTTAAAAACTGCAATAACTCAAAAGCCACTGATTTCAGACCCCCCGTTTATAGGAACAAATTTGTGGCAAATTAGCTCTAGTATAATATGTTTCAAGAAATAGGTCGGATTACCAATCACCCTGTATATATATATATATATATATATATATATAAATATATATACATATATATATATATATATATATATATATATATATATATATATATATATATATATATAAAATATATATATATATATATATATATATATATATATATATATATATATATAGATATTTATACACATATATATATATATATATATATATATATATATATATATATATATATATATATATATATATATATATATATATATAAACAAATATATATAAATAAATATATATATATATATATATATATATATATATATATATATATATATATATATATATATATATATATATATATATAAATATATATATAAATATATATAAATAAATATATATATATATATATATATATATATATATATATATATATATATATATATATATATATATATATATATATACATATATATATATATATATATATATATATATATATATATATATATATATACATATATATATATATATATATATATATATATATATATATATATATATATATATATATATATATGTACATATATTTATATATATATATATATATATATATATATATATATATATATATATATACATATATATATATATATATATATATATATATATATATATGTACATATATTTATATATATATATATATACATATATATATATATATATATATATATATATATATATATATATATATATATATATATATATATATGTATATATATATACATATATATATATATATATATATATATATATATATATATATATATATATATATATATATATATATATATATATATATATATATATATATATCCAGGCGGCAGTTTTTTCTAAAAATGTTAACATTGCGAAACTCGACATTGTTATGTTAAGATATTCGATTCCTCTAGGATTGTCACTCAATTTGCTGGACGTTAACTTGGGAGCAAACATGTCGTGGCATGAACATGTTGCCAGTGTAGCATAAAGAGCTTCTCAACAGCTGAGATTATTATTTTGAGCCACTAAACTTGATACTCCACAAAACGTTTTAATTCTTTATAAAGCTTAAATTAACTGCTCCCATGTTTGGAGCTCTGCTCCCAAATATACTCTGCATTTGTTGGATTTTATTCAAAAGAAATCTGTTCGCCTGAAGAGACCCAGAACTCACCAGCAACCCTGATTTCTTGGAACATCGGAGAACGTTTGGCGATTTGAGTTAATTCTATAAGTGCATGCCAGGAATTCACATTATACATACGTATACATTACATCCATAAGAGATTCAGATTGTCACTCTTTGTACAATTCTTTTTAAGCGGTCTTTTATATAGAGAACCTCATGATTTCACAGTAGATATAGTAAAAATACAATTGTAATTTTAAAATTATTTATTTCCGGTGTTCATACTTACAGTATAAAGTGCATAATATCTACCTAATTACCACGTCTCTAGTTGATTATCATAATTTTATTTACAAATTTGTCTACACCTTTATTTTTTCTACAAATGGCAGTTAAGTGTTTTTCGCATGTCTATAGTTCGCATTATAAGACTAGGTAACAATCATAATTTATATTCTTATGATTGACATATTATTTTTTTACTCGTCCAAAATCAATAGTGCAGTAAAAAAAGGTCAAAATAATGATGAGATAGGCATGGTTTTGATACAGCAATATTATGATTTTATTCTCTCTGGGATATTACCAGGAATATTGTCCTGAGTTTTGGACCCAGAAAAACGTGTGCACTTTTGTTTAAAACACAATTGAAGTTTTCAAAACGCGTTTGTTGAGCTTAAAATGTTAATAACTCCGGTTATATCAGTTGGATCGAGACAAACAAAAAACTAAACTTTTCGTAATGAAATTTCCAACAAATTCTTTAAATGGCTCAAATGCGTACATAACCTACAAAATTGAAAAAACAGGCAATGAACGAAAATAATTTTTTTTAAAATAAAAGTCCCGCGATTCTCTACAAGATGTGATAAAAATTTTTACATTTTTTTTTTTTTCAAAATGACATTTACTTTGATTTGATTAATAAACAAATGTAAAAAAAAACGGTTAAAATGACTCCACAAAATTTTTTTTAATGACATCGGAAAGCTGGCGTCCAGACCTAAATTTAAAAAAAAAAATTCATTTTGGACCAAATAACATAAAATGGCGGGCAATTCAAATTTTAAATAACAAATTCAATTGTGCCCACTGGGTGCAATATTTTTCAATCAAAATTTCAGGGTATTATTGGTATAATAAAAGACATATTTTCTGAAAGTTTCAAGCCGATCGGTTCTCTTAGTCGGCCTGTACAATAAAATGAAAAAAAAAGGTTTTTTGTCGGTTTTGTAGGTTATGTACATATTTGAGCGACGTAAAAACTAACAAGGATTTATTGGAAATTTTATTACGGAGTTATTCGCATTTTAAGCTGAAAAAGCGCGTTTTGAAAAGTTCAATTGTTAATAAACAAAAGAGCACAAGTTTTTCTAGGTCCAAAACTCAGGACAATACTCCTGGTGATACCCCAGAGAGAATAAAATCATAATATTGCTGTATCTAAACTGGGCAATTTCAAATGCTTTTTTACTGCACTACAAATCCTATTATAAAAGTTATACTTCCATATGAACAACTATAAACTCCACCATAGTTAAACAGTTTGGTATGACAACGAAATTTGGTGTACGTATATTTAAAATCTAGAAAAATTGTCTAGAATTTTTCGTAAAATTCAAAAATTAAAAACGAACAGAGTATTTCATTTTAAACAAAAAAGTATATAACTTTTCTAACAAAACGAAAAGCGACAAGTCAATTGTTTTTCTCTCTGCAATGGGCATCTATTTCAACTATAACATAAATCAAATTTCTTGCCACCAAGAATTGCTGTTATAACTATGGCGGCATAGATATTAATCACATGGTCACTTGGCTATATATATATATATATATATATATATATATATATATATATATATATATATATATATATATATATATACATACGAGTATGAATTAATTGGGTGGGATTTCTAAGAGAGTTGTTATATCGCATCGGGGAATCCTGTTGCTATAGTCACGGTGAAGCATTATCATCAGTAGTAGTATATGTTATTTTGCCGAAGTGTAAACAACATATTTTTTTGGGCATTGAATATCTCGAATTACGTGCCAACAAAACACTATTTGCGGTAAGCGTTATTTTTCTTATTTAATTCAAAAAAAGGTCTGCTGTAAGTCATTGGTGGAGTGGGAAACCTATGGGGATTATATTCCGTCTCTAAAAACGTGTTTAGACGCTTTAAAAGTGGTGATTTCGACATGGATGACAAAGATCGTCCAGGTAAGCCGAAGAAGTCTAAATATGAAGAATTAGAGGCATTACTTAATAAAGACCCGTTCTAAATGCAAAAAGTACTTGCAGAATCATTAGAAATTGATCGCACAACCATTTCCAAGCATTTACATGCACAGGGAATGATCCAAAAGCAAGGAAATTAAGTGCAGTACGAACTGAAACCGAAAGACGTTGAAAAGCGATTTTTCACCTGTTTTTTGCATCATATCGTAGTCAGAAGTGCAAAAAATCATGAGTGAAGCCCGATAAACCATCAATATCTTCGCCAAAGCCGAATATGTATGGGTCTAAACTTATGCTGTGTATTTGGTGGGATTAGCTGGGTGTAGTGTATTATGAGCCGCTCCAACCCCACGAAACTATTACTGGAGAACGTTACTGACAACAGTTGAAGTAATTGAGCCGACTATTGAAGATACGACAAAGTGATTTTTCCACATGACAAAGCTCGGCAACATGGTACAGAACCCGTCAAGGAAACACTAGAAGCGCTTGGATGGGATATTCTACCTCACCCGGCGTACTCACCAGATATTGCTCATTCTGATTATCACTTCCGATCGATGACGCACGGCCTGCCTGAACAGGATACCAAAAAATGGGATGATTCGTGGGTAGCCTCAAAAGATGAGTCGTTCTTTCAACGTGGTATTTATATGCTGCCACAAAGATAGGAGATGGTAGTGGTTTGCGATGGACAATACTTTGAATAAACAATTTTTGACCACTTTTTTGACAATAAAGTGACATTTTTTAGCAAAACATCACTCAAAATTAATTCACACGCCATATATATATATATATATATATATATATATATATATATATATATATATGTATACAATATTCGTTGAAAATAAAATGTCAAACATTCTTTGGCAGTCTTACATATTATATAATAATCATAATTATTAATAAATTTCATTAATTTTTACAAGAAAGAGCTGGAGTATACACGGTATACAATAACTAATATTATCTACAGAATATGTACATTTTTTACATTAACAACAAGCATATACAACTAAATTAATTTTAAAAAATTTTACTTTGTAATTCTACCCTGTACATTAATCGTAAAAAATTGAAAATGGAAGTTACATACTAGAATTTAATTTTGAGAAATGTCCTATATAATGATTGTTGCGTAAAATGTTCACACCTGCTAGTGGAAAAATAAGCAAACCAGAATTCTGATCTAGATAAAATGGTGAAATTTAAAACGTACTGTATAATTTAGCGGCAGTATATCATATTTCCTGAACCCAACGAATATCTTATGGTTTAACTAATACTTAATAATTTTTTTTATATTAAAAACAAATACATAAAACGAGCTATATATATATATATATATATATATATATATATATATATATATATATATATATATATATATATATATATATATATATATATATAAGAGGAGAAGGGTAGTCTTGACCGACTAGTTAAACAGCAGTATTATGTTCTTGGGGTAAGCGGTCTTTGGAAAAGAACTAAAAAGTTTCTTGACACCTTTTTAGCTACGCCAAGCTTTCGAAAATATTTCATTTGCTTCATCAGGGCTAGAATTATAGTAGATTATCAGTATTTTCGAGATTAAAAGTAAAGAACAACCCTATTTTATATGTAACATTAAAGTACTTACTGCTAGGTAGTGTGTTCAAAAATTGTTCTTTGTGGGGGCACTTTATTACACTTATTCATCAGAAAAAAACATGAGAAAAACTCGACATACTCATCTCTGGGAAATATAATAAACTTTTACTTCATTTTGTTAGTATGGTACGAAGAATTGTGTGGTTGTAAAGTGATTTTAATTTATAAAGGATTTTTTTGGTTATGTTTTCTTATCATTTTGCTAAGGGCAGTGTGTGTTTCTATCACTTAGTTAGGTT
The DNA here is from genome assembly GCA_019049505.1 of Pachyrhynchus sulphureomaculatus. NCBI lineage: Eukaryota > Metazoa > Arthropoda > Insecta > Coleoptera > Curculionidae > Pachyrhynchus > Pachyrhynchus sulphureomaculatus. The sequence goes on along the minus strand of CM032455.1, from coordinate 154,039,089 downwards.
GTGGTTAATTTATATTCGAAAGTAGAATGACGTTGACATTTTGTTTAATCGTTTTAAAGTTGAAAACTTAGTGAAAATCAGTGGGATTATTATCAAAGAGATATGTCAGATATGTTGTTGTTGTGAGTTTTCATTTTGACTGCTTATTTGTAATAGATTGGAGAAAATTAAACTTCAATGTCGGTTTTTTTTATTGATCGAGTTGGGTTCAAGGTGGATTTCCACCAACTTCCTAAAGATTCTCCTGCCGAGAAATTGGCTACTATGCTGCTGTGCGCTTGCCCAGATTGTTTCAGTGTAATAAAGTGCCCCCACAAAGAACAATTTTTGAACACACCACTTAGCAGTAAGTACTTTAATGTTACATATAAAATAGGGTTGTTCTTTACTTTTAATCTCAAAAATACTGATAATCTACTATAATTGTAACCCTGATGAAGAAAATGAAATGTTTTTGAAAGCTTGGAGTAGCTAAAAAGGTGTCAAAAACTTTTTAGTTCTTTTCCAAAGACCGCTTACTCTAAGAACATAATACTGCTATATATATATATATATATATATATATATATATATATATATATATATATATATATATAATACATCAACGTAAACGAATAACCTGTCAGTGGAAATTGTATACCTGAATGCATATTTTTCAACAGCAAAAAAATACATGTTTTCAAAACGTATCTACAATAAACAGATTTTTCTACTGTACATAAAACCCTGTAATGACTTAAGGAACAACACTATTAAGTAGGTAACAAATATTTAACAATTTAATAAAATAATATAGCTCTCGTATAAATATAGATTTAAAAAAAAAAATATATTAAATATAATTCGAAAGCTTCAGTTATTAGAAGAAAATACGACATATTTTTTGTGTGAACGTAAATCTACGTTTGCAGTAGTAAATTAAATATATTTTCACCTAAAAAGATGAAAATAAAGTCATTAAAACAGCTTGGAAATATTTTAATTCTATACCATCAAGAAAAAATCAAGTCTAAAGTATAGTTTCTTTTATGCCTACACTTAATCAATGTCAAAACGACAACATTAAAATCTCGAGCATTTGGAGTTTTTAAAGTCAGTCGAATAAAAAAAGGGCTGTTACCTAAAAACGTCATAGAATATTTATAACACTGTCAAGGCGTATACCGCACATGTTTCCCCCCTATTTTTTATAAGGATTCTTATCGTTGGTTGAAACTACACTTCACAAATGGGGATATACAAATGAAGTGTAGTCGAGAAAATCAACTTTATCTTATTTGAGGCTGGAAAATGTCTTAATAAAAATAAATATTTCTCACGCTCAGAATACAGATTTTTTGAAACTTAGAAGTCACTGCTCTTTTTATTATGTGTAACACAAAAATATCTTTATATCGTTGTATCCTTTTTAAAATACCGAGTAAAACTCAATTCCGTTGCTCACAATAGTTTACATTATGATTAGCATATTTCAAAATTACAATTTTTGCTAATATGATTATCATTTTTTCAACGGTTAAAAATGACTTCCTTGTAGCTTGTTATACGGTCCGTATTAAAAGCTCCATCCAAATTTGTCCACGAAATCCCTAAACCAACCTTTCTTTAACTTCATATCCCTGATATTTAGAAGCATAATGCGAAAAAATCCTATACAGAGAAGTTTTAGAGTAATAAATATTGCTGAAATGTGCCTGGCTTAACTTTTTTTAACAAAGCTGCAGTAAGATACGACTGGAACTGGAGTTCAACAAACTGGTTCCAAATTTAGGTAATTTTATATTTTTCTTTGCAGGGCTAAGAATAATTTTAGAAAAATTTATAATTTTTGTGTGGCTTAGTTATCAAGTATAGACAAGGTTTAAATTAATTTTAAATATTAAAATCTAAATGTTTACAAGCCTAAATAAAGTTTATCATAAAACAATTTTTGTCTTTACATTTTTTGAAAATATATGATTATCACTCTATTTTTAAGTTTTGTTCAGTAGTACTTTTTGAAAACCAGTTGACAGTATATTAAATTATCACATAGAATTGCTGCTTGATAAACTTGAATAAAGGAGGGGTCACTTACTATACAGACTATTAAGAACTGTATACGAGGACGTCAAATCCCTTCTATCAAAAAATACATTAGGCAAAAACAGAACAAATTTTTAGAAATAATTGCAGTCCATAGTAACCAGGTGGCACGGCAGGCTATCCAAACACAACGTATGGCCCATATAAGAACTGTCTAGAGATCAAATCCATTTGGATGGGTGGCCATATTCCAATACTAGTATAGGCCTTTAAATAGGGTGTAATGTATTTGTAATATAATTTTTTGTATTACAAAAAATTACAAAGGGTTCCATAATTGTCAGTAAAATATATTGTACATTGGTATTGTGCTAACGAAACAACTTAAAGTGTTTTAAACTGTACATTAGATGTTCTGTCAAAATTCTTAAATAAATAATTTTAAATAGACCTAAATATTGACATTAACGAATTGGGCGTGACTTACAACGAGATTTGAAGATAATTATTCGAAATTTTATTAAGTTCGAAGATTTCATTGCCGCTAAAAATATTTTTAGACTTACGCTGAATATATTTTTAAAATTGCTTCCAGAAGAATAATAGCATTTAATTATAATGTTACAAATTATGTTATTTTAAGCGAAAATGTACTATAATTAAATTCATGCAATTTAAAAAAAAATGTTGTTTCTAAAATATGCAAAGTTTAACGTAATTTCTCTAATTAAAAATAAACTATTAAACTGGACTGCTGAGTTGGAATTTATATTTCGCTTTAATTTACATGCATTTTTTAAAGCTTTTTATGATATTAGGACCGATTGAAAAGTTGGTAGTCTCACCTATAAATATTCTGCGCACATTCGTTACTGCGCTACATTCTTTAGCTGTTACAATACTAAGTTTGATTCTTCCATTGCTACAGATTCTGTATTCCCAAGCAAGGCCTAGTACGTAAAATGAAATCGATAACAAAAGGAACATTTTACGACAATCAAATTCTAGTATTGCAAAGGATTAACCTAGTTGCAAGTCCACAAATACAAGGGTGCGATACTAGGAAAGTACGTCCTTTTGTATGCGAAAATAATAAAGTTTGCAGCTGAATTTATACACGGCGGCGGGACCATCGAAGTCTAATTCTGAGTAATTACAAATTGAAAACCAGGAAGATAGTTTAGGCCGAATATTTTTTATGTAATTGCGTAGAATATGCTTATGAACTAACTGGAGCTTACTAAGGCGCGAGTGAGATGGATTCACAGAGAGAAGATTTAACTCACGAATTTTAGAGGCTCTCCTAACAGATTCGTTACTGTGATAACATATTGGTTTAATGTTTTACAAGCAAATGTAAACAATAATCAAAGTTGTAAAGAATATCAAGATCTCCTATTCGCAGAAGACTAAATAAAATTTTTCCGCCAAACAAAATGATGTTGTCGGTTTTCTGGGTCTGTGTGCTGGACTATTTAGTTAAGGGTTAGATCATTAACTTAACATATTGTAAATTATTACGTCGTTTTAGGGAAAAAATTGGAAGACGATTATAGAATAATAGTTGCTAAAATGGATGTTTCAGTAAGACAATATTACAAGTTGGTGAAATTTGCAGAAATGACATTGAATTATTACGCATCCTGCCCTAATCTATGGATTTTGCACATACCTGTTAATGAAACTCAAAATTGTACGAGTTGGTTAGGAAGCTGTTAATTATCTTTTAAAACTAGTAAAGAAAGAGCACTAACGACCAAACAACATCTACTGTTAAGTGAGGTGATTATGTTAGAAAAGAAAAATAAACTAAATGAACAAAAGGGATTTCATTTTTTTAATTACACTACAAACTTTTCGATCTACATACAGATACGAGTATATTGTCACATAAGTCACAAACTTCTGATCTAAAATCAACGCCTCCACTGCTTGGAAAATTACATATAGCAATAATGTATTAATTACGTTCCCATATCTGGGGATCTGTAAAGTTCAACATAAGTAAAACAAGGTATTGTTCGTCAATAATAAAAAAAATTCTAGTAAAAATTGTATTAAACCCAACAAATATAGGTTATAAACACGCAACAATAATTCTGTTTAATTAAATAAACTGTCATAAAAACCAATTCTCACTAAACTTTGCCAACATCAATAAAACACTTTTCGCATTATCAATTTGCAAGTTTAAGAAAAAAAAATTTTTTTTCGTAATACTTTTCAGTATATAAACGAAACGTTTTGTCGTCAAAGAAATTTGATGGTTAGATTGTCGCTGACAGCGGTGTGTTCTTTTCCTTTAACCTCCACTAAATATATATGCTCTCTCGCAGCCATGATCATCTTAGCTGTAACCAGTGCGACACAATAATTTTTTAATTTACGTAGTCCAACGATTGTGTAAATTTTCAATTATGTTCACGTTTATTAAAAATGAGTATTGAATGTGAACCAAATTGACGCAAGGTGTCACCAATTTCAATAAATTAAACGATTTTCATAACACCCTATAACAGAATATATATATATATATATATATATATATATATATATATATATATATATATATATATATATTATATATATATATATATATATATATATATATATATATATATATATATATATATATATATATATATATATATATATATATATATATATATATATATATATATATATATTATATATATATATATATATATATATATATATATATATATATATATATATATATATATTATATATATATATATATTATATATATATATATATATATATATATATATATATATATATATATATATATATATATATATATATATATATGTTATATATATATATATATATATATATATATATATATATATATATATATATATATATATAAAATGTTCGTCCATTTCAAACGTATATGGAAAAAAAAATTTCTCCAAACTTTGTAAGAGTGTTCCCTTAGTACTTCCGAGTATTTATGTAAAATTTTAGAATTTTATGTATTAATGGTTCCAATGTACAATCTCAAGAAACATTTTTTTAAGCAAATTTCCCGTACTTTTTTAAAAAATTATCATTTTGACCTTTTATGACCTTTCAGATAACTTTTTGGTCATTTTAAGTGCCAAAATTGGGTGCCGCCATTTTTTTTAACTATGAAAAATGGATTCCTCGTTCAAAAATCTATAGGGTGCTAAATTTTTAGAGTAGGATCATAAAAACTCTTAAAATTATAGCTATTTTACTCAAAATCTCCCATTTTTTTTATTTAAATGCAAAAAAAAAATTTAAACTGAATTTTTAAAAAAAAAAATTACTTCATATTTTATTTATTGCTTTATTAAGTTATAAAAAAAAATAATATATATACCTATACATGATTTACTTACTTAATTTCTTGAAAACAAGAAAATTAAATAACAAAAATATTAAAATATTTTATAATAATTATTTATTTTTACATAGATTTATGCAATTTTACATTAAAAATTATTATATTTAGCATAACTAAAAGATTATTTCAATTCAATACTTTTTCGGTAGAATTTGAGTATATTTTTGAATTTTAATCCATTTTTCGTGGGTATAAGTCCATGTTGATTTCTCATATTAGTTATACTAAATATAATAATTTTTAATGTAAATATTGCATAATTCTATGTACAAATAAATAACTATTACAAAATATTTTAATATTTTTGTTGTTTAATTTTCTTGTTTTCAAGAAATTAAGTAAGGGTAATATGTATGTGTATATATATATATATATATATATATATATATATATATATATATATATATATATATATATATATATATATATGCAGGTATATATATATATATATATATATATATATATATATATATATATATATATATATATATATATATACATAATTTTTTTTTATAACTTAATAAATTAAGAAATGAAATATGATGTAATTTTTAAAAAAATGGGAGATTTCTAGTAAAATTAAATAAAAAAAATGTAAGGGTATTTATGATTTCACTCTAGGACCCTGTAGATTTTTGAACGAGGAATCCATTTTTTGTATTTAAAAAAAAAAGATGGCGGCACCCAATTGTGGCACTTAAAATGGCCAAAAAGGTATCTGAAAGGTTATAAAAGGTCAAAATGATAATTTCTTTAAAAAGTTAGGGAAATTTGCTAAAAAAATGTTTCTTGAGTTTTTAACAGATATCACAATTTTCGCCAACTTTGAACTGCTGTACATTGGAACCATTAATATCTAAAAATCTAAAATTTTAAACAAATACTTGGAGGTACTAAGGACACATTCACAAGTTTGGAGAAAAAAAATAACAATGGACGCTTCAATGGACGAAAACACACACATACACACACACACACACACATATATATATATATATATATATATATATATATATATATATATATATATATATATACATATATGCCTCAATTGTCCATCAATCTATATTGGCCAGACTTCTCAATCCTTGAATCGTCGTATTGCACTCCATAAAAGTGATACTAGATGCCACCTACACAGATATGTGTTGGCGACCCATTCTGTTGACAATGGTCATTCCTTTAGATTCAGGGAACCCAAAATACTTCATTTCTCTAAAAATCTTTCCAAGAGAGAATTCCTTGAAATGTGTTACATCCGGGAGAATCACCTTAATATCAATAAAAGAACCGACCTAGATGGTCCCAGTAACATATATAGTTTCCTCCTCTCTTGTGATAAATTAACACCACACGATAATTCCCTGTCTTCAAGTGTGTTTATGATCCATCTGAATTGAAATAGTAGTCATCTCTCTCTTGGCTGTGCAACTTCCAGGGTTTTCTTTCCTCCTTCCTCCCTTCGTTTACGGGTCTCTTTGATCCTGGTTTCCACAGATTCGGGTGTCGACTCTTTTCTGGTTAATTGAGTTTTCTTAATAAGCCCCTTATCTCTGTCGGTCAGCTGTCTCCTGTCGTCTTTGTCATTGGTTTCCCATATGGCGGTGGCCACGGGTGGTTGTCTCAGATGAAGTAAGTAACAATGTTTTCAACATCCAAGGTTCTCAATCACATTCCTGTTTTAAATCTGTTTTTTTGTAATTTTTGTAATTTTATCTACTGTGATATAGTGTGTATTTTTGTGGATTAACCAACGTTTGTATGTATAAGCTACCTACGGCCATTCAGACTAACTCAACTTTACACTACTCATGTGAGTTTTTGACTTTATTATTATAATTAATATCTTATTCTTATTCTACACTAATTTTACTAATTATAACAACTTAATTACAACATCATTAAATTTAAATTTGTCCCAAGCACTATCAGTGAATATGTTTTGTTCTCCTTTTCAGTTCTTGCCCTGAAGAAGGTCCCAATCTAGGACCGAAATATTGGCTTAATGAAAACTGTGTGATCTCTTATCACGCCCCTTTTTGCCGAGTTCCCCAACTAAGATTTAATTTTTAAGAATTTTGGTAGAAATGGAAATCTTTTGCTTTCTTTCTTTATTCTATATATATATATATATATATATATATATATATATATATATATATATATATATATATATATCTTTTTGTAGTGATCTAGAAACATTTTTACCTTTTATTATTTTAAATTATTAGTTTTAAAATTTTAAAGTAGAAAAATACTATATACTTTACAAGTATAATTGATTTACTGAATAATTTTTATCGTAAAATAACGCCAATAAATTTTTACTCAAAAATTTCTAAAGAATTACCAGCATGAAAATTTCAAAAAAATATATATTTCGCTCACAGTTATTATTTTTTAATTATCTTTTACCAAAAAAACAATTATATGCTTATGACCGGTCACCCATATTCGGAATTTAAAGCATCAAACATGTTTAAATAAACATCAATCTCGCAGCACTTTCCATCGGAAATGTAAATATGCCATAATTAAGTTATTTGTGTATAAACCAACTGGATTATTATTATTATTTCCATGTTAATTAAAGCAAACTAAAAACTTTGAATTAAATTAGGTCTCTATAAATACAAGACCCGACGTCTATATGTGTGATTGGGTCTCCGTATGTCTGTCCAGATTCAACTCGAGACGAATAATCTGATTTTCAGACTTTCTAATTCGTATTATCGCTTTTGACTCGGTGAAGTGGTCTTGTCTTTGGGAGGTATTGAATCGTGTACGAGTTCCTAGCCACAGTGAACTCTATAAACACAGCACGGCGAAGGTCTAGGTGAATGACGTCCTATCGGAACCTTTTCCAGTCTATTCTGGATTTCGTCAGGGTTGCATATTGTCACCTATTCTCTTTAACATCTATGAAGTAAATGGAAGGTGTATAAACAATTTGAGGTACGCTGATGACACTGCTATTTTCGCATCGAAGACCTTGAGCATGCTACAATTACAACGGGAAACCGAATTGTTGAGACTACTGATAACTCTATCTAAAACCAAGGTTATGATCACAGACAGTGCCAACAATAACCAACCCCATATCACGAAAGTTTTTAATTGTGAAGTTCTTGATAAATTTACATTTTAAATTCTGAAAGTTGTGAGCCAGAAAGATGTCGAAGGATAGAAATTGCTCGTCATGCTGTCGTGAAATTAACAAAAATTTAGCGCGATCGCAATATATCTAAATCTGATTTCTCTAGTTTTTTCTATTTTAATATATACCGCAAAGAGATGGACACTTAAAGAAAGGGACCGTTCAACACTCAAGGCGTTTGAGATGTGTTGTAATCTCAGACTACTGCATATACCATGGACTGCGCCCAGAACCAATATTCCGATTCCGGAAGTACTAGAAGTAGCTAAAAGAATAATTGACACCAACCATGAAAAAATTTTGCGATACTTTGGCCACATAGCTAGGCGGAATAACGATATGGAGCTGCTAGTCATAAAAGGAAAAGGAAACAGCCTTAGACCCAGAGGCTGGTCTTCAGGTCAATGGTCGGATCAGGTTCGGGAGTTAACCGGCGATGGAGTGTATGATGCATTTCATCTTGCTGACGATAGAAACCGGTTAAAGGACTTGGAGTCACTGGTAGTAACCTCTGCTAAGAGGTTTAGACTGGGAAGGAAGGAATTCGTATAGGTACATTATTCGGAAAGATTTACACTAAGTTTGATTCAAATTTGTCCAGAAATAATTAAGATATTAGAAAAATAATACGGAAGGATTATAGTTAAAAAGTCAAAAACTTCTCATATAAATGACCTAACCATGTCGTATCTGATTAATTAGATATGACATGTTAGGCTGAATATCGTTTATTTTGGATACCAGCAATTACAAATGTTTGCTTATATTTAGTGAATCAGAAACATACATACTAACACATGTAGAAGTATAATATCACTCTATAAAATACAAGGTAATTTTTGAAGTAATCTCTTTTCTACGAAGGAAAATTCTTCTTCTTATACTGTTTATAGATATGACGATCTGTTAATTCCGGGGTCATGTGATTCCTTGAGACGTAGATTGCCAGCTATCTCCCCATTTTTTGAACAGTCCCTCCGGTGGACGTTTGCCTGGTGGTTTTCCTTCCAGAACGATCTTTAATACTTTGTGTTCCTCCATTCTTCTTATAAGGTTATGCCATTGTCTTCCTCTTTGTCGACCACGTCTTGAACTCCACATTGTTCCCTGATGTCAGTGTTTCGTATCTTAACCCTTCTTGTTTGACCAACTATGAGTTTTCATTTCCGCGGCACGTAGCATACTTTTTGTTTTATTGGTATCTTTTAGTGATTTTATAACGTAAGTCAAGCAAGTCTTGTATAGTTTAACCTTGTTGTCTGTTCAGATGTATTGGTTGGTCTATACAACATCTCTTAAGCATCCTAAGTTAACTGCTGCTTTATTAATTAATCCTCTAAGGTCTCTGACTGGGTCGTAATAGCTAGCAAGTCCACATCAAGGTATTTGAACTGGGTGAACTGTTCGATCGGTTTATTTTTCACTGCGAGTTTGTATCTGATAGGGTCCTAAGCTAGGATAAAGGAGGGAGGGTCTCCAGGTTGGGTTAGCTCCCTGCCTGTAGAACATCTTTTGCCCATAGAACCCAAACTGTCTCGGACTCAGGACGGATTGAAACAATCATAAACGACGCAATGAAAAAGGACAAGCGACACTGAAAACTAAAACAGAACATAATTAGACTTGGCTGCTGGAAGATAACACCGTGAAATTAGTAGAGACCAAGAGATTATTATTGAAATAAAAAAACATAATATAGATATCTGCGGATTATGCGAGATGAAGAGGAAAGGACAAGGAACAACCAAAAATGCAGAACATATTTTAATTTACAGTGGGAAAGCCAAACAAGATAGAGCACATTTAGGAGTTCGCATGCTACTTTATAAGAAGTATTCTTGAAGCTCAACCAGACATATCTCCACCTTGTAAGCACCTATGCCCCAGATATCTACAAACTCATCGAAGAAACAGAAAGCTTTTACCATGTATTACAGGAAACCACTGACAAAATAAGAAACAGTCACAAAATAGTAATATTTGAATATCTTAATGCTCGGGTAGGTAACGACATCACACCGAGTGTAAGACAAAAATATAACGAAGGAAAACTCGTAGGTCTTAAAACGTAGAGGCTACACAAATACTCCAAGTCCAGTGTTACTCGAGTTGCTTTAGTCCATCCAAAAAAGGTGTTTCGTTTGGTCCTCAATTCATCATCTCTGAGATCAGTACGGGTAACAACAAGAAGTACAAATACAAAAGTATCAGTAACATAGGAAGGTTAACTATTGACATCATACTAAAGTTTTACAAAATAGTATGTTTAAGAATATGAAACGGAGTGAGTATAAATAGAACAGTATGAGTAACATCGCAAGGGTGACTTGGCGTAATAGTAAAGTTCCACGAAACAGTATGTGTAACAATATAAAGCGGACCAAGTTCAAATAAAAAAGTATGAATAATATCAGAAGAGTTACTATTGCCATCATAATAAATTTTTTGAATTGATTCAATCGATACTTGGTGGAAATCCATAACTAGAAGTTTTGCAAGAAGTAAAACACCACTTAAATTTCTACAAAATTTTTCATTTTTAACAACATATACAACATAAAACGAAGTAAATATAAATAGAAAAAGTATGAGTAATATCTCATTAATGCAGGGTTGTGTCTTGTCTGTTGTCTCCACTATTGTTTAATATATACTCTGAGCAAATCCTCAGAGAGGCACTGGAAGAGGAATAAATAATATTCATTATGGTGATGATACGGCGGTTATGGCTGATAACTTAAAGGGTCTACATTTTATGACAAAAATAAACGAAGTCAGTAATCGATACGGCCTCGACCTTAATATCAGCAAAACAAAGTACATGGTAATCAGCAAGTCTCCGCTACCTTGTTGATCAACATACAAATACAAAGAACGGCACAATATTCATATCTAGGTACCATGATAATTGAGCAGTGGGATCACTCGAAGGAAATTCGTTGCCGTAACAAAAAAAGCTAGAGCCGTGTTCCTCAAAATGAAATCACTTTTCAAAAGCTCAGCAACAAGAATCTTGGACGCTGACTGAAGATACTTCTAAGAAATTTGAAGCATTATGGCTATATTACAGAATTTTAAAAATTTCTTATATTGGGCATATTTCCAACGAGGATGTATTACGTAGCACGGTGGGCCAAGGATCCGATTTTTCGTTCATAACTGTCTACAGCCCTCAATTATTAACGAAATCAGACATTGTTTTTTAAATACTCGTAAGCGAATTTCGGACAAACATAAGAAAGCCGATTTGCAAAATATAACCTCAAAATTTTTTAAAATTGCAAAAAGCAGCACGGAACCGGGAGGTGAAATTTCGAAGTTCATGTTATTTTAAGTTTACGCGTTCAAAACTGGTTCATCGGGAGTTTCTGGAGTCGCTGAATATATTGTCGGAGTCACTTTGATCATATGCACCCTTTTAAGGGGTGAAAATGGAGGTTGGAGGGGAAGAAATTACGATATTCACCGGAATTAGAGTTTCGCGTTCGACACTGGTTTCTCGGGGGGGTTTCTGAGGTCGCTAAATCTATTTTAAGGGTCATTTTGATCATATGCACCCTTTTGAGTGGTGAAAAACGGGTGTTGGAGGGGAAAAATTACGATATTCTCCTGAATTAGAGTTTCACATAAAAACTGGTTTCTCAAGGGGTTTCTGGGGCCGCTGAATCTATTTTCCATTATCAAGCTTGATAATGTAGAAAACCTACGAAACTGCAGTAGCAGATAAATAAAAAATAAGTGACAAATAACTAAGTAATTCATTTAATTTCAATTTAAAAATTTATAATATATTGTCACAAAGCAATTTCTTTGTCCTCTGATGTGCTCCATTTGTGAAATTATATGTAATTAATACACCATCAAGTACCTGGGCATCCAGTACGATAAACAACTCGTCTGGAAGGACCAGGCCTGCACTGTCACCAAAAAAGCAAAGTAACTGTTGGACAAATTATATCCTATTATAAATCGCTTCAGTAAGTTGCTTCCAAGGACTAAGCTTCTGACCTACAATACCGCTGTAAAGGCAGGTCTTATTTACGCCTGCCCTACATGGTGTCAACTGTACAAGACAAAGAGAGCCCAACTCCAGACAGTGCAGAACAGGGCGCTGAGGATGATCACGCGAGCCCCATGGTTCATGAGGAACAGGCATATCCACAGAGATCTCGGTGTGCCTACCATAAAGGCACACATGAGGACAACTTAACTCAAGTTTATGGACAAGGCGTCCCAGAACCCAACCCAACCATCAGGGACGCCTTCGGATTTCCTCCACATGCCCGCCGCCAATTTCCGAGACCTTCAGCCCCACTCTCGGATGACGATGATGGCCCTCCTCACCCGTCGTGATAGAAAAATGTCAAACTAGGTTAAGTTATCATAAGTCCTAGGTTAAAGTTAACATTAAGTCCTAAGTTAAGCTAGCATAAGTTCTAGGTTAAGGTAGCATAAGTCTTAGGTTAAATTAGAATCATGTTTTAAAAATCCATCTCCTAGTTTAAGTGCTTAGGTTAAGTTAAAATAAGCAAACTCTCACCCTATATAATTGACTGTTATAAATGTAAGTAAAAGGCTATGCCTTACTTAGAATCCAATAAAGAAAATGGTCAAAATGTTATATAATTAATAACTGAATTTAATTTTTTGGTTCCACGTCCGTTAGCATCGGTGCGATATACTTATTTATCAATTTTAAGTTTTAATTATTGTTAGGACTTTTAAAATTAATTGCGAAAAAAAGGTAGCCTATTAAAACTTTTTTAAGAGTTAGGAATTAATTATCATTAATTAAAAGCGGGGAAATTATTATTCTCCTTATTATCTCATTGTCCTTTTTGTATTTTCCTTATTGAAAAAACAATTTCTTACTAATTAGTAAAATTAAGAAGAAAAGATGGTGCTTCTTTTATTATAACTAACAAAGAAAATTACGCGTACAACACAAAAATTACAAAACCTTACTTTTGGTTTTTCTTGTTGGGCAAATTTGTTGACAGGGTCTTTTGGAGCGAGACGACATTAAATATCGGGTTATCTATGAATAATTTCAAATTTGATGGCTTTTATTTTTTGCAAACACAATGGTCAAGAGAAGATAGGGATGCAGAGCGTAACCTTAGTTCTTTGAAATTTAGTTGCTATGTAACGTTTCACCGGCATGGATCATTTAGTATATACAAAAACAATCATTTTGTGACTATGACGGCGCTAAATGTTCGGATACAGTGAAAATGAAGCCCAGAGTGTTTAAGTAATTAAATCACTGGTTAAGTGCAAGTTAGATTTGCGTAATTAGTGTTCGGTACGTTGATCGCTTTTAAAATAAAATTTTTTGTTACGGAAGTATAAAGTGATCAATGACTTCATAAAACACATCCCAAATAAATTTTCAACAAAGTTTTTTTCCGATCTTTACTGAAAACTGAAATTATTGTTTTTTTTTGGATACCATATAAATTATTAAAGGTAACGCACTCGTGATAATTTTCGTTCATTCTACACCATGTAGACAATATTCCAGAATTTTTTCAAAATTTTTTGATCAGTACTTTTCGAGATAAGAAGGGGAGGCAGCGATTTTTCGTAATTTTTTAAAAATAACACAAAGAAGAGTGTGCGCAAGTATTACATTATATACAGTCAGTCCAAAAAGTCTCCATACACTACCTGCTTTCTATACTATTTTTCTGTTATGTTTAACTAATTAATTGTAACTAGGAGAAAACATGTTTAAATTAATATTTGAAATTTAACCAACGAGGATTAGTATTAAAAACAACTACGGAACATTTTATTTAGTTATAAAAATGTAAACAAAATTAATGTAAAAAAGTCTCCATACACATAACAATTACCAATAATAGTTTGACGGAGTTTAACGGAAAATAACAACTTCGTTTAAACCAGGGATGTCAAAGATACGGCCCGCGGGCCGCATCCGGCCCCCGGGACGTATCAATAAGGCCCGCGATCGCAATGTGTCACAGAAAGAAGAATCATGTTTTTTGGAGCTTTTAGACTTCACTCGATTCCTCTACGGAAGTTTTTAAAATGCGCACACTACATTTATAAGTAATTTCAAGGGCAGCGCGTGCCTTGACAAGCGAGAGAGATAGACAGTAACGCCATCTCTTAGCAACAAGCGGAAATACCCTATTATTTTTGTTGAGAACAATAGAATCTTCCACGCGCTTCGAGTCTAGACTAGAACCTTCCTTATCGATATTATAAAAGGAGTGCGTCGGCGCGACGTGAGTCAGTTGAGTGTGAGTCGAGTAATCGAAGCGATACGGTCGGAGAAGGATTTTAGTTGTACTGCGAAGTAGTGATTGTGAAGGTATTATGCATTTGTTTGTGTCGTGCGCGTGCGATATCCATAATGTCGAGTTCCATAATTGTTACGATTTTGGCATAATGTCACAAAAACGTAAAGTTGATAGTGAGTGCAGAGTTTTTCAGTCTAAATAGGAAATTGCATATTTTTTCACAGAATGGAAAGGTAAACCACTGTGTTTGATTTGCAATCAAACAGTTGCTGTTTGTAAGGAGTTTAACTTGAAGAGACACTATGATACGAATCATAAATCAAAATTCTATTGTTACACTGAAAAAATAAGAATGGACACATTGTCATCTTTAAAATCTAAACTTCAAGGTCAACAATCGATGTTTACTAAAGCTAATACTGAGAGCGAAGATGCCCTGAAATCAAGTTTTATTATTGCATTAGAAATCGCGAAGAGATCAAAACCTTTCACTGATGGTGATTTTATTAAAGACTGTATGTTGAAAGTTGCCGATGTTTCATTTCCATTTCAAAAGTCAATAATTCAAAATATTTCGCTGTCAAGAAACACTGTTGCTTCAAGAATAAATGATTTATCTCAAAATTTGGTTCTTTAACTGAAGGAGAGAATTAAGAAATTTACAAATTTTTCACTGGCTGTTGACGAGAGCACTGATACTGTTGATACAGCTCAACTTGCTGTTTTTATACGAGGTATTAACAGTAACTTTGAAATAACTGAAGAACTATTAAAGTGCGTTCCATTGACAGGTACTACAACAGCAAATGATATTTATTCTGCAATTGAGCATTTGAGAGCAGAATATGAACTCGACTGGAATATACTTAGCAGCACAACTACGGATGGCGCTCCTGCCATGGCTGGCAAACATTCAAAATTCTATTGTTACACTGAAAAAAATAAGAATGGACACATTGTCATCTTTAAAATCTAAACTTCAAGGTCAACAATCGATGTTTACTAAAGCTAATACTGAGAGCGAAGATGCCCTGAAATCAAGTTTTATTATTGCATTAGAAATCGCGAAGAGATCAAAACCTTTCACTGATGGTGATTTTATTAAAGACTGTATGTTGAAAGTTGCCGATGTTTCGTTTCCATTTCAAAAGTCAATAATTCAAAATATTTCGCTGTCAAGAAACACTGTTGCTTCAAGAATAAATGATTTATCTCAAAATTTGGTTCTTTAACTGAAGGAGAGAATTAAGAAATTTACAAATTTTTCACTGGCTGTTGACGAGAGCACTGATACTGTTGATACAGCTCAACTTGCTGTTTTTATACGAGGTATTAACAGTAACTTTGAAATAACTGAAGAACTATTAAAGTGCGTTCCATTGACAGGTACTACAACAGCAAATGATATTTATTCTGCAATTGAGCATTTGAGAGCAGAATATGAACTCGACTGGAATATACTTAGCAGCACAACTACGGATGGCGCTCCTGCCATGGCTGGCAAACATTCGGGCGTTGTAATTAAATTAAAACAGAAAACATCAGGGAATTTTGTGGGATTTCACTGTATAATTCATCAGGAATCATTGGCATCCAAACATTTAAAAATGGACCATGTCATGTAACCTATAATTGAAATAGTAAATTTTATAAGGAGCAGAGGACTAAATCACCGACAGTTCAGGCAGTTTTTACAAGATTTGGACGAAAAGTTTTCTGATGTTCCTTACTTCACCGAAGTTCGTTGGCTCAGTCGAGGAGTAGTTTTAGAAAAAATTTTTGCATTACGTGACCCTATTCAAGCTTTCATGTTAGAAAAAGGCAACCCAATTGATTATGACAGTCACTGGTGGGTTGATTGTGCCTTTTTGGTAGATATGAATAAACACTTGACTGATCTGAATGTAAAGTTACAGGGTAAAAATCTGATTGTCACTCAAATGTATTCATGTATTCAAGCCTTTGAAACAAAGTTGAGGCTGTGGGAAAATCAGGTAAAAAATCAAACTTTGGATCATTTCCCTCATTTAAAATCATTTGGCACAGTGAACCAAAAAAAATTGGATCAATATTCTCAACTTCTGCAAAATTTGATCACGGAATTCAACAATCGTTTTGAAGACTTTCACAAAATGAATGAAATGGAATTCCCAATTTTCAACAATCCATTCAATTTTGAAGCTTCACAGGCACCCGTTCATTTGCAAATGGAGTTGATAGATCTTCAATCGGACAGTATTTTGAAAGAAAAATTTAAAGAGATTAACGCTCTTACATTTTATACACAATATTTCAAGAGTTTGGATAACTACCCGGAATTAAAAAAGCATGCAGCACGCATTCTCTGCATGTTTGGTAGCACCTATTTATGTGAGCAGATGTTTTCCGTCATGAAAATAAATAAGAACAAACATCGCACAAGACTTTCGAATGAACATCTCCAATCAATTCTTAAAATAACTACAACGAATATGATACCTGACATCAATGAGCTTGTCAAAAACAAGAGAAGTCAGGTATCTGGATCCTCGAGCTCAAAATAATTACCCTCTTTTATAACTTTGATATAATTTTTAACAACCGTATATTATATACTATATAATTAAATAAATAAAATGTTATAAATAATTCAGTACATTTTTTTTATTTGAATCTGGCCCGCCTACACATTCTAAATTTAATATATGGCCCTCTGCAAAATTGAGTTTGACACCTCTGGTTTAAACTAATATTTAGTGGGACCGTCGTTGGCCTTAATAATCACCTGTAACCTTTTGGTGATGCTTGCAACCAGCTTTCTAGTAACTTCTGTTGGCATGTCCTCTCATTCGTACAATATTCTGTCTTTTAATTCTTCTCTATTAGAAACAATATGATTGCGAACGCGCCGTTTAAGTTCTTTCCATAAATGCTCGATGGGGTTAATATCGGGTTATTGCGGAGGTGTATGCAGCTGCTGTCGCACCTCATGGATCATCCATTCTCGCACCAAGTTTGTAGTATGTTTCGGATCATTGTCTTGTTGGAAAACGTATATTTTTTCGAGTGCTAATTTTTGGACACTTTCTCTTAAATTGTCTCTCAAAATGTTCAGTTAAACATGCCGATCCATGGTATTATTATTAAAATGTAAATTTCTAACCCCTTCAGCGGACATGCTTCCTCAAAGCAGATCACTGTCACCCCCTTGTCTCACCGTGGAACAAATGTTTTTAATTTCGAATACGATATTTTTCTTTCTTCAACCTTTAGTTCTGCCATCAGACCCAAAAAGGTTAATTTTAGTTTCATAACTAAAGATTACGGATTCCCAAAATTCAGGAGATTTAGTAACGTATTCTCTAGCAAAAGCTAACCGCTTTTTGCGATTAACTTCCGAAATTAACGGCTTCTTCCTGGCTGCACACTCCTTATAGCCTGCCCAGTGCAAACAATTTCCCACTGTCTGTGAACAAACATTTTTCAAAAATAATTCCTGTACTTCTTTAAATTTTGGTGCACTTTTCTGGCCTCTTAACGTGGAGTCAGAGCATGGCCGAATTTTATAGGAACCCCGTTGAATTATACTGGTTTACAATGTACTGAACAGTAGCATGCGACATTTTAACAATTTTTCCTATATTTCTGTACGATTTTCCATCTTTCCACAAATCAATCAATCTTTCGAACTTCAAATGGAATTTCACAATTTCTCTCGCTAATTTCTAGTGTTCCGTTCGGAACACCTATAAGATCACTTTGGTGTCTTTCCGCCTGTCTGTCTGGCCGTCTGTCTGGCCGTCTGTCATACCCGATTTTCTCCGAAACTATTTGACGTTGAAAGTTGAAATTTGGCACCAACATAGGAATTGATGGCTAAATCAGAGCCGTGTAGTTTTAAAAGTTAAATTTTGAATTAAGGGGTTAGTTTTGGGGGGTGGGGGGTTTTTGAAGTGAAAAAAAAAATTACCAGGTCATCGAGTGGGGTGTTAAATGAAAGCTTGTAAAAACACGAGTTCAAAAATATGTATAATGTAATACTTATGCACAATTCTCTTTGTATTATTTTTAAAAAAGTGCGAAAAAAAATCGCTGTCCCTCCCCTTATCTCGAAAAGTATTGATTAAAAAATTTTGAAATTTTCTCCATAGTATGTAAATTAAACAAAAATTATCAGGAGTGCGTTAACTTTAATAATTTATCGGGTATATAAAAAACAAAAATTTCAGTTTTCACTAAAGATCGAAAAAAAAAAAATTGTTGAAAACTCATTTGGGATGTTTTTGTGAAGTCACTGATCACTTTATACTTCCGTAATAAAAATTTTTATTTTAAAAGCAATTGACGTACGGAACACTAATTGCGCAAGTCCAACTTGACCGGTTATTAATACTACTTTAAAAACCCACTATAAAATGACTAGCAACAAGTGACAGATGAGTATGGCTGAAAATTATTCATTTGTTTTCAGTATAGCTTGATAAAATTCGGCTGATTATAACGTGTTTTTTTCAATGCAGTTTTGGAGTGTATGGAGACTTTTTGGACATTAATTTTGTTTGCATTTTTATAACAATGATGTAATTTCTAAATAAATGTTCCGTAGTTGTTTTTAATATTAATCCTCGTTGGTTAAGTCTTAAATATTAATTTAAACATGTTTTCTCATAGTTCTAATTAATTAAACATAACAGAAAAATAGTATACAAAGCGGGTAGTGTATGGACACTTTTTGGACTGACTGTATGTTTTTACAAGCTTTTGTTTGACACCCCACTCGATGACCTGGTAATTTTTTTTTTTCACTTCCGATTTCACTCTCCAAACTATCCTAAAAAATTTAAGTTTCAAAACTACATGACTCTGATGAGACCATCAAAACGGCTTGTGCCCTTGGGTTATTCAGTCTTTCAATTATAGCTATTAATTAAAGATTAAGTGAAACAAAGGTACAGATATTTACGGCAGGCGGATATAAAAGCTGAAAAAATGATAAAGTACTAATTATTCTATTTTCTTCTCTTTCAAGAGTTGGATTCAGTTGAGAAAAAGAAAATAGCTTTAGAATATTTAGCTAGCCAAAAAGGCAAAACCAAGTTGCGTTTAAACGATTACATGTATATCGAAGACACGTCAACGAACGCAAGAAAGTACTGAAAATTTAAGTACTTTGCCCAGAAAAAATGTAGAGGCCGAGCAATCACAGAAGGAGAAATCATCGTTAAAGAAAATGCCCACAACATGAAGAGAATGTCGCTGGAATGGAAGCCTTAAAAACCAAAAATAAAATTAAAGAATTGGCTAAAACAACCAGAAATACGCCACACTATATAGTTTCGGAGGTCACCTCAGATGTCGACCACCTTACTGCAGCAGCTTTACCAACCGTCCGTCGACGATCTCAGATGAACAGTACGGAGAGAGAGAATAAAAAAATATGGAGTCAATAATACCAAACAATATACGTATTAAATAACTTCAAATAATTATTATACAATATAAATATCTATACGTCTGTTTTACTTAATCCTATCTAGTTCTTGCATTTATTATACTTTAAATATTATCTTTCTAAAAGAAGACTAAATTAATTAGTTTTCGAAAAACTGTCCATCTGAATATTTGTCCGTTCGAACAATTATCCATTCGAACATTAGTCCGTTCAATTCTATGTCCTTCGATAACTTGTCTTTCAATATTTGGTCCGGGATCCGATTTTTCCTATGGATATATCTCAAAACTAATATTGACAGTGTCAATCCTCCTACCTTTAACATACCGAACAATGGTCGTTCATTTCACAGTTTGCTTAGGAGAGTACTAGGAATACAACGACTAGCATTTATATTACACTAGCGACCCGCTCCGGCTTCGCACGGGTAGTAGAGCATATTATGCCTACATGTTTTGTCTGTCGTAGGATCGCATCAGCTTGATGCATCGAATTTGTGGATTAGATTTAAATGTAATATAATGTCTACACTACTCGAAGTATTTTAATGTATTTTATTATGCAGATATTATAAACATAAAAACAAACTAAAATATTTCTGCCTGATTACGTGTAAAAACGAACATATTTTGTTTAGAAGTTACACGTGACAGGGCAACATACAATTGTCTGTGTGAAAAGCATTGAGTGGTTAAGTCAATTCGAGCAACTTTTAAAGTTTGACCTTTTGCTTTGTTAATAGTCATTCTAAACGCTAATTTTATTGGAAATTGGAGCCGTTTGAACTGAAAAGGCAATTCTGAGGGTATCATAGGAATTCTTGGTATAAAAAACAGTTTCACCAGTTGCGTTGCCAGTTAATATGGTACATTCGATCAAAAATTTTTTTAAATTGACTACTTTGAGTCTTGTACCATTGCATAGTTTTGGTGAATTTAAATTTCTTAGTAATATAATAGGGGAACCTACTTTTAATATTAATTTGTGCGGCGGAATTCCGGGGTGCCTCAAAGAATTCAAAAATTCAGTTGGATAATGTACTGCCTCCTCTCTATCCACGACTGTGTCAACTGAGTACTAGGTTTGTGATGATGATTCAAATTTTGAAAGAATAAAATCATTTATTTTATCACCTTGCTCATTAGTGGGTGATAGTATAGCCCTTTCTTGAAACCAATTTAGTGTCTTAGTGGATATGTTACTAATATCGGGATATACCTTTTCAATCAATTCTTCTACATTTTGCACGCGACAGCAGGGTGCGCAGCGCGGTGCGGGGGTGATCGCATCAAGCGAGTCCCGTCATCGGTGTGAGAAACGCGCTTGAATTTATTTTCGCGCGCGTTCTTTTTTGCGATAACTCCTAAGATATTCATTTAAATTATATGTATGTATATATTTATATATATATATATATATATATATATATATATATATATATATATATATATATATATATATATATATTTTTCCTCAGAGAGCGTTCTTTACGAGTGGCAGTTGACGGATTTCTTTCTAGCACCTTCACTATCAACGCCGGTGTGCCCCAAGGTTCCATACTGTCTCCTACTCTCTTCCTCATTTATATTAACGATCTGCTGGAAAAGACCGAGAATCCAATCTACAGCTTTGCAGATGACAGTACACTTATCTCTTCATTCACTTTGAACGCTCGGACATCGACTACTCAGACGAATATCCGCAGACAGCAGGAAGTCATTCAACTTAACAAAGACCTGGAAGAAATTCTATCTTGGGGTGACAGTAACCAAGTGGAATTTAACGCTACAAAAACCCAGGCGGCAGTTTTTTCTAAAAAAGTTAACGTTGCAGAACCCGACATAGTTATGTCGGGGCACTCCATCCCTCTAACATCGTCACTCAATCTGTTAGGCGTTAATTTGGGAGCAAATATGTCCTGGCATGAACATGTTGCAGGCATAGCAAGAAGAGCTTCTCAAGAGTTGGGAATATTGTTTCGAACCAGAAAGCTTTACACTCCACAACAACTGTTAATTCTTTACAAAGCGCAAATTCGACCAACTATGGAATACTGCTCCCATGTTTGGAGCTCCGCTCCCAAACATACACTGCATTTGTTGGATTCTATCCAGAGAAGAGCTGTTCGTCTGATTGGACACCCGGAACTGACCGACGGCCTTGATTCGCTGGAACATCGAAGAACGGTTGGCGACTTGAGCCTATTCTACAAGTACTTTCATGGAAAGTGTTCGAAAGATGTGGCCCGTTTAATTCCTTCCAGAGCGGTGCATATTAGAAGTACACGTCGCGCTAATGCTTCACATCCGTATGAGGTTCAGCTTGTTACTCCTCGTACAACGCTTTTCAAGCAGTCTTTTATATGGAGAACATCATACCTTTGGAATGGTTTACCCAGGACTGTGTTTCCCACCGAGTACAATCTACAGCGATTCAAGAACAACGTGAATCGCTTTCTCCGCACACGTGTCGCTCCTGTAGCGCTTTAGGGACTTCCCTGTAGCACGTGTGCTAGACCCATAAAAAAAAAAAAAAGAAAAAAAAAATGGTGTAAAAGATTATAATAATGTGCATGAAATGCTTAAGGTAACTAATGTATGTAAGTTGATAAGGATTAATACTGTATCCGTCTAAATAGCTTTCCAATTACCGCATTGTACGTGACCATTTTTTTAGAAGATAGAATGGGTATAGTAAGCTATCCTTAAAAGATAGATATATGCCATCGCGGACTTTTTTGTAGATCTATAAAAGAGGAATATCGCACCATGCATTGTTTTGTTATATCTCAAAGGGATTAGGTGGCGTTTTCGATGAAAGCTCGCAGGCGGCTTGACTTTTTCCGACACTTCCAACAATTATCGTTATATTTCAACCAATTTACACAAAACCTTGACAAATCATATACCTAAACCTTCCTCATGAATCACTCTATCTATTGGTGAAAATCGCATGAAAATCCGTTAAGTAGTTTTTGAGTTTATCGCGAACAGACAGACAAACAGACGCGGCGGAGGACTTTGTTTTATAATATGTAGTGATTATTTCTAAGAGGCAATTTTCAAAGAAATGTAGTTGAATATGCAATAAAAGATCTTTTCATTTATCGATTGGTAGTCCTTATATAAATATTATAAAAATAAACTTGATTACATATTTTGGATTGTTGTAGCTTCTACTTGATGGAAATTCATTATAAATATATAATAAAAGACTGTTTTTAGTCAATTTCCACTGGTTTATTTAAATTGCGATGACGCGTTTCGCTGTCGATGCAGCTTCTTCAGAGAGTAAAATGTAGATCTGAAGAAGCTGCATCGACAGCGAAACGCGTCATCGCAATTTAAATAAACCAGTGGAAATTGACTAAAAACAGTCTTTTATTATATATTAACTTGATTACAGTTTTGTCAAATTGATATTCTCCAATTGTTTCGCTAACCATGTTAGAACCTTCCAGAGGAGATTTAAAAAAAAACATTATGCTCTTGAGGATATTACAAATAAATTATCTTTTAAATCATATTTTTGGATTAACGTTTTCAACATATTAAAACTTTTAACAACCCTACTGGCAAGTTTAACCATAGTGGAAATTAATAATTATGCCTATTTAATATTTTAATTACAGTTCTGTTAATTGGGTACAACATGTACTAATTAACAAAACTGTGAAATAATCAACGCCTACATAAACAATATGTTTATAAAAGGATATTTGCATAACAAATAGAAAGTTCTATGAAATGCAGGATTAATTGGAATAGTTCAGAAAAAACGTATTACCTATGTAAATATAAATCATCATCATTCCTCAGCTGCTCTCGTTCACTATTAGATGTAGGCCTTTTAGAATCTTCTCCACAAGCTCCTGTCTTGAGCATTATTTATCAAATTACTTGATAATAGTCTCCTTACATCATCACTCCATCTTGTCGGTGGCCTGCCCTTGCTTCAATTACACAGTGCAACACATAAAATGTAAACTAAATTCTGACTTCAGTTTCTGGAAGTGCCCACCCAAACTAGCAAAACCCTATTTGGGTTTTGATAGTTTAGTTCGATTTTTTTTTGGCCATCATAAATTTTTTTGCTCGAGCTTTGGTTTTGCACGGCTATATCTCGTAATTATTGGGAATTTTTCAATGTAATTTTCAGATGAAATATTCTTCACTTCACTTCACTAATGATGTAAGATCCTATAGAGGTGTGACATGTGGATCAGACCATTATATGGTCAAGGCAAAGTTTATAGTCCCATTTAGATCCAAACAACGTGCAGATAAGAGAGAAGAAACTGACCAGACAGAAGAAGTATCAACAAAACAATATAAAATAGATAGCTTAATTAATGAAAGTACACAAAAGTTATACCAACTGGACGAAAAACTCTTCGGAACAAGAAACCGACAGCCACTGGAAATTGTATATGAAAATATAGTAAACAGTATTAGAACCGCTGCAGAAGAGGCAGTTGGATTAAAAACTAAAAAGCATAGTTACAAACTCTGGTGGAATAACGAGATTGAAGAATTAATAAGTCGGAAAAAACAACTATATCTTAAATGGTTAAACACCCAACAACAAGAAGACAAAGAGTAATATTTAGACTTGAAAAAGGACAACAAGGAGAATAATAAACGTAGCAAAGAAGGAGATATGGGACAAAAAGTGTATGGAAAATCAACACATATTTAGGAGGAAAAAAGTGTTCAGAATCATGGAAGTTCATAAAAAACGTAACATCGAACTCTAAAAATAAAGCAAACATTCAAACTGTATCACTAAAGAAATGGATGGACCACTACAAGATACTATTATCAGAAAACAGAGACGAATACCTGGTGAATACACCAACAGATATACTCATAGAGGGAGAAACAATCGTGGTTGGACATTGATACAGTTAAAAAAGCAGTTAGTAAATTGAAGAATGGTCGAGCTGCAGGACCAGGAGGAATTTCCGCTGAACTGATTAAATGTGGTCAGGAAAGCTGTTTGATCAGCTTACCTGGTGTATAAATCAGTATAAAAATGGCGCGAGTGTGCCTGAGGAATGGAAAGAGGCTTACATATCATCCATTCATAAAAAGGAAACAAGCTGTGTTCTAACTATAGAGGAATATCAGTGACCAGTACTTTGAGCCGTCTTTATGGAAGAATTATTCGGGATCTCATTGAAGAGGAATATAGAGCTAAAGAAGAAGAAGAGCAATCTGGATTTCGAGCTGGAAGAACCTGTACTGATAATGTCTTCACCCTAAAACAAATAATAGAAAAAAGGTCAGCTACCAACCAAGAAACCCACCTTATGTTCATAGATCTTCAGAAAGCCTACGATACAGTCCCGGTGATAAAATTGTGGAAAGTCTTACAGGAAACCAATGTTAACCAGACAATTATAAGAGCTCTTAAGAATTTATATACAGGAGTCTTATCACAAATAAAGGTTGGCAACAGAGTGTCAAAGAAATTCCTAGTGGATAAAGGTTTGCGTCAGGGATGTTGTATATCACCTACATTATTTAAAATATATGTAGCGAGGGCCTTATACCAATGGAAGGGGAAATGTAATGGGATGGGTATTGACATTGGCAGAACATGCCTATACACTCTTCAGTTTGCTGACGATCAAGTCATCATAGCAAATGATAGGGACGATTTAGAGTATATGGCTCGAAAATTGCATACTGAATATAAGAACTGGGGACTAGAGCTTAACACGCACAAAACTAAATACCTCCCTATAGGAACGGAACCATCGAATATCCAGCTAGACAATCAAGAAGAAATAAGCAGCTGCCTCTCATACACGTATCTGGGTGTAGAATTCGACACGTCATGCAAAGATGATACCGAGATTAACAAACGAATAACACAAGCTAGAAGAGCAATAGGATGCCTAAACGGTATACTATGGAGTGATAACATCGGAAAGATACGCAAATATAACATATATGAAACTCCCATTAAAAGTAGTCTAACCTACGGCTCAGAGACTTGGAGAATATCAGACCAGAATCGCAGGAAACTTGAGGCAACTGAAATGGACGTAGAAGAACGCATTAGAAGAACATTAGGTATATCACGAAGAGATAGAATTCGAAATGACGAAGTAAGACAGTGAATGGGTATAGATGGATCCATTATAACAGACATCGAACAGAAACAGCTGATATGGTACGGGCATGTATAACGGATGGAAGAAACCAGATTACCCAAAATCGCCATGCAATGGATACCACCGAATCACAAAAAACGAGGACGACCTAAAGAAAACATGGAAGGAGAGCATTAATAAAGCTATGAGTGCTCGAGACCTGAGAGAAGATCAATGGATGGATCGGAAAGAATGGAAGTTAGGCATCGGACAACGACGAAAGACGTTTTAAACCGATATATTATTATTAATATTCTTCACACCAAAATACACAATTTTTGTGGACATGTCGAGGCCAGATTTTCACTCTTTCGGGGTGTTTTTAGTGCAGAAAGCCCGAAAAAATGCTATTTTCACATTTTCGACCATAACTCACAAACCGTGCATATTTTAGCATAACTGTCTTCGACAAAAATGTTCTCTGCATCAACACGAGTAACTTGCTGAACATTGCAATAACCTACAATCGATCCTTATAGTTCTTTTGGCCGTTGTAAGGAATTTCGCCACCAAATAGTTCAGCAAATATATCTTCTTTTGTGTTAAAGTTTATTTCGCAAATTTTTATCCATTTTATAGAGCTATTGAAAATTCAAAATTTCAAAAAAAGCAAAAAAAAAACGTGTTTTCAATCGATTTCCATAGCCGCCCGAGAAGTCGATTGTTTTGACCTTTTCGATGGTCGTTCTAATTCATCGTCTGAATCTGTATCATCACCATAAAATATTTAAGGGCATATCTCTTTCGGTGTGTCCTTCATCTTCTTCTGCGGTGCCATATACTTAACATGCGCACGTGTTAGATATATGGTACTGTACCAATACTAGCACAGTGCGCGTCAATTCCATACTACACACAAGCGATTCCCTGTTGAAATGTGTGTGTATTTATTCCAGCGTGTGTTTGTGTGTGTACCATAGCAGTTTACAAACAAAAATTTTTTTTTTTTCAATTTTTTTTCCAAAAGTAGATGCTAATGGTTAGTAAACATTCAAAAGTTAGCTAAAAACCAGTTTCTTGAACGTAAAACCTGAAATTTTGGTATGAAATTCCTTACAACGGCCAAAAGAACTATAAGGATCGATTGTAGGTTATTGCAATGTTCAGCAGAGTTACTCGTGTTTATGCAGAGAACATTTTTGTCGAAGACAGTTATGCTAAAATATGCACGGTTTGTGAGTTATGGTCGAAAATGTGAAAAAAATGGCATTTTTTCGGGCTTTCTGCCCTAAAAACACCCCAAAAGAGTGAAAATCTGGCCTCGACATGTTCACAAAAATTGTGTATTTTAGTGTGAAGAACATTTCGTCTGAAGATTGTATTGAGAAATTCCCAATAATTTACGAGATATAGCCGTGCAAAACCAAAGCTCGAGCAAAAAAAATTGATGGCAAAAAAAAATTCGAACTAAACTATCAAAACTCAAATAGGGTTTTGCTAGTTTGGGTGGACATTTCCAGAAACTGAAGTCAGAATTTAGTTTACATTCGATGACCTCGAAAATGTTGTACAGTGTTATCTTCCCTGGGTTTCCATGTTGTTATTCTCTTGGTCCACCGTTATCCTGCATTTGGGTTATGTGGCCTGCCCATCTGGGCCTTTGTAATCCGTTCCAGGACATCATTCACTTTTGTTCTTTATCTTATATTCTTATTGGATATTTTCTCCCGCCTGTTGACTCCCAATATCGATCTTTCCATTCCTCTCTGCGCCACTCTCAGTTCATTTGCTGATCTTGTTATTACAGTTAGTGACGCATGGCTCTTTTACCCTTCTCTTCAAACATATCGGTAAGTTGGCCTTTAAGGTATTTCGCAGTTTACTGAATGAGGCCCATTCTAAATTTACGCAGCGAGAGACTTCACAGGGATTTATATTTATAGGTTTGTTCTATTTCTTCTCCATCAATCCGGATTATGCCTTGCTTGCTATCAGGTTAGTCATGAATTTTGTTTTTTGACAGTTGATGCTTAAACTAACTTTCTTCGTTTCTTCCTTTAATTCCATTAGCATTTGTTTTGCATCTCTCAAGTTGTTAGTAATCAGGACCATATCGTCAGCGAAGCAAGGATGGCTCAGACAGTCGCCATCAATGCTTATGTCTTCGTTATTCCAATCTATTGGCCTGCGTAAAGAGTTTGGAGGAAATAGTATCCCCTTGTCTAATCTATCTCTGTCTTTAGTACTTTTCTGTCTATTCATGGAGCTTTATATTTGCTGTTGCGTTTCTCTATAGACGTTGGATCAGTGTTATATCTTCTTCTTACGACGCGGTTTCCTCATAAAGGTTGGAGATCCATAAAACTAAACGAACTTTAGAAACTGCTGCTCGAAAAATATCACTCGAGCACATCCAAGCTACCTTCTTATGTCTTTCAGGCAAGAATTCTGTCGTTTTCCGATCGATCGTTTGTCCTGTACCGAGAAGATGCGAAGAAGGCGTATATAAATGTACATTTCAAAAGATTCCAGATTCTCCGAGCCAGGATCAAGGGTTCAGCACTCACATCCATACCTGTAGTCTATTCGGCTCTGCCATAACGACGCTATTATTGCTGGATGTCTCACAGTGTCGAAAGCTTTTCGAAAATCGACGAATGTCAGTACGAGTGGTCTATTGTACTCAACAGATTTCTCTATTAAGAAATTAATTGTTTGTAAGTGTGTATGTTTTAAAGGCAACATCAATAGTTAAATTACATACGAAAACAAATAAATTTAGAGTCGAAAGTGGTGTGCGTCAGGGTGACACTATTTCCCCAAAGTTGTTTATCACCCTTTTGGAACATATGTTTAAAAATCTGAATTGGAGCAACATGGACATAAAAATAAATGGAGAAATGCTGAATAACTTGAGATTCGTCGATGACATAGTCCTGTTAACAGATCGCGTAGATCATGCGAATGTCATGTTTAACACCCTAAAAGAATAGTCCAATAAAATGGGCTTAAAGATAAGTTTTTTGAAGGCCTAGTTTATGACAAATCTACTTTTTACCAGGCCACTATCAGTAAACGGGGTAAACATCGAGGAAGTCATGACTTATAAATATTTGGGACACGAAATTAAGTTGAGCAGAGATAATCAGACTCATGAAAGAACGGTCCCTCTAGCTTTTGGCAAACTACGAGAAACTTGAAAGATCTTTAACTAATGTGTGTTACCTGTGCTTACTTATGGAGCAAAAACTCTAACTTTGACAAAGAAGACAATAAATAAGATAAGCATAACTCAAGCGGCAATGGAGCGGTCAATGTTGGGTTTGTCTCTCCGAGATAAACTCCCAAATAAATAAATTAGGAACCGAACGAGAGTGATGGATGTAGTTGAGAAAGTTCTATCTTTGAAATGAAATTGGGCCGGTCATCTAGCCAGAACGCAAGATAACAGATGAACTAGGAAGGTGTTGTAATGGTGACCTAGTCAAGAAGCGTGTAGGAATAGAGGAAGACCTCCACCAGATGGACAGGTCATCTGAGAAGAGTAGCGGCAAACTGGATTCAAAAAGCCCAAGATCGGTTTAACAGGAAAAGATTAAGGGACGCCTATGTCCAGCAGTGGACGCTAAGGGCTGATATATGATGTTTGTAAGTGATCGTTTGTCTTATATCAACTTCTAAAACCCGCCTGCTCACGGGGCTGATAGAAGTTCATCTTGCGTTCCAGGCGTTTAGTTATAATCTTGGTAAAAAATTTGTATATATGAGAGAGTAAACTTACTAGCTTATAGTTTTCCAAGTTTGATGTATTTTGTGGATAATAATTGTTATTCCTTTGTTCCATCTACATGGAGGCATAAGTTGAAAAGGATGACTATTTCTTCCAATAATTTTTCACCTCCCATCCATCACCATTTGATCGTCTCTTAAGGCTTTGATGTTCTTGATTTCTTTCAAGGCCTTTCCTACTTCATCGAGAGTTATACTTGGCGGATCTTCGGATCATTGATTTATTACCCTATGTTGTTAAGTTGTACTGTGTCGTCATTTGCTTGTTCCCTTTTGCTTGTACATAACTCCTCATACAATTGTTTTGTTAATTTTAATGGACAGCTTCTGTTATTTGTTTCGTTGCCGTTCTTATCCTTCAATTTAAAAATCTTGGGTTTTCCTTTTTCTAGTTTTCTTCTTCATATCTTTTCATATACAAATATAAATATGCCACAGAAAAATATATATCGTATGTGAAGTAAGAACGTGGTCGCGATAATTCATTTTTGGTAGATGTGATTTTAGCGATTCAACAAAGAGTCGGTAGAGGAGACCTTTGTCGACGACGCTTTGTATTAAAAGTATCACGTAAAATCCAAAATGAGTTACTTGTTTGCGTATCGGTTCGTCTTTCTTTGTTGCCATCCAAAGGGGCCTAAAATGACACATTTCGCGGCCACTAAATATATTAAAAAGTCGGTGCCGTTTGTGAGGAAATAGGTAAATCACTTTAACGAGATGAATGTCGACGACCTGCCAAAACGTGGCTCGGTAGGCAAAGTTACTCCAAAAGTCTAAAGAAATTGACGCTGCATCAAGGAGCGGAAAAATTAAGAAAATCGGGCTCGTGTGTTCCATAAGATCATTGACAACATCTTCCTACTCATGATGTCAAATCCGAAGATCGTTGAAGAAACCTTTGCTGGGCCAACGATAAGATACTAGAGTGGCCCTTACAATCGCCGGACGCCAACCGAAACGTTTGGTCCCTTGTAAAGAGAAAGCTCAGAAGAAAGACTCTGACGCCTTGGACTAAGTTGTCTACCGAGATTCGAAAAATTCGCAGAGTATGCAGAAAATCTCGTCGCAACATGCGTCGAAGATGCTAGGCGAATTGATGCAGGAGGCGATAATAACTAACTAAGGTAATTGCGCCATTGTTAGCACACCAAAAAATACGTCGATGTAAAAAAATGTACTCAAAATACAGTACTTTAAGAATACTAGTGGTCACGCTCTTAGTTGACACACTGTAGTAGCTTAGTGGTTGAAAGCCGTCAATAAACCTTGTCCTTTCATTAAACTTTGTCTTGACGCCCACATACTAACGAAGGCATCAGGACAATGAACAACCTGGGACTGTCGTCTATCAATCACTAGACTAATGAATGTTTCTGTCCATTTTTTATTATTTGTACGCTAGACCTAATTTTTGTTTATTAAAAATGGTTTATTCGTTCTATTTGTAAATAATTTCATTAATTTGTTTTTTTTACTAGAAAAACTTGTATTTAAACGTAAATGAACTCTGGTGAACTCATAAAATATAAAATAGTTCAAACATGTATTTTTCTATTTGCCAACATAAAAGGAAAACTAAAGAAGAAATAGAACTTTTTTAGCTGCAAGGCAATAAGAAACATTTACCTCTAATGAAAGCTTCTAAATTGCTTAAATATCAAACATTTTTCCCGATTTTCTAGAATACCGGAAAAATATTGTATAGCGGCGTTTTCAAAGAAAAAAGTCAACAATAGATAGCAAGTTAAAATTTATGTGTCTTTTAAAACTTGTTTTAAAGGTTTCCCAGGTAGAATATATAAAGAATGCTGTTTTCAAAGTTTTCTGTAATAAATTTTCCATTGGTTTGGAAGATATATAAGTAAACTACACATATAACCTTGGCTTTCAACTTAACTTTTCTGTTTTGTTATTTTATTATTGGTCACGTATATAATCCTCCAGTTAGCGGTGAATCTAGGATTTTGCTCAGGGGGACACCCACTCGCGAGTTATTTCGAGAGTATGTTCAACATTTCTCAAATACTCTATTAAGTATACTTTATATATATATATATATATATATATATATATATATATATATATATATATATATATATATATATATATATATATAGAGAGAGAGAGAGAGAGAGAGACCAGAAACAGGAGAGACGTAGATTGATAACACGTATAAGGATAAAGACACCCCAACAGAAATAATAAAACAAAATACAGTTGTATAGAAACCAAAACGTTTCCTGATCGGTGGAAAAGCTCGTTTTTACTCCCGATTCAAAAAATCTTCCAACCCAAGTGAACTAAAAGGCCTGCGACCCATAAGCATCTTACCAACTATGTCAAAGATCCTTGAAAGAGTCTTAGATGCTCAAATACGTAGATACATCGAAACCCATAACTTGTTACCATCAACACAGTCGGGATTTCGCAAAGATCACAGCTGTACCACTGCTGTCCTAAAAGTGACCGATGACATCTTCGAGGCTACCGATCGTGGTGAGCTTACTATGATTGTTCTGCTGGACTTCTCCAAAGCATTTGACAGACTAGATCATCATCTGCTTATTGCTATACTAAGATATCTTGGGTTTAGTGGTGAGGCTTGTCTTATGATTGAGAGTTATCTTGCAGGAAGACTGCAGTGTGTAAAACTAAGTCCAAGCCAATAAAAATCTGTAATGGTGTTCCACAGGGGTCTATCTTAGGGCCTCTGTTTTTCACTCTATATACATCTCAGCTTTGTACCTATCTTAAATATTCAGATTTACATCTTTACGCTGATGACTCACAAATGTACTTGTCTTTCAAGCCTGAACAAATTATCGAGGGTAATAATAAAATTAACGAAGATCTTGCACTTTTGGTGAGTGCCTCCGAAAAAAGGTACTGAGCGGCTAGAAAACTTGGATAATGCTAGAAACTTGGGTTTGATAATGGATATAGAGTTGAGATTCACAGTACATATAAATAATTGCATAAAAAAGGCGTTTACTAATCTTAAACTTATATATAGCCAGCGTCATTTATTAAGTCTAAATTTGAAAAAACTATTATGCGATAGCTTAGTTTTGTCCCACTTCACATTTTGTGATACAGTGTATGGTCCCTGTCTCCTGGAATGGGATGCTCGGCGTATTCAGCGCATTCAGAATTACTATGTCAGGCTGATTGGTGGTATAAGAAAATATGATAGGGGTGTTACTGCAAAGATGAAAGAAGTTGGGTGGCGCTCCATGAAAGAAAGGAGACTTCTTCATAGTTTAGTAATATTTAATAAAATAATTTGTAAAATGCGCCCAAATTACTTGTATCAAAAATTAAATTTAGACATGATGCTCATAACCTAGACTTAAGGCATATAAACAACAAATATCACCACCCTTGCATAGAACAGCACAATATCAAATATCATTCAGTTACCAGGTCTATAGCATTTATAATAAAGTTCCAGATAATTTAAAAAAGTCTCAAAGGCTTGAAATTTAAAAATGAAATTGGCAAAATTATATCATTATTTTTATAAATTGTTTTCTTATGTTTACATGATACATCCGAAATATATCTGCAACAGTGCATGTATTCCCCGTAATTATATATGATACATAAGTAATATAATAATTTTTAGGTTAGGATAGGTTAAGATAGGAAGTCAAGCTTGAACTTCGCCTTTTGTATATTATACAATAAACTCATCATTATTATTATTATATCGACAACCTCTGGAAAATCATACAAAACACATATACTACCAAACAGAACTGTAAACATACAAGTAACCAACAGCTTACTCATGACTACAAAACAAATAGCAACATCGAAAAAAATGAAAAAACACAAAAAATTAAGTAGACACAAAGAAAAACTATTAAGAAATGATCCTACAAATTGCAGATCAGAATTGGCAGAAATAGACAAAAAACTAAAGAAAAAGATCAAAGAAGACATCAGATAGTATAAAAACTCGAAAATAGAAGAAACTCTAAAAGGGGGAACACTTAAACAAACAAGGGAATGAAAGGATACCTTAAATAGTAAAACTTATAAATAACGATGAGATCGGGCAAATCCCAGTGATAAAGGAAGCTACAGAAAAATATTAACAAACCCTACATGACACGAAAATATCGCCATCACCCGGGAAAGAAGAAGGAAATAGAGTGATAGTAAGAAAACGTGGGATCTGAAGAAATTCCCGATATAACAACGAATAAAATAATGAACGCCATACAGCATATGCATAGCAAAAAAGCACCAGGGGACGATGAAATAACTATAGAAATGATAAGGTATAGAAGGGTATCGATAACACACACACACACACACACAAGTAAAATACCAACACTTTGGGTAAACGCCTTGAGTGTGCTTATTTTTAAAAAGGGAATAAATTACAGATCGATCAGCCTCTTATCGGTACTACAAAATCATCAAGAGAATCATAACGTATATATTAACGAATAAATTAGACAGTTATCAACACGTGAACAAGTGGGATTTAGACGGGGATACAGCACTTTGGACCATCGTCAAACAATTAAATTACTAGTGGAAAAAAGCAAATGAATATAAAGTCACTTTGTGGATAGCAATGGTTGACTATGAAAAAGCATTTGATTCGTTAAAGATATGAGCAGTCCTTAACTCCTTAAATAATAGCAGTGGAGTTGACGAAAGATACACAACTCTTCTTAAACACATATATAAAAATGCCACATCACAAATAATGCTTAAAGGAAAAACAAATAAAATCAAAATCAAAAGAGGAATTAAGCAAGGTGAATCAATATTCCCAAAGCTGTTTACGTTGACTCCAGAAGACATGTTCAAATCGCTAAATTGGGAAAATAAAGGAATACTAATAGAGGGTGAACGACTAAATCACCTAAAGTTCGAAGATGATGTCACTCTGATCTTCAACACAAAAGACGAATTACAAGAAATGCTGATGAAATAAATAACACGTCTCGAGAAATAAGTTTAAAAATAAACTTTACCAAAACCAAATATTTGAACAACGAAACTGAAGATAACAGCCAGGAACTATTAATAGAAAGTAAAAGTTTTGCAAGAAATAAAACACTACTTAAATTTCCACTAAATTTTTTATTTTTAACACCATGACATGTTTCGCTGTACAACAGCTTCTTCAGATGGTTTGTTACAAAATGAGGGTAAAATTACTATAATAAATGGTTGGTTCACAATTTATGGCAGGTAATAAAATAAATTAATTAAAACAGATATAGTAATGGTAAATTATTTAAGTCTAATTGTTCATTTATTAAGGAATCTGAATTTTTCAATTTGTTTATTTCTAAAGATTCTAGGTAATTAAGTTTCAGGCTCTTTGTGCAAGTATGTAATATTTCAAAGTTTGGGTTGAATTGGTGGTTATTTTCAATTAAATGAGTTGCGTAATTTGAGTAATTTTTTCTATTGATGTATGATGAAGCATGTTCTTTTATTCTTTTTGAAAAACCTCTTCCTGTTTGACCTATATATGTTTCTGAACAATTTCCACAATTTAATTTGTATACTTCGGATCTATTGTCTCTATCTGTTTTAGTTTTGTTATTTTTTATAAATTTGCCAAGTGTGGGATGTTTTAAATACTGTGTTAATATTTAATTTTCTCAAGAATCGATTTAATTTAGTGCTGCATCTACCATAGTACGTTATTGACTTTATGTTTTTATAAGGTTCTTTATTACTCGGAAAAACTGTACTAATGGCTTTTTTGTAAAGTTTTTTCTTGGGAATATTATCTATTATGGATGGTGAATAGTCATTATTTACTGGTAATTGTTTCATAATATTAAGTTCTTTTTGAAAATCGTCTTGGTTCAGAGGAATATTTATTAGTCTGTTAATCATATTATGGAAAACTGCAAGTTTGTAACTTGGTGGATGACATGAGGTATTATGGATAATTATGTCAGTATGTGACGGTTTATGGTAAATAGAAAAAATGTGTTTGTTATTATGTCTTTTTATTGATAGGTCAAGGAAGTTTAAGCTATTGTTGATTTCAACTTCACTGGTGAATTTTATATTTTTGTGTATATTATTCAAAAAATTTTGAAATGTGTCAAACTGACTATCACTTCCTGTAAAACAACATAAGATATCATCAACATATCTATGCCAGTATATAAATTTTTTAAACAGTGAGTGTTTGCTTATTTGGTTTTCTATGTTATTCATAAATATTTCCGCCAAAAGAGGACTAAGTGGATTGCCCATTATGAGACCGTCTAGGCTGCTGTATAGGTCGTTATTAAATTCTAAATAATTTTGTTCTAGACAAAACTTTAAGCAATTTAAGATGTATTGTTTTATTTTTCGGTTAACATTGAAGTCAGAAAGAAGTTTTTCAATTAGTAATATAGTTTCCCTACTTGGTATGCTTAGAAAAAGATTTAACATCGAAAGAGATTAATTTTGAATTGTCAGGTAACTTTAAATGGTTGATGTTTTCAACTAATTGTTGTGAATTTTTTATTGCAAATTGAGCTTTAAATTTAGTGTTTTCTATAAGTATTTGAACAAGACGTTTTGATAGTTTATAAGATGGGGTTGACACGAAAGATACTACTGGCCTTATAGGGTAACCCGTTTTGTGAAGTTTTATTAGTGAATATAGTTTAGGTGTTTGTCGGTTCATAAGAGTGAGCATTCTAGAATCTTTATCATTAAACATACTTTTACAATTAGAGATCGTTGATTTAATAATTTTCTGATAATTTTCAGTTGGGTTACATTTTAAAACTGGGTATTTATCTGGGTTTAAGAAATCTATTGTTCTTTGGATATAATTTACTTTGTCAATCGCTACTAATGAATTACCTTTGTCTGCTTTTGTAAATATTATATATTAACACAGCATTTCAAACACCCAATACACTTGGCAAATTTATAAAAAAATAACAAAACTAAAACAGATAGAAACAATAGATCCGGAGTTTACAAATTAAATTGTGGATATTGCTCACAAACATATATATAGGTCAAATAGGAACAAGTTTTTCAAAAAGAATAAAAGAACATGCTTCATCATACATCAATAGAAAAAATAATTCAAATTACGCAAATCATTTAATTGAAAATAACCATCAGTTCAACCCAAACTTTGAAATATTACATACTTGCACAAAGAGCCTGAAACTTAATTACCTAGAATCTTTAGAAATAAACAAATTGAAAAATTCAGATTCTTTAATAAATGAACAATTAGACTTAAATAATTCACCATTAGTAAATCTGTTTTAATTAAATTATTTTATTACCTGCCATAAATTGTGAACCAACCATTTATTATAGTGATTTTACCCTCATTTTGTAACAAACCATCTGAAGAAGCTGTTGTACAGCGAAACATGTCATGGTGTTAAAAATAAAAAATTTAGTGGAAATTTAAGTAGTGTTTCACTTCTTGCAAAACTTCTCGTTATGTATTTCCACCAAGTATCGGCTGAATCAATCCAAGTGTTGAAAGTAAAAGAATAGGAAAGGTACAAACATTATATATATATATATATATATATATATATATATATATATATATATATATATATATAACAAATAAAGAAAGAGAAAGCAAAAGTTGCCGTATCTAACAAAATCCTAAGTTATGAAACTAGTTGGGGAACTCGGGAAAAAAAAAAAAGGGCATCAACAGATGTTCATACTGTATTTTTTAGCCAATATTTCGGTCCTAGGTTGGGACCTTCATCAGGGCACAAACTGAAAAAGAGATAACGAAGCAACCAATAACGAAAATCAGGCATGAAGAACTGGTATTGTTGAGTCTAATTTTTAATTACTAATTTGTAATTTTTTTTTAATTTCAATCTTATAATTATTGATAAAAATTGACAAAAAACTATTGCAATTTAAAAGCATTATTGTTCTAAAAAAATGATAAAATATTATTATTATTATTATGGAGAAATGTCAAAAACAAAATGGAAGTAACTCACAAGTAGTATGCAATTTAATCTAACCAGAATGACCATAAATAACAATTGCCATAACAACGACTAATACTGAAATAAAACAGCCACTATTCACTAACATATTAATATAAAAACATGGCATTTACAGCAAGGATGCCATTGAAAACGTTGGATGCTGAAAAATCAAAATTAATTAACCACCTGCCATCTAAAAGAGAAGTGACAATTTTGACAGAGCGCTGACAAAGGACGACCACCTGACAGATGTAAGGGATCACTCAAAATGAATAAAAGGAAAAGGTTAAACAACCAGGAAAGAACTGGTTTAGTACAAATCAGGTACTACGTCATATAGTAAAATTTTGGTATGAAGGGAAAAGGTATCCAATAGGAACGCAGATTTTCGCCGGTATAGAAATTAAGTGACATAGGAAGGAAATGAATGTTCTTCATCTAGGGGAAGAAAAAAAAAGAATTACAGGAGAAGGAGGTGGCAAGTGGAAAGGGTTTTTCATTAATTGGGAGTGTACTAAGCAATTTAATTATTATTATTGTTATTATTATCAATGTTATTACAAGTGGGAGTGTAATTATCAAGAGTTCAAGAAAAACATGTACTTAAACAAGGTGGTTCCCAGAGAAACAAAACAGGCAGCAAGACAGAGCTGTAAGCTACCAAAACGGAACAATTATTATGACGAGAGTGACGACCTAGAGACATTATGTGAGGAGTGCAAATCGCAAGAAAGGAGGAAGCTATATATGTTGCTCAAGCCGTTAAGATCAGTTCTCTTATTGATATTCTGGGGATTCTCATTGATGTAGCACATCTCAAGAAATTCTCTTTTAAGAAGGTTTTCGGTTCTCTGAAGTTGAAGGAATGTCCATTATCGACAGAGTGAATCGCCAGTGCACATTTTTGAGGATGACATCTGGTGTCGCTTTTATGCGATGCGACGGTTAAGAGATTGTGATGTCTGGCCAATATATACAGCAGGACAATCAAGACAGGAAATGGAATAGACGATATCTGATATAGAAAGAATGGGTAGAGAAGATTTCAATTTGCTAAAAATACGTTTGTTTTTGTGGAAGTAGTATTTGGCAATCTTAACATTGGGAATGGCACGCAAAATATGAACCAATTTTGAGGTAAGACCAGGTATAAATGGCAGAGAGAGCAGCGAAGGACTTGTTTCCGTCTGGCTAGCAGGGGGTAAAGGGGGTGGAAGGAGGGGAGGGGGTGAGCGCATAGGAGGGGGCTCTGGTAAGATATCATCAGAGAGGAAGAGCTTATCAACTTCGTCCTTGGTCTTGAGCAGGAACTTCTTATTATACCCATTTTCCATAAAGAGATTGGTGAGTAATGTTTGTGCTTGAGGCAGATAATCTGGGTGAGCTATGTTTCTGATTCTTCGATAGAGGCCTTTTATGACATTTATTTTCACCTTCCAATCGTGGCCGGAATTGGCATATATATATATATATATATATATATATATATATATATATATATATATATATATATATATATATATTCAGGACGAAAAAATCGAAATATCAAAAAATAATTTAAAGGCTGACTTGAATTGAAGAGTCTCGTTAGCTTGGTCTCTGTTCGGAAATTTACAATCCATACCTAAATTGGACATCTTACATACAATAAAAGCCGGAGTGTTCGATCAAAATGTA
This sequence comes from Pachyrhynchus sulphureomaculatus, assembly GCA_019049505.1. NCBI lineage: Eukaryota > Metazoa > Arthropoda > Insecta > Coleoptera > Curculionidae > Pachyrhynchus > Pachyrhynchus sulphureomaculatus. Next base: position 153,999,274 of record CM032455.1, on the reverse strand, counting down.
TTGCTGGTATTGACATATGACACTGAAACGTGGGCTTTAAATAAAAGGATAATATATAAACTACAGGTAACCCAAAGAGTAAGGGAGAGGAGAATGCTAAATATTAGACTCCATGATCGTATTCCTAACATCGAGATACGAAGAAGATCAAACGTGACAAATGTAATACAACGAACATGTATATTGAGGTGGAAATGAGATTGACACGCCTATGGAGGCCTAGAGAAGATAAAAAATGCAGGGGTAGGCCACAGACAAGACGAACGGAAGACATAAAAAGATTAGCAGGACCCGATTGGATACAAAAAACAAAAAACAGAGCTCATTGGAGACAACTTGGGGCTTACATCCGACTATGGATGGAAAAAGTTAGTGGTGATGATAATGATGATAACATTCAATTTCATATTACGTCTAGTTTTTTTGTTAATTTTAAGGTCTTCAGATAGCAACGAAATTTTTTTATGTGATATGTTTAGTGCCTTCAGCCGCATGGACTTAAGCATTCTCGTATGGAACATTTATAAGATTACTTCGCTGTCTGTCTGTTTGTCTGTCACACCGATTTTCTCCGAAACTATTTGACATAGAAAGTTGAAATTTGGTAGTTTTGAAAGTTAAATTTTGACTTAAGAGGTTAGTTTTGGGGGTGAAATCGGAAGTGAAAAAAAAAAAATTTACTAGGACATCGAGTATGGTGTCAAATGAAAGCTTGAGAAAACACGAGTAATAATATATATATATATATATATATATATATATATATATATATATATATATATATATATATATATAATGTAATACTTGGGCGCACTTTTCTTTGTATTGTTTTTAAAAAACCGCGAAAAATCGCCTTATCTCGAAAAGTACTTATCAAAAAAATTTTGAAAAAATTCTGGAATCTTCTCCACGGGGTGTAGATTGAACGAAAATTATCACGAGTGCATTACCTTTAATAATTTATCTGGTATATAAAAAAAAACAAAAATTTCAAGGTCATCAGTTGTCATTAAAGATTGGAAACAAATTTTGTTGAAAACTCATTTAGGCTGTGTGTTTTGTGAAGTCACTGATAATTTTATACCACCGTAACAAAATTTTTTATTTTAAAAGCAACCAACGTACGGAACACTAATTGCGCAAGTTCAACTTGCACTTGACCGGTTTTTTTTAGTATATTGCTTATGTGGACAGTTGAATTGTGTGATGTTTTACTTTTACGAGTAAATATAACTTAATATTTTTGGAAAGAGAACATAAAAATATTCAAAATATCCCTTTTGAATTAGCAAAGTTACTTCTACTTGTAAGTTAGTCATTTCTTTAGTCGTGACCATGACTAGCAACGATAAAAAATAGCAAAAGTTCAATAAATTCGCAATTGTCTGCGAAAATTGTAAGTTTAAAATAGATCAAAATATAACTACTAGTTACACGATAATAATCACATTTTGACCCAAAACATACTAAAACATCACTATTTTAATACTTACGATACAATAATTTGTTGACTGAGGATTTAATTAATTATTAGTTAATCTGTTTAATTACTAAATTGCATTCGTAATAGCACTAGTTATCTCACAGTGTGTCATTCATTCCTGTGACAGTGATAGTTTAATCTGAAAGCTTTGATATTCCAACAGGACAAAAGCCAGGGTTTAATTAATTAATAATAATATATTACGAAACAAGGATCTTGTGTACCCAAAAGGTAACCGTCATAACATCTTTTTACCCCTTTCTTTGGAATATAATATGTCGTAAAGTCTCTAAGTAAACTTTTACTTTCCTTGCTCAACGAAAGTATTTGTGAAAAAAACTCATTTCGAGATTTTGGCTTTTCTTCACCTTTTAAGGTTCCTAGATCACGAAAAAACACACTCATTCATTTCCCTCGGTTTATCTGTCTGCATGAAATGAAAAAAAAATATATTAAATTAGAGTTATAGGGTGTACTGATCAAAAAAATTTGAAAAAATTCTAGAATATTCTCCATAAAATATGAATGGAGCGAAAATTATTACAAGTGTATTAGATTTAATAATTGTTAAATCTAATATCAAATAAATTATAATCTATTTGGTATAAAAAAAAATGTGACTTGACAACATGGTGGAGCTTATTTTAATATACTTTTCAGTACATTACCGTCGCGCGGCACCAATGTACTGAGACAATTGTATTTTATTTGTTTATAATTAAACAAATATTTAGGCAGTAAATTTTTGTTTTACACTTTTATTACTAGAATTTAGATTGAGCTAGATTGATTTACTGGTTACTAGGTACCCAAGATGCTATAATTATTATACATTATTGACCAAGAAAATACGTGAAAATACATATTGGATCTTAGGATGTCAGGGACCTAATTAACTTAGCCTAGGTCCAACCTGCGTTTTTTTTTATTTATTTAAATATATCACTGTGTAACATTTATTTTCATCAAATCAATTAAAATTAAAAATACATTGTTAACAAGTAGTATGATATAATTTAATAACGCTACGTTTTTCGTTTAACAACTGTGATTTAATTTTAATGTAGGTATAAAGGGAATGTGCTTAATGCTGAACAAAAACATTACTTTAATCGTTTTAAATTAAAAATTCTGTAATTCCATTTGTTAAATTAAAAACAAGCTTTTCCGACTCGATAATTAATAACCCCGAGACTACAAAACCAGAAAACACATTTTTATATATAAAACAATAGGCCATATAATTTAAGCCAACAATTTGTCATTTAAGTCGAAAAACAGCCCAACAACGAAACAGACGTACAAACACAGTTTTTTGCTTTTAAAACTGACGCAGGCTTATTGAAATTAATCATTTTCGTATTTTGTACCATTGTTCTGCTTTTTCCGTCTTAAGGCTTCGTTTTTTTTTCGAGGTAAATTAATAGGTCTCTGAACAAGGTTAATCAAAAGAATATTCCTATAATGGTTTTATAAATTTAACATATAAATAGCATAAATTGTGAAACATAGAATTATAAAATTACCACACTAATTTTATAAATAGTTCTTTGTAGCATATTAGAATTTAATTTTTTGCACGGCTTTGGATAACAGTACGAGGGTGTTTCTTTTTTGAAGATTTCCACCTAGCATAGAAGGAAAACTTGCAATGCTTGAAATGAAATTATTTTTCTGCATAACTACCGTCTACACTAATAAGACTTATGCAAGCGTTTTTTCGAGTTGTTTCTTTCCATACAAAAAACATTTTTGTATGCTCCCAAAAAAAGCGGCTGTCAACTCATCAGCTGAGGAATATTTTCGTCCCCTGATATCTTTTTTCAGATGACTGAATAAAATCTCGCTACCAACTACTTTCCTTGCAAATACATAATTCTAAAATAAACACTGAAATTTTTTTTTTTTTTTGACCTAGAGCATATCTAACCATTGAAATTGATGGCAATCTAGAATACACTGCCGTCGCAAAGCTATATATACATATATATATATATATATATATATATATATATATATATATATATATATATATATGTGTGTATATATATATACGTATATACAGCATACTTAAAATTCTTGACGTAAGCGGTCATGGAAATAGGGTTAAAAGGTTTTTAACACCGTTTTAGTTACGCCAAGCTTTCGAAAATATTTTATTTTCTTCTTCAGGGCTACATATACAGTAGATTATCAGTATTCTAAGGTTTACAATAGAAAACCAACCCAAAATTATTAACATCAAACTACTTACTGCTAAGTGGTGCTTCTTGGATAATTCCTTTCGACAAAAAAAAACACATTACTGTTATTATTAATTAGGAAAACATGAGAAAATTTCGACACAAATCGTTTACTCCATTTTGTTATATATGGTACGAACAACTGTGTACTTATGAGTCATTTTATTTAGAATTTTTTTATACATTTTTCATTCCTCTCGTAAGGCCAGCGTCTTTTTATCCTCTGGTCAAGTCGTGGTTTATTTATACCAAAGAAGACAATGACGTTGACATTTCGTTTAATTTGAGTTTGTTAGATTTTTGAAATCTGACATTAGGTTATTATTATAGAGATGTGTCTGATATATTTTGTGAATTTTCTTTTTGCCAACCGATCTGCAATAGGGTCGAGCTTAAATCATCAATGTTAGTTTTTTTATTAACAGAAATCGGTTCAAGGTGGATTTGTACCATTTCCCTAAAGATTCTCTTGTTGAAATTGCCTTCCCTGCACATGATTTTAGTTTCATTAAAATTAGCCCATTTATGCCCAACGGGTCAAAAACGACCCACTACTTTAATTATACAACTACCTATACACGTGCATGTGTAAAGTGTTACCTATCGTTGCATTCAGTTGTTGAAAGAATAAACATCATTAGCACTATATTGCAGAACGTGCTAAGAATTCGTTTTTTTTTAGTATTCGTGAAAAAAATAAATGATAAATTATTGCAGCGTGACATGGAAAGAAAATCGTACTGGTAAGTGGCTTATTTGACTACTTATTGTGTTGTTTTTTTCAAATTAGTTATTGTACTGATTTCAGATTATGCGAAGTAATATTTCTTTGGAGGTTAGGTTTTTTTTATTTGTAAAATAAATGCATGAAAAGTTGCTTGGGTCGTTTTTGACCCGTTGGGCAGATATGTTCTATACATTTTCTTATTTTTAGGACGAAACCATTGACGACGGCTGAGTTGTTAGACGAAATAGAAAAACTAACCGATGATGATCCTATTCCAGACGCAATCTATATAACTCCCCAGATGATAATGGGTTTGAAAGTAATGAAGACTCAGGGGATGAAGACTGTAATGATCCCAACAGATTAAACTCAAAGCAGCTTCAAGCGCCAGCGGAAACCAATACAGAAGAAGCCAGCAATTACGATGATGACAGTAACATAACAGAATCTGCTGGAAGGCAAAAAAAGTCACGGAAGAATCGACAATGGGTAATAGGTGATTTGAATAGAGGTAAAACAAAACAGTCAAATATCGAACTTTTACCTGTGTTGACATTAGGCGATGAATGCGAACCTCTGGATTTTATAAAGCTCTTCCTGAATCCGGAAATATTGGAACTTCTTGTAAAACATACCGTCTTATATGCTGGCAGTAAAAATTGTAGATTAGAAATTGGCAATGACGACATGCTGGTTTTTATTGCTATTCTTTATGTGAGTGGATACGTTCCCGTTCCCAGACGTCGCATGTTTTGGGAAGGACGAGATGACGCCCGAAATGTTTTGGTTTATAACTCTATGAGAAGAAATTGGTTTGAAGAAATATTTAGATTTTTGCACGCAGCTGATAACAACAACTTAGCACAGAATGATAAAATGGCAAAGCTACGACCTTTGATTGAAAAAATGAACGAAAATTTCATCAGATATACCCCTCTAACTTCTTGTGTGTCTATCGACGAATCCATGATTCCGTATTTTGGCCGAAACGGATGTAAACAGTTTATCAGAGGAAAGCCAATCCGTTTCAGTTAAAAAGCATGGGTTTTAGCAACTCCATCAGGCTATTGTGTCAATTTCGACGTGTATCAAGGACGAAAATCTCAACAGTCTGACGAAAAACTTGGACTAGGCGAATCTGTAGTAACGAATTTTGCGAAATTATTACAAACTAATTTTCCTGATTTTGAGTGTTCATTATTCTTCGACAATTTCTTTACAAGCACTACTCTTATCAGTAAGTTGGAAGAAATGGGTTTTGGTGCAACGGGTACAGTGCGAGAAAACTGTACCGATAAATGTCCACTTCAACAATCTTTCCAAATGAATAAAAGGGAAAGGGGCGTATTTGATAATGCCATTGACAAAGAAAATAATATTGTTTGTGTCCGTTGGAAGGATAACAGTGTGGTCACAATTTTATCAAATGAATTTGGCGTAGAACCTATCCGTCAAGCTGCTAGATATTCTGCAAAAGAGAAAAAAAAAAGTTGAAATCCCCCAGCCAAACGTGATACATTGTTACAACAAGTTCATGGGTGGTGTTGACCAAATGGACAACAATGTGGCAAACTATCGAATAGGCTTTCGTGGAAAGAAATGGTATATTCCTATTTTGTTTTGGACGTTTGATGTATGTATGAATAATGCTTGGATACTGGCTCGAAAATTTGGAAAAAAAATTGACAATTTGGAATTTCGCAGATTAGTTGTATTATCAGTACTTCAAAAATATGGAAAACCCCCCCTTAGCTACTGGCCCAAAGCTTACACTTGTTAGTCCGGCCGCTCGTAGACATGGCCAGCAACTGATTTTGAGTAGTCAGACACGACGAAGGTGTGCTCATTGCAAGAACAAAACCACTGAAGCTTGTGACCGGTGTGAAGTTGCTTTACATGACAAATGCTTTGTAGATTTTCATAAAAAAAAAAACTATTTGAATATTATAACCAAATTTGTTATTATTTAAAGGCTTATGATTTGATGGAGATAAAAATAACAACACCCTACAAGTATTTATGTTTTTCACTATACATTTGATCATAGTACCCTATTTGCCCAAGTGGGTCAAAAAAACGACCCACATCAAAACATCAAATCTCCTGATTCAAACTTATTATTTTACAGTTACTTAGTCTATTTATATGTCATTTAACTAAAATAAGTGAGATTTATAAAGATTTAAAGAAAAAATAATTCTGGGCATAAATGGGTTAAATTCATGTGAAAATTGATTACTATGTGTAGCAAGTGCGCAAGAGTTTTTCTTAAGTTTATAATCACTTTTATGAGAAGTAACTTCTGTTAAAGGAAAGTTTAGGTACGGATTCTTCCAGGAGGTCATCCATTACACATTGTGATATAATTGGAGAAAGAGTAGCCCCCATTGGAGTACCCATTATTTGTTTGTAAAAGTGCTGATTAAATTTGCAATATGTTGAATGAAAAACAAACTCAAAAATTTTGTATATTTTACGAATATCAGTCCAGTGCTCTCTGATGCTTTTGACTACTGACTGTGCGAAGTAAAGTTTCTTTAACCTACCTTTTTTTAAAAAATATGCTGATAACATTATTACCTCAATACCAAATGACGGATTAGATGAGATCCTTAGAATATTCAATGGCTTTCATCTCAAACTTCAGTTTCCGATCGAGGAGGAAACAAACAATAGTGTCCCCTTCTTGGGCACTTTATTAATCAGAAAAGATGAAAACTCCATCATCGTAGATTGGTGTACCAAAAACCAACCTATTCAGGAAGGTATATCAACTTCCATTCCTCCCACACCACGAAAATCAAAATAAGTACGATTTTGGGGTTGAAATCCAGGATAGAGAGGATATCTCATCCCTTTTTTCAGACTTAAGAACTTAAATAAACTTCGAGATATTTTGCTGACTAACTCCTATCTAATAAAGATATTGAACAAATTATTATTTAACTCAATATCACCTATCTCTCAACAAGAACATAATCTTACTCCTGACATCAATGCCTTTCTTTCTGAAAACCGAATCATTTATCACTACTCCTGTCTTTATCTAAAAAAAGTTTCTACTAAAATTTCTAAACTTTTTAATAATCAACCTAATTTAAAAATTGCTATAAAAGTCTCGGAAGGAGTATATAGCATCCCTTGCACTCAGTGTGAAAAAGTCTACATAGGACAAACATCAAGCGTCTCTTAAAAGTGACTGCAGACTTAAGAAAAACTCTTGCGCACTCGCTTCGTACAGTAATCAGTTCTCACATGAATTTAATTTTAATGAAACCAAAATCATGTGCAGGGAAGGGAATTTCAACAAGAGAATCTTTAGAGAAATGGTAAAAATCTCCCTTGAACCGAATTCTGTTAATAAAAAAAAAAACCTAACATTGATGATTTAAGCTCAATTTTCTCAAACCTATTGCAGATCGGTTGGCAAAATGAAAATTTACAAAATATATCAGACATCTCTATAATAATAACCTAATGTCATTGTCTCCTTTGGTATAAATAAACAACGACTTGACCAGAGGATAAAAAGATGCTGGCCTTACAAAAGGAATGAAAAACATATAAAAAAATTCTAAATAAAATCACCTTATAAGCACACAGTTGTTCGTACCATATATAACAAAAATGGACTAAACGATTTTTATCGAAATTTTCTCATGCTTTCCTAATTAATAATAACAGTAATGTGGTTGTTTGTTGAAAGGAATTATCCAAAAAGCACCACTTAGCAGTAAGTAGTTTGGTGTTAATAATTTTGGCTATTGTAAACTTTAGAATACTGATAACACAGGGCAACAAAAAAATATTTTTGTTTTGGTGCCTGGGATTTTATAGCTGATTTTAACTATATTTGGGACGCTAAATCTATACATGCAATCCGTTTTTCTCTATCAGCTCTACTTTTTTAGATACATCAACTTATCTACCAATGTGGTTTTTATTCAGTATATTCATTTATGAGAGTTCTAAAATTATTATATATTCATTAATATAGGTACAATGGTTTTATTGTCAGTCTGTAATTGAGTAAATTCCAGGTAAATCTATAAATAGTGGAACCATTGCGTATCAGGTACCTGAACTGACCCTTTTAATCACCTAACTCGGGTAAGTCTCGTCAGTTTGTGCGTTCTTACTAATGAGAGTAGATCGAATTCGGCGTGTTATTTTATGTTAAGAAAAGAGTGTTTTTGTGTTATTGAACATAATTAAAATGAGTTCAGGTTCCAGTTCAAGAAGAAGTTGTGTAAATCAACCTGATGTGTTTTGCTATATATGCGGAGAATACATGTTTCAACAAAACAGACAAACTATTACTGACTTTGTAAAGCGAGCGTATCTTGGATACTTTGGAGTTAAGCTTGGTGATCAGGACAAAACGTGGGCCCCGCATCTCGTATGTAAAAACTTGTACAGAGCATTTACGGCAGTGGACTACCGGGAAAAGAAAATGTCTAAAATTCGGCGTACCAATGGTTTGGAGAGAACCAAAAAACCACTTCAATGATTGTTATTTCTGTTTAGTAAATACTAATGGAATCAATCGAAATAACCGCAGTAAGTGGACTTATCCCAATTTAGACTCGGCAATACGCCCTATCCCGCACTCAGATGAAATACCGATTCCAACATTTCATCAGCTACCACATATCTCTGATGACGAATATTTTCCCTCTGATCGCTCTTCTGATGCTAATAAAAGTTCTGATGCTAATGAAAACTAGCAGTGACTATGAGGGGACGTCATCAGTTCCTCAACGCTTCAATCAAAATGAATTAAATGATCTCACCAGGGATCTCAATTTATCGAAAAAAAAGCTTCTGAAGTACTGGCTTCTAGGTTGAACGATAAAAATTTACTGGAACAAGGAACCAAAATTACCTTTTACCGTACAAGAGAAAAAGATCTGCTACCATTCTTTTCTCAAGAAGACAATCTTGTATTTTGTCACAAAATTAGGGGACTCATGAAAGAAATGGGACTTTCTGAATATATTCCAGATGATTGGCGCCTATTTATTGACAGTTCAAAGCGAAGTTTAAAATGTGTCCTTCTACATAATGGGAATAAATATGGTTCAATACCACTAGCTCACTCAACGAAACTGAAAGAAGAATATAATACCATAGCTTTGGTCTTGCAGAAGATAAAGTATTACGAACCCTATTTCCGTGACCGCATACCCCAAGAATCTTAAATATGCTGTTAAATTTGGGCGCAAATATGTCCTGGCATGAATATGTTGCAGGCAGAGCAAAGAGAGCTTCTTAAAAATTGGGAATATTATTTCGAACCAGAAAGCTTTACACTCCATAACAACTGTTAATTCTTTACAAAGCTCAAATTCGACCAACTATGGAATACTGCTTCCATGTTGGGGCTCCCAAACATACACTGCATTTGTTGGATTCTATCCAGAGAAGAGCTATTCGTCTGATTGGAGACCCAGAACTGACCGGCGGCCCTGATTCCCTGGAACATCGAAGAACGGTTGGCGACTTGAGCCTATTCTACAAGTATTTTCATGGAAAGTGTTCGAAGAGTGTGGCCCGCTTAATTCCTCCCAGAGCGGTACATGTTAGAAGTACACGTCGCGCAAATATTTCACATCCGTATGAGTTTCAGCTTGTTACTCCTCGTACAACGCTTTTCAAGCGGTCTTTTATATGGAGAAGTTATTCCCTTTGGAATAATTTCCCCAGGACTGTGTTTCCCTCCGAGTACAATTTACAGCGATTTAAGAACAACGTGAATCGCTTTCTCTGCATAGGTGTCGTTTTTGTAGCGCTTTAGGGAAAATAATAACTAGTCGGTCAAGACTACCTTCCTTCTCTAAATATATATATATATATATATATATATATATATATATATATATATATATATATATATACATATACATATACAGTGGAGTCCGCTTATTACGATTTTGGATAAAAACTGTCTGTGTGAAGATTCATTTGGTTTCTCAAAATAGTATTACGATAAATAAGTCGTGTAAAAATATTATCGCCGAAGATACAAACAACTCCGAGTGTCGTCGACGCCCTGAAAGCTACAAAAATTCTAAATATCTTCGAACATTCTAATTACTAGGATGACAATATAAAAACTATTACTGTCTTGTTTTTATAATTCATTTCTTCTACTATAAGTTGAAAGGAAACCAAAAATAAACCAAAATTACGAACTTTTTAAGCAGATAAATGTGTACTACATATGAAGTTTAAGAACTTTTCTATATGTAACTCTAGATTTGTTAACTTTTGCTATAAATGTATGTTTATAATTTTTTTGTTGTGATTAGACTTACGTGTGTATCTCACACATGTGTAGCCTATAACGTCGTCCGGTTAGTACGACGGAATATAGTTGTCCCTTAGCCGTCGTTATAAGCGGACTCCACTGTATATACAAGATCCAATAAACTTTTATGAGAAGTTTTTTTTTTGGATAATTTGAAACCACCCTTGTGATTTACGATTTTTCAGAATTTTAGTTTCGATGAAAATGGATGGATAAAAGATTTTTTTGTCCTAGGACATATCTAACCATTCAAATTGCAATTGATGATAATCTCGAATACCGTGTCGTCGCAAAGCTATATATATATATATATATATATATATATATATATATATATATATATATATATATATATATCGCTTTGGGATGTATATAATGTATTGAAAAAAAAAATACTAATAAAGGTTGAAAACATAAACCTTGAAACATAGAAATTAGCTATTCTACTATAATACGTCATGTAATGTGTACCAAATATAATAACAAGTTAGAAATTTACCTTCCTTAAATATTCAAATAAAGTATTTAATGATTAAAAAACTACAACCCTTTCTTAAAATCACAAAATATTTGGGTACGTGAAAGAATAAAATTAAATGTGAATAATACAGATAAAAAAATTGTCAGGTATGCTAAAAAAATCTCTCGATATGTAAATAAAAATAAACCTTTTTCATGATCGGCCCGTGGGGGGGCGGGATAGAATATCTCCCCCGGTATGTTCTGCCTGTCGTAGGAGGCGACTTAAAGAACACTCTAGATGGTAGATGCCCAGATCCCACCAGCATCGCCCGGTGTGATACCATCGCATCGGCTTAAGCTGCGTGAAGTTGCTTAACGTTTCCGTGGCTGTGCCGATGTCCCGGTCTGTGGGACCAAATAGCATGATGAGGCACCTGGATACAAAAATTCCGGAGGTAAAATAGCCCCCCGTTCGGATCTCCGGGTGGGGGGGTGGTTCAGGGGCGTCGACATGCAGAGAACAGAATTTCAAAATGGATTTTTGCAACATACGAGGTTTAAATTCGAACATAAATTCAGTGCACCAACACCTGCAATCAAATAAACCTCATGTACTCGCTCTCTGCGAAACTAAGGTCAGTTCATCGACCAGCACAGTAAACTATCTTTATCCTGGGTACGATTTCTATTCCCGATTTAGGCGTAACTTTGGAATCTGTCTTTATGTCAGAAGCGACCTCTCTTGCCAACGAGAAGAGGCCCTGGAGCCCCCAAACTTTGATGTTATGTGGGTAAAAATAACGACTCAACCAACCACAAGGTTCGTCTGTATCCTCTATCGACCACCAAGTGATACAAACTTTAGAACACTTTTCGCTTCTCTTGCAGACACCATAGATCATTTACAAATTAACTATCCAAATGCCGAAATTGCCATCCTGGGCGACTTTAATGTCCATAACATCAACTGGCTTAAATATTCAAATACTACCGACGAACAAGGTCGTGAAGCCGAATCATTTTCAATCAGTTGTGGCTTGACTCAGCTTATTGATGAACCAACACGGATCCCTGATCGAGACGGAGAGTTCGCCAGTCTTCTTGATCTGTTTTTAACCACCAATCCGGAGATTTACACGGTCAGCGTAAATCCACCGTTAGGTTCTTCCGACCATAAACTACTTTCGACATCGAGTATTCTACCAATCAGTGACAGAGAGGCGCCCAAACCGCGCAAGATTTGGCACTACAAATCTGCTAAATGGGAAGATCTCAAGGAATATTTTCGAACTTTCCCTTGGTTGGACGTTTGTTTTCGAATCGACGACCCATCTGACTGCGCCAGGGAGGTTTCCGATGTTATTTTGGCCGGTATGGATGCTTACATCCCTTTTTCGAAGAAATGCCCTTCCAACGGCAAGCCTTGGTTTGACCTAAAATGCAAAGCAGCTGTTGCTTCTAAACATCTTGCATACCGACAGTGGCGTGAAGATCCTAACACCATAAATCGTAACATCTTTGTTCGTGCCAGGAACAGATGCAAAGAAATTATCGACGAAACCAAGGAGGTACACAATCAACGGATTAGAAACAAACTTCTCGCTTGTCCCGGCAATTCCAGGTCCTTTTGGTCAGTCGCTAAGGCAGTTGGTCAGAATTTCACCAAATCCACCATACCACCACTAACACGGCCAGATAATTCTATTGCAACGACACCTGTTGAGAAAGCGAACTTGTTGGCTGAACTCTTTGCTTCACATTCTACTGTCGATTTCCAAGGAAAAACACCACCTACTATTCCCATAGTGCAGTCAAGGATGCCCGATATTGTCTTCAGACAGCGTATCATAAAACGTATTTTGATGAAGCTAGATACCAAAAAGGCTTCAGGCGCTGAAGGAATACCTGCCATAGTTCTCAAGAACTGTGCGAGGGAACTAACACCAGTTTTCTGTAGACTTTTCAACCTATCCTACAGAAAGGGAATATTTCCTTCCTGCTGGAAATGTACCACAGTTCAGCCGATACCTAAAAAAGGCAAGAAGACCTTGCCAAATAACTACCGACCAATCGCACTACTCTCAATAATATCGAAAGTAATGGAAAAGGCTATCAATCAGCATCTTCTAAAATATCTTGAAGGATTCAACATTATTAGTGATCAGCAATATGGCTTTCGTAAAAATAGATCAACAGGAGATCTTCTGACTTATGTAACACATGTTTGGAACAACGCAATTGAACACTTTGGAGAATCTCGAGCGGTTGCTCTTGACATATCCAAGGCATTTGACCGTGTTTGGCACGATGGGCTGTTGGCTAAGCTACGTTCTTATGGTATGTCTGAAAAGTTCTGTTTGTGGCTCTCATGTTTCCTCAGAGAGCGTTCTTTACGAGTGGCAGTTGACGGATTTCTTTCTAGCACCTTCACTATCAACGCCGGTGTGCCCCAAGGTTCCATACTGTCTCCTACTCTCTTCCTCATTTATATTAACGATCTGCTGGAAAAGACCGAGAATCCAATCTACAGCTTTGCAGATGACAGTACACTTATCTCTTCATTCACTTTGAACGCTCGGACATCGACTACTCAGACGAATATCCGCAGACAGCAGGAAGTCATTCAACTTAACAAAGACCTGGAAGAAATTCTATCTTGGGGTGACAGTAACCAAGTGGAATTTAACGCTACAAAAACCCAGGCGGCAGTTTTTTCTAAAAAAGTTAACGTTGCAGAACCCGACATAGTTATGTCGGGGCAGTCCATCCCTCTAACATCGTCACTCAATCTGTTAGGCGTTAATTTGGGAGCAAATATGTCCTGGCATGAACATGTTGCAGGCATAGCAAGAAGAGCTTCTCAAAAGTTGGGAATATTGTTTCGAACCAGAAAGCTTTACACTCCACAACAACTGTTAATTCTTTACAAAGCGCAAATTCGACCAACTATGGAATACTGCTCCCATGTTTGGAGCTCCGCTCCCAAAACATACACTGCATTTGTTGGATTCTATCCAGAGAAGAGCTGTTCGTCTGATTGGACACCCGGAACTGACGACGGCCTTGATTCGCTGGAACATCGAAGAACGGTTGGCGACTTGAGCTATTCTACAAGTACTTTCATGGAAAGTGTTCGAAAGATGTGGCCCGTCTAATTCCTCCCAGAGCGGTGCATATTAGAAGTACACGTCGCGCTAATGCTTCACATCGGTATGAGGTTCAGCTTGTTACTCCTCGTACAACGCTTTTCAAGCAGTCTTTTATATGGAGAACATCATACCTTTGGAATGGTTTACCCAGGACTGTGTTTCCCACCGAGTACAATCTACAGCGATTCAAGAACAACGTGAATCGCTTTCTCCGCACACGTGTCGCTCCTGTAGCGCTTTAGGGACTTCCTGTAGCACGTGTGCTAGACCCATAAAAAAAAAAAAAAAAAAAAAAAAATATGTGGGTAAATTATTATATTTATATTATTTGTCACGAAGTTGGAAATTAAAAAAATATGTTTTTCGTGATCTAAAAATCGTAAGATCTAAAGAAAAGAAAAATTCCGGAGCAAGAAAAGTAAATATAATAATTTACCTACAGTTCCATAAGTATATTTCCGCCAATGAAATATCCCATATTACAAACAAAATTTAGGAAATATTCTCATACTACTATTGAAATTATACAATGAAATAATGAAAAAAAAAAAAAGTAATGTTTCGATTTATTGACTGCAAGAACCCCGAAAAAGACCTATAAAAATACAAATTTCGTATTTGTATTGTTACAGGTTTCTCTTCTAACCCCCTTCTCCACCCCTTTGGCGCTTTATATGTTTTATTACAAATGATTGTACTTAAAATTTGCCCATTAACCCATTTAAAAAGCCAGGAAAAATTCATTCATTCAAGCATATTGTAAAAATTACATAAGATTCTCCGATTTCTTTCACCCCATTGCCCTATTAAAAATTGTTCTTTCTATGCTACGCTATAAACATCAATATGCTTCTTTCACTGTTCAGGTACAGAAAGTCTGTTTAAAGATTAAAATATTGACATGCTTGGTGCTAAAAATACAAGTATATTTTTGTTCAAAATGTCCAAAAAACCGAAAAAATCTTATTTTTTAACTTTTTGATTTAATACATTTTTTAAATGACTGCTAATCAAGAATTATGTAGATCGTTCAGCGATAGACCTTAATAAAATAGTAATAAGAATATCTATACGCAAGGAAGGGTCTATAAGATAACAACTTTAGAAACCCGAGTAACCAAAAAGGGTTTAATAGACGTATTCCCAGATTGGGTCATGTTATTTTCGAGATATTTAGCGTTGATATGAACCATTTCCGGTTTTCCCTTTAACAATGTCCGCTTTTAAAGTAATTTTATTTTGCCATAATTGGAGTATGAAATTAGCCAAACATTTTTCAAATCTGTATTAGTTAAGGTAATTTAATGCTATTCATTGAGACTGTCTGTATTGATAGAATTTATGGTTAATTCTTTAATTATAAGTTTAATTATAAAGCATTTTTTGGTTATTCATTAGAGAGATTTTGCAGGCCACTGTCTTTATCTTTACTTGAAGCATGTGCAGTAGTACAGGAAAGAAATAAAATATAAAGTCTCAGCTGTAATCGTGATTTGAAGCAAGCGCCCACCCTTTGGAGCTTACGCAGTATTCAAATAAAACAAGAGAAATCTTTATTAAGGATAAACGATTTCCCTTATTTAGGAACTTATAAAAGAGGTTATTTGAAGTTCGTCATTCTTATTGCTATTAGGGTTTGTTTTTTTTTTTACTTAAGTATACAACAGACATCAGTGGGTCGTGTGGTGAATGAAAAACAATTCCCTAAGTTTACAGAAAATGAATACTAACCGAAACCTTACTTTTAGGTTATTGTATTGCATTTCTACCTTAGTGTGAAAGTGTGTTTGAGATAACGATAAGGACAAAGGCACGCGAAAAATAAGGGCTGCAAAATCTCTCTATTATATATCAAAAATAATTTTTAAGGGAAAAATTAATTATTTTTATTAGAATTATCTACGAATTTAGCCTGATTTGTAATATATATATATATATTATATATATATATATATATATATATATATATATAAGAAAGAGGAAGGACAGTAACAGGGCACTGGCAACAAAACAATCCTAAGTTTAACTGCTGGGAAACGCCCTTATAAGGAGAAGAGAGATGAGCAATCAAAGATCTAAAGGCTCTAGTATCTGCTTTTTATTTTTATTATCGAGCTTTCGCTGCCTAATGGTAGCTTCTTCTGGATTCTAAAAATGCAAACCAGGTACAGAAAATAAACTAAAACGTTCGTTTTTTAAAACGTGATTAAATGAATTGTACGACTGAATGTGAAATTACTTACAAAAATTTAGCAGTTAGTTCATCTCTGGTGAAGACAATGAAATTTGCATTTTTGTTGGCCAGGTAGTATGCATGATTACACAAAACATGATTAAAAGACACTTAGAGAGTTACACAAATATTGAAAATAAAACTTTGTCAATAAACATTAGTTAAAACACTTTTTAAAGACAGAAACACAACTGCAAGAAACCATGATGTTGAAATGGTACTCCATTTTAAAATTTTGTGACGTCGAGTTTAGTAACTATTTAGTGATATTTGAGTCCGAACCGGATATTGTTGGTAGTCTATGTCGTCATCAGGTCGACAAAAAAAAGCATTAAAGTTAGGGATGTGGTAAATTTTTTTAGGTAGATGCTAATTTTAGATAAATTATTTATTATTAATGATATCTATTTTTTAGTTTTAATATTATAAAAAAGGGGGACTTAATTTTGATGAATGTTACTCTTCGACGAGTTATTTATTATTAATTATATTAATTCTTTAATTTTATAATCAAGAGATTCATAGGCTAATTTAAAAATTTAAAAATTTGAAATCGAAAATTAATACTGGACGTTATTTATTATTAGTCATATTTAATTTTTTATTATGTAATTTTTAACAAGAAAATATAGAAAAGTAACTGGTAATAAATAGCAAAAAAAAAAATAGCAAAAAAATGACAGAAAGAGATCAGAAACGTCAACTTTACTAGAAACTAATTTTTTCATAAAGATCGTTCTTTTTAATTGGTTTGGTAGTTATAGTTTTGTGTTAGCAAATAAGTATACATGGAGCTCAATCCTTCTATGTCTTTTTATGGTTGAGATTATTTTTACAGGTTTTTATTACTCAATTACCATTTCATATTTTTGATGATTTTATTCAACATAATAAATATAAATTTTTATTCAATAAAATTAAAAAAAACAACATTAAAAAATAGAATTTTTAAAAAAGAAATTTCATGAATTTAATATAGGAAAAGATAAGTGGATAAAAAATATTTCTGATGTAGAAATACCACCTAATGTAAAAGGGTTTCTAGCCCTTGGTCCCAAGTTCAGTCTCACTATATCTAACAAAGATATTAACATGTTTAGTCTACTGTCTGAGGTAGAAGAATTAATTCACTATGTCCCCCCACAAAAACAAGACTACATTGGTGCAAGGGCTGTAAACCTAATTACTAACTATGTAATATCACATAAAGACAAAACTTCTATCACTCATAAATTAGAGAAGGAAACAAAAATTTTCTTAAAGAAAAACCATCCCGATTTACTGATCACTAGGTCTGATAAAGGCAATGTTACTGTTGCTATGTCAAAAGCTTCCTATCTTGAGAAATCACACTCCCTACTTCAAGATGAGAGTACTTATGAAATAATACATCACGATCCCACATCAAAATAGAAATTAAATGCAATAAATTAATTAAATCATTTAAAAGATAGTAAGCTTTTAGATGAAGCAACTGCTGCACATTGACAACTTATAATGGGATTTGTCCCAAATATTATGGTCTACAAAAATACATAAAACCAGATATACCTCTAAGACCAATAGTTTCCTGTGTAGGAGCATCTACACAACCACTTGCCAAATATGTAGCCTCTATTTTAGAAACAGCTTTTTTCAAACTTTTAATAAATTCAGAATTAAAAAATACCTTCGAATTTGCAGAGAAGGTTAATGGCTTTATTTTGCCAGAGGGTTTTGTTACTTGCTTTTCTTTCGATGTAGTTTCACTATTTACTAACATTTCTCTAGACC
>CM032455.1:153961795-153980794 GCA_019049505.1 Pachyrhynchus sulphureomaculatus | reverse complement strand
CATCTACACAACCACTTGCCAAATATGTAGCCTCTATTTTAGAAACAGCTTTTTCAACTTTTAATAAATTCAGAATTAAAAATACCTTCGAATTTGCAGAGAAGGTTAATGGCTTTATTTTGCCAGAGGGTTTTGTACTTGCTTCTTTCGATGTAGTTTCACTATTTACTAACATTTCTCTAGACCTTATTATATCAATATTAAATGAACATTTCACATCAATAGAAGAAATATGTAATATTCCTAAAGAACAGTTTCCTACTAATCATTACTTTTTTTATATGAAAATACATTTTTCTCCTTCAATAGTACATTCTACAGACAAAAAATTGGCGTCCCAATGGGAAGTGCTATTTCACCAATCCTGGCCGAAATTGTTATGAATAAACTTCTTTATTTTGTTATTTCAAGGGTTGAATTTGAATTTCCCCTTCTGTTTCAATATGTTGATGACTTGTTAGTCGCTTTAAACCTGCTGGAAGTGTACAGAACACTCTTAACATTTACAATTCTTTCAATCATAAGTTAGTATTTACTGTTGAGGAGGAGACTGACGGTGCTGTTCCGTTTCTGGATACTAGGGTTGTACGCTCAGAAAATAATACAGTCAAACTGGACTGGTATAGGAAAAAATCAAGTTCTGGTAGATATATCCCCTTCCATTCTTATCACCCTATGAAACAGAAACTGAACATCATCAGAGGACTAAAGAACAGAATAGATAAGATTTGCCACCCCTCATTTAAGGAAAAAAATGTAAAACTGTTGGAAGACATTTTGTTGGACAATTACTATCCTAAAGCTCTAATTAGAAAGAATTTTCAAAGACCCCTCCTTCCAATTAATCCAATCTGTCACCACTAATGTCGATATTAAGGTAGGAAAGTTACAATACATTGAAGGCCTTTCCCAGTCCTTGTCTTCTCTTTTTAAAAAAATACAAACATTAAAATTGCCAACTAACAACATAAAAAGAATGAATTGTTTTTATACCAATTTAAAAGATAAAACCGACACTTTACAAAGATCTAATATAATCTATGGCATTCCCTGCCAATGTGGTTTGGTCTACGTTGGACAAACTTCACAAAAGCTCTCTAAGAGATTAGCGTTGCACAAAAGTGATAGTAAACACAAACCTAACGCAACTAGCTTGAGCTTACACGTAAATAATACAGATCACAGAGTACAATATAACAACAGCTTCATTCTGGATGTTGAGACTAATTATTTCAGAAGAAGTTTCTTGGAAATGTGTTACATAAAAACCTGTAAAAATAATCTCAACCACAAAAAAGACATAGAAGGATTGAGCTCCATGTATACTTATTTGCTAACACAAAACTATACCAAACCAATTAAAAAGAACGATCTTTATGAAAAAATTAGTTTCTAGTAAAGTTGACGTTTCTGATCTCTTTCTGTCATTTTTTTGCTATTTTTTTGCTATTTATTACCAGTTACTTTTCTATATTTTCTTGTTAAAATTACATAATAAAAAATTAAATATGACTAATAATAAATAACGTCCAGTATTAATTTTCGATTTCAAATTTTTAAATTTTTAAATTAGCCTATGAATCTCTTGATTATAAAATTAAAGAATTAATATAATTAATAATAAATAACTCGTCGAAGAGTAACATTCATCAAAATTAAGTCCCCCTTTTTTTATATAAAATTAAAACTAAAAAATAGATATCATTAATAATAAATAATTTATCTAAAATTAGCATCTACCTAAAAAAATTTACCACATCCCTAACTTTAATGCTTTTTTTGTCGACCTGATGACGACATAGACTACCAACAATATCCGGTTCGGACTCAAATATCACTAAATAGTTACTAAACTCGACGTCACAAAATTTTAAAATGGAGTACCATTTCAACATCATGGTTTCTTGCAGTTGTGTTTCTGTCTTTAAAAAGTGTTTTAACTAATGTTTATTGACAAAGTTTTATTTTCAATATTTGTGTAACTCTCTAAGTGTCTTTTAATCATGTTTTTGTAATCATGCATACTACCTGGCCAACAAAAATGCAAATTTCATTGTCTTCACCAGAGATGAACTAACTGCTAAATTTTTTGTAAGTAATTTCACATTCAGTCGTACAATTCATTTAATCACGTTTTAAAAAACGAACGTTTTAGTTTATTTTCTGTACCTGGTTTGCATTTTTAGAATCCAGAAGAAGCTACCATTAGGCAGCGAAAGCTCAATAATAAAAATAAAAAGCAGATACTAGAGCCTTTAGATCTTTGATTGCTCATCTCTTCTCCTTATAAGGGCGTTTCCCAGCAGTTAAACTTAGGATTGTTATATATATATATATATATATATATATATATATATATATATATATATATATATATATATATATATATATATATTTAGGTTTAAACTGTATATATACACAAGTAATATATAACCATTATACAACTAAGTGTTGTGTGCCCATTCGCCTTCTCCAAACCTCTTTATCGTCCGTCATCTTTTCGTCCATTCCTCGTGACCTCATGGATTGTCTCATATCTTCATTCCAGCATCTACGTGGTCGACCTTTTTTATTTCGTCCCGGTGGTCTCCATGTCAAGAGCCTTTTGGGCCATCTTGTATCATTCATTCTGAGTAGGTGTCCAAACCATTTTAATCCTCTATTTTCTATTCTTTGTATAATTGTTTCTGTTGCGTATTTCTTGGTTTGTAATGTGTTGGAATTTGGACACTCTGGCGCTTCTTCTCAGGTAATCCATCTCTATCGTCGTTATTTTTCTTTTATCCTCTTCTTTCATTACCCACAGTTCACTATTATAACTTAAAACCGATTCTACCATTGTTCTTCCAATTCTCTTTTTGTTTTGTGTAGTTATGTTTTGATCCCACCATATTGAGTTAAGAGCTCCTATGATCCTCCTGGCTTTTTGTATTTTATTCTGTATTTCCTTTTTACCTATACCATTTTTGTTGTCAATCAGTACTCCTAGATATTTAAATTCCTTGATTTGTATGACATGTGTATCGTTGTTAATTAAGACACCAAATTCTATTTCCGAGTTCATAACCATATACTCCGACTTTTCAAGGCTCACTTCTAGTCCCCATTCTTTGTAGTCTCTTCAATATATATTCCATATCGAATGCATCTTGTGTTATTATTACTTGGTCGTCTGCAAAGTTTAACGGTAATAGGTGTTTATCACTAATGGGGATGCCCATGCTTTGGCAAGTGCGGTTCCATTTCTTTAGAGCGTTGTTTACAAATATATCAAATAAGATTGGTGAAAGGCAACACCCTTGTCTTAGATCTTTTCTAATGTGGATAGCATCCGAGAGATAGCGTCCTTGTTTCATATATCCTATATTTTCATTATATAACTCTTTTATTGTTGTTATCATCCCTTCTTTTATCCCTACTGTTCTCAAGACATGCCAAAGTTTATTTCTCGGTACACTATCGTATGCCTTCTTAAGATCTATAAAGGTCATATGTATTTCGTCATCTTTTTGGATCTTCTTTTCTATCAATTGTTGTAGAGTAAACAAGTTGTCTATACACGACCGGCCCGGAGTAAAATCCGCTTTGGTTTTCGGATATCTTTCCTTTAATTGTTTCTCTTATTTTATTCTGCAATATTTTACCGTACAGTCAGCTCATAGTGCTTGTAACGCATATACCTCTATAATTATTAGGGTCTTTTTCTATTTCCTTATAGATTGATGAAATGTAACTTTTTTCTCCATTCGGTAGGTGTTCTTCCTTCCTTGTGATATACAATTATTAATTAAGCTAGTTATTGTTCTCCACATGGTTATACCTCCATTTTTAATCATTTCCGCAGAGATATCACCTGGTCCGGCCGCTCTTCCATTCTTCATCGTTTTTAGATTTGCTTTTACTTCCTCCATGGTTATTTCGTCCCAGTTCTTTCCCTCTGTGTTTTCTGATTCATTGTCCTCTATACTAAGGAATTCTAGTCTGTTTTCAGTTAGTAATATTTCCTAATAATTTTTTCCATTCTTCCAGGGGTATTAAATTTACCGCCCTCTCTTTGTTGTTCGTTTTCATATTTTTGATGGTTTGCCACACTTCTGTCGATTGTGCTCCTCCAATATACGTGTTAATCTGTGCACATTTTCGTTCCCAGTATTCATTTTTTTCTTTTTTTTGTTTTTCTTACGTACCTCTCTATTTTTTTTTTTTATATTCTGCCCGGGTAGTTTCTGACTTGTATGTTAAATATTTTTTGGTGTAATCTATTTTATTTGTAAAATATAAAACCACAAATCTTTTATTTGAAAACATTCATTTGGCTTGATGATACCTGTGTGGTAACGTGAAGCTTAATTTTTTTATCCTGTATATTATTCAGAAGTTAGCCGTCAGTGTGTGAACATTCAACTTTCTTTACTTTAGAAATATGGTATAGTTCACTACGGTGTTAGTAATTTTGCGTAATATATGTTAATACTCCTGCATTCAACTAAAATGAAAATTATAAATATGGTGCCATATTAGAATTCTCGATTATGTCAGTGTTTAAAAAACGATTTTAAATGAATTGCGATGTAATAGGGTATGATAGAGCAAGCATGTTCGAGAAAATTAAATTTAAAAAATCCGAAGAACCAAACGATGTGGCTCCCGTTTACAATATTTTTTATACAAATATGTAATTTAGATTTATTAAATTTCGTAAAGAAAAAAAATTCATTAAGACGTGTTTGGAATTTTATTGTTCTAAGGAAACAAGGTCGTTCATGTAATAACAGTGTGAGGAAAATATCCGAAGCTAAATATATAAAAATATAACAAACGAAGTAATCACCAATGAAGACAATAACACAAACAAAATTCCAGTGAAAAGAGATGTAAGACAGGGAGATATTATATCTCCTGAAGCATTCACTCTTGCACCAGAAGACGTTTTCAAGAACTTAAATTTGGATGAGAAAGGCTAAGAATTGACGGTAGATATCTGAATCATCTTTATTCTGTGGACGACATCGTGCTGATCAGTTAAGACATAAAGGAGCTGGATGTTATGCTTCAGAAACTTTCAAGGGAATCAGCAAAAATTGGTCTATCCATGACCTTCGGAAAAACTAAAATCACGCCATCAGAAGATAGAGTACATATGGTAGATCAAGTATTAGAAAAGTACAGGAATATATTTACCTAGGACATAACATCAAACTAAGTAGAGAGAATCAAACCGCCTAGTTTCTCAGACTTATCCAACTAAGATGGGCAGCGAGGGGACACAATGATACTACATAACAGTTATCACTACACCGAGTACTTTTTTTTGGCATTTGACGTGAGTTTGGCTAACCATCTATCCTCTAATCAAATTATTCTATTTTACATAATTGTTGAATGCATGATGTATTAGTTTTATTGTTTCTCAATTCATTATGGTATAATAATCGTTATTTTAATGAAACTGATAATACAGAGTGTTCCCCTTCTGTGAAACTTAAGATCTTAGCAATATTTTAATCGACGTAAATAATTTACGTGAGTTGCAATACAGGGATCAAGCTTGGGGCGATAGTTTTTCTTTTATTGGGCATTTTTGAAAGTGTTCCAAAAGAGGTAAATCTGGAGTTTACTTCCTCTCCCCTCCTGAACGATACGTTTGCAACTTATAGTGACGGGATATCAATTATCGGGACTGCACTTGAATTGAGGGAATTGCACGAAAATAATCGAATTCCTCATGGTTGACAAATATGCGATTTTTCAAGAATTAAGGATTTTCTTTATTAGGATAAAATTTTCAGTTAAAGTGAATAAAAACGACAATTCAATTTAAACAAAACTAGTGTTACGGCAACATTATGATTATTAATAAGTTGGCAGATCAATTCATATATCAAATTAGAATAATTAATAATGTGTACACCTATTAAAATAATATTTAACCATAATAACAGATTCTTATCCATTATTTCAGAAGGTACATTGACAATTATTAAAAAACTGTCAGAGAGAAGGCCACTATTCAGACATTTTTTGTCAGTGAGCTCAATGTAAATAAAATCTGTTAATATGTTTAACAAAACTTTTTAATCATAATTAGAGCTGTGAGATTAAAACAAATTTTAAATAAATCATTACAGACTGTTAAACAGTTTATGGTAAAAAATATCCTAACGCTAATTTGCTATTATGCTGCACTATTAGTCTTCTTTCTTTAAAAGAAAAAAAATATTTAAAAAATTGAAAAAAACCTGGTATCTCTAATTATAATTTTACTAAAGTCAGTAATAAGATTGAATTAATCATATTAAGAGATTTGCTTTTATCTTTTAGTATGAAATTGTCAAAATTGATGTTGCTGATAAACATAAAATTTTTTTAACTCTGGCGCAAATCTGATACGTAGAATCCATTACTTGATTAGATACGGTATGCTCCAAAATTTTAGAAACTACATAAGGTAAAGAAAGAGGCCGAAATTTCTTTATATTTGGTAATATTACAGTTCAATATTCGCATAGTTACATCATCAAAAACTTGCTTTGATATTAGACAGAATACATCATCATCACATTATCATCAGCTATGCAGTCGATTGTTGGACATAAGCCTCTCCTAAGAACGTCCATCTTCTTCGGTTTTGGGCCTTGTTAATTCAGTTGTATCCCCCTAGTCTTTTGATGTCGTTAGACCATCGGGCGTCCTCTACTTCTTTTCTCATTCCAGGGCCTCCAGTTGATTACTTTATGTGTCCATCGTTTATCAGAGAGTCTTGCAATATGACCCGCCCAGCTCTACTTCAACCTGCTTACCCTCTCAGCTACAGCAGTTTTCCTGGTTCTTCCTCGAATTTCTATATTAGTCAGCCTATCCACAACGATATTCCCAACATCCTCCTTTCCATCGCCCATTGAGCTACTTGTAGGCGATTTATAATTTGTTGATTCAAAGCCCACGTTTGCCTTCCGTACGTCAATACGGTACGTACAGTATTGACTACGGATAGAATACTTATAATGTCATAATTTCAAATGAGTATTAAATTTAGACACGCACCCTGAAGGATATAAAGATATTTGTGGTTTTGAATAAAATTTAAAAAAAATGAAAATCTGTAAAAAAAACAAATTCTAAGTGTATAAATATTTTATGTATAACTAATGTGAATAAAAAAGGAGGCACAAGACTTCTTCTAACAACTCTACTCAGCACCAAAATAATGAAGAAGAAGATATTAATAACGTGAATATACTTGTAATTTATAAAAACTAAGAAGGTCTAAAAATGTACATCTTGTAACTTATAATTAATATATTTGAACATCGTTAATATAGTTTAATTTACTCGTACATACAATAGCTACATAACACAAAAGTTTTGAAATGGTCTACTAAAAACCTACCTTTGACAATACTTCATACAAGTTGAGCTGTATATGTACTACTCTACCTGATAATTTAGCAAATAATATAAGTGAAAGGAAAATACGTATTTTAAAGCATATTTAACGTAAAAATCAATATTGACTATTCAAAGTGAATAAAGTCTATGATTTAGCAGGTATTTACTGTGCTCTCGTCTGTCAATCTATCCCAGGTCGCTTCTTGATGTACCAGCTGAGCTAGGATAGGCAGAGGAGATAAGAAAAATCAAGGTGTTTATCACAGCACTAGCGCAAAGAGTCAGGAAGATCCAACAATTTGCATGTTTGACAATTCTGAGTAGACCAAGATGGCGATCTGAAATTTTGACCTGTCGACTAACCGTCTGTCTAGTTGTTCATTCTATCGGGCGAGTCGAGTTAACGTCGTTAACGTTGATTTTGCGCTCTTCCCCCCGCCTTGGAATGCCCAGATAAGGCCCAAAATGTCACATCCAAAAATGGACTATCGTTTAACCACTTGAATCAAGTACCATAACATTTGTTGAGACTGAAAAGGTCGAGGGCTCCAAAGGGCAGACGCTGCGGAGATCAGACCCAGCTTTAGGACCCAAAAAACGTTGATCCAAAAATGGACTCTCATTTAACTATATAAAATTAATAAACTTAATTTGTTATTGATAAGATAAGAAGAAACCTGCAAAAGGCAGACGCCGCCAATACCGAAGGACGAAGCGGGATCCGCTTTTTCCAGCTAAAAACGGTCGTTTTTCGAGTTTTTGAATAAATAAGATCGTAAGTCCCAAGTTTTGGCTCCTCCGCGTATGCTTAAGTTATTTTTCGAAAATTTAGGCTTTAATAAAATATCACGAGGGCAGCTGCCTCACTTGTACCTGAATAAGCCAAGGCATTGTCACAGTTAAAATAAAATTGAAATTCTGATAGTATAGACGCTATTATAGGTTTTACATAAAATTCGTACCGTATTTACTTAAAATTAAGTGTCTTCTAAATTTTTCAAGAATTAAGGATTTTCTTTATTAGGATAAAATTTTCAGTTAAGGTGAATAAAAACGACCATTTAATTTAAACAAAACTAGTGTTACGGCAACATTATGATTATTAATAAGTTGGCAGATCAAATTTTTTTATCTAAAAATATTCTTTAAATTTAGAAGAGACATGACTTCATAAACCATATTTTAGGTAAGATTAGTATATCAAATTATAATAATTAATAATGCATACTCCTATTAAAATAATATTTAACCATAATAACAGATTCTTATCCATTATTTCAGAAGATATTTATCGTAAACTAAAGGATATATAAAGTACATTGACAACTATCAAAAAACTGTTAGAGAGAAGGCCACTATTCAGACATTTTTTGTCAGTGGGCTTAATGTAAATAAAATTTGTTAATATGTTTAACAAAATTTTTTTAATCATAATTAGAGCTGTCAGATTAAAACAAATTTTAAATAAATCATTACAGACTGTTAAACAGTCTAGGGTAAAAAATATTATAAACATAGTTTTCTATTATGCTGCACTATTCGTGTTCTTTCTTTAAAAGAAATAATATTTAAAAAATTTGAAAAACCTGGTATTTCTAATTATAATTTTAAGCCTCCCCTAAGAACGTCCATCTTCTTCGGTTTTGGGCCTTGTTAATTCAGTTGTATCCCCCTAGTATTTTGATGTCGGTAGACCATCGGGCGTCCTCTACTTCTTTTCTCATTCCAGGGCCTCCAGTTGATTACTTTATGTGTCCATCGTTTATCAGAGAGTCTTGCAATATGACCCGCCCAGCCCTAATTCAATCTGCTTACCCTCTCAGCTACATCAGTTATCCTGGTCCTTCCTCGAATTTCTATATTAGTCAGCCTATCCCCCGACGATATTCTCAACATCCTCCTTTCCATCGCTCATTGAGCTACTTGTAGGCGATTTATAATTTGTTGATTGGGGGGGGGGGGGGGGGGGGGGGGGGGGGGGGGGGGGGGGGGGGGGGGGGGGGGGGGGGGGAAGCCCACGTTTGCCTTCCGTACGTCAATACGATACGTACAGTATTGACTACGGATAGAATACTTATAATGTCATAATTTCAAATGAGTATTAAATTTAGACACGCACCCGGGACGATATAAAGATATTTGTGGTTTGAATAAAATTTTAAAAAAATGAAAATCTGTAAAAAAATCAAATTCTAAGTGTATAAATATTTTATGTATAACTAATGTGAATAAAAAAGGAGGCACAAGACTTCTTCTAACAACTCTACTCAGCACCAAAATAATGAAGAACAAAAAATTAATAACGTGAATATACTTGTAATTTATAAAAACTAGGAAGGTCTAAAATGTACATCTTGTAACTTATAATTAATGTATTTGAACATCGTTAATATAGTTTAATTTACTCGTACATACAATAACTATATAACACAAAAGTTTTGAAATGGTCTACTATAAACCTACTTTTGACAATACTTCACACAAGTTGAGCTGTATATGTACTACTCTAACTGATAATTTAGCAAATAATATAAGTGAAAGGAAAATACGTATTTTAAAGCATATTTAATGTAAAAGCAAATATTGACTATTCAAAGTGAATAAAGTCTATGATTTAGAAGGTATTTACTGTGCTCTCATCTGTCAATCCATCCCAGGTCGCTTCTTGATGTACCAGCTGAGCTAGGATAGGCAGAGGAGATAAGAAAAATCAAGGTGTTTATCACAGCACTAGCGCAAAGAGTCAGGAAGATCCAATAATTTGCATGTTTGACAATTCTGAATAGACCAAGATGGCGATCCGAAATTTTGACCTATCGACTAACCGTCTGTCTAGTTGTTCATTCTATCGGGCGAGTCGAGTTAACGTCGTTAACGTTGATTTTGCGCTCTTCCCCCCCCCGCCTTGGAATGCCCAGATAAGGCCCAAAATATCACATCCAAAAATGGACTATCGTTTAACCACTTGAATCAAGTACCATAACATTTGTTGAGACTGAAAAGGTCGAGGGCCCCAAAGGGCAGACGCTGCCGAGATCAGACCCAGCTTTAGGACCCAAAAAACGTTGATCCAAAAATGGACTCTCATTTAACTAATTAAATTAATAAACTTAATTTGTTATTGATAAGATAAGAAGAAACCTGCAAAAGGCAGACGCCGCCAATACCGAAGGACGAAGCGGGATCCGCTTTTTCCAGCTAAAAACGGTCGTTTTTTCGAGTTTTTGAATAAATAAGATCGTAAGTCCCAAGTTTTGGCTCCTCCGCGTATGCTTAAGTTAATTTTCGAAAATTTAGGCTTTAATAAAATATCACGAGGGCAGCTGCCTCACTTTTACCTGAATAAGCCAAGGCATTGTCACAGTTAAAATAAAATTGAAATTCTGATAGTATAGACGCTATTATAGGTTCTACATAAAATTCGTACCGTATTTACTTAAAATTAAGTATCTTCTAAATTTTTCAAGAATTAAGGATTTTCTTTATTAGGATAAAATTTTCAGTTAAGGTGAATAAAAACGACCATTTAATTTAAACAAAACTAGTGTTATGGCAACATTATGATTATTAATAAGTTGGCAGATCAAATTTTTTTATCTAAAAATATTCTTTAAATTTAGAAGAGACATGACTTCATAAACCATATTTTAGGTAAGATTAGTATATCAAATTATAATAATTAATAATGCATACTCCTATTAAAATAATATTTAACCATAATAACAGATTCTTATCCATTATTTCAGAAGATATTTATCGTGAACTAAAGGGTATATAAAGTATATTGACAACTATCAAAAAACTGTTAGAGAGAAGGCCAATATTCAGACATTTTTTGTCAGTGGGCTTAATGTAAATAAAATTTGTTAATATGTTTAACAAAATTTTTTAATCATAATTAGAGCTGTCAGATTAAAACAAATTTTAAATAAATCATTACAGACTGTTAAACAGTCTAGGGTAAAAAATATTATAAACATAGTTTTCTATTATGCTGCACTATTCGTGTTCTTTCTTTAAAAGAAATAATATTTAAAAAATTTGAAAAACCTGGTATTTCTAATTATAATTTTAAGCCTCCCCTAAGAACGTCCATCTTCTTCGGTTTTGGGCCTTGTTAATTCAGTTGTATCCCCCTAGTCTTTTGATGTCGTTAGACCATCGGGCGTCCTCTATTTCTTTTCTCATTCCAGGGCCTCCAGTTGATTACTTTATGTGTCCATCGTTTATCAGAGAGTCTTGCAATATGACCCGCCCAGCCCTAATTCAATCTGCTTACCCTCTCAGCTACATCAAGAAGGCTATCAATCAGCATCTTCTAAAATATCTTGAAGGATCCAACATTATTAGTGATCAGCAATATGGCTTTCGTAAAAATAGATCAACAGGAGATCTTCTGACTTACGTAACACATGTTTGGAACAACGCAATTGAACACTTTGGAGAATCTCGAGCGGTTGCTCTTGACATATCCAAAGCATTTGACCGTGTTTGGCACGATGGGCTGTTGGCTAAGCTACGTTCTTATGGTATATCTGAAAAGTTCTGTTTGTGGCTCTCATGTTTCCTCAGAGAGCGTTCTTTACGAGTGGCAGTTGACGGATTTCTTTCTAACACCTTCACTATCAACGCCGGTGTGCCCCAAGGTTCCATACTGTCTCCTACTCTCTTCCTCATTTATAATAACGATCTGCTGGAAAAGACCGAGAATCCAATCTACAGCTTTGCAGATGACAGTACACTTATCTCTTCATTCACTTTGAACGCTCGGACATCGACTACTCAGACGAATATCCGCAGACAGCAGGAAGTCATTCGTCTTAACAAAGACCTGGAAGAAATTCTATCTTGGGGTGACAGTAACCAAGTGGAATTTAACGCTACAAAAACCCAGGCGGCAGTTTTTTTCTAAAAAAGTTAACGTTTCAGAACCCGACATAGTTATGTCGGGGCACTCCATCCCTCTAACATCGTCACTCAATCTGTTAGGCGTTAATTTGGGAGCAAATATGTCCTGGCATGAACATGTTGCAGGCATAGCAAGAAGAGCTTCTCAAAAGTTGGGAATATTGTTTCGAACCAGAAAGCTTTACACTCCACAACAACTGTTAATTCTTTACAAAGCTAAAATTCGACCAACTATGGAATACTGCTCCCATGTTTGGAGCTCCGCTCCCAAACATACACTGCATTTGTTGGATTCTATCCAGAGAAGAGCTGTTCGTCTGATTGGACACCCGGAACTGACCGACGGCCTTGATTCGCTGGAACATCGAAGAACGGTTGGCGACTTGAGCCTATTCTACAAGTACTTTCATGGAAAGTGTTCGAAAGATGTGGCCCGTTTAATTCCTCCCAGAGCGGTGCATATTAGAAGTACACGTCGCGCTAATGTTTCACATCCGTATGAGGTTCAGCTTGTTACTCCTCGTACAACGCTTTTCAAGCAGTCTTTTATATGGAGAACATCATACCTTTGGAATGGTTTACCCAGGACTGTGTTTCCCACCGAGTACAATCTACAGCGATTCAAGAACAACGTGAATCGCTTTCCTCCGCACACGTGTCGCTCCTGTAGCGCTTTAGGGACTTCCCTGTAGCACGTGTGCTAGGCCCATAAAAAAAAAAAAAAAAAAAAAAAAAAAAAACATCAGTTATCCTGGTCCTTCCTCGAATTTCTATATTAGTCAGCCTATCCCCCCACGATATTCTCAACATCCTCCTTTCCATCGCTCATTGAGCTGCTTGTAGGCGATTTATAATTTGTTGATTCAAAGCCCACGTTTGCCTTCCGTACGTCAATACGATACGTACAGTATTGACTACGGATAGAATACTTATAATGTCATAATTTCAAATGAGTATTAAATTTAGACACGCACCCGGGATGATATAAAGATATTTGTGGTTTGAATAAAATTTTAAAAAAATGAAAATCTGTAAAAAAATCAAATTCTAAGTGTATAAATATTTTATGTATAACTAATGTGAATAAAAAAGGAGGCACAAGACTTCTTCTAACAACTCTACTCAGCACCAAAATAATGAAGAACAAAAAATTAATAACGTGAATATACTTGTAATTTATAAAAACTAGGAAGGTCTAAAATGTACATCTTGTAACTTATATTTAATGTATTTGAACATCGTTAATATAGTTTAATTTATTCGTACATACAATAGCTATATAACACAAAAGTTTTGAAATGGTCTACTATAAACCTACTTTTGACAATACTTCACACAAGTTGAGCTGTATATGTACTACTCTAACTGATAATTTAGCAAATAATATACGTGAAAGGAAAATACGTATTTTAAAGCATATTTAATGTAAAAGCAAATATTGACTATTCAAAGTGAATAAAGTCTATGATTTAGAAGGTATTTACTGTGCTCTCATCTGTCAATCCATCCCAGGTCGCTTCTTGATGTACCAGCTGAGCTAGGATAGACAGAGGAGATAAGAAAAATCAAGGTGTTTATCACAGCACTAGCGCAAAGAGTCAGGAAGATCCAACAATTTGCATGTTTGACAATTCTGAATAGACCAAGATGGCGATCCGAAATTTTGACCTATCGACTAACCGTCTGTCGAGTTGTTCATTCTATCGGGCGAGTCGAGTTAACGTCGTTAACGTTGATTTTGCGCTCTTCCCTCCGCCTTGGAATGCCCAGATAAGGCCCAAAATGTCACATCCAAAAATGGACTATCGTTTAAAACCACTTGAATCAAGTACCATAACATTTGTTGAGACTGAAAAGGTCGAGGGCCCCAAAGGGCAGACGCTGCCGAGATCAGACCCAGCTTTAGGACCCAAAAAACGTTGATCCAAAAATGGACTCTCATTTAACTAATTAAAATTAATAAACTTAATTTGTTATTGATAAGATAAGAAGAAACCTGCAAAAGGCAGACGCCGCCAATACCGAAGGACGAAGCGGGATCCGCTTTTTCCAGCTAAAAACGGTCGTTTTTTCGAGGTTTTGAATAAATAGGATCGTAAGTCCCAAGTTTTGGCTCCTACGCGTATGCTTAAGTTATTTTTCGAAAATTTAGGCTTTAATAAAATATCACGAGGGTAGCTGCCTCACTTGTACTTGAATAAGCCAAGGCATTGTCACAGTTAAAATAAAATTGAAATTCTGATAGTCTAGACGCTATTATCGGTTCTATATAAAATTCGTACCGTATTTACTCAAAATTAAGTATCTTCTAAATTTTTGCAAGCGTTTAATCAAAATTTCAAACATTTATTAGATTTTTCAAGCATTAATTTACTTCTTTGATTGTGTTAGCCGATACTTGTTGGAATTTCATAATAAAATTATATAAAAACAACAGTATGTTTGAAATTTCCAATATATTTAAAATGACTTGACGATTGTTTCACCATACAATGGCTTTTTCAGACAATTGTCAAGTCATTTTAAATTTATTAGGAATTTAAAACATAGTGTTGTTTTTATATAATTTTATTAATTTATTTGATTTTTTTTGGATTTATATTAGAGTTTAAAAGCAATTTATTTGAAATTTTTAGTAAACGCTTCAAAAATCTAGCAAATACTTAATTTTAAGTAAATACTTTAAAATTCATGTAAAGTTTTTTTAATAGTGTAGCCTAATAATAATAATTTCTGTCATCTGGTACGAATTTTATGTAAAACCTATAATAGCATCATCTATAATATCAGAATTTCGATTTTTTTTTTTTGAACTTTGAAAATACCTTGGCTTTTTTTATTAATTAAGGACTAAATTTTCTAAAAATAACTTGAACAGACACGTAGGACCCAAAACTTGGGACTTATTTATCAAAACATTGAAAAACGACTGTTTTTGGCTGGAAAAACCGGGTCCAGCTTTGTTATCAAGAAAAAATTAAATTTACTGATTTTATATGGTTAAATGAATTTTTGGATAGATATGTCATGATTAAATGAAAATTACGATCTATAAAGTGATTTTCCCGCGAAAAAAAACGCCGTTTTTTTTTTTTTCATAAAAATTAATATTTCTCCTTAAAATTCAGGAAAACTGTGGAAAAAAAACTTAAGATCTAGCTCGACAGATTGATTGGCCATGAAAAAACGAATAATTAAAAAAATATATATTTCCGATTACTTCAAAATTAAGTCCTGTAGGGTAATTTGAGTGGCACAGTGCGGCTTCGTCCCACTGTGCGACGTCTGGAGTGCTCGACTTTTTTAGTGTCAACAAATGTTATGGTACTTGATTCCAATGGTTAAACAACAGTCCATTTTTGGATGCAGCATTTTGGGCCTTATCAGGGCGTTCCAGGGCATGGGGGCCGCAAAATCAACTTTAAAGGGTTTTGTTCGACTCGCCTGATAGAAAGAACAACTAGGCAGACTGTTAGTCGACAGGTCAAAATTTCGGGTCGCCCTCTTGGACTAGAAGGCATATTTGCCCTTTGTTGGGGGCCGCAGAAGGGAGTAAAAGCCTAACGATCGCCCTGCCTACTGTAATTGTTACAAACTCGCTAACCAATGCCTCTATTGGTTTGTGGTTTACAGAAGCCAAAGTTGCAAAATGTTGTATCTTACTGATATGTCACGTAGTTTTTAAACAAATATTTTTTTATTTCATTGTAGCGAGTTATTTCACTATTCCGCTTTTCAGTACAGTATTGTAATTTTTTTACTATCTCTCTCTCTGCTCTATTATAATAGAGAGTAGTAGATACACTTAGACAACCTGTAGATATAGCAAAAAAAAATACTGTAGACTGTAAGTTGAAATATATATAAAATGAATCTTAAAAAAAAACGATAGAAGAAATACTGAAGTAAAGTATGAAGACAACTCTCAAAAGGATGAATTTGTGCGTGTTTGTGCTTCGGTGAAACAGTGACTCAATTGGTTTACCGCTTATGAATCCAGCCGGTAAAAAAAAAATCATTTTCATCCTATTGGAGGTTGCATTTTTACTTATAAGTATATTCAAATATATAAGAAAGTTATTTATATTTTCTGCACAGTAAATCCATCGTTGACACATTTTAAAACATTGAATTGTTGTGGCTGTTACTTGATGGAAATTCATAACGAATGTAATGAGAGACTGATTTTGTAAAATTTCCACTTTATTTAGTTTCACTGAAACTGTATGACGCGTTTCGCTTTACTATAGCTTCGTCTGATAAAAAATGATATTGAATATTAGTATTGTTACATTTATACAAATACCCTAAGGTAGATAGGTAATAAAATTAATACTATATGCTAATGAATATTGCTGAGAAATCCATTCTGAATATTAATTGTATAAATTGAGTAAAGGTGAGTTACCATGGGCCAGACAGGTATCTTTTTGTTCGTTTAATATGATGACTGAATTTTTAATTCTATTTATTTCTAAATTTTCTAATAGGTTTAATTTTACACCTTTGTTTTTTATGTGTAGAATTTTAAATTTATCTTCAAAAAGATGATCTGATTCTGGTAAATGATTACTGTACGCTGAGTCAGTTTTGTTTTTTAAATAGCTTCTTTTATGTTCTAAAATCCGAATTTCGAATGAGCGACCTGTCTGACCTATGTAACTTTTATGACAAGAAGCACAATTCAACTGATACACTCCAGATTTTTTTGATCTATTTTGTTCTTCCTTTGCATTTTTAATGAATTTTCCTAACCAGTTGTTTGTTCTAAAAGTTATGTCGATATTATATTTGTTTAAGTGGTTTTTAATTTTCTCTGACGTGTTACCAAAATAGGTTAAAACATTATAATTTTTTCCCTGTGTTTTCTTTCTTGGGGTATACTAAAGAAATAGCTTTATTTTTTTAATTTTTGTTTAGAATTGAGTCTATGAAGTCAGGAGAATATCCGTTGTTAACAGCAATTTGTTTTATTAGATTTAATTCTTTATTAAAATCATCTACGGATAAGGGGACACTTACAAGTCTATGCAACATACTGTGGTAAGTTGCCAATTTATGTTGTAGGGGGTGAGCTGATTTTATGTTTATTGTAGTTTCTGTATGTGAGGGTTTGTGAAAAATAGAGAATTTGTGTTTGTTGTAATGTCTGGTTAAGTCAAGAAAATTAATTTTATTGTGGACTTCTAGTGCCATAGTGAATTTAATATTTTTATGTATTGAGTTTATATAGTTAAAAACATTGTCAAGTTGACGCTCTGTACCATTAAAACAAGCAAAGATGTCGTCTACATATCGGTACCAATACAAAAATGATATGCTAAATTCTTGTCGATGTATTTGTTTTTCTAGGTTATTCATGAATATTTCTGCTAAAAGCGGGCTAAGTGGACTACCCATTATGAGACCCTCCGAACTATTATAAAACGTATTATTAAAGTAAAAATAATTTTGATTGAGGCTCGTGTTTAATAAATTTAGTATGTCTTGTTGTATAACGATATTAACTTTATTTTTGATTAAGAATGTTTTTATGATTTTTACTGTTTCATCCGGGGGTATGCTAGGGAAAAGGTTTTGGACGTCAAATGATACTAGTTTTGAATTATCTGGTAGAACGACGTTGGAACTTTTTTCCGTTAATTCTAACGAATTTTTTATTGTGTAAGTTGGGGTGAAGTTAATGTTCGTTTTAATGATATCTATGAGAAATTTTGAGAGTTTGTAAGCTGGGGCCGATATGTAGGAGGCTACAGGTCTAATAGGATGATTTTCTTTATGTAATTTGACTAATGAATAAAGTAGAGGAATCATCAGCCCCCTCTACTTTATTCATTAGTCAAATTACATAAAGAAAATCATCCAATTACCAGCTTACAAACTCTCAAAAAATTTCTCATAGATATTATTAAAACGAACATTAACTTCACCCCAACTTACACAATAAAAAATGCGTTAGAATTAGCGTCTACCAGATAATTCAAAACTAGTATCATTTGACGTCCAAAACCTTTTCCCTAGCATACCCCGGATGAAACAGTAAAAATCATAAAAACATTCTTAATCAAAAATAAAGTTAATATCGTTATACAACAAGACATACTAAATTTATTAAACACGAGCCTCAATCAAAATTATTTTTACTTTAATAATACGTTTTATAATAGTTCGGAGGGTCTCATAATGGGTAGTCCACTTAGCCCGCTTTTAGCAGAAATATTCATGGATAACCTAGAAAAACAAATACAGCGACAAGAATTTAGCAAATCATTTTTGTAATGGTACCGATATGTAGACGACATCTTTACTTGTTTTAATGGTACAGAGCGTCAACTTGACAATGTTTCAACTATATAAACTCAATACATAAAAATATTAAATTCACTATGGAACTAGAAGTCGACAATAAAATTAATTTTCTTGACTTAACCAGACATTACAAGAAACACAAATTCTCTATTTTTCACAAGCCCTCACATACAGATACTATAATAAACATAAAATCAGCCCACCCCCTACAACATAAATTGGCAGCTTACCACAGTATGTTGCATAGACTTGTAAGTGTCCCCTTATCCGTAGATGATTTTAATAAAGAATTAAATCTAATAAAACAAATTGCTGTTAACAACGGATATTCTCCTGACTCCATAGACTCAATTCTAAACAAAAATTAAAAAATAAAGCTATTTCTTTAGTATA
>CM032455.1:153938706-153961695 GCA_019049505.1 Pachyrhynchus sulphureomaculatus | reverse complement strand
TGCTACAAACCTACATTACTTTTCCACATAATCGCCGTTCACTTCTAAGCACTTTTCGTAACGCTGCACCAACTTCTCTAATCCCTCTGCATAGAAGTCCTTCGCCTGGGAATTAAACTAGTTGACAACAGCGGTCTTGAGTTCCTCGTCATCTTTAAACCGTTGTCCACTAAGCCAGTGTTTCCAGTGCAATCGTCGATCAGATCGCAGCTTTTGGTCCACTTGTTGAACGATTTCGTCGGTCAGGATACTGGGCCTACCACTCCGTTCTTCATCATGCACATTTATGCGGCCATTTTTGAAATCATTGTCTAACCTCATTACTGTAGGTCCATAAACTACGCACAACTCTCGCTAAATTTGAGCAGCTGATGATCCTTTGCACACAAAAATTGAATCACAGCACGCACTTCGCAACTGGCGTGAGCAACGATTGTTACGGACATTATTTTCTGTATTCACCGATAGGCAAACGACTACTGAATCAAAACAACAACCTCAGTGGCTTCGGAAACAGTCAAGAGATGGTGCTCCACGTTTACAACTTTGTTCTGACCTGCCAATATTTAAATATAAGCAAAAGGCCCTTACTTTTCAAATACGCCTCCTATGTTTACGGATTAAAATTTGTGTATTAAGTATTAATTACATATTGCTGACATTTCTTGCGTTTTTATTGTTTCGCACGGAACACTTATAAGATGACTTCGGTGTCTGTCCGTCTGTCTGTCTGACCGTCTGTCTGTCCGTCCCATGTCCGTCTGTCTGTCCGTCTGTCTGTCCGTCTGTCTGTCCGTCTGTCTGTCACACCCGATTTTCTCCGAAACATTTGTCATAGAAAGTTGAAATTTGGTAATAATATAGGAATTGATGACATCATCAGAGCCATGTAGTTTTTGAAAGTCAACTTTGACTTAAGGGGTTAGTTTTGGGGAGTGAAATCAGAAGTGAAAAATTTTTTTTTTTACTAGGTCATCAAGTTTGGTGTCAAATGAAAACAAGTAAAAAATATATATATAATGAAATACTTGCGCGCACTTTTCTCTGTATTATTTTTAAAAAATCGCGAAAAATCGCTGTCCACCCGCCTTATCTCGAAAAGTAATTATCAAAAAATTTTGAAAAAATTCTGGAATATTCTCCACGGGGTGTAGATTGAAGAAAAATTATCACGAGTGCATTACCTTTAATAATTTATCTGGTATATAAAAAAAAAACAAAAAGGTCAATTTTCAGTAAAGATTGGAAACAAACTTTGTTGAAAACTCATTTGGGGTGTGTTTTGTGAAGTCACTGATCATTTTATACCTCCGTAACAATTTTTTTTTATTTTAAAAGCAATCAACGTACGGAACATTAATTGCGCAAGTTCAACTTGCACTTGACCGGTTATTTCATTTAGAATGACAACAGTAAAAGTCTCTTTTGCTATTTACATGTTCTATTACAAGATTTTTGAACCTTTTATCATTTTTTTTGTAGTCAGTTTATTTTTGTTTTAAAATTTTAGTTTTATTTCTTATTTTAATTACGAACAGGAAGTTAGTTACTTATATTTTATTTTTTTTATTAGGCTTGCCGAAAATGAGTTTCTAGTAACGATAAGAACTGTTACTAAAAATTAACAAAATAAAATGTAAAAAAATATAAATATACGAGCCCAAAATTTGAAGCATAAACTTTACTCATAGTGTTGCAGCTAAATTGACAGTTGTCATCTGACAAAATTGTCCAAAAAGGCAATAACACATAACTGGACTATAAGAACCCCGCATCCAAATTTGATTCAAATCAGTTAATCCGTTAATGAGTTATAGTATTCACAAATAGTTAGAATGTCATTGTTTGTCTTTGCTTCGCTCACACAATTAATAAGCTTTTGTCAATGAAAATTCGCCTTTTCTCTTTAATTAATGTAATTTAGCTCTTTAAAGACGCCATATTGTTAGAGCCATAATGACTTTTTTTTGTTTTTGGTTATATGCAACAATAATAGTTACCAAAGATGATACTTTAATCATCTAAACATCTTTATTAACCAATTTCTGCCGTCTCTCATCGAATTAATGTGATTTGCCTCTTTATATCCGCACATATGCGCTCCTTCCGCACATATGCCGCTCCCTCCGCACATATGTCGCTCCTGGAGCGTTTTAGGGGGACTTCCCTGTGGCACGTGTGTTAGACGCATTAAAAAAATATATAGGCGCAATGTGGGTACGGCCACATTGAATTTTTGAAAGTTATTATCCATTTCTAATATCTGAATACCAGCCGATGTATTTTTGTAAGAAAAAGAGTTATCTTACTCAAAAATTTTCATAATTCATGGAATTTTCCTTTGCAAGCGCCATATTGGAATCGTCATGTTGGTGTTTCCAAAAATACCCTTTGGAACCCTAACCAGTTACTCAATATTACATTTCTGCTCCGTTTTAAACTCTTTTTAACTTAACTAGGCTAAATAATTAAATTGCCTTATTATCTATTCCTAATTTTTCTGAATCTAGCCGCCATTTTCAGCTGCCATATTATTTTTTTTTTCAGAAATGGCACTCAGCGTTCGAAAGTAGAGGCTTCAACGAAAAAATAGGTACCCTTCAGAAATTTTTTGGTTGCTTTAGATTTTAGGCACGGGGGTGGCCCGGTTGACGTGAAACTTCCCATATACGAGGCTGGTTTGAAAAGTCCGTGCAAAAATAAAAACTACTTATGTGTTTGGGGTAAACCTTTTTTATTTTTCGACATAGTCTCCTTTTAGGCTTATATACTTCATCCAACGTTGTTCTAGTTTGTTGATCCCTTCCGAATAATAGGATTTGTCCAAGTCTGCAAAATATCCATTAGTGTCTGCAATCACCTCCTCGTTTGAATAAAATCTTTGTCCCGCCAGCCATTTCTTCAAATTGGGGAACAAATAGTAGTCCGAGGGAGCCAAGTCTGGAGAATAGGGGGATGTGAAACGAGTTGGAATCATATTTCCATTAATTTTGCGACCACAACTGCTGAGATATATGCTGGTGCGTTGTCGTGATGGAAAAGGACTTTCTTGTGGACCAATCGCGGGCGTTTTTCTTGCAGCTCGGTTTTCAAATGGTCCAATAACGATGAATAATATTCACTCGTAATAGTTTTACCCTTTTCCAGATAGTCGATGAGGATTATTCCTTGCGAATTTCAAAAAACAGTCGATATAACCTTTCCGGCCGAAGGAACGGTCTTCGCCTTTTTTGGTGCAGATTCCCCCTTGGTAACCCATTGTTTAGATTGTTGTTTGGTCTCAGGAGTATAGTAAGTGTCCATGTTTCATCCACAGTGACGAAACGACGCTTAAAGTCCTCCAGATTCTTCTAGAACAGCTGCAAACCATCCTTGCAACACTTCACACGATTTCATTTTTGGTCAAGCGTGAGCAATCGCGGCACCCATCTTGCGGATAGCTTTCTCATGTCCAAATGTTTATGCAAAATATTATGTACCCGTTTCAGTCGAGATGCCCACAGCACTAGCAATCTCACACACCTTAACTCTTCTGTCATCCATCACCATAACATGGATTTGATCAATGATTTCTGGAGTCGTAACCTCCACAGGCCGTCCAGAACGTTCAGCGTCACTTGTGCCCATATGGCCAGTCCGAAAATTTTGAAACCACTTATAAACTGTTCTAATCGAAGGTGCAGAGTCACCATAATGTTTATCAAGCTTCTCTTTAGTCTCCTGAGGCGTTTTGCCTTTCATAAAGTAATGTTTAATTACCACACACGAAATTCTTTTTCGTCCATTTCTTGAAAATCACTCGACTTCCTTGATTCACACGAATGCCAAACACAAAGAAATAGACCAATATGGCTGAAACTTGGTGTGCGTTCATTCAAGAGATGCTATTAACTAAACATGACCTCGATACGCGCCGGTGGTGCCATCTCTCGGACTTTGCACGGACTTTTCAAACCAGCCTCGTATATGTATATAATCCACATATCTGTTGTAAAGGAAACGAAATTAAAACCTGAAGCAAGCAATTCGAGTCTTAATTTTTTTGTATATTTCGAGAATGACATATTATCTACAAAATGGTGGGCTAAGTATATCATATTTCGCTTCAAGTAGAGCAAGCTGCCTCTTGAACCCTAAAACAGTAAATATTTAGAATTTTGGCGTGTTTATTCTTAACTAGAAAAATATCTTACTGGCTTATTTTTTGTTAAAGAACGGGAAAGAATATGTAAATTTATATATATATATATATATATATATATATATATAATGTATATATATATATATATATATATATATATATATATATATATATATATATATATATATATATATATATATATATATGTATATACATATATATATATATATATATATATATATATATATATATATATATATACATAATGAACAACTTAATGTCAGATAGACCGAATGATAATAACAGGATCCAGCGCTTCCAGAGTAAGGTATCTCTCAGAATTCTATCCTATGAAATTTCCTTCACTATTAAAGAAATAACCAAGCTAACCTCTCTTCTTAATCATATTATTCACTCTGCAGAGGACAGAGTTCCTCCATATATAGTACAACGGTTCCGTACCACTCAATTAAAATCCTTTCATACCGTTTCTAGATCCCTTTTAAATAATTTGTTTAATAAATTTAATAATTTAATGCAAGTTCGTGCTAATAAATTAAAAGTATGACAACACTGGTTTACTAATCTCACTCAGGTTAACTTTCCCTCTGAAGTTCACACAGTTCTTTCCTTGGGTCCCAAATTTATTTTTGATTCTTTTCCAGGTAAAGATATACCTGTTAAGACAGTTCTAGCAGATATTGAATCTTTCATTAAACTTTTACCTTGTCCTAACCAAGATATCCTTAGAGCTAAGTGCACCAATGCCGTCACAAATGCTGTACTCCAAAATCATAACACCGCTACATCCTTTGAGAAGACTTTATTCAAGAAAGCAGCAACCTTCCTTAAACAACACAGAGACATCTTGATCATCCCTTCAGACAAAGGCTCAGTCACTGTGGCGTTAGAAAAGCAACATTACGAAACAAAAATGTCTGAATTAATAGATGATGAACAAGTCTATGAAAAGCTTTCGCATGACCCTACAAATCAATATCAAAATAAAAGCAATTCCTTTGTTAAGCAAATGAAGAATAAAAAATGGATCGATGACAGAACAGCAAGACAACTTTGTACCTACAAAGCCATTCCACCAAGAATCTACGGCCTGCCAAAGATACACAAAGAAGGTGTACCACTAAGACCTATTGTCTCCACAATTAACTCTCCTACATCAAGCTTAAGCAAATTCTGTGCAGATATATTAGAAAAATCCTTCCAAAATTACCATCTATATGCAGTTAAGGACTCCTTTGCTTTCAGTGCAGAAATTAATAATCTCTTATTACCTGAGAATCATGTCATCATTTCTCTGGATGTAGTCAGTCTCTTTACTAACATTTCATGGCAGTTAACCAAGCATATTATTGATTCTGAATGGGCACTAATCTCGCCCAACACAAAATTAGATAAATCCTTCTTCCTTTCTGTTATTGAGTTTTTTCTTTCAATCTACCTTTTTCAAGTATAAAGAAAGCTTCTACCGCCAAACCTTTGGTTACCCTATGGGCAGCAATTTAAGCCCTACTCTCGCAGCAATAGTCATATCTTATCTTTTGAAAAAATTGTATCGAAAAGCTATCTTTCAGACCCCCTTTTCTCTTTCAATATGTTGATGATCTTATTCTGTCTGTACCAGAAAATGGTAAAGAAGAATCCTTCATGTCTTCAATTCTTTTGATCAACACCTACAGTTTACCATGGAAGAAGAGTCGAATAATGCTGTCCCCTTCCTGGACACAAGAGTCATCAGAGGTCCTGATGGTGTTATCAGACTAGACTGGTATAGAAAACCAACTTCATCAGGCAAATATATACATGCCAATTCTGGCCATGACTGGAAGGTTAAAATAAATGTCATAAAGGGCTTATATCGAAGAGTCAGAAATATAGCTCACCCAGACTATCTATCTCAAGCACAAACACTGCTCACCAATCTCTTTATGGAAAATGGGTACAATAAGAAGTTCCTGCTCAATACCAAGGACGTAGTCGATAAGCTCTTCCTTTCTAGTGACTTCGCACCAGAGCCTCCTCCTGTACGCTTATCCCCTCCTTCCCTTCCACCCCATCTGCCTCCTGCTAGCCATACGGAAATAAGTCCTTCGTTGCTCTCTCTGCCATTTATACCTGGTCTTACCTCCAAATTGGGTCATATTTTGCGCGTCATTCCCAATGTTAAGATCGCTAAGTATTACTTCCATAAAAACAAGCGTATTTTTAGCAAATTGAAATCTTCTCTACCCATTTTTTCTATGTCCGATATTGTCTGTTCCATTTCCTGTCTCGAGTGTCCTGCTGTATATATTGGCCAGACATCACAATGTCTAAACCGTCGTATCGCATTACATAAGAGCGATACCAGATGTCATCCACAAAGATGTGCACTGGCAATTCATTCTGTTGATAATGGACATTCCTTCAACTTCAGAGAACCGAAAATCCTTCATATCCAAAAAAACCTTCGTAAAAGAGAATTTCTTGAGATGTGCTATATAAACGAGAATCTCCAAAATATCAACAAAAGAACTGATCTTGACGGCTTGAGCAGCATATACAGCTTTCTTCTCTCTTGTGACATTCATCCCTCGCATAATATCTCTGGGTCGTCATACTCCCCATAATAGCTTTGGTAATTTACAGCTCTGTCCTTCTGCATGTTGCCCTCTGGGTACCATCTTGTTTAAGTACATGTTTTTCTCGGTTTCCCCTGAAATTCTTCACAAGTACACTCCATTTTGTAATAACATTAATAATAATAGCAATTATAATAATTAATTGTGTATGTGCCCAATTATTGAAAAACCCTTTCCACTTGCCGCCTCCTTTTCCTTGTTCTATTCCCCCCCCCTAGATGAAGTAAAATCGTTTCCTCTATATGTCACTTAATTATCATAACAGCGAAAATTTGCGTTCCCATTGGATACCTTTTTTCCCTTCATACCAAAATTTTACCAGATGACGTAGTACTTAATTTATATTAAACCGGTCCTTTCCTGGTTGTTCAACCTTTCCTTTTATTCATTTTGAGTGATCCCTTACATCTGTCAGGTGGTCGTCCTTTGTC
The DNA here is from genome assembly GCA_019049505.1 of Pachyrhynchus sulphureomaculatus. Lineage (NCBI taxonomy): Eukaryota > Metazoa > Arthropoda > Insecta > Coleoptera > Curculionidae > Pachyrhynchus > Pachyrhynchus sulphureomaculatus. Next base: position 153,954,484 of record CM032455.1, on the reverse strand, counting down.
AGCGCCCTGTCAAAATTGTCACTTTTCTTTAAGATGGCAGGTGGTTAATTAGTTTTGAGATTTCAGCATCCAACGTTATCAATGGCATCCCTGCTGTAAATGCCATGTTTGTATATTAATATGTTAGTGAATAGTGATTGTTTTTACTTCAGTGTTGGTTTTTACTATGGCGATTGTTATTGATGGTCATTCTTGTTAGATTAAAATGCATGCTACATTTTGTGCCCTGATGAAGGTCCCAACCTAGGACCGAAATATTGGCTAAATGAATATAGTATGAACATCTGTTGATGCCCTTTTTGCCGAGTTCCCCAACTAGTTTCATAATTTCATAATTTAGGATTTTGTTAGATACGGCAACTTTTGCTTTCTCTCTCTTTATTTGTTATATATATATATATATATATATATATATATATATATATATATATATATAGATATATATATATATATATATATATATATATATATATATATATATATATATATATATATACTACACTTGGTAAGTATTTATCTCTCAAGTATATACATAATAAGCCACAGAAGTTAGCAACCATAGCAGCAACAAGCAATATTTATGAAGGTCGGGAATATTATTGGTCTTTTAAAGCTATATTTTAATTAGTGAAAAAAAATTCAATACAGCGGCATTCTTAAAAATAAAATAAATTGTAAGGCAGTTTATAAGTGTTAAATAACTAAAGTACTAGTTCGCCTTTAACATATCTCAAAAATCGTTGACGCCGAGAAATTAAGCATGTGAATATGGTTTAGTTACTCTAAAATGTTTCATTTTATAAAAAAATACTTAAAACCTTAAACTCAATTTGATTTTATTTTGACTGCTAAAAAAAATCTCTTTAACAACGAAAGTAGTTGATGTGACCACATGTAGAATCAAGAACCGGATAAAGAATATTCAGATCAATAAGAGAAGGGATTTGAATTCCTATTGGCGTTATCTGTGAGTTTCAAGCCTTTCGCCTCCCCTGTTCATCTAGACATGAGGACTTTGAATCTAAAGTTTGTTATATTTTGCCTGTTCTGTTTCTCAAGTTATAAACCTATCAGATCTCTCTCTTACGGCTGCTGGCTTATCAGTCATTTCCGATTTAACAGGAAATCGGAAGTACAATAGACGGTTTGTTTTAGCAAGCATGGAGAGGTCTATACAATCAGAAAACTACTTGGCTTTTAAGTTTAAGTTTTATTCTAAGGTTTTACGAGATTTTAGATAAATCCAGAACTCACCTATGCTTCCTATATATAACTCTTTGTTTGTTAATTTCTTTGTGAAATCCGTCATCATTTCCTTTATGTAAATAGAAGTAAATTTTATTTTCAGAAAAAGAAATTTTAGTTTTTGTCGAGAAACTTGGAGAGACAACCCACAGTAACTATCCATTAACGAACGCGTTGTCATCCAAAAATGAATAACGAGTGTAAAAATAATTCAAGGTATATTAACCAAACAATAAATATAATTGGGAATAAAAGATCGCAGAAAGATTATTTTCTCTATAGAGAAAGAAGTGACAAAAGGCGATTTGGCCGAGACGTGCCGTAATGAAAGAAATTCTGGTTTGTTTCATCCCTTATTACGATTGGTTGTCACGTACTCACGTCGTAACTGAAAAAGTAGCGTGTAAATCTAGAAACACGTTTTGTACAAAAAATATGGTTTGGTTCTACATGGTTATTTGCTAAAATATTGTTTAATTTTGAAATATTAACTAACATACATAACGTTTGAAAGAAAACGTAACAGAATGTTTACACTTTCTAAAACCTTTTAGCGGTATTTACATTATATACAGGGTGGGGGGGGGGAAAAAGGAAAAAAAAAAAAAAAAAAAAAAAAAAAAAAAAAAAAAAAAAAAAAAAAAAAAAAAGGGGGGGGGAAAAAAAAAAAAAAATTATTGAAATCACTTAATATGGCATATCTCTGTAGCAAAAACAATTATAAAAATACTAATAAATAGCGCCCCTCGATAATAACAAGTAAAACTAACTCAAGGAAGTCACAAACTCCTGATTAAACTAAACGCCTCCACTGATTGGAAAATTTCATTTAGAAATAATGTATTATGTACCTATATCTATTTTACCAGCCCAATTAGTTGATTTCTCGTTATCTGAATAGTTCAAAATAAGTAAACCAAGGCATTTTCGGTCAGCAATAACAAATTTCGTACTAAAATAACCAGTCAAGTGCAAGTTGAACATGCGCAGTTAGTGTTCCGTACGTTGATTGCTTCAAAAATAAAAAATTTGTTACGGAGGTATAAAATGATCAATGACTTAACAAAACATACCCCAAAGGAGTTTTCAACAAAGTTTCTTTCCGATCTTTATTGAAAACTGATTACCTTGAAATTATTTATTTTTTTTTTATATTCCAGATAAATTATTAAAGGTAAAGCAGTCATGATAATTTTCATTCCATCTACACCCCATGGAGAATATTCCAGAATTTTTTTTCAAAATTTACTTTTCGAGATAAGGGAGGGACAGCGATTTTTTTGCGATTTTTTTAAAAATAATACAAAGAAAAGTATGCGTAGGTATTACATTACATATATTTTTGAACTCATGTTTTTACAAGCTTTCATTTGACACCCCACCCGATGACCTACTAAGAAATTTTTTTTTCACTTCCGATTTCATCCCGCAAAACTAAACCCTTAAGTCAAAATTTAACTTTTAAAACTACACGGCTCTGATGAGACAATTATTTCGTATATTAGTACCAAATTTCAACTTTCTATGTCAAAATAGTTTCGGGAAAAATCGGGTGTGACAGATGGACGGACAGACACCGAAGTGATATTATAAGTGTTTCGTACAGAACACTATAAAGTATTAAACACATCAGATATAGGTTATGAACACACAACAATAACTCTGTTTAGTTAATCATATGAACCAATTGTCACTAAAATTGGTCAATATCAACAAAACATTTCAAATATTTTTGGCATTACCAACTTGCCGTACTTTACGAAAAAAATATGTTTTTCCTAATACTTTTCACAACGTTTGTCGCTGACAAGGGTGTCATTTCCCTTCAACCCACATTAAAAATTCAGGTTCTCTCTTAACCACGATTATGTAAGCTGTGACAAAGGCGGCACAAACGTTTTTTAATTTATGTTGTTCAATGATTTTGCAAACTTTCAACTATGTACGAATTTATTAAAAATAAGTAATGAGTGTAACTCAAATTCACTCTCCAGGAGCCACTCATTTCAATATATTAAACGATCTTCATATATACATATATATATATATATATATATATATATATATATATATATATATATATATATATATATACTAGCCGGGCCCGCGGCTCCGCTCGCGTGGACTTGATTCACTACTATCGTCACTGCTTATTCCTTATGTTACCCAACGTAATAAAATATCTCCCATTATTTCTCCTTATCTCCCAATATTTCTCCTTATTTCCCATTATCTCTACATAATTTCCATTATCTAGGCTTATCTCTGCTCATCTCCCATTATTTCTCCTTATCTCCCATTATCTCACCCTATTTCCCATTATCTAGGCTTATCTCGACTTATCTCCCATTATTTCTCCTTATCTCCCATTATTTCTCCTTATCTCCCATTATCTCACCATAACTCCCATTATCTAGACTTATCTCTGCTTATCTCCCATTATCTCTCCTTATCTCCCATTATTTATACTTATCTCCCATTATCGAGGCTTATCTCGACTTATCTCCCATTATTTCTCCTTATCTCCCATTATCTCACCTTATCTCCCATTATCTAGGCTTATATCGAATTATATAGAACATATGTATAAATTTATAAGAACACGTAAATCGGATAAGTGATTCTCGAGTGATAAGCGCACTAACGGACAGACAGAGAGACGTTGCATTTTATATATATTGTATTCTTTGCTACATGATATTGTTCCATATTTAATGTTTTAGGGAGAGTATTGCAAGAGAACGCGCTAGCGGCAAACTTTTCTCCGACTTGATTCACTATTATCGTCACTGCTTATTCCTTATGTCACCTAATGAAATATATCCTATAACCTGGCCAGAGAACATACGTATGTTTAAAAAAAAAAGCACGTAAATCGGATAAGTGGTTCTCCAGTGATAAGCACACTAACGGACGGACAGACAGACAGACGGACAGAGAGACATTGCATTTTATATATATTATAGATATTCGCTGCTACATAATATTGTTCCATATTTAATGGTTTGGACTGTGTATTGCAAGAGAACGCGCTAGCGGCAAACTTTGTCCGACTTCATTTATTATTATTGTCACTGCTCATTCCTTATGCTACCTATCGTAATAAAATATAGCCTATAACCTGGCCGGAGAACATATGTATGTTTTAAAAAAAAAAAGTACGAAAATCGGATAAGTGGTTCTCCAGTGATAAGCGCACTAACGGACAGACAGACAGACAGAGATACGTTGCATTTTATATATATTATAGATGTAATAAAATATATACCTATAACCTGGTCAGAGAACATATGTATGAATTTAAAAATCGGATAAGTGGTTCTCGAGGGATAAACGCATTAACGGACAGACAGACAGACAGACAAACATTGCATTTTATATATATTATAGATATAGATTATTATTATTATTATATAACCTGGCCAAAGAATATATGTATGAATTTAAAAGAAGACAGCTAAATCGGGTAAGTGCTTCCCGCGTGATAAACGCACTAATGGACAGACAGAGAGACAGAGAGACAGAGAGACATTGCATTTTATATATATTATAGATTATACATTACAGATATTCTTTGCTACGTAATATTGTTCCATATTTAATGGTTTAGGTTGTGTATTGCAAAGGCACGCGCTAGCGGCAAACTTATTTCCGACATCATTCACTATTTTACGTCACTGCTCATTCCTTATGCTACCTGTCGTAATAAAATATAGCCTATAACCTGGCCAGGGAACATATGTATGTTTTAAAAAAAAAAGTACGTAAATCGGATAAGTGGTTCTTTAGTGATAGGCGCACTGACGGACAGACAGACAGAGAGACGTTGCATTTTATATATATATATATATTATATATATATATATATATATATATATATATATATATATATTTATATATATATATATATATATATATATATATATATATATATATATATATATATATATATATATATATATATATATATGGCTGTTCCTGTGTCTTATAAAACACATGCACATGGCGCAGTTTTTTGTTAAAAATTTGAATATAGTTAAAAACACTCTAAAATCACTAGGATATATAAAATTACTCCACCCTTGCCAAAAAAGTTTTTTTTTTCGTGAAATATTGATAATTGGTAGTGCAAAAAGTATTTTAAGTATTATATTGATGTTGGCAAAGTTTAGTGGCAACAGTTTGTTAGTTTAGTTCTTATGGCAGTTTGTTTAAGTAAACAAAATTGTTGATATTGTTTGGTTTGTGTTCGTAACCTATATCTAATGCGCTTAATGCATTACTCTTCAGATTAGTTAACAATATATTGAGTGCATGCATGTGATTGTATGTCCCATTAAAAACTTTATTTAAAATTAGACATTCTCAAATCGAATCAGACCAATCGCCTCCTTTATACGCCGTCAGTATTACTCAATCCAGAAGCAGCCGAAACATCATGAGCAGACTCCATCGTCACCTGGACAGCCTTAACTTCTGGTTTGACAGCTGGAGGATCAAATTCAAACCCACCAAAACCCAAGCCATCGTCTTCACCTTCAGCTACAGGGCTCCCGCATCCAATGGGTAACCACAATCAAGTACCTGGGCATCCAGTACGATAAAGAGCTCGTTTGGAAGGACCAGGTCAGCACTGCCACCAGGAAAGACTGTTAGACAAATTATATCTAATTCTAAATCTCTTTAGCAAGTTGTCCACCAGAACCAAACTAATGGTATACAACACCATTGTCAAGGTAGGTTTCACCTAAGCCTGCCCCACATGATGCCAGCTCTCCAAGATAAGGAGAGAACAACTCCAGGTAGTGTAGAATAAGGCCCTGAGGATGATCACGGGAGCCCTATGGTTCAGGAGAAACAACCAACTAGATAGAGACACATGAGGCAAATCCAAACAAAGTTTCTTGCCAAGGCGTCCTAATACACCAATCCACCCGCATGCCCATCACCAATACCCGAAACCCACAGACCCGCCCTCTGATAAAGACGATAACCCACCATGACAGAAGATCGTAAAGCCAGGTTAAGTTAGGTTAGGTCACAATCATGTAAAAGTAAGCACATTTTCTAGGTTAAGTTAGTATAGGATCACTATTGTAAATGCTTAGGGTAAGTTAGAATACGTAATCTTTCCTATCATGTAGTAACAACGATCATTAATATAAATAAGAGGCTACGCCTTGCTTGTAAGCCAATAATAACAATGAGAATGACAATTTAAAATTAGAGTTGATTAGTATTGCAAATCATCTGTAATTGATAATTGCTGTATAAAAACTACAGTTGAAAAATGTTTGTTTTTAATTTTTTAAATTAGGCAATTACATTTAACATACAACTTGTGCAAAACATAACCTATTTATTAACCAACTTTAGAAATAGAATAAATTATGCTAATTTTACTTATTTCCGAACTAAATTGCTGTTTGCTGCTAATTTGTACTACATTTTAGGTACTATTGTTTGTTAATAAATAAGTCATGTATGTTAACAGTTATTGCAAAGGTTAGAGTCTGACATAGTTTTCTTAATTTAGAACCGTATCATTATTTTGTAGAACTTGCATAAAAAATTCTTACATAAATAATGCACTTAATTTCCCAAATAATATTCATTACCATCTTATCCTAGGAACTATTAAGCAAAAAAAACCAGCCAAGTGCAAGTTGGACTTGCCCAATCAGTGTTCCGTACGGTAATTGTTTCTAAAATAAAATTTTTTGTTAGGGAGCTATTAAGTCATAAGTGACGTCACAAAACACACCCTAAATGAGTTTTCACCAAAGTGTGGTTTCGATATTTGTTGAAAACTGATGAGCTTGAATTTCTTTTTTTATCTTCTAATAATGCTTCATCCGCTCCGGACATTAGGGATTAACTCACTTTATTAGCAACAATACGAAAAAGCTCTATCGAACTGAGACTGAACCAGCCTCGTAGGTTTTTCATCCAGGAGTGACGTCTTCTGCCTGGCACTTTTTTTATTTGAAGCTTACCCTGAAGTATCAGTTACAATAATCTATACCTGTTGTGCCTCATAATGTGTTCAAGGTATTTTAATTTCAGCCTTCAGGTCAGTTCCAGAACTTTTCCCATTCTCCTGAGAACCTCGTTATTAGTTACCTGTTAAGGCCAGGGAATTTTCAAGATACGTCGGTAAAACTACATTTTGAAGGCATTTATTCTCTTCATTACTGCTTCCTTGATCGTCTATGATTTGACTTCGTAAAATAGAACAGAGAAAACATAGCAGCGCAACATTCTGACCTTCAGTTGCCCACTCAGATAGTTCGAAGTGAATAAGGTCCTCATCTGAAGGAATGCTATCCTGACCTTTTCGACTCGACATATAATTTCTGCACCATAGTCCCACATGTCATAGATTGTAGTACATAATTCATTGAAGATCGTCACCTGTTTTATTACCGTGTTGTTAATTGTCAAGGGCCCCCGGTTATGGGTTGGTTTTTTAGAAACTATCATGTACTTAGTTTTTGAATATTGAGGGTAAGGCCATATCGTGGACAAAATTAACGCAACAATATATTAAATCATACAAATCTCTATAACGAATTCATTTTAATAATTTTTATGAACATTGGTTACACTAAAAGTTAGAAGAAACTTATTCGGGTATTTTAAAAGTAAATTAGCTACCAAATTTCTCTATAAGATTAGAATTAAAATTATTCTTAAGACCTAATAAGAAAATCGTTGAAATTATGTAATAATGAAAAAAATAAACTGGGACACTAGTAGCAAAATTAATGGTGTAACTGGAACACTAGTAGCGTGTGTTGCCTCCTCTACTTCGGATAACAGCGTTTATATGCCTAGGCATGCTTCTAATTAAATTTTGGATAAAATTTTGAGGAATTTGCTCCCATTCTGTGGTAACTGCATTTTCAAGTTCCCCAGGTTTCTAGGTGCAGGTATATGACGTTTCACATTTTTCTTAAGATGATCCCATACATGTTCTATCGGATTCAGATCCGGGCTTTTTGGTGGCCATTGCATAATCGGTATATCAACTTGATTAAGATAATCCAGTACCTCCCTAGCCACGTGAGGTCGGGCGTTGTCTTGCATAAACAGGAAATTGGGCCCCACAAAATGACCGAAAGGCATCACATGTTCTATTACAATATTCTCAAGATAGTAGTCAGCATTCATAGATCTCGTACGGACAGGAACTAACTCTGTGCGAGCATCAAAGCAGATGCCACCCCAGAACATAACAGAGCCACCGCCGAATGGAATCCTTGCAGAGATATTGCAAGGAGCAAACCTCTCTCCTGGTCTTCGCCAAACTCGCTCACAACCATCTGGATATTTTAGACTAACCCTAGTTTCATCTGTGAAGAAAACTTGTTTCCAATCATCCACAGACTAGTTTTCGTGATTTGGAGCAAAACGTAACCTGGCAACTCTGTCCTCTCTAGTAAGCAAGGGTGCAGTGGCTGGTCTCCTACTGTTTAATCCAGCTTCATTTAACCGTCTTCTAACTGTTTTAGAAGAAATTGTGACATTGCGAACAGCTTCGAGTTCGTTTCTTATTATAGAACTAGTGACAGTCCTGTTTCTTAAAGCATATTGTCTTATAAAACGTTCATCTAGGTCGCTAGTGCATCGTTTTCGCCCTTGCCCTAGCCTTCTAGAATAAGTTCCTACTTCATTCATACCCATACCATACGACTTATTGTGGAACGATGTTTGCCTAACAAACTGGCAACATAACTCTGACAATATCCTCGCACTACCTCGTGTTCAGTTAAATTCCTTGTTCGATTCATTTTTCTAATTCCTCGGGGTCAAAAAATAAAACAGTCTACCACAAAAACCTTTTACTTTCAAAAAGTTGTTTATCTTCTAAAAAATTCCTTAAAACTGTAAATCTAAACGAATTGTTTTGATTTCTGTCATGAACAACAAAACAAAATATGCATAGCCTACTATTCAAATACTCGATAAACTCTAAAACTGACATAAGAAAAAAATAAATTAATTTTCAGATTGTTGCGTTAATTTTGTCCAGGAGTTTAGTTATGAATATTGATGGACTCTTCCTTCTAAATTTTGTAGGTCTTCAAGATTACCAGCCACAATGGTAGTATCATTGGCATATCTGATACTGTTGATGTGCTATCCGTTTGCTTTTATTTTTTTGTATTTTTTCTTATCGCTCACCTCCCCGCCTGAGTAGGGATTTTACCCTTTTGCCATATCCCCCCAGGCGAGGACGTCGTAATACCTCTCAACGTTTGTCGAAGTGCCGAAACATACATTCCTGCATTTCACGGCCACTACCGTTATTTGCATTTCTGCAAACAACTACTACCTATGTATGTGGCCAGGCCAAATATACTTAAATAAATTAATAAATAAGTATACCGACCTGCGGGATTGAACCCTCGACCTTGTGCACAGTAGCAAAGTACTACGCCACCGCGCCACGGCCAGTCGCTTTGTTCCGCCAGTGCCTCTTGGATTATTCATTCAGAGGAAACGTTAAAGAGGGTTGGGGAGAGAATACAGTCTTGACGGCCACTCTTTCAAACCTCGATCTCATTTGACATGTTGCCGTCAATATTTACTTCCGCATGTTGTCCTCAATAAAGGTTTCGAATTATTCTAATAGCTTTTTCATCTAGCTCTGTTATCGTAAGTATCTTGATGAGTTTGTCGTGTCGGACATTATCCAAGGCCTTCGAGAAATCAGTGAAACATATATGAGCGTCTTGACTGATATCCCTGTATCTCTGAACAAGCACTTAAATTGTCAAAGGTAATGCACTCGTGATAATTTTCTTTCATTCTACACTTTATGGAGACTACTCCAGGATTTTTTCAAAATTTTTGATCAATATTTTTCGAGATAAGGTGAGGACAGCGAATTTTGGCAATTTTTTAAAAATAATACGAAGAGAAGTGTACGCAAGTATAATATCATACGTATATTTGAACTCGTGTTTTCACCAGCTTTCATTTGATACCCCACTGAATGACCACGTAAAAAAAAAATTTTTTTCACTTCCGATTTCAACCCACAAAATTAAGTCAAAATTAACTTTCAAAACAACACGGCTCTGATCGGGCCGAGAAAATCAGGTGTGACAGATGGACAGATTGACGGATAGACATCCAAGTGATCCCGAAAGGGTTCCGTACGGAATATTAAGAGGTGGTGATCTCTCAATAGAAATATTAAAAAGAGTATGCGAAGAATGCCAACAGACACCCATTCCAATGTTTTGGAAGGCATATTAAAAGTTTAAATTTATTGCACTGTACAAATACAGAATTTCTCAAAAAAACTTTGACTATTTCAAAGACATTATAACCTAGTTCTTTCGTTTATCAATTCTTATAAAGTGGATTCAAGTAAAGTTAAGTAAAAGTAACGCAAAGGAAGCAAAGTTAAATTGAAATCACATTAATTATTAATCGAATCAAGCCATTTCACACGATATGAGTGCTACAAATTCCTATTTCAAATAGTAATTGAAAACTTACAGAACTAAGTTCCAGGAAAATCAATCAGTTTATTTAAATACTAATTTACTTTACAGGCCGATTTGGCATAGCATTTAGAGTTATGGGCATGAAATATTTTTATTAGTGTACTATAGTCACGTGCTGTGACTTTAAATTTAAAATAAGACGGTCATCCAGATGTTTATATGCTGTTATTGTAACCAGAAAAGTTAATTAAAAGGACTTGGGTGGGCTGTAATTAAGATTTTATTAATTTGTTGTTTCCTCTTCACGATGCAATGATTATCGCGAGCCAAAATTACCATTTGCGACGTTTATAGGCTCTGATAATTTAATATCGATTTTTTACCTTTTTAGTGTTCTGTACGAAATACTTATGGGATCACTTCGATGTCCGTCTGTCTGTTTGTATGTCTGTCTATGGGTCATTCCATGCCAAATCGACCACTTTTGACCCCGACCCCTTTCGATTTGGCTGAAAGTTTTTTATCTTTTTCTACCCTATGAAAAACGGTTCTCAGAATTTTTTCAAATTTTTTTACCCATCTCAAAAAAAAATTTTGAATTTTTTCAAAAAAATGGCTCTTTTTTTCAAATTGGCATAACTTTTTCAAAAATTGGCTGAGCGAGACGTTTTTTTTTTTCAAAATTACCGTAATTAAATGTACTTTTTTAAAAAAATACAAAAAAATTTTAGATAATAAAATCTATGAAAGTTCATTTTTTATTTTTTATTTTTTTTCTTAAAAAAAACTCCAATCAATTTTGCAGTTATCTCCGCCAATCCCATAGTGGGCCGAATTTTTTTCCTATTTTTTTTTAATTGAAAAAAAAAATTTCAGTTTTTCACAATTTTTTTAATTTTTTTTTTTTAGAAACTTTGTTTATATAATAAAATAAATGCAAGTAAATGATTTCACGGTATACTATACTTAATTTATAGTCTAAACTTACAACTAATGACTAGGATTCTACGTTTGATAATATTAACATTCACTGTTTTTAATAATAGTTCAACAAATAAATTATTTCATTTTTCTTTGGCGTTTGAATAATTTTCGTCACTATAATTATGTTTCACATTATAAAATAATTTCCTAAGCATATTATAATAAATTTTAATCTGACATAAATAGTATTCAAATTCAGCAAATTAATTAGATCGATAAGCTAGGGCATGACAATCACAGACTTACCTACGGCCAATTCACTAGATCCACGCGAATCTATTCTATTTCATAAGCCTACCACCACTATAAATTGAGATCCAAAATATAACCTATGTATCTGTCATGTGTTTCAGTGTTTATTGAAAGTGTTTTGTTATCACGTTTGATGAAAATGAGAAAAAAAGCACAATTTATCTATAAATTGAAATATTAGAAAAACTACTAGGTTTAGGTATATAACATTATTAATAAAAATGTTACAAAATTTTACGTAGAATTTAAAAATAAATTATTAACTAAGATGTTCTATTTAAAAAAACATGTTATATCAGCCACACTTTTTTGAATTACCCTGCATATTCAAAAATAATTTTAAAACTATACACCTTAACATTCCCTAAAACTATTGTATTTAACATTTTTTCGACATTCCCGAAACAAATGAGATAATGAACTTTACTCTGTCGTTGACTCACCCTCTACATTACTTCACAGTCTTTTACGTATGAATATATAATAAAAGACTGTTTTTAGTCAATTTCCACTGGTTTATTTAAATTGCGATAAAAAATATTTGAAACAATACAATAAATTACAGTATCTTATTCAACAAAAACGTATAACAACACAAAAAAGGAAAGAAAAAGAATTTTTTACTGATCATCAATTCTTTAATCGATTTATTAACATTTCTAACACACCTTTTTCGGACAGGGAAAAAAATCTTCTAACAAAAGGTTTCAAACACAATATTCAAACTAACTTCAATATCAAAGAATCGGAGACATTAGGTATTGATACTGAGATTGCCTTGAAAGATAGTCCTAACAACATATTATCAAAATTTCAAACAGCCGAAATTATTAAAAAAAATTCATATCTAACACTAACAACATCAACCAAGACTTAAGGACAATAAAAACAATTCAGAGTAAAGCAAAACAAAATAATGTAATCTCTACCAAAGCAGACAAAGGTAACACAGTAATAGCAATAGACAAAATCGGCTATATTAATAAAACGTTAGATTTTTTCAAAACAGGAAAGTACGAAATTTTAAATAAAGATCCAACAAATATTTTTCAAAAAGAAATAAAACAACAAATTGAACAGGCTAAAAGTATCATTCACGATAAAGATAAAATTAAATTGATAAATATGAATCCCCAAATCCCACAACTTTATTCACTCATAAAACTACACAAACTTGACCACCCAATCAGACCAGTTGTTTCCTACATGTCTGCTCCAGCATATAAGACGTCATCCTTTTTAATTGATTTAATCAAATATCATACCAAATTTGAACCTAAATATAGTATCAAAAACTCATACGAACTCGTGAATAAAGTTAAGAATATAACAATTCCAGATAACTCTAAATTAGTCTCTTTCGATGTCAAAAACTTATTTCCAAGTGTTCCTCCAGACGAAACAATAATTTTAATAGAGAACCTATTAACAAAAAAACAGAGTAAATGAAGTTATAAAAATGGACATAATTAATTTATTAAGAACTTGCCTAAGACAAAATTATTTTTCATTTAACAATACATTCTACAATAGTAAGGAAGGGTTAATTATGGGGAGTCCATTAAGTCCATTACTTGCCGAAATTTTCATGGACAGTATTGAAACAATGATATTTAACAACCATAACAACAATAGTAGTAATTGCCTATACTGGTATCGATACGTAGACGATATAATTGTATGCTTTACAGGTACGGACAGACAATTAACTCACTTTTTACAGTATATTAATTCTTTACATAGAAATATCAGTTTTACAATGGAAGAAGAAGTCAATCTCCTAGACTTAACAATCAGTAAAGCCAGGAAAAAACATGAATTTGCAATATATCACAAACCTTGTCATACAGATACAACAATTCACAATAGTTCTCACCACCCTAACCATCATAAACTTGCCGCTTATCATAGTTTTATACATAGACTAACTAATATCCCCTTATCAGAAGAAAATTTTACTAAAGAATTAAACTACATAAAACAAGTAGCCGTAAACAACGGTTATTCGGTTACTTTAATCAATAGTATCGTTAAGAAAAAACTTAGAAACAAGGCTATCTCAGAAATATACCCACGTTTTAAGGACAGAAATACCACTTTTAAATGCTTAACCTATTTTGGCAAACCAACGGAAAAACTGGGGAAATTTTTAAATCAAAAAAATATCAACATAGCTTACAAGACTAACAATACTATAGGGAAATACCTTAAAAACTAAAAACCACAAATCAATAAAGACAATAAATCAGGGGTTTATCAATTAACATGTGGGTCATGTCCTAAAACATACATCGGACAAACTGGACGTACATTTAGACAAAGAATTACAGAACACGAAAAAAGTTTCATCCATAGAAAATCTAATTCAACATATGCTAATCATCTATTAACAGAAAATCACACATTTAACAAGAATTTCAAAATTTTACACACCCAACAAAAAGGTTTAAAACTAAACCTTTTAGAGACTATGCAAATAAATCGATTAAGGAATACAGGTACTTTACTCAACGACCAGGTAGATTTAAGCAATTCACCATTATTGAATTTATTCTCTTAAATCCAAATCTGTGTGGATTTTCCAATACTATCAATGTAATTTAATTAGGTGTAATATTATAATTAAGAAATTATATAAAACTGTGAATATTAAACCTAACTTGACAGTGTAAAATGTAGATCTGAAGAAGCTGCATCGACAGCGAAACGCGTTATCGCAATTTAAATAAACCAGTGGAAATTGACGAAAAACAGTCTTTTATTATATATTTATAATGAATTTCCATCAAGTAGAAGCTACAACAATCCAAAATTTTACGTATGATTCCTGTTTGAACTGGAAAAATAACATGTGACTCTAAAAACTCTGTAAATGGCATACAATACATATACATGATATATTTGCAGCCAACCGCTTCTCCCTTTAAAGTACTTCTCTACCCCTGTATAATTCCCTATTAAATTCATAATTTTATGCTTAAAATTTCCTCAATGAGACTTTTGAAATTCTACAAATTTATAAGTTTCCACCCTTTTCACCGCCCTTCATTAAAGTAGTATGGCTCAAAATCTATAGGTTGCATTCCCAATTGAAATATTATATGTGCATCATATTTGCAATCGCAAATTTCTTGCAATGCAATTTCTTTCCGAATTTGTATAGCTAAAAGATTCAAATACTTGCAAACAGATATATCGACAAGTTTGCAGAAAGTGAAAAATAAGTTTTCTGTAATCTTTTTACTGATTATGAAATGGAAGAACGTAATAAAAACTCAAAGGCTAATTTTTTTCACAAATAGAAAGCTTCTGTTATCGAGAGAAGCAATATTTCGGTGTACGTGTTACTGCTTCCGGACCTGAATATGTAGTTATTTGTTTTGGACTCTAAAATATTGATCCAAGAGCATTTATTTTCATTTGCAGTCTATCAAGTAAGAACGTATCAGCGATAATTCATTTTTGCTAAAGGCGATTCTAGCGATTCAACAGAAAATCGGTAGAGGGAACCTTTGTCTACGACGCATTTTAGTAAAAGTATCAGTCAATTCTAAACTTTCATCGAAATCACATAAAATCCAAAATGAGTCACTTATTTGCGCCTCTTTCTTTGTTTCCATTCAAAGGGGCATAAAATGACACATTCCGCGACCGCAAAATATATTAAAAAGTCGGTACCGTTGTGAAGAAGTGAGCAAATCGTTTTAACGAGACGAAAAATGTCGACGACTTGCCAAAACGTGGCTCGGTAGGCAAAGTCACCCTGACAGTCGAAAAACGAATCGTGTCTTTGTTTAAACGGAACTTGAAATTGATGCTGCGCCAAGGAGCATCAA
>CM032455.1:153585584-153938606 GCA_019049505.1 Pachyrhynchus sulphureomaculatus | reverse complement strand
AAAGGGGATGACAGCGATTTTTTTTGCAATTTTTTAAAAATGATAGAAAGAAAAGTGTGCGCAAGTATTACATCATATATATTTTTGAACTCATGTGTTTACAAGCTTTCATTTGACATCTCACTTAATGACTAGGTAACCTTTTTTTATTTTCAATTTTCCTTCCCCCAAAACTAACCACTCAAGTCAAAATTTAACTTTCAAAACTACATGGCTCTGATGGGGCTATCAATTCCTGTATTGGTGACAAATTTCAACTTTCTATGACAAATAGTTTCGGAGAAAATCGGGTGTGACAGACCGACGGACAAACAGGCACCGAAGTCATCTTATGAGTGTTCCGTACGGAACACTAAAAAGGTTAATCACAATGAGACAAGAAATCTAAAAATGATACAATGATATACGCAATGTTCCATTTAAAATATCAAAGTTGCTACTTTCCGATAGCAACACTGCATGGCGGAAAATATTTTAGATATGTAAAAAATAGTCGTTAACATATACGACAAAAATTATATGTTCAGTGGTTCCCCAGGCACCTCTAATATGCCGTAGTTTCGGAGAAAATCGGGTGTGACAGACAGACGGACAGACAGGCACCGAAGTCATCTTATAAGTGTTCCGTACGGAACACTAAAAAGGTTAATCACAATGAGACAAGAAATCTAAAAATGATACAATGATATACGCAATGTTCCATTTAAAATATCAAAGTTGCTACTTTCCGATAGCAACACTGCATGGCGGAAAATATTTTAGATATGTAAAGAATAATTGTTAACATATACGACAAAAATTATATGTTCAGTGGTTCCCCAGGCACCTCTAATATGCCGTAGTTTCGGAGAAAAATCGGATGTGACAGACGGACAGACAGATGGACAAACACCGAAGTGATCTTATAAGTGTTCTGTACGGAACACTAAAAACCGGCCAAGTGCGTACAGTTTTTCCGATCTTTATTTTTATATACTGGATAAATTATCACTCGTGATAATTTCCATTCAATTTACACCTTATGGAGAATGTTCCAGAAGTTTTTCAACATTTTTTGATTAGTACTCTTAGAGATAGGGTGACAGCGATTTTTGACAATTTTTTAAAAATAATATAAGACAAGTTTTCAGGAGTATTTTTGAAATCGAAACGTTTGACTCGTTGACCTATAAAGAAAATTTTTTTTCACCTCCGATTTCACCCCCCAAAACTTACCCCTTAAGTCAAAATTTGAGTTTCAAAACTACACCACTATGACTGAGCCATCATATTCTATATTTACAGTGCTCCGTTTTTTCAATATTGATACGAACACTAACAATGACACAAAATACGACAATTTTTGCAATGGAGTATCTAAGATAATAATAATGGAGGCTTGCGAAAGCTTTTTAACTGAAAAGAAGTACAATTTTCAGCCTCCTCGCCTCTAAGAACCCTGAAAACGCCTTATAATATTCGAAACAACCCAGCTAACCTCTTCCTCCAACCCTTATACGTTTGACCATAAATAGTATTGCTTACATACACTTATATGAACAAAAAAACAGGAGCTATTTTTATAATATCATTAAAACTGTATATCTGACTCAAAGGCTATCTTTCATCTTACGTCAAGAATATTTTAATAATTTGTCCGATATTTTTTCAATTAATTAAAAAAAATTCTTTCAAGGCGACCACATCCATGTTATTAAATTTGATCAAAAATATTATTTCTCAATTTCTTCCTGTATATTTACGAATGTAAACCACTTCTTTTAAGCAAACACGGTATCAACTTCACTTACGATCAGTTTTTAATTTCCTAAACGACGAACCCTTATAAAATTCCCTATAGCTTAATTGAAATTTGAGATGACAGCGCCATCTTCCAAATGTATTTTGTTTCCCTGCCGTTTAGCACTAGTGCTACTTCATTTACTTCCCTTAAAAGCCATATGTTACGCCGAGTTTTTTTACTTATTTTCTTTATAGACAGAGAGCTGACCGAAACAAAGTCGTCTTTATAATAAACTGCATTTTAAAAATGTACGTCTTGCGAAAAAAACAAAATCTGAAACATATAGCATGAATTTTATAGTTTCACTAAGAGGGCAAATTAAAAACTCTTGTAAAACACAGGGTAAATAACATTTTTTTTGTGAAAATAAAAATTTATTTTTCAATGTAATCATCTAGCGAGATTTTTTAATCTCCTTAGAAAAAAGAATTGTTTCGAACTGTGCGTAATACCCGTTTACATCACAGATATTCTCTTTATTCGACGAAAATTTCTTTCCTCCAAGCCAATTTTTGAGGTTAGGAAACAAAAAAAAAATCACTTGGTATCAAATCTGGAGAACACGGTGTATGGGGTACTATTTCGAAGCCCAGCTCGTGCGGTTATGGCTACCATTTTCTGGGATACAAAGAGAAGTATTCTTATTGACTTTACTCCCAAAAAATACAGTAACAGGCCCTTATAATGATAAATACATTGGGCAAGTTTGCTAAGCTGTGAAAGAGAAATGGCATAGAAAAGTTAGCAGCGGTGGTTTGCTTATCTACGAAAACCTCCCTGCCTCCACACAGTACAAGTTACGAAACGTGTTAGTCGCGAAGATAGGTTTGAAGAAATACTCCCCAGAACTGACTTAGCATCCAGAAACTTTAATCTGTTTAGAAATTAAAAAGAAAATACTTTACGGTCTACAGATATATAGATACAGAAGAGATCATGTCAGTCGGGTAAAAGCACTCCGTATACAATTCATTTACTTTTTTGAAAAACCAAAAAAAAAAGAATTGAAATGAAATAAAAAATGTAGAAAGTGCATTTTGAGGATTATATTGAAAAAGTCGTAATTTTTTTTTTTACCATGCTTTTTCCATATTATTAATTTTTTATCAGGCATTCCTCGCAAATTACATAAACTGATAATTTTTACAATAATTATGAGGATATCTTACGAAGAAGGATTTGGTGCAGTCGGTTTTCAAATTATTACTTATTTTTAGCACACTTTTGTAAATCTAAAGCCGCTTAATCAAAGAACATGTAAAGCGATATCTAACGATGAAATCTGGCATATGACAGGTTGGGAAGTAAACCAAATGTTTCACATATGGTTTTAAAATAAAGACGGCCCATTTGGCACATGCCGGAATGGATATCAGATCAAAAGAGATATTGATTTTCTTGTATGATATTTCTTATTTTAATTTAAAACAATCCTGACAATTAAAATGTGTTTATTTTACACAAAACATATTTAGATTCTTGAACTATTCGAAGAATATATAAATGGAAAGAAAATAGCTCAGATTTGGAAAGAAGCATGGATAACACCAATCGACACAAAACTATAGATGTATATCAGTAACGAGTACCCTCAGGTGAGTCTATGGGAAAATTTTAAAAAATATAATTGAATCTGGTTTTAGAGCTGATAGATCGTGTGTAGACCATATATTTAGTGTAATTCCCTTAAACGAAAAAAGACATCAACGAACAGAGAACTCCATCTATGTTTGTAGACCTAACCAAAGCGTATGATATCCTCCCAGTGAAGAAATTATTAATTTTAATTATTATTATTAATTAACACAGCAATCGTTGTAATAAAACAGCTGTCACGTTCCCGAATAAAGTTGGGAAATATTCTCGCCGTAAATTTCTCTGTAATAAAGGTTGTAAAACAGGGCTGCTCTCTATCTCCTACGTTTTTCAAAATTTATCTAAATGAGGCATTAGAGAGATGGCGAAGAGCTTGTGGAAGAATGGAAATACAGCTGACAGACGAAACAACGTTGTACACTCTACATTTTGCCGACGATCAGGTGGTTATTGCTCAGAATAAGGACGACTTTGAATTTACGACAAGAAAATTGTTTGAAGAATAAAAAACTGGGGTTTAACACTTGGGTATAGGAGGAAAACAGGGAAGCCTCACTCTAAATACCGGTGAGGTCATTGATGCTTTTGAAGAGTATATATATATATATATATATATATATATATATATATATATATATATATATACTCTTTTGAAACCCACACAGAGAGGCGAAAACGCAGTTGATCGTCATTTTGCTTGAATTCTTGAATGAGTTGGATCTTGAAAGTAAATAATTTTAGATCTTTATGCAAAATTTTTCTCCGACGAAGGCGGACGGATGTTTAGTTGTTGATATCTGCGGTGAGTTGAGGTTTTTTTGTTTTCATGCAACAGCAGCAATATATATATATATTATATATATATATATATATATATATATATATATATATATATATATATATATATCAATCTGCGCACACTGAACGAATACGAGGATAAGCTAGGTTATCATTAAACATACCGGGTTCACGAACTTTTTTTACGAATTTCCTTACAACAGCCTCTGAAAGAGCCTGATTTCGACCAAAATTTCTTTTAAATTGTAGTAGAGTTTTTGCAACACAGTAATCACTTTAGAAATATTTTTTTAATAATTCTCAGCGTTATTCAAACCTAAATCCATCCATTCCGACCCGAGAAGATTTAACACTAAACGTCTGTCAATATTTTAGGCGCGTTCATGTTGACAGTGACAAAATAACACATAGTTCAAAAGAAACCAACAGATGGTTCCCCTAATATCATAAGACTAAAGTTGTTTACATGTTACGTATCTTATAACCTTATTATGGATGTTATGTGGGTTGTATCATATACACATAAATATAAATTATGAAGTAAACAGCTATAGCGAAATAGGAAATCCGCTGAAATTATCCGTTAGCAGTAGAAAATTGTTTCTTATGCCTCATAAAATGCATTTTACCAGACATGGAACAAGAAATAATTACAAAAGTCAAATAAAAACCTCTAGTTATTTTCATTTTTAATTTTGTATATGAGGCTGCACTGTGTGGGTTTTTTAATATCAGATAATATCATTTAAAATTATGGATATTGCTTTCAGTTCTGGCTTTGCTGAATTTTAATTTTTATTATTTATGTCAGGTTCTTTTAAATGTTTACGAGTTTTATTTATTTTTGCCTGAAAATTGTTTGCATAGTTAATTATGTATACGCAAAACGGAGTTCAGATGCGACGATAACAAAATAAAATGTGTTCCCTTAATGTTAAAATATTTATAGGAAAACTAAGATAACTACGTGAGAGGACCAAATATAAAGGGACCTTTTTAAATTGCGAGCTGGAGCGCTGTCCTTGAAAGACAGGACGTTCAGTGGTCACACATGGGTATCTGGAGAGGGGAAACAACTTTGGTATATCCCTTCCTTGTTATGTTAAGTAGCGTTCAAGATGAGTGAAAAAAAAGTACATAGCGCTGTTGTGTAATTGATAATCATAAACTTTTCAGAGCGTGAAAATATCAAACCATAAATAAATCCGAACCTAAAAGATGATTCATTAATCTTGAGACTAATTTTAAGCGCGTGTATAAGCAAAACTAGAAAAAATATTTCAAATGCAGTTGCTTATACCGTATAAATTTATTCAAAATCTTTCAAATAGCACGTTTACATTGCAGTAAATGAATCATTATCTTCGATTTTACGCAGCTTGCTTCTTCGCGTTTATTCCGCCAATCAAGTGCCTGTGGTTCTGTGCTTTCCAACCATTTTCATAAACTTTACATGAAAGTATTGCCCAAAATCTTTCAATTGGTCGTGCCTGTGAAACATTTGGTGGATTGTCATTTTGCGATAAAAAATTCGATTTTTTGAGTTTTAAGCCATTTATCTATTTTTTTGCTTAATGACAACGTGCAAGGTCTGGCCAGAAGATTCTTTTGTCGCGCACATGATTTTCTTTGATAAACTGCTTCAATTTAGTCAAGCATTTATTAATATACACATCAGTGCACGGCAACATTTTGGTATTTTTTCGAACTGTCTTGCGGTGTATTTCGGTGCTTTTTTTCGTTCTCGAACTGGCACATTATTTGTTTTCAAAATTCGATGCACAGTTGATTGCGAAACCCCGTATTTCTTGACAATTTTCTTTGCAACTGCCCAACTTTGCCTTTTGCGCTTGACAGAAGATTTTTCGTTGTTCTTCTGAACAGGTGGCCGAACGGATTTTTTTTTATTTTCTGGTTCTTTGCCGTCACGGCAATCATACGAAACATGAAATATGGTGGCGCAAGACATTGGCTTTACTTCAAACGCTTCGACAATTTGCTTCGGGGACAGTTGCCCAAACAAAGAAGCAACGCACTTTCGTAAATCCAGCTTGTATGACATTTCCACTGCGAATAATCAAATGCACAGATTCTGAAATCAGAGTAGAGGTACCTTCAGCGTAAACAACATTGCCATCTATCAATTGTTCACCATTTACCAAAACGCCTAAAATTAGTCTCAAGATTAATGAATCACCCCTTATTTGTGGAAAACCTTCAGGATGTAAAATTAAAACAGTTTAGTGTGGCTTTTTATTTCTAGATTTAACAATTCTTTGAGATTATTGAGAATAGTCTGATTTTTCCATCTCAATGATGATAAAAATTTAGAGGGCAAAATTGCAATTTGTTAGACTAAACTAACTATAAAACTAAACTATAAAAAGTATCGGTTAATTAACGTTCCAATGTAGAGAGCTTGTTGTAATTACTAATTAAATTCAATAATCAATTTCCCCTAGAAAATATACTTTTCTCTCTTCCAACCATAAAATTCTTCATCGAACATATCAGTTACGGGTTATTACTTGTTATTAAAAACATTACTTAATCTATTACACATCATCAGAGCTGTTAAAGTTTACATCAGACCTCACATGATTAATATTATAGAGTTATTATAAATTTCTTGCGGACCTGTAATTATTTTACAATTCTCACTGAAAAGAAATCCTCGTACACCGTAATTTACTTACCGAACTCTGGGTGATAATTGAGGCAATTACCGAATTTACGGTGAAATTACCGGTTGGAAATAAATTGTAATGGCAAGCTTCCAATGATTGACGAATTAAAAAAGAGTAAAAATAATAATTATGTGTTATATGTAAGAACATTAAGGACGTCAAATCATTTTTAAAGTATTATTTTGTAAGCGTATCAGTTCGTTCGCATAGTTTTCACTTTAAATGTGGTGTCTCGATATTTACGTCAGGTTTTAACACTCTTAATACAGAAAACACAATAATAACACTAGGTAAAGACACACTGAACATCAAATACAGTAGCGATGCTCCAGAAAATGTTTAGGTCCTGTTGTTTATCATGCATGCGTCCTCTATTATACCAACAATATGGCTGCCAGCGCGGTCGTGGGTTGTGTTTACATCTAGATTTCAAGGAAAATCTTTTTATAACGTGCTCCGAAATTCATTAATAATAATTTTCCAATAAGTAAATGACTCGTTTGACGTTATAATTGAAAATAATTATAAAAAAGAAGTCCAGAGGAAATTCTTGTTGTGCGGTTAGTGCTTATAAAAATATATGTGGTATTTTATTCATAATTCTTTATTTTTATTTTGCAATATATTATATAAAGATTATGATAATTGTGTTTTCATATTAGAGATACAATTTATTTGTAAAAGAGCTGATATTTTATTATTGTTAAGAATTAGTTTATGTTATTCCACTTGTACTTTTTATTCTGAATTCAGGATTAATTAGTTTATCTGCTAAAATTCGCTAACCAAACTTTTAAAACTCAATTTGGGCATGAAAAAGTAGTAATTCTCCACCACGAATGAAATTGAATACATCAGTGCATGGATTTAATTTTTTTTATGTAAGTAGTACGAGGCGGGTTTGAAAAGTCCGTACAAAAATAAAAACTACTTATGTGTTTGGGGTAAACCTTTTTTATTTTTCGACATAGTCTCCTTTTAGGCTTATACACTTCGTCCAACGATGTTCTAGTTTGTTGACCCTTCCGAATAATAGGATTTGTCCAAGTCTGCAAAATATCCATTAGTGTCTGCAATCACCTCCTCGTTTGAATAAAATCTTTGTCCCGCCAGCCATTTCTTCAAATTGAGGAACAAATAGTAGTCCGAGGGAGCCAAGTCTGGAGAATAGGGGGGATGTGAAACGAGTTGGAATCCTATTTCCATTAATTTTGCGACCACAACTGCTGAGATGTGTGCTGGTGCGTTGTCGTGATGGAAAAGGACTTTCTTGTGGGCCAATCGCGGGCGTTTTTCTTGCAGCTCGGATTTCAAACGGTCCAATAACGATGAATAATATTCACCTGTAATAGTTTTACCCTTTTCCAGATAGTCGATGAGGATTATCCCTTGCGAATCCCAAAAGACAGTCGCCATAACTTTTCCGGCTGAAGGAACGGTCTACGCCTTTTTTGGTGCAGATTCCCTCTTGGTAACCCATTGTTTAGATTGTTGTTTGGTCTCAGGAGTATAGTAATGTATCCATGTTTCATCCACAGTAACGACACGACGCTTAAAGTCCTCCGGATTCTTCTGGAACAGCTGCAAACCATCCTTGCAACACTTCACACGATTCCGTTTTTGGTCAAGCGTGAGCAATCGCGGCACCCATCTTGCGGATAGCTTTCTCATGTCCAAATGTTTATGCAAAATATTATGTACCCGTTCACTCGAGATGCCCACAGCACTAGCAATCTCACGCACCTTAACTCTTCTGTCATCCATCACCATATGATTTGATCAATGATTTCTGGAGTCGTAACCTCCACAGGCCGTCTAGAACGTTCAGCGTCACTGAAACCACTTATAAACTGTTCTAATCGAAGGTGCAGAGTCACCATAATGTTTATCAAGCTTCTCTTTAGTCTCCTGAGGCATTTTACCTTTCATAAAGTAATGTTTAATCACCACTCGAAATTCTTTTTCGTCCATTTTTTGAAAATCACTCGACTTCCTTGATTCACACGAATGCCAAACACAAAGAAATAGACCAATATGGCTGAAACTTGGTGTGCGTTCATTCAAGAGATGCTACTAACTAAACATGACCTCGATACGCGCCGGTGGTGCCATCTCTCGGACTTTGCACGGACTTTTCAAACCAGCCTCGTATATAGGCACGAAGTCATTAGTTATATTAAAATTATTATATTAGATTTAACTATTGATAAAATAGAGCAAAAAGTATATTTATTCACTTCATTTTTAAGTTCAAAAGAAAGACCATCTTATCTTAAAATGATAATTATAATTATTTTCAATCTCTCCAGAGAGAGACGGGAGAAGAACTCATACTCGCATTTATAGGCGGCTTTCGACTCAGTACAAAGACAAGCGGTAGAAAACTGTTTGAAATTGATACGGCTAAGAAACTAATACAATTCATAAAGTCAACACAAGAAGGCACACGAGCGAAAGTGCAAGTAAATGGAAATAGATCAAAAACATTTAAAATCAAAAAGGGAATAAAGCAACGAGACAGTTTGAGTCTGCACATTTTTAAAATAGTAATGGATAGACCACTCCAAAATACGAGACAAAGAACGTCCAAACTACAGACTACAGTGGGATATAGAAATATGGTGCCAATCCGAATGGATAGCTTATTATATGCTAGTGCTTATAGCGGACGGAGACAGCAAAATCCAAAAATTGATAGATGTATAGGCCGAAGAAATAGAAAAGCTGAAAATGGAGGTAAATGTAGATAAAAGCAAAATAATGTATATAAATAAAAGGGAAGTGCAGAAACAAAATAATATTACATATAAGAACCAAGCCAATAAAATTAAAAAAGCAAACATTATCTATTATTCGCTAAACAAGACAATTTTTAGGAAAAAGGAAATAAGTGAAAGAATAAAATTGAAAATATATAATTTAATAATGAACCCAATGAAATTATATGGAAGTGAAACTTGGACAATAGAAGAAAAACTAAACTGATTGCAGCAGAAATGAAATATCTCCGGAAGATAGCAGGAAAGACTAAGCTGGACCACCTCAAAAACGAAGAAATTAGAGGGAAACTAGTGCAAGAGTCAATAATACAAAAAATTGAGAAAAAGCAATTGCAGTGTTATGGGCATGTACTTAGACTGGACAGCGACAGAATA
Source organism: Pachyrhynchus sulphureomaculatus (assembly GCA_019049505.1). Taxonomy (NCBI): domain Eukaryota; kingdom Metazoa; phylum Arthropoda; class Insecta; order Coleoptera; family Curculionidae; genus Pachyrhynchus; species Pachyrhynchus sulphureomaculatus. The sequence goes on along the minus strand of CM032455.1, from coordinate 153,928,587 downwards.
CGAAAAAGAATACTGGAAATGAAAGCATCAAAGAAGCGAAAGAGAGGAAGACCAAGACTAACTTAGATGAAATGTATTGAAGGGATAGAAAAAGCAAGGGGGAAAACGAGATATGAACAAAATGCTGATAGACACGGAAAAAATGGAAGGACTGGATAAAAAAGTTGGAACCTACAATTACAGATATATAGACAAATGAATATCCGACTCCCGGTGAGGTAAAAGGATATAAGAGAAAGAAAGAAAGAATCTCTCCAGATTACTTAGATTCGCTGAAATATAGTGAGCATGATTGTTGACATTATACGAGCAAAGCTGAAGGTGTGCAGAGATATATTTTCAAATTGAACACCCCCTCCGGACAATATCTCTAATAGTTGACAAATATAAATTCAACAATAAGATATTTACATGAATAACGTGCAAAAAGCGTTGAAGCCAAATGTATTTTTTGTCCTTTTCCCTGTTTTTTGTATATCTGTTTTAATAATAACTTGATAACAAAATGTTACTAAGAAAAGTTTTTTCTCGTTTTTTTCTTCCTTCCAATCAGCAAAATTCATTTTTATACTATAGAATAGGATTTTTCTAGAAAGAAATAATTTGATTATTTGGAAAACTCGCGAGCTTTACACTAGCAATATGGCAACAGGTCATGTGATCATGACGAAATCGACCCCTTGAGATCAAAGGTGCCGAGTCAGATTATCGTTACTGTGTTTTATGTTTACTATGGTAAAAATAAGTCTTAATACTCTCAAAGATCCATAAAATCTGAGACTTGATATTCAGAACTAATACCCTATTTCTAATCTAACCCATTTCGAGTGTTTGGTGCAATGGTGGTAAATGTTGTGTAAAACCACTTTAAATCTAGTAATTTACCGGTTGAATACGGAGTGCTTCAAGGGAACATTTTTTGTGATTTATGTTACAAGTAAATGGATTGCTTATAAGAAGATTAAAAACAACAGATTTTCCACTTTGCCGATGATGTCTTACGGTTGGTTGAGAACAAAAATTAGAAACGTTACTGTTGGTTGACAACTAAAATCAGAAAATGGTATTATCTATTCAATTAATGTTGTCAGTTGATGAAAAAATCAGTCCTATTAAATTTTTGACAACATTAATGTACAGAGCTACCAAAGTTCATTGGTTAAGACTAACTAAATAGCCATTAAAAATCATTCAAGGGCTAAATTCTTGGGTGTAAATATACATTCATTGCTATCCTGTCAGATTATATTAATTATATAGCAGGAAAACTAGTGGTTTTTTGATTAATAATCTAAAAAAAGTCACATAGTTTTATTCTGTCTTTACTATGATGTTATGAGCAGGTCATCATGTGATATAAATTTTTAGCGGTCTTCAGAGGGCATCTCTTGATTCCAGCGCATCATTTTAAGAAATTTTCTGCCTCCTCAAGCGGTCCAGATATGTGATAATTAGTAGCAGTGAGATTTCGTGAGTAAATAGGATATGGTGGACACTCGATGTGCAGATTTTCAAGGCCAAGTGTTGTCATGTTGCAAAGTAACATCGGTTACGCCGTTTTGGTCTCGAAAGAGAGCAAGCCTAATCATATTTTCAGATATCATACCAACTGTAAATTTTTTACTCCACTTGTATACTTTCGGCATCTTTGACAAACATGAATATATATATATATATATATATATATATATATATATATATATATATATATATATATATATATATATATATACATATATATATATATATATATATATATATATATATATATATATATATATATATATATATATATATATATATATATATATATATCTGATATTAGTATCGCAATCTATTAGATACACTATGAGTTGGAAAAATACATCTTTATGTCTAATTGGACAGTGTGCTCAGCTATTAGTCGAAAAAGCATGCTAAGTTTTGTATAAAAACTTGGTACCAAGGTGAATCAGTTGATGAAATATTTTTATGGTGATGATTATCTGTCCCGTAACAGAGTGGTATAAACGTTTTAAAGAAGATCATGAGGACCTAAATGATGATGAACATGTTTGTCAACCAAAAATCGTGATTATCAAAAAAACGATACATGAAAATGGAATTAAATATCTCCAAAGCTTCAATCCATCGCATTGTGATTGGGCATTTTGGGTTTAGAGAGAATTGCGGACGGTTTGTATCACAGAAATTGACTTATGACCAAAAGTCGCTTCGAATTCAGCATTTTCAAGAACTGATTAAAAATTCAAAAATTTTTGTTAAAATAATAAATTTTGTTTTTATTTTGAAAAAGTCTTGTTTATTTTGAGACACGCACACTCTGTGTATATATATATATATATATATATATATATATATATATATATATATATATATATATATATATATATACGAGGCTGGTTTGAAAAGTCCGTGCAAAGTCCGAGAGATGGCACCACCGGCGCGTATCGAGGTCATGTTTAGTTTGTAGCATCTCTTGAATGAACGCACACCAAGTTTCAGCCATATTGGTCTATTTATTTGTGTTTGGCATTCGTGTGAATCAAGGAAGTCGAGTGCTTTTCAAGAAATGGACGAAAAAGAATTTCGTGTGGTGATTAAACATTACTTTATGAAAGGCAAAACGCCTCAGGAGACTAAAGAGAAGCTTGATAAACATTATGGTGACTCTGCACCTTCGATTAGAACAGTTTGTAAGTGGTTTCAAAATTTTCGGTTTGGCCATATGGGCACAAGTGACGCTGAACGTTCTGGACGGCCTGTGGAGGTTACGACTCCAGAAATCATTGATCAAATCCATTATATGGTGATGGATGACAGAAGAGTTAAGGTGCGTGAGATTGCTAGTGCTGTGGGCATCTCGACTGAACGGGTACATAATATTTTGCATAAACTTTTGGACATGAGAAAGCTATCCGCAGGATGGTTTGCAGCTGTTCCAGAAGAATCCGGAGGACTTTAAGCGTCGTCTCGTCACTGTGGATGAAACATGGATACATTACTATACTCCTGAGACCAAACAACAATCTAAACAATGGGTTACCAAGAGGGAATCTGCACCAAAAAAGGCGAAGACCGTTCCTTCGGCCGGAAAGGTTATGGCGACTGTCTTTTGGGATTCGCAAGGAATAATCCTCATCGACTATCTGGAAAAGGGTAAAATTATTACAGGTGAATATTATTCATCGTTATTGGACCGTTTGAAAACCGAGCTGCAAGAAAAACGCCCGCGATTGGCCCACAAGAAAGTCCTTTTCCATCACGACAACGCACCAGCACACACCTCAGCAGTTGTGGTCGCAAAATTAATGGAAATAGGATTCCAACTCGTTTCACATCCCCCCTATTCTCCAGACTTGGCTCCCTCGGACTACTATTTGTTCCCCAATTTGAAGAAATGGCTGGCGGGACAAAGATTTTATTCAAACGAGGAGGTGATTGCAGACACTAATGGATATTTTGCAGACTTGGACAAATCCTATTATTCGGAAGATATCAACAAACTAGAACATCGTTGGACGAAGTGTAGAAGCCTAAAAGAAGACTATGTCGAAAAATAAAAAAGGTTTACCCCAAACACATAAGTAGTTTTTATTTTTGCACGGACTTTTCAAACCAGCCTCGTATATATGTATATATATATATATATATATATATATATATATATATATATATATATATATATAGATATATATATATATATATATATATATATATATATATATATATATATATATATATATATATATATACATACATATATATATTGACTCTAATCCAACATCCATTTTAAAGACTGACAAGTTTATTTGAAAATTTTCCATTGCAAGACTAATTAATTACATACAACTTCTCCTATCAAAAATTTCCTTTAATGACAAAATACCCATCAACTTGACAAGTAAATTATCCCGTCAAACCCAAAACATTGAAATATAGTATCGTAACAGAACAATTTATTACTTGTCCAAAATCATTTAAATAAATTTCATATTCATACATTTCATTTTTTTAAATTGATACCTGTCTCTCCGTCTTATGATCCATACATTTAATTAAAAAAAAAACATTTCAAATTTTATTTGTGTTACGCAAACATCTCATCAACTTAATATATTAACTTAACCGACAGCATTTTTAATAATTTAAACGAATATATACCCAATCCATTAAAAAGTTTAATATCTTAATTGAAATTCTGAACTTTCAAATTTCCATGTATGTTAAATATTAACTAAATGTATTTTCGAATTTATTTCTGGCTTCTAATTTTGAATAAATATAAACTTTTATAATTATAATCAATTTAAAAAAGCACAAACTTTTTAATGTAAAAAAAAACTTTTTCCAGAAAGTAAGAATGTTTTATATAAAATTTATTAACTCCTCGAATAAAAGTTTTCAAAATTTTACTTTATTATTATAGAATTAGAATAATAATTCCTAAACTTACAAATTATGGAAAAACCCTTTAATCAAAAACTTTAATACACCCTTACAACAAAATTTAACAACAGATTAATTATTAAAATAAATTTCCGTGTCATGTAAAATACTGAATTCTATTCGATTTGTCAATCTGTCAGTCAGCCGATCTATTACCGCGATAACTCCTGAACAAAATGAGTTGTCGATTTCTCGATTTAAAATTTTTGCATTTACAATATGTACTTATGCAAACATGGAATCTGCAATTTGGTGTCAGACAAAAAGGCGCAAGGACGGCTTCTTGCCTATTTTCTGTGGGACAATAAAAAAATATATATATATATACGAGCATGGATCGAAAAGTTCGTGGCCTCACCAAAAACTACTTATAATATTTTTATTATAGTACCCTCAATAAGTTCATACTGTCTTTGGTTGTCATATTGTAAAATTTTGTTGCTGTAGAATTTGTGGTTTTTAGGTTAGAACGAGTTTAATTAGACCAATTGCAGCGTTTTTGGAAAAATGGAAAAGACTGGAAAACGTGCGCTCATCAAGTACCTGTTTAAAAAAAGATTAACACCTAAGGAGATCCACGATTATATGAAAACAACACTAGGGGAATCTGCTCCGTGATATACTACTGTGAAAAAATGGGTTGAAGATGACCCTCGCTCCGCCCGGCCCACGACGTCTACGACTGAAGAAAACATCGGCAAAGTGTGTGATCTCATATTGAAAGACCGTAGATTAACTAATCAGGGATGTTGCAGACATTATAGGCATCTCCTATGAAAGAACACAAAACAGCATTGCCAACGAACTCGGATTTTCTAAGGTTTCCGCTAGGTGGGTCCTCAGATTGTTTTTAGTTGAACAAAAACGAATTCCACTCACGATTTTTCGCGACTGTTTGAGGATGATCTGCAAGATTTTCTTAACAGGTTTGTGACAATAGACGAAATCTGGGTTCACCACTATACTCCAGAGTCAAAACAACAATTCAACCAGTGACAAAAATTTGGTAAACCGACCCCAAAGAAAGCGAAGGCAATTCTGTTGGCTGGAAAAGTGATGGCGTCAGTTTTTTGTAATGCTAAAGGTATTATTATGGTGGACTACCTTCCGAAAGGCGAAACAATAAACTCGACTTACTATTGCACCCTTTTGCTTTCTTTACGTCAAGAAATTCAAGGGAAACGCCCAGGATTACTGAGAAAGAAAGTTTTGTTCCATCAGGACAATTCTCGTGTTCACACGTCTGTTGAGCCTGTGGCTCAAATTCGTGATTGTGGTTTCGAATTGTTGCCCTACCCGACTTATTCTGATTTGGCAGTTTCGGACTTCCATCTGTTTCCAAACCTAAAAAAACACCTCGGTGGCCAGAAATTTTCATCAGATGACGAAGTCGAAGCTGCAGTTAACCAGCATTTTGAAGACCTTGAGGAATCTTGTTTTCAAACAGGTGTGGAAGTTTTGGATAGCAGGTGGAAGAAGTCTATAGAGCTAGGTGAAGATTACGTCGAAAAAGAACAATATTTTTGGACTTGTTTTATTTTGTTTTCTTGACTAAGCCGAGAACTTTTCAATCCATCCTCGTATATAAAAGGTAATTTTTAAAATTTGATGCTGTTACTTAATACCAAACATTCATTTGGACAGAGCTGTCTGCCTTCTATGCCGGAGACCCGAGTTCAATCTTGGGTCAGAAATACAATAAATAAAAAAAAAAAACTTTAAAACCTGACTATCGCCTCCCTCGGAAGGCAATGGTAAACCACTCGTGGTATCACGCTTAGTAAAGCCCTCTCACATTGGCCGTTCGGGACCGGCATTAAACTGCAGATCCTCCTCCTTTGTCTTAAAAAGGTACCAACCACAGGCAAAGGCAAGACTGTCCTCTACATCCATATCGGATAAGGCAGTTCAAGAAGCAGATTTAATGGGGCAGTTACATACTTGTTATCGCAATTAAAGCTAATTGTTTTCCCAGATTTTATTCTACTTTTATTTCAGAATGTCCTCAATCTTTGTACAGTCACCAAATAAAATTTGTGTTACTCATTTTCATTAAGTAATTTATCAAAAAATAATTTAAAAGTACTTAAATTCCACGAAAGAGTTTAAAATTATTTCTTGAAATTGCTCAAAAGGAATTTCAAAATTATTTTTCCGGGTAATAATTATTTCTCTATCTCGTTTTCTTTTCAAATAGAAGTTAAAAATGTTATAGGACGTCTAAACCTACATTTCTCCGTTGGTGCTGGATTTATTATAATTACATTTTTACGCTGTAAACTTTCTTAATATTATTGAAACAAAGGTAGAAAAGTTATGTCGTAAAAATATTTAACTAAGCTAATTAAACACTGAACAAATTTGTGTTAAAACCAAATTATTAGTTGAAGATAATTATAATGGCAAAAGCTTCGTAGAATGTACATCATAATTGTGTAACTAATTTAAAGAAAATTAACTTACAATTAGTTTTTGTAGAGTTCAATGACATTGCCTTATCATTTGTAACGTTAGGGACGGTACGTTATCTATAGTCAATGTACTGTGCTTGAGTTTCAACACTGATCAAACAAAACAGGTTTATGGTTTTTATAATGACATTTTAAATTAAGGGTAGAGGAATGGCAATCCACTTAAAAAATATAAACAATTAAAGATCCGGAGCCAGGTTGCAGTTTTAAATAAGGCAGGTAATATTTTGAAGAAGGCTAAATTTTTAAAGTAATACTGAAAAAATATGATGGAATTTCAAAAATAAATTAAATTAATTTTACTTTTTTCGGTACTCAACTGATGTTAAAATAAGAATAAATAAAAATACCATGGCTCCCATTAATATCTAATGCAAATTAATAAATTTAATAATTTAATTTTATCCTGATTTAAAAAATATGTTGAATGTCATAATAAGTATGTTTTATGAGTATGAGGGTGTGTTATTACTTTTACGATTAATTTTGTAAATTAAACAAATATTTGTTATAACTAATATTGAAAGTGAATAATTGATAATTAGTTTTGTCGTTTATTTCATGAATGTTCAAATATTCACCCAAATATGTAATTAAGTTTGATATGTACAGCGTGAGTCAACGATAGAGTAAAGTTCATTATCTCATTTGTTTCGGGAATACCGAAAAAATTTAAATACAATAGTTTTAGGGAATGTTAAGGTGCACAGTTTAAAATTATTTTTGAGTGTACAGGGTACTTCAAAAAAGTATGGCCGATATAACATAACAGGGTTTTGTAAAATCTATCAGAAAAAGTAATAATATACAGGGTGTGCCATTTAAAAATTTGAGATTTTTCAATTTCAAATAGTCGAAATGTATAAATTTATTTTGAACACCCTGTAGCATCTAACTCAAATTTCTTTACATATATTTTTTTTTCATCTCTATTGAACGCTCGTACCAATTACGAATATTCCACCTTCAGAAACAATGGCGCTACTGGCAATTTTTTACAAAACTGAAAACTGGTATTTTTTTTTCAATTTGAAATATTAGAAAAACTACTAGGTTTAGGTATATAACATTATTAATAAAAAAAGTTATAAAATTTTACGCAAAATTTAAAAATAAATTAGAAAATAGGCTGTTTCATTTTAAAAAACATATGTTATATAGGCGACACTTTTTTGAAGTACCCTGTATACTCAAAAATAATTTTAAACTGTGCACCTTAACATTCCCTAAAACTATTGTATTTAAATTTTTTCGTTATTCCCGAAACAAATGAGATAATGAACTTTACTCTATTGTTGACTCACCTTGTATATGATAAATGCTATCTTTATCAATTATTTCAGTTTTTTGTTTGTTTAATGCATTTTTTTGTATAATTGTTTCAATTTAGTCTGTTTTCTAGTAATTAACTTGTCCGTACGATATATTTTTTAAAAGTATTACCAAAATGCATTAAATAATCTACATTGACTCGGTATTCGGCCTTTAGGATTTGTAAAAAGAGATTATAGTTTATTTTGAGTTTTACGGCAAACAGTAATATTGTATTTTTAGAAAATAAAGTTGAGTTTTTTGGAAAGTTCGTTTATGTGTGCTATTAATTTATAATATTTTTTTAATAAAATAAGAGATTATTCTTTATAATATACTACTTATTGTAGGCGTGAGAATAATCAATAAATGCTTGTCAAAACACCATGAGAACCCTTTCCATATATTTTAAAAAACATGGGTTAAAATCCCAAAAATCAGGTGCAAATTCAAACAATGAAAAATAGTTTTGTGGAATGGTTTTAAATATCCTATTCGATAAAACATTTTTCACACACAGGTTGATGCCATTGAGACGGCTCATTTCTGGTTAGGGCTTTTGTGCCCTTTAGAAATGTTCCCACGCAGTTTATAAGAGGCCAGATTTTGATTTTGTTTGTATGTTGGTTTAAAGATTTACGGAACATTAATATTAAGAAATAAAAATAAATTGTTTCATTTTTTTTTAGAAATGACGAAAACTTGAATCAAAATTGAATGAGAAATTGTCAAAAATAAATTAGTCTAGAATTTAACACGTCGTAAGCTTAAGATGTCGTTTTTGTAAATATTTTTTTTTCAATTACAAAGGCATAAGTTATGATATATATTATTAGAAGCTTCCTCTTCTAATTCTCCTTACTACCCTTTATAACCCTTAAATAAATAATTATGGCTTATTTGTTAATTACCATCATCATCGTCCATTCTATATAGCGTTGTACGCCTTTTGGACCCTTTTCTCCAGTCCTCTCTATTTTCCCAGTCTCCGTGGCTTAGATTCCTCGTTGACATACTTCTTTCTATTCCTTCTATCCATGTTGTTTTTGGGCGCCCTCTTTTTCTCTCTTTCAGTGGTGACCAGTTTTTGATCAGCTTCGGGAGTCTTTCGTCGCTCATCCTCTCCACGTAACCATACTATTCTAGTTGTTTCCTTTCAATTCCTTGTATTATATCCTCCTCCACTTCCATTATTTCTAGAATCGTTTTGTTTGAGACTTTGTCACGGCGTGATTTTCCTGCCGATAGTAGACCATTTTCAATACTCGTAGTTTCCGATGTATGGTTTGACTAATTTGCCATGCTTCACTGCCGTAGAGTACTATACTCCTTGGAATAGTGTTCTACAAGAGTTTTTGTTTTTGTTTTGATATATGTTTTCCCCACAGAATCGAGTTTAGACACCCAATGACCTTCTTCCCCTGTACAATACGGTCTTCAATTTCTGGTTCAGTCCGTCCGTTGCTTGTAATTTTTGTACCCAGATATGTATATTCTGTGCATGGTCTGATTTGAATGTGGTCTTCTATCTGGAGAACCGATGTTTCCTCCTTTCCGACACCCAGGTACTTTGTCTTTTCCTGGTTTACTATCAGGCCCCATGTTTCGTATTCTTTTAGCAGTTTCCTTGTCATTAATTCCGGGTCCTCTTTATCTTGTGCAAGCACCACCTGATTGTCTGCGAAGTGTAGCGTATACAGCGTGATGTCGTCATTAAGCTCGATTCCCATTCCTTCGCATGATCTCCTCCATTCTTTCAACGCTTTGTCTATGTAGATATTAAATAATGTAGGCGAGAGGCAACATCCTTGTCGTAGTCCTTTGTTAACTAGAATGCTTTCTGACAACTGGCCTTTTAGTTTTATTTTTGCTCTTTGATCTCTGTATAGCTGCTCGATGGCTTTTATTATTGTAATATTTATTCTAGTACATTCTAGTACTTGCCATAGTCTATTTAGAGGGATCGTATCATATGCCTTGGATAGATCAACAAAGAGAAGGTGTGATTCCCTGTTTGTTGCTACCCTTTTTTCGTGCAGCTGAGTAATTGTGAAAATATGGTCTACACACGATCTGCCCGTCCTAAAACCTGCTTGCTGTTCTAGTGCATATGGCGCATATTCTTCCTCTATTAGTTGTTTGAGGACTTTCCCGTAAATTCAATTCATAGTGTTGGTGCACTCGTCTTTCATCCCTTTTTTGTATATGGGCGTTATCCAGGTCTCTCTCCATGCTTATGGGATGTCTTCTCCGTTCACCAATCTAGCAATTAGCTCAGTTAGAAATGATATTAGCTTAGTAGTGCCATGTTTAAAACAGTTCTGCAGGGAGGCCTTCTGGTCCGCTTGCCTTTCCAGTCTTCATTGTCTTTACGGCTTTCCATACCCTGTCTTCTGTTACTTCACTGTATTGTCCTGTAGTCTTTAGGGCCGCTGAGGGTTGTTCCATATATTGTGTTCTGGTTTCAGTGAGCTCATTCTTAAATCTGATGTGTTAATAAATTTTCATGCCTCCCTTGGTTTTGCTCCTCCAATGTATGTATTAACTTCGTTACATTTCTTCTCCCAGGTTGCATTTTTATTCTCTCATATCATCCGTTTAAACCTGGCTCGTTCGTGTTTATAGACGATCTTGTCATTTATGTTTTTTGTTGTCAGCTAGCGTGTGTACGCTTCTTGTTTTGTGGTTTTTTGATGTTCTAGTTCTGGATTCCAGCTTATGCCTGTATTCTTTTTTGGTGGTTTTGGTCTTTCCCCCAGCGCCTCAAGAGCTGCCTCTCGCAAGGGTGGGGTTGTTAATTATCAATCCAAAAATAGAGAAACAATTCCTAAGGCTCGAAAAAAACAGTAATACATTTATTGACCCTTGCCTTTTTATTCCTTGTAAACATTGCTCACTTTAGGTACGACATGTGTACCTAGATTAAAACTGACATCTGATTTCGCAGTCTGACTAACAAAAATTGAGACTATGTTTTTCGTGACCGAGGAAATTATTTGAATATTATGGTGTTAAAAAAACTTATTCATAAAATACAATATAGTACTTATAATTAGGTATTCGCAGAAATGCTACATAAGCACTACAAAAAAAACAAAGATAAGAAAAGGTAATAATAAAGCAATTTAAGATATCTTTATCGATTAGCAGGAAAAAATAATGGTAAATTTCCTTCTTTAAACATACCAAAAATAATCTTATGTACATAAATAAGGTAATTACATTTTTGCGATAAAAACTTTATTTCCTTTGACTTCCTTTGAAGTTCTTTTTGTAAAATACCAAAGAAAGCAATGGCGAAGTCTTTTTTGGAAAATAATTAAAATTATCTTGAGGGTAGAATTATCACTAAACGAAATTAGCGATAAGAAATACGTGGAAAATTAAAGAAAGGAATTACTCGTACTTTTTATTAATATTATTTGAACCAAGGCTCCTTATATTTACGTTCATCATTTGACCTGCACTCAAAATTTGTTGATTTTTTTTTTATGGGTCTAGCACACGTGCTACAGGGAAGTCCCTAAAGCGCTACAGGAGCGACACGTGTGCGGAGAAAGCGATTCACGTTTTTCTTAAATCGCTGTAAATTGTACTCGGTGGGAAACACAGTCCTGGGCAAATTATTCCAAAGGGATGATGTTCTCCATATAAATGACTGCTTGAAAAGCGTTGTACGAGGAGTAACAAGCTGAACCTCATACGGATGTGAAGTATTAGTGTGACGTGTACTTCTAACATGCACCGCTCTGGGAGGAATTAAACGGGCCACATCCTTCGAACACTTTCCATGAAAATACTTGTAGAATAGGCTCAAGTCGCCAACCGTTCTTCGATGTTCCAGCGAATCAAGGCCACCTGTCAGTTTCGGGTCTCCAATCAGACGAACAGCTCTTCTCTGAATAGAATCCAACAAATGCAGTGTATGTTTGGGAGCGGAGCCCCAAACATGGAGCCGTATTCCATAGTTGGTCGAATTTGAGCTTTGTAAAGAATTAACAGTTGTTGTGAAGTGTAAAGCTTTCTGGTTCGAAATAATATTCCCAACTTCTGAGAAGCTCTCCTTGCTATGCCTGCAACATGTTCATGCCAGGACATATTTGCTCCCAAATTAACGCTCAACAAATTGAGTGACGATTTTAGAGGAATGGAGTGCCCCGACATAACTATGTCGGGTTCAGCAACGTTAACTTTTTTAGAAAAAACTGGGTTTTTGTAGCGTTAAATTCCACTTGGTTACTGTCACCCCAAGATAGAAGATTAGTAACGAATTAGCAAAATTTATAATGTTTTTAGACCAAATTTCTTCCTTGTGCCAAGATGGCCCATGCTAAGACTGTTTGGAGATATTAGAAAAGTGGCTAAAAGGGAATACATAGCATAGGATATTAGAACAGAGGGGGTAAAGTATAGAGCCTGTTGTAAGCGAAAGTGTACCGTCGTTAACAAGAGGAAGAGATAATATAAGTTATTCTGTTTCTCTTACTCGTTACTAATATACATTAATTTATTCATATTTTAAAATCGTTACCTACTTTCATTCCTATGTAAACATTACCCGTGTGAGAATGTTACTCGTATTTCAGTTAGAGCGAGCGAAGAACAAAGGATTTTCCTTACTCTTCGTTGGCTTCAAATGAAATACGAATAACATCATCGCACGGGTACGCACTCTATTTTAGTGTGGTGGGCGTGTGCAGAGTTAGAGAGACAGAATAACTCATATTATTTCTTTCTTTTTCTATGAGCATCACGCTTTTCGCGAGAACTTACCTCCTCTATTCTAAAATCTCTATGAAATGAAAGCAGAATGGAGGAAATGGAGAAGGTGTATGTCCACTTATAGATGAAGAACCCGTCGATGGATAGAGGAAAAGAGAAAGAGATAACCACATACAGTGACAACCAGAAAGTAAGCGATATATGGGATTTTTCTTTATTATTAAATTTAGAAAAAAAAAGGAATTCAGAGATAGATTCTGCATCACTTGAAACCCAAAAAATGATTTTGCAGTGCCGATTGTCATTTGTCGTTGGCAGAAAATTTGAATTTTCTTAAGTTTAACTTCAAAAGTCACTCTTTGTAAAAATATCGAAAATATTTTAAAGGAACAAATGTTTAAAATCGCGTTTTAAGATAATGTGCAAAATTTGCAATTGATAATAGGCAAAATTTGAAATTGTTGGGAATCGTTTTTGTCTTTTTTTGACCAATAAAAATATGATCGCAAGGAGATTTTTATTTCTCGAATTTGAAATACATATTTGTTGATTTGAAATCATGTATTACTTGTTGCACAACCACTAATTAAGAAATGATGATTTTCATAAACCTGCAACTATCGATGTCACTTGGAAAGTTATCCTATAGCATGCAGTTTGAGCTTTTTGTACTTCAAGAACACGCTAACATCACAATGTTACTGCAAAAAAAGAAGAGAAAACTAGTGAATTACCATTTACTAAAGGTAAAAAGGACGTTGCCTATAAAGGAGGGAACAAAAAAATAAATAAATTACAAACACAAATTAAATACACAAAAACCATAAACTTTAAAAAATTATCTATTTTGTATTTATTCCTTTATATTTTGCAATAAATTATGACGCTGAAGCGTCCTTTAAAAAATAAAAATCTCAAATTGGAAGATATAGAGTAAAAATTAGATAGATAATTGTCGGTGCAGTAGTTGAGGTATTCCGAAAATCAGAGCAAGTAAAAGACAACTTGTAATCAAAGAATAAATGTTTGAATTTTTAAACCAATCTAACGAATATATTTCAAATTCAAAAAATAAAAATTTCCTGTGATCGTATCTTTGTCAAAAACTGACAAAATACGATTTTGTCCAATCTGCCTAAAATTTTGCAAAATACCGTAGAATAGAATTTCAAACACTTTTTCCTAATAAATGTTTCCGATATCTTAACAAATAGAGTGACTTTTGGGCTGTAAACTATAAAAAATCCAAATGGCCCTCAAACGACAAATGACAATCACCACTCCAAACTCATATTTTGTGTTTTAAGTGATGCAAGATCTACCTATAGACTATCTTTTCTTTTGAATTTAATAATAAAGAAAAATCCCATATGTCGCAAAATGTGGCAATATCGCTATGGTATTTAAAGCAGTTTTACAAGAGAGTGTCCATTTAGTATTCCAATTTTCTTTCTTGCATTGCAGGAATGAAGAGTAAGGTAACTTTTGGATATAATCATTACACGCTGAAGGTCGAAGAGGCTGCAATTGGAATTTTAAACTCATGATTGATTTGGCAGGAGACAATTTTGTCATGAATGATTCTCTACGTCTCCCCTTGGGAATGTCCATGATCTGAACAAATTATAACGATACTTAATATTTATTTAGAAAATGACAAAGCCTTAAGCTAATTTTACAACTGCGACTTTAACCGAAATTTAAACAAGACCAAATACAAAATTACGTGTTTCCTTCTTAATCTTTACGAAAAATCAAACAATTATTCAAAAAGGAAGTTATCGAGTAACGAACCGTACCTATAAGGAAAGCGCACCCACTTAAAATTTACTTTGGAATATTAACGAAGTAAGCAATGAAATAAAACTTGGGAAAGAAAGCCGTTATGATTATAATTACAGGGCAGAAAACTGATGAATTTATTTATTGTCTTGAATATGCAGGACTGAGAAAGAGGTTGAAATAATTATTTATTATATTTTCTCACACCTAGTTTGTTTGTAAGATGCAAAAAGTAATTAAAAGTGGTATTTATTGTCATAATTTGTATCTGGGACTCTGATAGTATTTGGTTTTATTTTTAATGTTTCGTACGGAATACTTATAAGATCACTTCGGTGTCTGTCTGTGTGTCCGTCTGTCCATCTGTCATACCAGATGTTCTCCGAAACTATTTGACATAGAAAGATGAAATTTGGCACTAATATAGGAATTGATAGCCTCATCAGAGCCATGTAGTTTTCAAAGTCAAATTTGATTTAAGAAGTTAGTTTTGGGGCCTGAAATCGAAAGTGGAAAAAAAATTTTCACCAGGTCATCGAGTGGAGTGTCAGTTGAAAGCTTGTAGAAACACGAATTCAAAAATATATTTTCTTTGTATTTATTATTTTTAAAAAATTGCGAAAATCGCTGTCCCTCCCCCTTATCTCAAAAAGTACCGATCAAAAAGTTTTCAAAAATTTCTGGAATATTCTCCACGGGGTGTAGAGTGAACGAAAATTATCACAAATGCATTACCTTTAATAATTTATCTGGTATAAAAAAAAACATGAATTTCAAGGTCATCAGTTTTGAATTGAAAAATCATTTGGGGTGTCTTTTGTGAAGTCATTAATCATTTTATACCCCCGTAACAAATTTTTTTTATTCTAAAAGCAATCAACGTACGGAACACTAATTGCGCAAGTTCGGCTTGCACTTAGCCAGTTATTTACACTTAAATTCATGAATGTTAAAACTTTAGAGAGATCTGGAAGCACTAATATTGCTGTTATTTTTTTGTTAATATAAAACAATAACATTTAATGAAATAGTGTCAATAAGAAAGTAGTAAGGAAGTTTACAATAAAAAAAATTGGAAGAATTATTTAGTTCAGGTATTCCACTCGACACTTTAAATAATAGTTACTTTAGGCTGACATTAATCACAAAAAAGTTAAGCAGAATTCTGCAAAAGATGTATAACACGGTATATATGAACTAAACCTAATGATTACCTCGCCCAGCCGTTTAACTACTTATATTTTTGACTATAAATATTTGAGCTTAAATTTAATCAACTTATTAACTAAAAATAAGAAAAAAATTCACAATACTGATGAAATTATGTAAAATTTCTTCGACTTCCGGCACTTTCAACTTCTTTTCTTGAAGTAATATTGCTAAAAATCGACAAATGTACTACTTCAAAAATTATTATTAAGGGTACCAAAACTGAAGTCGATACTTTACCTCGCTCGAAAGTTATGCCAACAAACAAACCTTGTTTTTCGTTTCTTAAGGACTCCAAGACATTAAGGAATGCAAAAATCTCGAATAGTGTTTTTTTCGCCAATACAAACTTCCTCTTGTAAGGAGTAGAAATAAATTTTACTTCTTAAATCTATTAATCCAATTTTTTGAGCGCTTAATTCTCTAAAAACTCTACTTATGGTTTTTCATATTTTTGTATGTCTTGTGGTTTCCAAGATATAAAATATTGGCATGCGGAAATTCAATACACAGTATATCTACTTTTGTATTTTTTCGCATAGCCTAAACACATATTTTGTCTAAAACTTTCGACATCGGAATTTTAACACTGCTGTTTAACATATACTTTTGAAATATACACAATTTTTAGACATAAGTAGTTATAAATTCATTTAGGAACCTCAGAAGTATCAGAAAAATAACATTCAGTTATTTTCTGTTGCAATAGTAGTGGCAAATATTTAACCTGAATCGAAAATACCGGAAAAATAACATGCAGTAGTTATATATAAATCTAACTTGTGGTTAAAGTAATTTCATACTAGGTAGTAGTCAAGGATGCTGATCATGGTTTTCAATTTTTTCGGTCTGTTTGTCTTTCCAGTATGTCAGTCATTCTGTCGGCACAACTCTTGAATGAAAAAGGATATCGATTACAAATTTGGTATGTATATATATATATATATATATATATATATATATATATATATATACATATATATATACATACATATATATATATATATATATATATATATATATATATATATATATATATATATATATATATATATATATATATATATATATACGAGGCTGGTTTGAAAAGTCCGTGCAAAGTCCGAGAGATGGCACCACCGGCGCGTATCGAGGTCATGTTTAGTTAGTAGCATCTCTTAAATGAACGCACACCAAGTTTCAGCCATATTGGTCTATTTCTTTGTGTTTGGCATTCGTGTGAATCAAGGGAGTCCAGTGATTTTCAAAAAATGGTCGAAAAAGAATTTCGTGTGGTGATTAAACATTACTTGATGAAAGGCAAAACGCATCAGGAGACTAAAGAGAAGCTTGATAAACATTATGGTGACTCTGCACCTTCGATTAGAACAGTTTATAAGTGGTTTCAAAATTTTCGGACTGGCCATATGGGCACAAGTGACGCTGAACGTTCTGGACGGCCTGTGGAGGTTACGACTCCAGAAATCATTGATCAAATCGGATGACAGAAGAGTTAAGGTGTGTGGGATTGCTAGTGCTGTGGGCATCTCGACTGAACGGGTACATAATATTTTGCATAAACATTTGGACATGAGAAAGCTATCCGCAAGATGGGTGTCGCGATTGCTCACGCTTGACCAAAAACGGAATCGTGTGAAGTGTTGCAAGGATGGTTTGCAGCTGTTCCAGAAGAATCCGGAGGATAAGCATCGTTTCGTCACTGTGGATGAAACATGGATACATTACTATACTCCTGAGACCAAACAACAATCTAAACAATGGGTTACCAAGGGGGAATTTGCACCAAAAAAGGCGAAGACCGTTCCTTCGGCCGGAAAGGTTATGGCGACTGTCTTTTGGGATTCGCAAGGGATAATCCTCATCGACTATCTGGAAAAGGGTAAAACTATTACAGGTGAATATTATTCATCGTTATTGGACCGTTTGAAAACCGAGCTGCAAGAAAAACGCCCGCGATTGGCCCACAAGAAAGTCCTTTTCCATCACGAGAACGCACCATCATCACACACCTCAGCAGTTGTGGTCGCAAAATTAATCGAAATAGGATTCCAACTCGTTTCACATCCCCCCTATTCTCCAGACTTGGCTCCCTCGGACTACTATTTGTTCCCCAATTTGAAGAAATGGCTGGCGGGACAAAGATTTTATTCAAACAAGGAGGTGATTGCAGACACTAATGGATATTTTGCAGACTTGGACAAATCCTATTATTCGGAAGGGATCAACAAACTAGAACATCGTTGGACGAAGTGTATAAGCCTAAAAGGAGACTATGTCGAAAAATAAAAAAGGTTTACCCCAAACACATAAGTAGTTTTTATTTTTGCACGGACTTTTCAAACCAGCCTCGTATATATATATATATATATATATATATATATATATATATATATATATATATATATATATATACGAGGCTGGTTTGAAAAGTCCGTGCAAAAATAAAAACTACTTATGTGTTTGGGGTAAACCTTTTTTATTTTATATATATATATATATATATATATATATATATATATATATATATATATATATATATATATATATATATATATATATATATGTGTGTATATATATATATATATATATATATATATATATATATATATATATATATATAGCTATTCAACTAGGGATGGAATATAACATTACTTAAGAAGAAGGGGGTGAAATGGGTGAAGTTCGGTAAATCTATATATTTTAAATCCCATTATCCCATTATGAGAATTTTTATTGATATTACTATAAGATAATCGGTTAATTTTACTCCTACTTATTTATAGCTAAACATTTAAGGAACTAAAGGAATAGAGAAGAGTTTTAGAGGGATCTAGGAATCTAAAAATTGTATTTTCTGTTCGGTAATTTCATTTTTTATGGTCAAACATGTAGTAATTAAAGAAGGGCGGGAGTTAGAAGTGTTGCTTCATGTGTATCGTGGACTACGTCTTTTTCAAGGAAAGTATTGTATTCTAATTATTGTTCATCATTTATGGTTATCATATCAAGAGTTAACGACTTGGGTAGGAGTTTAAAGGTATTGATTTCATTAATTTCAATTATTTATGTTCAAACATTTAAATAAAATTAATGAGATGGGGTTAGAGAGGTTCGCATATATCATATTATGCATCTTTCCCAGGGATCCCGGAGTCTGGCAAACTGAGAATTATGTTAGTTTTTGATTAGTTTCATATAGTTAAACATATAAGCGGTGGCTTCGTAGATTTTGTATTAGTCCTTTTCAGTATTCGAGTCGAGTAATCTTTAAATTGTGATTTTGACAGAAGTAATACCCAGAGGAAGTTATAGATATGTCTAAAGCACTTTCTTTGCTTAACGTTTTTTTTTAAATTAATATCTTACCAAAGTTATATACAGTGTAAAAGCGACAAAATTTCTCTACTTCGTGTCCATATCGACACCACAATCATCAATACATCTACGAAAAATACGCAGATATATGGAATATTGTATGCATTCTAAATATTTTAAAAACCACATACTACCGGTTTCTAAAACCATCAAAATTAAATGTTCCGTTAAAAGTGATATTAACATTAACATGAACTGCACGTTAAATTTTATTAATTGGGTAAAAGTTTAGGACGTGGCGCGTGTTTTAAATAAAATGAAATTTAAATTTCGAGATAAGCTTATGTCGTGCTGTATATGTGGAATTTTTTATGTTGAAAGTGTTATGTTCGTTTACAGTTACTTCTACGGATTTAGGCGAGAGATGCTGTGAGTTTGGGTCAAAGGTGTCAGCGTTTCTAACACAACATAAGAAATTTAGTAAACCTGTATGGTTTGCTTGGTTTCTGACAGACTTTTCTATTTGAATGCATTTAGCTATAATGTATTAAACGTAATTAAAAAATTAATAAATAAAAGTTTAAATTGGTAATAAAAACCAGCGAAGTGCAAGTGGGACTTGCGCAATTAGTGTTCGGTACCGTAATTGCTTTAAAAAATTTGGTTACGAAGCTCTAAAATGATAAGGGACTTCACAAAACACACCCCAAATGAGTTTTTAAAAATCAGTATTTAGGATTCGGACATAAACTTGTTTGTGATGGCTAAAAAAACTTTCTATAACGTGAACTTCTATATCATTAGGAAAATTGCAAAACACATTATTTATCAAGGTTCTATCTCTAGTAGGACTAGTGTCTTTTATCATTCGTGTAAGCCCAATGTTATTTAAAGAGGTGGATAGGCTATTATTAACAAATTCTAAAAAAAATATTTTTATATATGAGGCATATTCGAAAAGTAAGAGCCGTTTGGTCATAAAAAAAGTTTTTATTGACGGTTTTAGTTTCCAACACACCTACTTCGCTTTTCCATATAAACGCTGTTCACTTCTAAGCACTTTTCGTACCGCTGCATCTATTTCTTTAATCTCTCTGCACAGAAGTTCACCGCCTGGGAATTGAACCCGTTTACAACGGCGGTCTTAATTCCTCGTCGTCTTTAAACCGCTGTCCACCAAGCCACTATTTTAAGTGCAATTGTCGATCAGATCGCAGTTTTTGGTCCAGTTGTTGAACAATTTCTTCGGTCTGGATACTGGGCCTGCCACTCCGCTCTTCATCATGCACATTTGTGCAGCCATTTTTGAAGTCTCGATCCCATTATCTAATCTTTTCTTCACTCTTTACTATCTGTCCATAAACTAGGCACAACTCTGGATAAATTTGAGCAGCCCATGATCCTTTTGCACGCAAAAATCGAATCACAGCGCAACTGGCGGGAGCAACGATTTTTGCGGACATCGTTGTCTGCATTCATCGACAGGCAAACGACTACGGATTAAAAACGGTAACTTCAGTGCCTTCGGAAACAATCAATAGATGGCGCTGCATGTGTACAACTTTATACAGACCCGCTAATATTGATACATAAGCAAAAGGCCCTTTTCGAATACGCCTCGTACTAAAGAGATTATAAAAGGTTATGCACTCGTGATGATTTTTATTCAAATTACACCTTAGAGAATATTCCAGAATTTTTCGAAATTTTTTGATTGGTACTCTTAGTGGGGGGACAGCGATTTTTGGCAATTTTTTGTAAATAATATAAAGACAAGCTTGTGCGAGTATTACATCATATATATTTTCGAACACATGTTTTCACCAGCTTTCATTTGACACTCCACTCGATTTTTTTTCACTGCCGATTTTACCCCATCTGGGTTCTCTAGATGACGGGAAATGGCGTAATCGGTATGGCGAGTATTCTCGCCCAATGTGATTTCTGGTCCTCCTCCCTTTTTGAATCACCATTATCCTCAACTTATTTTTAGTGGTCCGTACGGAACACTTATAAGATCACTTCGGTGTCTGTCCGTCTGTCACACCCGATTTTCTCCGAAACTATTTGTCATAGAAAGTTGAAATTTGGTAGTAATATAGGAATTGATGGCCTCATCAGAGCTATGTAGTTTTGAAAGTTAAATTTTGACTTAGGGTGTTAGTTTTGGGGGGTGAAATCGGAAGTGAAAAAAAAATTTTTTTACTAGGTAATCGAGTGTGGTGTCAAATGAAAGCTTGTGAAAACACGAGTAAAATATATATATATATATATATATATATATATATATATATATATATATATATATATATAATGTAATACTTGCATGCACTTTTCTTTGTATTATTTTTAAAAAAATCGCTAAAAATCGCTGTCCACCCGCCTTATCTCGGAAAATACTTATCAAAAAATTTTGAAAAAATTCTGGAATATTCTCCACGTGGTGTAGATTGAACAAAAATTATCACGAGTGCATTACCTGTAATAATTTATCTGGTATATAAAAAAAACAGAAATTTCAAGGTCATCAATTTTCAGTAAAAATTGGAAATAAACTTTGTTGAAAACTTATTTGGGGTGTGTTTTGTGAAGTCACTGATCATTTTATATCACCGTAACATAAATTTTGACTTAAGGGATTCGTTTTGAGGGGTGAAATCGGAAGTGAAAAAAAATTTTTTTTTATTAGGCCATCGAGTGTGGTGTCAAATGAAACCTTGTGAAAACACTAGTAAAATATATATATATATGTATATCTATATATATATATATATATATATATATATATATATATATATATATATATATATATATATATATATAATGTAATACTTGCGCATACTTTTCTTCGTATTACATTTAAAAAATCGCGAAAAATCGCTGTCCCCTACCTTATCTCGAAAAGTACTGATCAAAAAACTTTGAAAAAATCCTGGAATATTCTCCACGGGGTATAGATTGAACGAAAATTATCATTACCTTTAATAATTTATCTGGTATAGAAAAAAACCAAAATTTCAAGGTCACCAGTTTTCAGTAAAGATTGGAAACAAACTTTATTGAAAACTCATTTGGGGTGTGTTTTGTGAAGTCACTGATCATTTTATACCACCCTAACAAAATTTTCTATTTTAAAAACAATCGTACGGAACACTAATTGTGCAAGTTCAACTTGCACTTGACCGGTTTTTTAAGTTATGTTCGCAGTAAGTTCAAGTATTTTATCTCGTTTTAAAGTCTAAAGATGACATTAAAACCATTATGGAGCTGATAGAAGTACAGAATTACGACCACTAGATGGCGCTATTGAGATGTGACATTACCATTGTTGTAAAATTTGACATTTGTTATTATTAAAACAGTGGTAGCTCAGAAATTGGCCGAGTAGTTTGTTTACAGTCAGCGTGTAAAAAAAATCAGGTTTGTGAAGAAATGGAAATTTTACGTGAAGGTTGGATGATTTTTTACGATTTTAGTAAAGGCCTAACTTAACAACAATGCCTCGAATCGCCTCGTTCAACTTTTGGTATTGAATCACCTTCAGAACAGACTGTTTATAATTGGTTTGCAGAATTTCGTCGTGGTCTGCATCGGTCAGCGAAGAATTTCGTGAAGGTCGACCAAAATAGAGTTTTGTTCCAAAAAACTTCGATACTGTGCGCAACATGATTGAAGAAGATCGGCATATGACTTACCGTAAGATAGAGGCATCCTTAAGCATATCGAAGACTGCAGTGCGTTCCATTTTGCAAGGACATTTAGTTATGAAAAAGATCTGTTTCCGATGGATTCCGCATAATTTGATCGAATCTCAAAAACAGGCTCGTGTTAATTAGTGGAAGAAAATGCTCAAAAAACTTGACCGAAGACATGCAAAATTCATATACAACATTGTAATAGGAGATGAAACATGGATATATTCGTACGAGCCGGAAACTAACGAACAATAAACTGTTTGGGTGTTCCAGGTGAACCAAATCCAACAAAAGTGGTTCGTTTGCCAAGCACTTCCAAGAAAATGATGCTTTAGAGAGTCGAAGAACAGCTAATGCTGAATGATATACAACAATCTGTTTGCCAGCTTCTACACAGCACGTCAAATAATTGATTATTTGACGGAGAAAAATGGATTATTTGACGGAGAAAAGCTTACTGTGCAGACGGTCGAGGGTTAAATTCCGCAGGTCGGTATACTTATTAATTAATTTAAGTATATTTGGCTTGGCCACGTACATAGGCAGTAGTTGTTCGCAAAAATGCAATAACGTCCGAGGCAGCACTACCGCATTGTCTAAAGGGTGCTGTGAAATACAGAAATGTATATTTCTGCACTTGGAAACGTTGACGGGTATTACGACATCCGCGCTGATATCTTTAGACTTTGAAAAAACGGTAAAATCTCTACTCAAGCGGGGAGGTGAACGATAAAAAAAAGAAAAACATAGAATTAACGTCCCATTGCCCGTATTCACCTGATTTACCAAGCGTGGAAAAAATGTTTCGAGAATTGGTTTGAACTCATGGAAAAGTGTATAAATCTTAAATGCGAATATTTTGACAAACACTTAATTGATTAGTACCAAAAATTTTTTTCCTTTCATTGTTTTTGTAAAAACTTAAAAGGTAGCCCCCGTACATCTAATGAAAGCTGAATAGATTTTAGCAACCTAATAATGGCAAAATTAATAAAATAATGCTCCTGGCTAATGTCCCTAAGAAATTTGAAATTAAGCACTGCTAAATTTCGTTCAGTACGGTATGGCAAAAAAAATAAGCGCTGAAAAATCCATTTCCAACTAAAAGCACTTCGACTATTCAGCGGAATTGTTGTAAGGAAAGGTACGCAAGTTATGCGGAAGATAAATATTAGGTAAAATAGGGAATTTGCTCAAAATTGTGAAATATTAACATAAATTCTTTACTGCTGCCGAGCACGATAGGGAGAGTTTTTCTAAATGAAATTTGTAAGACAGTATATAAAAAATACAGACGAAAATAAATGAAAATTAAATTATATCAAAACAGAAAATAATAAAGCTCTTTAAATTCAAATTATTATATGAGGAGAAAAGAAATAGATGATACAAATATTATAATTTTCAAATTGCGAATAAAACTCGTGTACAAAATTATGGAATATTTAATTTGGTGTGTAATTTTAGTAGACTGTAATACAAAAACCGGTCAAGTGCTAGTTCCGTACCATGATTGTTTTTAAAATAAAATAAAATCTTTACCTAGGCCAAGGTAATTAGGTCCCTGACATCTTAAGACCCAAGTTTTTTTCTAGCCAATAATGTATCATAGTTATAGCATCTTAGGTACCTAATAGTCAATAAATCGGTCTAGCTCAATCTAGAATCTGGTAATAAAAGTGTGAAACAAATATTTACTACTTAAATATTTGTTTAATTATAAACAAATAAAATAAAATTGTCTTAGGTAGTGACACGTGACAATAATGTGCTGAAAAGTATATTAAAAGAAGCTCCACCATATCGTTAAGTCACATAGTTTTCACAGTTTTTTTTATACCTGATATTTTATCAAACGTAAGGTACTCGTGATAATTATCGCTCAATCTACACTTTATGGAGAATATTCCAGAACTTTATTAACATAAGTACTTTTCGGGGCGGGGGGGGGGAGCAATTTTTGGAATTCTTTTTTTAATAATACAAAGAAAAGTATGAGCAAATATTACATCACATATAGTTTAGAACTCGTGTTTTCACAAGCTTTCGTTTGACACCCCACTCGATGACCTGGTAAAAAAAAAATTTTGTCTTCCGTTTTCACCCCCCAAAAGTCTTTAAGTCAAAATTTACCTTTCAAAACTATATGGCTCTGTTTGGGGCATTAATTCCTATATTGGTACAAAATTTGTACCTTTTATATCGAATAGTTTCAGATAGACGGCCAACCAGACACCGAAGTGAACCTATAACTGTTCTGTACGGAACACTAAAGAGTACTTATAAGATTTTAAACAATGTGTTTTTAAAACTAAAAGTTGTCTCTTGCCTTTCTTGTTTTAAATTCTATAAAAGAGATGCCCGGTAGATGATGTATTAAAAAATATACGGTGTAAAAAATGAAAGCCTGAAGCCTTTTTGAGTATTTTTTTTTTCAGTGTAATAAACGTTTGCAGGTGGCCTAAAGAAACCAGGATTAAAGTCCGTTGAGTTATAAACATTAAAATGGCATAAACCATAAGCGCCCGAAATTTTTCTACCAATTATTTGCATTGTTCGTTTTAATCACCTTTATTTTCTATCTCTAGATAACAGCACGAGCTCTTTCTAAAAAATATTTTATTACATGCCTCCTAAACTTTACAATAAGCTATATAAATCAACGCAGTTCAAAGTTTATGAGTTAATGAGTAAATGATGAAACTAAAAATCTTATTTGTATGATAAAGCCCTAAACGAGTACAATTAACAATTCTTAAGAACTAGAAATATATAGTGTTATAAAGTTTAATGATAATAGGTACAATAAAATTATTTGGGATTTTAGCAGTTATTGGAATATAATTAACCTAAATACTTATCGGTAGGTAGGTGCCTAAGCACCTAAGTATGCAATAAAAATATTCTGTGTAAGTATAAAAATAAAGCAAAAACCTATAATATGCTTTGTTCAAATCAGAACAGCGATGGCTTCAACTTTCAGTTTTGTCCCGGTCAAACTTCGCGGAGTCTGTAACTCTGCGTTTTCTCTGCGAGAAAAAACAATGATACTAAGGTCCACGATGCGCTAGTACACCAACAGCCAACACGCCAAGTCTGTGAAATTGTGGAAACTTGTGCCAACATGAAGGGAGTCGGATCAGCAAGTATTTATAGATTTCTAAAAGAAAGGAAACGCGGTCCTTGCAACAAACATCAGAATCACAAAAGAAGGGTCGATGAAGACTTTAAAAACGCAATAAACAGAAAAATACACCATTTTTTTTATTAAGAACGAAATATCTACACCACATAAAGTTTAGCAAGAAATCAGAGAAGACCAGGACTTACCAGATTTAATCTATATATCTACAAACAATCAGAAAATTTCGAGCCGAAAAAAGAAATATTTTTTATTTAGATGAGACTTGGTTTAATGAGGGACATACAGTAAAAAAATTCTGGATCGACAACAGCATTAAGAGTACCAAATAAGCTTTTAAGGAAGGTTGGTCAATTGGATTACAGTTATAACACATATTAGTAGTGAAAACGTATTTCTCGACGCTAGCTTGTTGGAATTCGAATCAAAGTCAACTAAAGATTATCATGAAGAGATGACGGCAGATGTTTTTGAGGAGTATTTCCAACAAATGACTGAATGTATACCAGCAGAATCAGTTATAGTATTAGATACTGCCCCATACCATTTCCGATTAGAACGACTCCCGACAAATTCATGGGAGAAAGCGGATATTCCTCAATGGATAAGAAACGAGAATATCAAACATAAAGATGGTATGTTAAAAGCGGAACTTCTCAAAACTGTGAAACAAAATAAGGCACAATTCACAAAATACGCAGTCGATGAGATGGCAAAGGAAGGGAATATCACAGTGCTTAGATTACTTCCATATCAATGCTAATTGAATTCCATAGAGTTAATTTGGGCACAAATGAAAGGTTTCGTTGCAAGGGAAAACACCACGTTCAGACTTCAAGACGTAAGGCAATTATTACTTGCCGGAATAGAGAGGATCAAAGAGGATAATTGATAAAATACAATTCGACTTGTTATAGAAGAAAAAAATAAAATGTGGAGACTTGACAAATACATCGAAGAAAGTGTGGAAATAGAACCCTTAATTATCAATTTAAGAGAAGTCGAGTCTTCAGATTTTGAAGATGATGATTGTGTATGATTGTAATTAAAGTACTTATATATCGTGAATTGTGAATTTGTATATATACGCAGATTTATAGATTAAAAAATTTTTGAGAATAAATTTTATATTTCTATAACTTTATTTTTAAGATAATTTTATTTATTAAGTACTAAAAGCATTTTACGCTGGGACGGCTATGCTACCGATGAACCCTCATTTACACTTTATAACTCTATTGTATAGCAGAGGTTTTCTGCCTAAAATAGGGTGAACCCTTAAAAAAAGTGCAAAATCCAGTAAAATGCAGAAGAAATCTCTTTTTTTTTTTGGGCTCACTCCAACATGTATTTGCATCTACAATGAAAGAATTCTGCTATCAACTTCAAACAAATACACTTTAGTTCGTTAGTCGCAGTTCTTGCATTTCAAATTCTAGAGATATGAATATCAAAACGAAATTTTTAAATACCCATTTACTTTTCGAAAAGCAGAAGTTTCAAATGTATAATATTGGAAGAAAAAAATTTCTGGATAAAAAATTTCCTAAAGCAAACAACAATCAAAAATATAATTAAAGTCACAATTAAAACGCAAATATTTCCATAATCCCAACTTAAAAAAAAAAACCTGTTAATAAATCTAATTAGTATTTAGTCATGCGTGCTTCAAATTACCGGTATCTTCTAATTAGAAATACTCAACCAACGACCATGTTTAACCATAGAAAATAAAGGATTGCCCGGATTTTGACGCACTCTGTATACAACGGAAGTATATTCGACAGGAAAGGGGAACCTTGCTTATTATTAGTCTCGCCACGCTTCGTGATTTTTTCGAGCAAGTGCACATAATGCTGATTTTTTTACTCGCTGGTATTTTATTATATAAATATTGATAAAACTTTCATATCTTAATGGCTACATTTTCTTTATTTAATAGTTAAATTGTTCAAGCTTTTTCTCAAATTTTTGAACGTAGTAAAAAAATCAGTACAGACTGACACCGAACAATCAAAATACGTATTATTTGATTTGGTTAGAAGAACGGTCTCATTTTAAAATAATAGATGGGACTGCGAAGAGTACTGTATATATAATTTGGGAGATTTCGTTTTTAAAAGTTAGCGGTAATAGCAGGTAAAACTACCTAATGTCACGAGATAAAATATGGTTTATTCGAAAAATATCGGGGCTTATTATATTTAAGATTTGTTCATTTACCAATTAAAAACCAGGAAAAATTCTCGTAATACTATTGAAACTATACAATGTTTATTAATCTCTAACCTCTTCACTCCCTTTTCTTGAAGCGATTTCGCTTAAAAGTTATAAGTTCATTTTTACGTCAAGTATTATGTATGTACCAAATTTAGATAACTCGGTCAAGAGTTATCCTGCCAACAGACAGATACACAGTCAGACAGTTAGAAAGACAGACGAACGGAAACTGGAGTCCATATTTTCTGTGAGCTAGGCCCAAAAAAATGAATTAGGATGATTTTTTTCCGAATACGACACTTTCTATAGTAAGGAAAATAAAACACCTAGTAAATACGTAGTCTAGATTTTATTGTGCTATTTATAGTGAATTTTTGAAGAAGATATGACTGAAAAAAAAAATGTCAATTTAGTAAAATCGAATATTGATCGGTGATAAATATCTCTTTTTGCAAGAACTCTCTGCTAAAGGAATTTACGACATGTTTAATACATTAAAGAAAATAGTCCTGTTTATGCCATTATCAGAATTGGGTTTCGGATTTCAAGAGAGGAAGAACCGACATCAGTGATGAACACCATGCTAGAGGACCCTTTTCTGTATCTATCAGAGAAAGCGTTGAGGCTGTGCATAAAATGATTTTGAAAAATCGACGAATTGAGATGAAACGTACAGCGGAGACTCATTTTACATGAACGTTTCTTCCACATTGTCTATTCTGATTTGGGTAAGAGAAAATTATCAGCTCACTGTATCCCCAAATGCCTACCAAAAACGATCACAACACCAAGTTAATTTATAGCTATTTTAAAGAGAATTCATCTAGTTTTTGAAATGCATAGTAATCGTGGATGAAGCGTGGGTCCATCACTGTGCTCCGAAGAAAAAGAAACAATCGCAGGAGTGGAAACATGCTAATTTACGTCGCACCAAGGAGTTTTGCATACAGAAATTAGCAGGAAACATCTATTTTTTAGGACAAATGGTAACTGGAGAATATTATTCTTTATTATTAATAAAACTTCGCCAAAAAACTGTAGATAAACCCAAAGAAAAAGTATCTAATGGGATACTCCTTTTACAAGACAATATACCCAATCACAAATCACTCTCTATTTTGCTAAAAATAATGGTTGAGTTGATTGATTTTCCCTCAAATTTAGCTTCCTCGGAGTATTACCTAATTACGAGAGTGAAAAATATTTGAAAGAACACAAATTTCATTCAAATAAAAATTGTAAATGTTGTTGAAGTTCGTAAACCAAGACAAAGACTCCTTTGAAAGGTCTAGGATTCCTTTATAACCGTTGCGCTAAGTGTATAAAATTGAAATGGAATTACGTTGAATAAATAATTTGTGATATTGATATTTGCGTGTTATTTCTATGCTAAGCT
Source organism: Pachyrhynchus sulphureomaculatus (assembly GCA_019049505.1). Classification (NCBI taxonomy): domain Eukaryota; kingdom Metazoa; phylum Arthropoda; class Insecta; order Coleoptera; family Curculionidae; genus Pachyrhynchus; species Pachyrhynchus sulphureomaculatus. The sequence goes on along the minus strand of CM032455.1, from coordinate 153,898,875 downwards.
GGAAATATTTCAATATGCCTTTGTACAGGATTAAAAAATAAACTCAGTATTTATATGTTTACTTTAGTAAGTTTAACTGGAATTAATTCGTGAAATATAAAATCATTATTAGCTTTTGCAAAAATATTGACAATTCTGAATATTCACTATTGCTTTGAGGAAGCATCGTATATAATCATGATTTTTTAGGGTTCCGTACGGAACGTTTCGGAACCACTTCGGTGTCTGTCTGCCCTACCCGATTATTTCCGAAACTCTTTGGCATAGAAAGTTGAAATTTGGCGCAAATATAGGAATTGTTGGTCCAAACAGAGCCGTGTAGTATTAAGAATTAAATTTTGACTTAAGAGGTTAGCTTTTGGGGGTAAAATCGAAAATGAAAAAAAATTTCTTGTCTGGTCACGAGTTCCAAAATATATATGATGTAATACTTGGGCACACTTTTCTTTGTATTACTTTTGAAAAATGTCCAAAAATCGTTGTCTCTATTTCGAAAGTTACTAAACAAAAAATTTTGAAAAAATTCTGGAATATTCTTCATAACGTGTAGATTGAGCGAGAATATTGGTACATTAGGTTCGATAATTCATCTGGTATAAAAGAACTTTGAAAACCATGCGGCTCTACAAAATGGTGGATGTTTTGTTAATATACTTTTCAGTATAATAGTGCTCGCGCGTCGCTTCTGTACTGAGGGAGTAAATATTTGTTTTACACTTTTAGACTAAGCTAGATTGAATTTGAATAATTGACTTAGATGCTCTAACTATTATCAACTAAGAAAAGAAATGAAAGTGCATATTGAATCTTAAATTATATACATGTCAGGGACCTAATTAAATTGGACTAGGGAAGGATTTTATTTTTATTCAAAAGCTATCACCGTACGGAACACTAATTGTGCAAATTCGACTTGTATTTGGCTGGTTCTTTTAAGATAAATTGCTATATTAAAAGCTGCCTACTAACACATATGAACGCAAACAAACAGGCACGGTTACTAATTCGAAATAGAATTTTTATAATAATATTTTCACCAGCTAACTGCTTCGAAACTTTACGGTCAAACCTGGTAAACATGAAAGACCATCCGTGTTAATTAATTAAAAGTATTAGTGCTTTTGTTATACCGATAACAAAGTATGAAGCCTTAAAATGATCAATAAATATCCCCAAAATGAGGTCATTGTTAAAATTAAACCCCTTTGATTTTAAAGCGTATCTGCTCTTAATCCCTTTCGAAATATTGCTCTTTTATAAAGCAAAATATAATAATTAACACATTGTCAATTAACAAATTATTCTTCTTCCGACTTATAGCTAGGCACTTTGTTCCCTGATTATATATCGTCGCTCCATCTCTTTTTTGGACGTTTCATTGATCTTCCTCCATTTGGCGACTTATCTCTTGCTATTCGTACTACTATCTTGTTTGCCATTCTTCCTATGTGTTGATCCCATTCCATTTTTCTTCCTTTTATCCACTGGTTGATATTTTCTATAACACATGTGTGTCTTATGTCTTCACTTCTTGCTCTATCTCTCAGTGTCTTGTTTGTAAATCTCCTAAGTATTCTCATTTCGGTTGATTCCAGAATCCTCTGTGTTGTACTTGTATCGGGTCTTGTTTCAGATGTTTAAGTCATGGTCGTATTACGCTCTTGTATATTCTTGTTTTTGTCTCAACGGAGAGAAATTTATTTCTAAATATGGTATCATTGAGGCATCCCGCTATCCTATTAGCCCTGTTGACTTGATGTTTCACTGCTTCCTCGATTTTTCCAATACTAAATATTTTGTTGTCCAGGTACTCAACCTCCGTCACTTATTCTATTGGTTTATCTGCCACCACCAACTTGCACCCGATCGGCTCTTTTGCTATTATATAACAAATTTGAATATTAAATATAATTTTGTTTTCTTCTAAATTAAACACTATTATTAATTTCAGAAAACTTTTAAAAGCCTAAAAGAAATCCTTTCAATGAAATGATTTGTTAAGTTGTTTGATCAATATTGCCTGCAGCTATATTAAATAAATAACATATAAAAGATATATCATGTTTCGCCAACACTACAATACGGGTCGTTTCAATTCAATATACTGGCATATTCAAATTTCATAACAGATTCCAGCATTGTAGACCCACTGCATAGAAGAACAATGAATAAGTACTCGCAACTACTTATTTAATGAAAGAAAAATGCAATTAAGTCGTTTAACTAATTAAATCATTAATAGGAATAATTAATGTTTCAGTTATTTAATTAAAAATCTAGTCTTCGTTAATAATTACTTCCTTTATTAAGTCACTAAGTTAATTTCAATATTCTTTTTGCTGGGGAGACGATAAAATTTTGAATAAAACCTATTTCTATTTCCTTGTTGAATTTCCTTTGAACTAGTTAAAGTAAATTTACTTAACTCGGTATATTTTCAAGAGAAAATGAATTTTCTGAGAATTCTAAATTACTTCTTGTTATTTGTTTTTCTGAAACTAATTTTGTTTTAACCATTTTCAGACTGGAGCTCAATCCTTGTGTTATTTTGTTTTTTACATAAATCACCATCAAAGATGTTTGCATTTCTGCACGTTTCAAGATCCGTATGTAAAAAAAAAACATGGTATCCAATTTACGTCGATTTGTCTGTCTCTCGGCCAGCCCATCAGTATCCCCGATAACTTTTAAACGAAGTAAGATTACAGCTTAAAATTTTGTACATCTATTATACGTAAAGTAGGGAAGAGCTTTATAAGTTTTAAGTGACTTTGTTTTAAGGAAAAGCAATTGAACAAGTAATAGTTGGCAAATTCAACAGATAATTTACAGTATTACAGGAATTTTTGCCGGATTCGGTTAAGAGATTAAGTAAATATTATAAATAAATATTTATAAACAAATATATACAATGACTGAGGAAGTTAAAATGGAATATAGCATATTATATGCTTTTTTAGGGTTATTGAAGTACCTAAGATCCTGAAAATCGTTATTATTTCATTATTTGAAGTCTCAAGACAAGTAGTACGTAGAGATGATTGGGATGTGATTAGAGAGAGATATGAGAAAGAAAAATATTATAGCCCCTTTGCAAAAACATTGGTAATTTTAGTTTACTATAACTTCGTAATAACGTATTGACTTTTATTTTTACACATAAAAGATAAAAAATAACTGGCCAAGTGCAAGTCGGACTTGCGCAATTGGCGTTCCTTACGTTGATTACCTTTAAAATAAAAAAAATTGTACGGAGATATAAAATGGTCAGTGACTTCATAAAAGACATCCCAAATGAGTTTTCAACAAAGTTTGTTTTCGATCTTTGTTAAAAACTGATGACGCTGATATTTTTCTTTTTTTTATATATCAGATGAATTATTGAAGGTAATTCACTCGTGATAATTTACCTTTAATCTACACCCTATGGAGGATATTCCAGGATTTTTTCAAAATTTTTTGAACAGTACTTTTCGAGATAAGGGGGGGACAGCTATTTTTAGATTTTTTTAAAAAATAAAACAAAGAAAAGTGTGCTCAAATATTACATTATATATGTATTTGAACTCGTGTTTTCACAAGCTTTCATTTGATACCCTACTCGATAACCTGGTAACTTTTTTTCACTCTGCTCTCACCCCCCTAAACCCTTTAAATCAAAATTTAATTTTCAAAACTACACGGCTCTAATGTGCCCATCAATTCCTATATTAGTATCAAATTTCAACTTTCTGTGTCAAATAGTTGCAGAGGAAATTGGGGGGCAAACAAACACCGAAGTGATCTTATAAGTGTTTCGTACGGAACACTAAAAAGATTTGGGAAGTGGAAGTGTCCAACAGTTTGTAATTACTCCTTTTTTTAAAACATCCAATAGTGTTGCTTAGCTTATTCTTTAGTATGAGTCAAATCAAAATTAGTTTTCTCTTTTGAAATGTGCAAAAGTAAGAAAATGAGTTTAACAACTTTTTAAATTGATAAGCTATCGGATAAAACATAATTGTCATTCAGCAATAAAATATTGCAATTCTAATTCAAAATGCAAAACCTTTAGAGATAAAATTTTTTCAAACCACTTTTAATTTATTCACAAACAGTTGTTTAAAATTTTTCTTTCAATTTTGTGTAGGGTTTCCATATGTTTATTCCATTAGAATTTTTAAATAATTTTTGAAGGTTACAAAATTTAAAGGATCTTACGTTGGGCGCCAAATTTTTATAAATAATTTAATTTCTCAGGTTTGAAAAAAAGAAAAAATCAATCTTATTGCTTAATAAAAATATATGTGTCTATTATTTTTTTAAATTTCTTAAGTTAATTTTGAAGAACGTAACAATATTTAAAGATCCAATCCAAGAGCTTGACCAGAACAACTTTTTTTAGGTTAACTAGTAATGACGTAAAACCGTACAAATTTCTTACCTCTAAATTTTCCAAGATAGTCTTGCAGTCTGTTTCCGGAACGTTGTCCGCAATTTTGATAACCAGCTCTTCGTAGGCACCATTTCTGAGTTCCAAACTTTTCGCAACTTGCCAAACTCCGCAAAACAAAAGGCTTATCAGCAACTTTCTTGAATCCATTCTAGAAGTTTTATCAACTTTTGTTTTTCTTCGGGTTTTAAAAGTTTTTTTTTTTGAAGTTCAGGCACTACAATAAATTGAGGATCATATCTGGTGGAGCTCTGGCTTTCAGTTTGATTTAAAAATACGGGGATAAATATATCACTTAAAAGTTTCACTGAGCAAAAAAAATCACAGTTTTATTGTGCCGGTCCCTAGTTAGGAAAAGTTTTTATTGATTTAGCAGGTTACCACGGTGATTTTACTGAATAACAACAAACCAAGGTATGACGTTCCGGTGAGTGAACAGTTATATACGTAACAAACGGAGAAAGGAGAGACGCACTGAATGTCTCGGACCGTTCTGAACGCTAGTCGCTGACGGACTGAACTTCTAAAAACCTGAAAGCACAACCGAAGATGAGCCGTTTCGAGCGGATTGACTCCCACTACTCGACGATGCAGGATGCAATTGATGCGTTTGACGGTAAAGCACGGGTTTGTGTAAGTCAGGTAGCGTTGCTTGAGGGTCTAATCCCCTCCAGTGTTCATTTCTTGTAGTTTGTGGCGCGCTGTATATGAGAGTCCGGTGTATGACCGAAGAATGGTAGAAGGAAGATGATGGATTTATATTAGTTTTGGCGAGAGCGCTGGGAATGCACTGCAAAATTACTTTTCGAAAGATATTTTTATATTGATTTTAAATTTGCTATTAAAACAGATTAGATAGATTTAATTTATTTGTTTATTATTGTAGAAGGTTGGCTTTAACCGACTTGAAAAAAGAGATTTTTAATTTAATACGCATGTATGTAATATTTGTAAAATGAAATATTTAGGTATATTAGTGTATATGCGCTTACGAACTGACTTTCAAACTTTGCGAATATATAAATGTTGGTATCTGTAAAACTACTCGACTGATTTTAATGAAACTGTTGTGTTTGATCAGATATTTTTCAACATTTTACACAGTAAAAGAATCGTTCAAATTGGTATTGTACTTCAAAAGTTATCTTTATAAAAAATGATTAATTGACTTCCGAGAGTGTATACAGGGTGCGGCGCCAAAATGCGGACAAATTAACATTTTTTTGAAACATAATTTTTATTGCAAAAATGGAGAAGTTTATAATTGTTTTTTTTTTTTTGCTAAATTGTTTGCTAAGTTCTAAAGAACACATTTACTCAATATAACCCCCTTCTGCTTGAATGATCCACTCCATTCTCGGTCTGAAGCGTTTGAAGGCACGTTTTAACGAGTCACGGTCTATATCGGCGAATGCTGCTTCAAAAGCGGCTCTCAATGATGCGACGTTTGGATGTCTGAACTTGTTAGTGACCCTTTCAACCACGCTCCATACATAAAAGTCCAAAGGATTTAAATCTGGGCTGTTGGGAGGCCAAAATTCTTTGGACGAAAACATGTCGACGTTGTCCGATAATCAATTTTTTCCTTGCCGCTGTTGCAAAACTCTCGTTGGACTTCTCCGACTCGTTATACTTCGCTATAACATCATACCCAGTCGAGCTTGGGTACCCGAAGAATCAAATGATTTCTGTCGCTGAGCGGCCAGTGCGAACACTTTCGATAATCGCGGCTCTTTGATTATACTCCGCACTTGGTGTCAACATTGCGACTGTTTCGAGGTTATGAACGTTTAGTACATGCGTTAAGCTATTTGGACACCAATCACGACCCCTCGAAGTGGTATAGAACGGCGGGAAATTCAAATTGAATATTGTCCCGATTTTGGCTATATGAATATATATATATATATATATATATATATATATATATATATATATATATATATATATGTATATATATATATATATATATATATATATATATATATATATATATATATATATATATATGTATATAAGCCGACACCCACCAAGGAGGGAAACCAAAGCAACGCATGTGTTGCACCACAGAAATCAACGAACACGTCATGCGTTGCTATAATAAAATCACTAAGAAAAAATCTACTCGCCGCCTGGACCCACCGAAATCAATCCCAAATACAACCGACACAGATTCTGGACAAACACAACCACCAAAACCAAACCAAGCCACGTATATTTTGCAAGGACAACATGCAACTACCAAGGCTGGCAAACCAAGAGAGCGGTGAAAGTGGAATGGTGAAATGAACAGAACAGCGATGCGCTGTTACTACACCGCCACCAATTGTTCCCAACAACATTCACACCACACTAAGTACAATTGCGACTCAACATAAACATATACAAAACATTTAGAAGTTAGTGATTTTGAAAACATTTAACATTGTCAGGTCATTCCTTAATACACAATGGTAATAGCATTTGTGCTGACTTGGCTTAAGCTCGTCAGCCAAATATGGAAGCACATTGACCAAATGTGAGAAAGAAGAACAAAAATAATAATGTGCTTTATTTCAAAAGAATATCCGAGAATTTGTAGTGCACCTATTGAAGGAGTTAAAAATTTATAATTTACATTCTTTTACATACAGAACCATATATGAAACAAATTATAAACAAGTCAGATAACGAATCAATTCAACTATACCAAAGTATATATATATATATATATATATATATATATATATATATATATATATATATATTTATATATATATATATATATATATATATATATATATATATATATATATATATTATTTATATATATATATATATATATATATATATATATATATATATATATATATATATATATATATATATATATATATATAATACATATATTACCGTCAAAATACAACAGAGTGTGCATTGGTTCGTCTTGTCAGATAAATAAAAGAAAATAAGATGAAAATAAAGTAAATATGAACAATAGTACAGTGTATACGTGCACAGAAATACATACCTAAATACATACAAAGTAATATACAAAAGTCAAAGTTAAATTAGACGAACACACGTAAGCAATTCAATCAGACTAGAGCAGGTGTTCCAGGCTTGTCAAATATCAATTTAAAAACAAAAAGAATAGATAGATATACAAAAAAAATCACAAAAATTTCACAACCAGGCCTCCTTTCTCCAAAATCAACTCTTGTAAAATTCTCTTACTGAGTAAAAAGCATTGTCCAGTAAAAGAAACTTGACCCCAGAAACAAATCTCGTACCACGCATAGCTAGCTGTTTTACTGACATTCCATTGGAGAGGCTGATGTAACTGTAGAGAGGAGAGTTTTCAAAGAAAGTTGCTTTGTGACTGGGTATAACCAGTAAACTGTTACCCTTTTTGTTATACTTATTTGTAGATCCCATGACACAACATTGTTACACAGATGGCTGAAAGCCAAAGTATAATACACAGCCAAAAGTCCCTCACTATTGAGGGTACATTTTAAGCTCAACATTACAAAATACGCTGAATTTAATTTTGAGCATATATATATATATATATATATATATATATATATATATATATATATATATATATATATATATATATATATATATATATATATATATATATATATATATATATATATATATATATATATATATATATATATATATATATATATATATATATATATATATATATATATATATATATATATATATATATATATATATATATATATATATATATATATATATATATATATATATATATATATATTTATATATGTATACATATATATATATATATATATATATATATATATATATATATATATATATATATATATATATATATATGTATACATATATATATATATATATATATATATATATATATATATATATATATATATATATATATATATATATATATATATATATATGTATACATATATATATATATATATATATATATATATATATATATATATATATATATATATATATATATATATATATATATATATATATATATATATATATATATATATATATATATATATATATATATATATATATATAGTTTATATTTACTGTTTGTTTCTTAGAGGTTTTATATTTTTAGAATTATTTATCTTGAGATTTGGATCAACCAAAATTATTTTTATTAATACTTTTTTTAAACGTGCCGGAACCTAAGCTTCTTCAGAATGGAGATAGCAATTTTTAAATTTTTTTTATTTTAATCAATTACAATTTAGGATTAGTTTTTTACCTTAAACAAGCAATTCCAGAGGTCTCATTTTTATCAGCTGATTAAAAATAAATACAAAGGTAACATACTTGAGGCACATAAATTACACATACTTTAAACAATTCTACATACAGCAGATAGAAGAGAATCACTGAAACGAAGCATGTGCGTGGCATTCAATTCTTAAAATTTTAGTTTTTTAAAAATCAATTCTGTTTTGTTTCCGTTTTATGATTGGTAAGTGAGGTTTTATTTTTTTATTATATTAATGACCAATAATTGTAGGTTTTAAATATAGCTCGTTTGACCCATATAGATACCATTGCGCTCTTTGCAGGGAATTTCGTATTCTACATGATTTTTTTTGTCAAATGGAATTTTTGATTTTAATTTACTCAAATCATTTTAAAGTAAATTACGTCTCTTGTCAACGATTGTAATATTATATCGTTTGAAAATATGTTTGAATTTTTCTGGTAAATCTGGAATATAGGGTAGTGACAGAAAATAATTGTTGTTAGTGTGGTGGCTAGGTTGGTACTGAAATTTGTTACAAAATTTATTTTTGAGTTTTTTACCTATATTTTCCATTTACTTATTTGGAGAATTATTTAATATTAGTGCTTTTTTAACTTTTTGTGAGAGTAAATTTGTTTTGAACTCTGGACTAGATAGCTTCACTGCACCAGCAGCAAAGCGTATTATTCTTGGATCAGTGAATGTTAGATATCTAGAAGACCAAGATTGTTTGGTATACAGTTCTGTCTTTCGGGCTTTAGTAATGTTATGGAGAAAGTGGTCTAAAACGTGTATTCGGTGTTTTTTTCTAGTTCCATAGTAAATTGAAGTAACTGTTAAATTTCTCTAGTCATAGTGTCATAGTATTTGTCTTTAGGAAGAACAATAATACAATCATCCATGTATGAAAAGAAGAAAGGGATTGGTATATCTATGTTGCTTAAAACAGATTCTTGTAAATCTTCCACATCCAACTGTGCAGTTACACTGGAAATTGACGCTCCCATTGCACAACTTTTAATTTGTTTATAAAATTTATTTTCATACCTAAAGTTCCAAAGCTCCCAGGAACTCATTTAAAGCTATGTCGGTATATTTTTCGATTATGTCCAACTTTTTCGTAACGATGAGTCTTGCTAAAGTAGTTGGAATATTTGGTTAAGAAATATTTTTAATTTTATTTTTGAAATCATTTTTTATATAATATTTATTCTTATTTACTTGTTCTTCTTCTTTAGCCCTCTGTCATCCAACACTGGACATAGGCCTCTTCCAATGTCTCCATCTGCCTCTATTTTGAGCCATGCGCTTCCAATGCAGGCCTCCGACTTTTTTTCAAATCATCGTCCCAACGCGTATCACCGCGATCCACCTATCATTCATCTGCCTGTCATTGTGGCCCGCAAAACTTCACTTAAGTCTGGCAATCCGTTCTCTCACATCAGACACTCCTGTAGTCTGCCTAATCCATTTCTTTGGTCTTCCATCAGATAACTTTATGTTCAACATCGCCTTTTCCCTCTGTGTCTTTGTTAGTTTGTCCATATTTGCTTTAGTGAGGGTCCATGTCTGAGATTCATATGTCATAATTGGCAGGATGCACTGGTTCAACACTAGACTTTTCAAGTACTGTGGCATTCTAGGATCTCTCAGTATCCAACTCAACTTTCCGAGTCCTGCCGATGCAAATCTTATTCGTCTCACTACCAAAACTGTCTGTCTTTGTTCAGTTTCAACATTACTGCCAGATATATGTATTCTTTGACCATGTCTAGTGTGTAGCCTTTCACGATTAGGGTTCTTGTGTCCCCAGTGTTTATCATGATCTTTGTCTTTTCCTTGTTCGTTTTTAATCCGACCCTTTCCGACTATTCTTCCAACTGTATCAACATACTCTGAAGGTCTTCAAACTTTGTCGTCTGCATATCTGAGATCGCTGAGTTTTTTTATCATTGATATCTATGCACATTTTTTTTCCAATTTAACGATCTGAACACATCTTCTAAGGACAAGGTGAAAAGCTTTGAAGAAATTACATCGCCTTGTCGAACTCCCCTTTTGGTGGATATGGGAAATGTTTTCTGTTCTAGCAGCACTGTCATTGTTGGATTTCTGTATATACTATGTATAAGTTGTCGGTATCTATAGTTGATTCTGTAGTTGTTCCTTGTTTGTTCTACGGCTCATAGTTCAATGTTGTCAAACGGCTTTTCATAATTGACAAAGGCTCTATATAGCGGCAAATTGTTTTCGTTCGCTTTTTCTATTAATGATTTCATTGTGAAATGGTGGTCAGATATACTATGCCCTTTCCTAAATCCACCCTGCTCGTCTGGTTGGTATGCATTCATTTTCATTGTAAGTCGGTTATTAATGATACAATTTATAATCCTGAGAGATCAGAGAGATAGGTCGGTAGTTTCTGATATTGCACTTATCTCCTTTTTTAAACTTATGAAGTGCCCTCGAACCGACCTGGACCAACTTCAAAATTTTGCTTAATTTCCTATGTTTACGTATTATATTTTGTATATTCAATATTACTACCGAATTGTCTACATTTCTTACGTTTTTTGTTTAGAGTGACAACAACGAAGATTTCTGTTACTAATTATATTTTCTTTTATAAGCAAGGATATACCTTCTTAAGATTAAAAAAAGATACTATTTTATTAATATTAATTTTTTAAGCCAATTTTTTTTTTAAATTTATAATTTTGTCAAAATAATATGGTTTTTGTGTGTTCGGCCCGGAAAGTTATTACTTTTTGAATAATTCCTTGCTCGAAAAATAATCCTTAGCGTGAGAGATATGATTTTCCATATGATATTTCTAGGCAGTAACAAGCCGTAGGATCTGTGACTGAGTGAAGATATTTAATGGGATTATTTGTCTTTTAAAACCAATATTAAACCTCAATCATCTCATCTGATTGCAGGAAGGAGGTTTCCGATGTCATTTTGGCCGGCATGGAAGCTCACATCCCTTTTCCGAAGAAATACCTTCCAATGGCAAGCCTTGGTTAATCCTAAAAAGCAAAGAAGTTGTTGCTACTAAACATATTGCCTACCGACAATGACGTGAAAATCCTAACGTTATAAATAACAATATGATTATTCATACCCAAATCAAATGTAAAGAAATTATCGACGAAGTCAAGAAGGCACACAATCAATTAAAAACAAACTTTTTGCTTATCCAAACAATTCCAGGTACTTGTGGTCAGTCGCTAAGATCATTAGAAAAATTTTTTCTTAATCCACTATTTTTTTTTTTAACGGGTCTAGTACACATACTGCAGGGAGGTCCCTAAAGCGCTACAGGAGCGACACGTGTGCAGAAAAAACGATTAACGTTGTTCTTGAAGCGCTGTAAATTGTACTCGCTGGGAAACACAGTCCTGGGCAAATTATTCCAAAGGAATGATGTTCTCCATATAAAAGACTGCTTGAAAAGCGTTGTACGAGGAGTAACAAGCTGAACCTCATACGGATGTGAAGTATCAGCGCGACGTGTATTTCTAACATGCACCCCTCTGGGAGGAATTAAACGGGCCACATCCTCCTAACACTTTCCATGAAAATACTTGTAGAATAGGCTCAAGTCGCCAACCGTTCTTCGATGTACCAGCGAATCAAGCCCGCAGGTCAGTTCCGGGTCTCCAATCAGACGAACAACTCTTCTTTGAATAGAATCCAACAAATGCAGTGTATGTTTGGGAGCGGAGCCCCAAACATGGGAGCAGTATTCCACAGTTGGTTGAATTTGAGCTTTGTAAAGAATTAACAGTTGTTATGGAGTGTAAAGCTTTCTGGTTCGAAATAATATTCCCAACTTTTGAGAAGCTCTCTTTGCTATGCCTGATACATGTTCATGCCAGGACATATTTGCTCCCAAATTAACGCCCAACAAATTGAGGGATGATGTTAGAGGAATGGAGTGCCCCGCCATAACTATGTCGGGTTCAGCAAAGTTAACTTTTTTAGAAAAAACTGCCGCCTGGGTTTTTGTAGCGTTAAATTCCACTTGGATACTGTCACCCCAAGATAGAATTTCTTCTAGGTCTTTGTTAAGTTAAGCAACTTCCCGCTGTCTGCTGACACTCACCTGAGCAGCCGATGTCCGAGCATTCAAAGTGAATGAAGAGATAAGCGTACTGTCATCTGCAAAGTTGTAGATTGGATTCTCGGTCTTTTCCAGCAGATCGTTAATGTAAATGAGAAAGAGAGTAGGAGATAGTATGGAGCCTTGGGGCACACCGGCGTTGATAGTGAAGGTGTTAGAAAGAAATCCGTCATCACTATCGCAATATCACTAAACGCACGGTTAGATAATACAATTGCAGCAACACCAGTTGAGAAAGTCAATTTGTTAGCTGAACTTTCTGCGTCACATTCTACCCTCGATTTCCAAGGAAAAACACTACCAATTATTCCCATAGTGCAGAGAAGGATACCCGATTTTATTATGAGGCAGCGTATCATAAAACGTATTTTAATGAAGCTAGACATCAAAGAAGCTTCTGGCGCTGATGAAATACTTGCCATAGTACTCAAAAAATGCGCAAGCGAACTAACACCAGTTTTCTGTAGACTTTTCAATCTATCCTACAGAAAGGAAATATTTGCTTCCTGCTGGTAATGCGCTATAGTTCAGCCTATACCCAAAAAAAGCAAGATGATCTTACTAATACATCTACCGACCAGTCTCACGGCTTTCAATAATATTGAAAATTATAGAAAACGATATTAATTTCTTTCTAACACCGTCACTATCAACGCTTGTATGCTCCACGGCTCCATATTGTCTCCTACTCTCTTTCTCATTTATATTGACCATTGACTGGAAAGGACTAGGAATATAATCTACAGCTTTGCAGCCGACTGTACATTTATTTCTTCATTCACTTTGAACACGTGAACATCCGCTATTCATGCAAATATCCGCAGACAGCAGGAAGCCGTCCAACTTAACGAAAACCTAGAAGAAATTTTCTCTTGGGACGTTAATAACCAAGTAGAATCTAACACCACAAAAACCCGGCTGGGAAAAGTTAACGTTGCTGATCCAACTTCTCAAAAGCTGAGAATATTATCCCAAACTAGAAAGCTTTACACTTCATAACTGTTAATTCTGTACGAAGCTCAAATTGGATCAACTGCTCTCATATTTGGGACTCTGCTTACAAACATCTACTGCATTTTTTGAATTCTATTCAGAAGAGAGTTGTTCACCTAATTGAAGACTCAGAACTCAGCATCAACCTTGATTTCCAACCAAATTTCAAGTTACTTGAGCATTAACTGAAACAGGGAAAGTGTGGCGTAAAATTGAAACGAAATATTTTAATTTTTCATCTTTTAGGGAGATAGAGAGAACTCTGGTAAAACACTTAAGGTTTATCACCTCACAAGTTTTTAGAACAGAGACAGTAGTTAGGTAAAAAACATACTAAGGTCACCCTATCATTACTTCATAATAAATATATTATTGTTAAGATTGAACCTTACAAAAAATAACGTAATTTGTAGATTCTTCTACTCCAAAAACCCTAAAATGACCATATGCTCAAAGGTTCCCAACTGTTTTCTACTTTATTTCTCATTGACTATAACGATAAACTGAAAAAGACGAGAATCCAATCTCGCTTTGCAGATGATAGTACATTTATTTCTTCATTCACTATTCAGAAGAGAGTTGTTCACCTAATTGAAGACTCAGAACTCACCATCATCTTTGATTTCTTGGAACATCGAAGAACTGTTGGCGACTTGAGTTTATTCTCCAATTATTTTCATGGAAAGTATTCGCTAGATGTAGGCCGCTTAATTCCTCTCAGGAACACACGTTGCGCCAATACTCCACATCCGTATAAGGTTCAGCTTGTCACTTCTCGAACAACTCTTTTCAACTAGTTCTTTATATGGAAAACCTCATCGCTTTTGAATGATTTACCAAGGACTGTGTTTCCCAATTCAAGAACAACGTGAATCGCTTTTTCTGCACACGCGTCGCTACTCTAGCGCTTTAAAGATTTAGGGAATATTATAAGCTCCGAGTATACCCGAGCGCCTCTTACAAAAAAGAAATTACTGGCGTATTTGAAAGAGAATTATTAAAATATAAAAAAACATTTTAATAATTAGTAAGTCACCGAGAACCCTAGTTAGTGTTTTGTGTATTTAGATATTCTAAAGATCGTTTGATAAATAACCTATTTATCTACAACACCACTAAAGACAACCCTATGATGACAGAAACTGACTAAAGGTAATGATTTATTGATTAGAATAAACACCCTGCCTAATGACTTACTCTAAATAATTAGTGTTGTCAAAGGGAAATCATTAAATGTGGTTTCTCTTTGTTTTGAGGACAACCTCTTTTCGGTTTACTGACAAAATGGTATAAAATAAATGGAAATATAATGAAGTAGCCTATTCATAAATAATCACGCGATAACGAAGTTGTGCAGCTAAAAATATAAAAAAATTAATAATATAACTAACATTTGTTTGGATTATTGCGCGAACACGACGGTGAGAGGGACCAGGTGGAAGTATAGAGCGTAAACCTGGTCACCTGAAATTTGACTGCTATGGAGTATTTTACCTGAACGGCACGTGCTTTTTATGTGAAATCATGATCATCTTCACCAGCTTATACTGTTCACGGCTGGACGAAAGCCACCCTCAAATTTTGCCACTTTTTTCTGTTCGAGCCGTTTTTTTTTTATAGATCTAGCACACGTGCTGCAGGGAGATCCCTAAAGCGCTACAGGAACGACACGTGTACTGAAACAACGATTCACGTTGTTCTTAAAACGCTGCAAATTGTACTCGGTGGGAAACACAGTCCTCACCCTTGTACCCAATTTCCAGCCACTCTTTTCAAATCATCCGTCCACCGAATTGGTGGTCTACCTCTGCTCCGATATGTTTTGGATCTTGGTCGCCACTCTGTAATTCTCTTTGTCCATCATCCATCCTTAAATCTGTGCCCAGCCCAGTTCCATTTAAGATGTATAATGAATTTGACTGCGTCTTGTACCCCCGTTTTCTTCCCGGTAATGTGATTTGTGATGTGAACTCTAAGAGTAACGCCTAACGTTGACCATCTCCACATATTTTATTGATGTTTTTCTTTGTCATTGTGAGAGTATCGGCTACGTACGTAAGAACGGGGAATATGCATCTATCAAATACTTTTCTTTTTAAACACATAGGAAGGTTAGATTTAAATACACAGGCCAGTTTGCCATATGCAGCCCAGGAGAGACCTATTCTTCGCTGAATTTCATATGTTTGGTTATGTAGTCCTATGCTGATTTCATTTCCTAGGTATATCTATGTTATTCAGTTTTACAGTGTCGCTTAATGCAAGATTTGTCATTAACTGGGTCTTGGATATACTGATTTTTAAATCAACCTTTCCTGAAGCTTTCTGAAGTATGTGCAACATAGTTTGAGCTTCTTGCATGTTGTCTGTTATTAAGAAAATATCGTCGGCGAAACAGAGGTGATTTAACTTTTCACCGTCAAAGTTAAGTCTCATTCTTTCCCAGTTTATTGATTGTAGAAGACTCTCTAGAAGTATTACCAAAAGCTTTGGAGAGAGCGTATCACCCTGCCGTACTCGTTTTTTCGATTTGATGGTGGACAGGTTTTCGAAAATTCGATTTGATTATTGATTTTTATTCTCTATTTTTCTAGGAATTATTTTAAAAAAAAATTTAAGAAAATTCCACTTACACAGGTATAGCATCAATGTGCCCTGGCGTCGGATTGGTACCGCTACCTATTTCACTGTCTGCAATATTGCTCATATTTTTTAATATTTTCTATTTTTTTTTTAAACTTAATTATTACTTTTTCTACATTTTCTACAAAGTGTCGAGATGTTTTTTAAATGTTTCTAATAAACAATTTTTTATAAATAATTATGACACAAAACATTTTTTGGTCGAAAATTGCATATTAAAGTTTGAAACACCGTAAATTTTTTATTTTTGAAAAAAAATCGTTTGAAAATTTTTAGCTACTACATTATTTTACAAGATTAATTTTTATTTTTGCAGATTGGATTATTTTTTGTGAAGTTATCCTGTAGACAAGAAGGAGCCATAATTTTCATTAGTAGTCTATTTAACCCGTTAAAAAACATTTAAAACATATTTCAAGAAAAAAATTTTCTTGTAATTTAAAGTACAATAAAAATATATAATCGCCATTCTTTTGTATTATTTACTTAATAACCTTAAAAATATTCTTAGTGTTCTATATGGAACACTTATAAGATCACTTCGGCTTCCGTCTGTCCGTCATCCGCCTCTCTGTCTATCTGTCACACCCGATTTTCTCCAAAACCATTTGACATAGAAAGTTGAAATTTGATAGTAATATAGGAATTGATGGCTTCATCAGAGCCGTGTAGTTTTGAAAGTTAAATTTTGACTTAAGTGATTAGTTTTGGTGGTGAATTGTTTTACTAGGTTATCCAGTGGAGTGTCAAATTACAGCTTGTAAAAACATAAGTTCAAAAATATATATAATATACTATATACTTATCTCGAAAAGTACGGAACAAAAAATTTTGAAAAAAGCCTAAAATATTCTCCACAGGGTGTAGATCAAACGAAAATTATCGCTAGTGCATTACCTTTAATAATTTATCTGGTATTTAAAAAAAAATAAAAATTTCAAGGTCATCAGTTTTCAGTAAAGATCGGAAAAAAAACTTCGTTAAAAACTTATTTGGGGTGTGTTTTGTGAATACATTGATCATTTTATACCTCCGTAACAAAAATTTCAACTCACCGAAAAAGTTCAATTTGCACTTGACCGGTTATTTTTAAATATACGTACTTTTGCAACGCTCAGGTGTATGTAACCCCTAACCCCAACCTAATTAGAAGATAATGTAATTTTTATATTCTTCGACTTCAAAAACCTTAAAATAGGCTTGTACTAGGAGGTGTTGAAGGACCTGTAACCCACTCTCCTATCGATTGAACCCTTTGTATTGGTGACTGTATATATTGCTTACAATTTGATCATTATCAACACCGAAAATAAGTGTGATAAATAATACAAAAATTATCGACCATCCTTTAAAATTAAAGTTTTTTGTGCGACATCCTGTATTTGAAGAAAAACTTTTTCATAATGTTTACTAAAACATCTTTGAATCAATGAATCAAGTATTAAAGAAAGAACATCTTCTCACTAGTCGATTCCGTTTAAAATTCAGTTTTTTCTAAGCAAAGAATCTCGCTCAATGCTTGAATGAGATGAATGGATAGATGAAAATGCACTCAAGAAATTCGCTATAAAAACTTCTTGATTAATAAGTGACAAATGGGATAATAATTAATTAAAATTGTGGTTTTGCTCTTCTCTGCTCTGAATTCTGATTGGGGATAAGAAATATTAAGCCAAAGAATAAAAATTCAAATAGAACAAAAAAAATCTGAAACAGAAAAATATTATTTGGAATTAGAATTATAGCTCTTTCACTTTTACCGATACTCTGTGAAAGTTTAAATTGCAATTTTCTGATTTTACATATCGGCAAAAAATGTAGCTAACTTTAAAGTGGCTTTGTTTATAAATATACGGATGTGGTGCTATTTTATTTCATAGAACGTTTGGAAAGGGTTAAAATCCTACGAACAGCCGCAGAACTGACCGACATTGTTTTGCGCTACGAAGCAGCAGCTGAAAATGCACAACAAGCTAGGATATTGTATATGGAGAAGTTTCCTGGTCATGATCCTCTTAGCGAAAAAATTTTTTTCCATTGTCCAACAATTAAGGGGTCAGGGAGCATTCCACAGGATGGAGATAATGGGCGACCACGGTCTGGTAACGTCATAGCTGCAGAGGTGGAAGTTTTACAAGCAGTGCAAAAAAATCCAGGAGCCAGTATAAGACGTCTTACAATACATCCGTCGGCGAATACTAAATGAAGATATTCAGTATCCGTTTCGTGTTAAAAAGTCCTGAAGATTATGGTTCATGCCGAAAATATTGCCGATCGTGTAGCCAAAAATTCGAACAGAAATCTGACTGGGTACGCATTGTTATATTCACAGATGAAGCTGAACTGAATATGAATTTTCTATGAATGTAAACTTATTTAGCAATAGATCACCCTTAGTTCTAGATTTCAAATCAATTTTCTCTCTGAATCTGAAAAGTAGCTCAAGAAAATTTATTTCCATCCATGCTAAGTACGATATAAAATAATCATTATTAATTTTACTATCTAACTAATTCAGTGAGCAATAAGTAAGGTTTACATTTAATACGTCTTACGTTGACAACCTTTCTAGGAGTGACATTAATGAAGCTCACTTGGTTGTCCGAGATACCTTAGGCATACGGACAGTACTTCTAGCATTGAAGGTGTTAGCACGACGGTATAAGAGGGTATAAGCGAAGATCCATCGATTACATTACAGCTTTCAATAAGGTAAGCCACGATCATTTAATTCTGCTTCCTAAGAAAGTAAAACTCGATGCCAAGCGGTTATAAAAATTAAGGACACAACTACTGAAGACATTGAAAACAGCAGACATACTTAAGTATGTCTATTATTACAGATACTGTACAACCTATAGGCGAAGGAGACCATAAAAAGAGTACTGACTCAAGATACAAGAGGAGCAAAGATTAATAGAATGCTCATGAATAACATACGATATGCAGCCGATACAATTCTAAACGTCCTGCAAATACTATACTAAAAAATAAAATTTAAACAAGCAGCTCCGATAAATCTTGGTGTTAAATCTTGTGAAATAGTTTTTGAGCTTGTTTATTGGATCACTTACCTGATTTAGGACCATACAACTTCTTACTTTTGGGATCAATTTTTTATTGATATTGATAATATTTTGTCGAGTCTAACTCTGCCGAAGGCTTTCTCAGAATCAAGAAAGCAGACGAAAATATCTTTGCGCTGGTCCCGACATTTCTGTAGGAGAACATTGATATCAAACGAAGCTCCACGTATTCCAAATACGTTTCTAAATCCTCTCTGGCTGTTAACAAGAACGAACTCGCCTTTTGTACGGATTCTGGAATGGATGATTCGCAAAAAAAACTTTTAAGAAGTAACTCATCAAACTGATTAGACGGTAATCACTACACTTTTTATAAAGAGATTTTTAAGGGATTTTAATAAATGTGGACCTTAACCTCTCCTCTGGTATCGTACCTGTGTTGTAGATTAGATCGAAAAATTTTGTGATTTGCCCTATGTTTTCCTCTTCTATGAGTTTAATGATTTCCATGGAAATGTCACCATGCCTTGTGGCTCTTTTATTCTATGTAGCGGAGATTGCATGCTGAATTTCCTCCATTACGATTTTAGGGCCATTGTGAAGATTACTAAAACAAAATTTCCCTACAAAAATTTTACGTCTCCTCGTAATGTTGTCCAATAAATTTGATTTTCTTTTAATCAGGATGGGTTTCAAGAATAAAAGTATGGTACATATTTAGTAACTCTGTTATATTAGACGTTGAAGATATTACTTGGTTGTTTCTTTGATGTCGTTTGCATCGTCAATACTGCAATTTTATTGAGTTTAAATGACACGGAAGGACAGATTTTTCAAAGTCTAAGCTGTTAATTATATCATTTAACTAGAGCCTTCTTCAGTTTATTGAGAGGTGGGGGTAACATCGTCGTCTTTTTTAAGGGCAGGTAATAGTTGCTTAAGGGAATGTTCTAGGATTTCAGGAGTTTAATCGGTTTTTTGGTCACAACGCAAACGTGTAAGTTCGTCGTCATTTCAATTCACCTAGACTATAAACAATGGTAAACCTTAATCCATTAAATTCCGTTCGGAACGAGCATTAAACTGTAGGTCCTTTTTTTCTATGGAACACTTAAAAAAAGGCACAAACCACAGGCAAAGCCGAGAGGGTCACCTACGTCCGTATCAAATATGGCACTTCGAGAAGAATCCATTAAATATATACTCCATTTGGCTAAACATGAACTAGAATCTTTAATGGTAAGTAATAATCATAGCGGACGATGGCTAGTTAATACAGAGATTTTGCAACTATTATTTTAGTAGGTCTTTATCTTTATTTGGAGCATGCGCTCACCGTTTGGACCTTGTGCAGTAGTAAAGAGAAGAAATTAAATATAAGGACTCAGTTGTTATCATTATTTGAAGCATGCGCCCACCAGGTTATTTGAAGTTCGTTATTCTTATCGCTATTAAGGAAGGGCCTATTGCTTTTTCCTACTTGTACACAAACTACTAAAAAAATACAGTCAAATTGAAATGACAACCTTTTATTAAAAATAACACTGACAATGGTTAATTAGTGTTCAAATTATGTTGGGATTTTGCAATCTTTGGCACAATGGCATTACAGTGTGTGTAGTCCTAATTTCAATGAAATTTTATGTACCGCACATTCGTATTACCTTGGAAATATTGAAGGAAGTGATAGAAACCTGCTAGATACAACTTTAGTTTAGAAAATTGTATTGAGCCACCAAATACTAATAACCGGTGTGCTTAACCCTGAAATTAATGAAAAAAAATCCCCTAAGTTTATAAAAGATGAATACTATTTTTTTTTTTTTTATGGGTCTAGCACACGTGCTACAGGGAAGTCCCTAAAGGGCTACAGGAGCGACACGTGTGCGGAGAAAGCGATTCACGTTGTTCTTGAATCGCTGTAGATTGTACTCGGTGGGAAACACAGTCCTGGGCAAACTATTCCAAAGGTATGATGTTCTCCATATAAAAGACTGCTTCAAAAGCGTTGTACGAGGAGTAACAAGCTGAAACTCATACGGATGTGAAGTATTAGCGCGACTTGTACTTCTAACATGCACCGCTCTAAGAGGAATTAAGCGGGCCACATCCTTCGAACACTTTCCATGAAAGTACTTGTAGAATAGGCTCAAGTCGCCAACCGTTCTTCGATGTTCCAGCGAATCAAGGCCGCTGGTCAGTTCCGGGTGTCCAATCAGACGAACAGCTCTTCTCTGAATAGAATCCAACAAATGCAGTGTATGTTTGGGAGCGGAGCTCCAAACATGGGAGCAGTATTCCATAGTTGGTCGAATTTGAGCTTTGTAAAGAATTAACAGTTTTTGTGGAGTGTAAAGCTTTCTGGTTCCAAAAATATTCCCAACTTTTGAGAAGCTCTCCTTGCTATGCCTGTAACATGTTCATGCCAGGACATATTTGCTCCCAAATTAACGCCCAACAAATTTAGTGACGATGTTAGAGGAATGGAGTGCCCCGACATAACTATGTCGGGTTCAAAAACGTTAACTTTTTTAGAAAAAACTGCCGCCTGGGTTTTTGAAGCGTTAAATTCCATTTGGTTACTGTCACCCCAAGATAGAATTTCTTCCAGGTCTTTGTTAAGTTGAACGACCTCCTGCTGTCTGCGGATATTCGTCTGAGCAGCCGATGTCCGAGCGTTCAAAGTGATTGAAGAGACAAGCGTATTGTCGTCTTTTCCCACAGATCGTTAATGTAAATGAGAAAGAGAGTAGGAGACAGTATGGAGCCTTGGGGCACACCAGCGTTGATTGTGAAGGTATTAAAAAGAAATCCGTCAACCGCCACTCGTAAAGAACTCTTTCTGAGAAAACATGAGAGCCACGGACAGAACTTTTCAGATATACCACAAGAGCGTAGCTTAGCCAACAGTCCATCGTGCCAAACACGGTCGAATGCCTTGGATATGTCAAGAGCAACCGCTCGAGATTCTCTAAAGTGTTCAATTGCGTTGTTCCAAACATGTGTTACATAAGTCAGAAGATCTCCTGTTGACCTATGTTTACGAAAGCCATATTGGTGATCGGTAATAATATTGAATCGTTTGAGATATTTTAGAAGATGCTGATTGATAACCCTTTCCATGACTTTCGATATTATTGAAAACAGCGCGAGCGGTCGGTAGTTATTTGGCAAGGTCTTCTTGCCTTTTTTAGGTATCGGCTGAACCGTGGCACGTTTCCAGCAGGACGGAAATATTCCCCTTCTGTAGGATAGGTTGAAAGTTCCCTTGCACAGTTTTTGAGAACTATGGCAGGTATTCCGTCAGCGCCCGAAGCCTTTTTGGTGTCTAACTTCATTAAAATACGCTTTATGATACGCTGTCTGAAGACAACATCGGGCATCTTTGACTGCAATATGGGAATAGTAGGTGATGTTTTTCCTTGGAAATCGACAGTAGAATGTGAAGCAAAGAGTTCAGCCAACAAGTTCGCTCTCTCAACAGGTGTGGATTTGGTGAAATTTTGACTAACTGCCTTAGCGATTGACCAAAAGGACCTGGAATTGTTGGGACAAGCGAGGAGTTTGTTTTTAATTCGTTGATTGTGTGCCTCCTTGGTTTCTTCGATAATTCTTTTGCATCTCTTCCGGGCACAAACAAAGGTGTTATGATTTATGGTGTTAGGATTTTTACGCCATTGTCGGTAGGCAATATGTTTAGAAGCAACAACTTCTTTGCATTTTCGGTCAAACCAAGGCTTGCCATTGGAGGGGCATTTCTTCGAAAAAGGGATGTAAGCCTCCATACCAGCCAAAATAACATCGGAGACCTCCCTGGAGCAGTCAGATGGGTTGTCGGATCGAAAACAAACGTCCATCCAAGGGAAAGTTCG
Organism: Pachyrhynchus sulphureomaculatus; assembly: GCA_019049505.1. Lineage (NCBI taxonomy): Eukaryota > Metazoa > Arthropoda > Insecta > Coleoptera > Curculionidae > Pachyrhynchus > Pachyrhynchus sulphureomaculatus. The sequence continues at coordinate 153,875,510 of CM032455.1, read as the reverse complement.
AAAATATTCCATAAGATCTTCCCATTTAGCAGATTTGTAGTGCCAAATCTTGCGCGGCCTAGGCGCCTCTCTGTCACTGTTTGGCAGGATACTCGATATCGAAAGCAGTTTGTGGTCGGAAGAACCCAACGGCGGATTTACGGTGATCGTGTAAATCTCCGGATTGGTGGTTAAAAACAGATCAAGAAGACTGGCGAACTCCCCGTCTCGATCAGGGATCCGTGTTGGTTCGTCAATAAGCTGAGTTTCCAAGCAAGCAATCTTTGGCACAATGGCATTACAGTGTGTGTAGTCCTAATTTCAATGAAATTTTATTTACCGCACATTCGTATTATCTTGGAAATATTGAAGGAAGTGATAGAAACCTGCTAGATACAACTTTAATACTAACTAATAACCGGTGTGCTTAACCGTGAAATTAATTAAAAAAATCCCCTAAATTTATAAAAGATGAATACTAACCTAACCTTGCAATTCTTTCGCGTTAATACTGCATATGTTTTTGATTACGACAAAGGATAAAGACAAAGGCATGTGAAAAATAAGTGTTGCAAAATCTCTCTAATATTATAAAATGTATTCCGGTTAAATAGACTTTATAGTGTTTAGTTTATTTTTGGACAAAGGGTATATATTCAAACAAGATATTCTACATAATTTAAAGCTTCGAAAAATCCGGCTGTTGTTAATGGTTCATATTTTAGTAATCTACAACAAAACACGACGAAAATAACATTCTAAAGGGTGTAGATTTTATTTATTAAACGAGCTGTATTATTTAAAAGCTGAAAACCAATGATGATTTTAATGAATTTTAAATGAAATATAAGACGCAACCCTTTTCGTGTGAATACACAATTCGTTATACAGTTTTCATTAAAATAACTCAAGGGTAAAACAGATATAGGGATTTCCTTCTGTCGGAGGTAAATTAAGATAAAAAATGGAGATCGTGATAAGAAGGTGGAAAGCACGAAGAGAAAATGAAAATATATATTTTTTTGGGTTTATAATTTATTATCTGCTGCAGTGTTTTTGCTGGATCTTCCTTTCTTGAGTAGGAAAACAAGCTATTTTCACTCAGCCTTAAAAAAATATAAAAAAAAAAACATTTATCTTTGGTAGGTTTGACGATTTGGAGATAAAAATAGAACTTTGTTATTAATCAGGATCAAGATTATTTGCTAATTACTGTGAGCAAACTAAGTATGGCAAAATGTATTCTCGAATTTTTTTTATTTTTATATTTATGGATATGGCATATATGTATGCTGCAGGGAAATTCTTAAAGCTTTACAATTAGCCCAGTCGTCAGAGGAAAATTTTGACAAAAAGCTCATTCAATGTTAACAGGCTGCATTTTGGCATACATGTATTTTTTTTTATGTAGAATTCGATAAAAAAAAGTTTGCTGCTCTAAAGTGTACGCTAAGCCTATAAAATCGAAAATAAAATGAGAAATCCGGTTTTTTCGGTAATATCTCTAAAAATACAAAAAGAAATCGAAAACTAATAGCAGCACGTGAAATTTTACACAAAAAAAAAATATATATTAAGTATTTTCTTTAGTTTTGCTGTAATTTAAAAAAATTATATCAAATAAAATGCTGGTTTAATCCGTTCACTTGTAGTGGAACTCAGGCTTCCAACCTCGTTTATCACTAAATTAACGTTTCTGTAAATCGTTAAATATTTTAAAATTGGCTATTGAGAAGTTTCTGGAGGTGATGATTAAGAATCCGATGGCAGATCCAATATGACGGCCAGACGTAATTCATTTCATTTCTTCGAGTAATGTAGAATTTTAATGTTTTCAATAACTGTTTTCTTTGTACCTGGATGCTTAAATGAAATATAAATACCTTATACTTAAAGCTTGGACTTTTGGTTTTTCATTTCCTACCTTTAAGTATTTTTTTTAATTTTAAGTTTAAGTTGTATAATTAACTAGCTGTGCCCGCGGCTCCGCTCGCGTGGACTTGATTCACCTCTATCGTCACTGCTTATTCTTTATGTTACCTAACGTAATAAAATATCTGCCATTATTTCCCCTTATCTCCCATTATTTTTCCTTATCTCTCATTATTTCTACATAATTTCCATTATCTAGGCTTATCTCTGCTCATCTCGCATTATTTCTCCTTATCTCCCATTATTTCACCTTATCTCCCATTATCTAGGCTTATTTCGACTTATCACGCAATATTTCCCCTTATCTGCCATTATTTCTCCTTATCTCCCATTATCTCACCATAACTCCCAATATCTAGGCTTATCTCTACTTATCTCCCATTATTTCCCCTTATCTCCCATTATTTATACTTATCTCCTATTATCTCACCTTATCTCCCGTTATGTAGGCTTATATCGAATTATATAGAACATATGTATAAATTTATAAAAACACGTAAATCGGATAAGTGGTTCTCAAGTGATAAGCGCACTAACGGACAGACAGACCGACAGATATATATATATATATATATATATATATATATATATATATATATATATATATATATATATATATATATATATACATATATATATATATATATATATATATATATATATATATATATATATATATATATATATATATATCCTTGCAACATGATATTGTTTCATATTTAATGATTTAGGGAGTGTATTGCAAGAGAACGCGGTAACGGTAACCTTTTTTCCGACTTGATTCACTATTATCGTCACTGCTTATTCTTTATGTTGCCAAACGCAATAAAATATATCATATAACTTGGCCAGAGAACATATGTATGTTTTAAAAAAAAGCACGTAAATCGAATAAGTGGTTCTCCAGTGATAAGCGCACTAACAGACAGACAGACAGACAGACAGGCAGAGAGACAGGCGGACAGACAAACAGAGAGACGTTGCATTTTATGTATATTATAGATATAAGATTATAGATAACCTGGCCAGAGAACATATATATGTTTTAAAAAAAAAGTACATAAATCGGATAAATGGTTCTCCAGTGATAAGCACACTAACGGACAGACAGACAGAGATACGTTGCACTTTATATATATTATAGATGTAATAAAAATATAACCTGGTCAGAGAACATATATATGAATTTAAAAAATCACATAAATCGGATAAGTGGTTCTCGAGGGATAATCGCACTAACGGACAGACAGACAGACTGACAGACAGACAGACAGAGAGACGTTGCATTTTATATATTATAGATATAGATTATTATTATTATATAACCTGGCCGAAGAGTATATGTATGAATTTAAAAAAAGACACGTAATAAGTGGTTCTCGCGTGATAAACGCACTAATGAACAGACAGACAGACAGAGAGACATTGCATTTTCTATATATTATAGATTGTAGATTATAGATATTCTCTGTTAAATAATATTGTTCCATATTTAATTGTTTAGGCTGTGTATTGCAAGGGAATGTGCTAGCGGCAAACTTTTTTGCGACTTCATTCACTATTATCGTCACTGCTCATTCCTTATGCTACCTATCGTAATAAAATATAGCCTATAACCTGGCCAGACAACATATGTATGTTTTTTTAAAAAAAGTACATAAATCGGATAAGTGGTTCTCCAGTGATAAGCGCACTAACGGACAGACAAACAGACAGATAGACAGACAGGCAGACAGACAGAGAGACGTTGCATTTTATATATATTATAGATAATAAGCAAAAAATTCGTTTATCAGGAACACTTTTTTAAGAGCAAAATTATAAAAAAAAGGGGAAGTTTTTTTTAAGTTTCATACTGGTTTGAAGGTTAAATTACCGGCGGCATACTACGATAGGCAAGTTTTCATATTTTAAAACTCAATTTCTAAATAACACATACAATGTGAATTTTTTTTAAAAACTATTCTTATATTGAAACTTAAGGTATAATAATGATATAGGCACAATTTTTTTTTTCAATACTATATTTTATTAAATTGTTGTAATTTACTGTACGCCGGTTTAAATCATGCAAACAAAAATAAAAACTTCTCTCTTTTAATTTTTACCTTCGAGCGGTGCGCGTAGACTTTCAAATTAACCTGTTTGGCGCGCTACATTTTTTTGAATCACCTATCCGAATTTTTAATAAATCCTCACCCTAATAAAAAAATCTGGAAAAAAAATATTTATATACTATTTTTTTGTAAAATTTCCCACTCTTTCACATAGTGCTACTAGTTTTTCGATATCTTTTTTATTTTTAGAGATATTACCGAAAAACTGAATTTTTTATTTTATTTTAGATTTTTCTATCGTATTCTATGTCCAAAAAACTATCTGTGTGTCAAAATGCAGCCTGTTAACATTTACGAGAGCTCAAAACCCCTGGCGACTAAGCTAAATAGGAAAGTGTGTGGAGAAAATGCGATTCACGTTGATCTTGAATCACGCCAAGTTGTATTCGGTAGGAAGCATAAGCGTTACTGACGCATCCAAAAGGGAAAGGGAAATGAATTCTTGAGGAGGGTAGTACGAGAAATGGCACGCTGAACCACATACGAAGATGATGTATTAACGCGATGTGTATTCCTAGCATGCATTATTCTGGAAAGGCTAATTCATCGAGCACTTTCCAACTTCTAACGAAACAAGGCTACAGATGAGTTCTGGGTTTCCAGTCGGACGAATTGCTCTTTTCTGAATAAAATCTACCAAATTTAATGTATATTTGGAAGCAGGGCCCCAAATATGGGAGCTGTTTGTTGTTGGCCGAACTTGACCTTTCCACATGATTTAACATATAACACGTAGGCTGAGTTCTCGGTCTGACACATAGATGTCACCCTTTTTAAAAAATCCATACGACTTTTAGGAAGTACCAACCTTCAAACGATACGTGTCAAAATTTCATGACATTTTGACGATTAGTTTACAGGTTACAGTGGTTCTAGCGACACTACTTTTGATATTTTCAAAACAATGAAAAAAATCGAATTTTGTGTGTTGATTAAACACTGTCTTTTGAGGGAAAAAATACCATTCAAACAAAGCAATGGTTAATAAGTGTTACGGGGACCCTGCCCCTGGAAAATCACTCATCATTTACTGGTATATTGAATTTAAACGCAGTCGTACAGATACAAATGATTCTGAACGCTCTGGAATATTCTTTTGGATGACCGTAAAGTGAAATTGCGCGAGATAGCTGACACCCTAAAGATATCAAAAGAACGTGTTGGTCATATTTTGGCTTGAGAAAGCTTTATTCGAAATCGGCACTGCGTGCCGTGAGGAGACTATATTGATGAATAAAGTCGAATTTTGCAAAAAAAAGATGTGTTTTAAGTAGCTAGATCAAAAACTTTTCAGCCTAAGTGTTAATTAATGGATAATAAAGATTTTTGGTACGAAATTATATTCCCAGCTTTTAAGAAGCTCTCTTTGCTGTCTATAGAGTACGATTTACATTGATTCAAATCCAATGTGAATCGCTTTTGGGGCACACGCGTCGTTCTTGTAGCGCTTTAGAGATTTTCCTGTAGCTCATGTGTTATGCCCATAAAAAAAAATGCTACCTGTTAATGCCAAGACATATTTACTTGCAAGCTAACGCCCAGCAAGATGACGATGCTTGAGGAATGGAATGTCTCCACACAAATATGTCGAATTCTCTACCATTACCTTTCTAGAAAAAATTACTAGTGTTTCCTGTATAGCGTTAAATTCCACTTCGATTCTATCACTACAACATCAAATTTCTTCCAGATTTTGCTAAGGTTAGCAACCTCCTGGGGCCTGTGGATATTTGCATGGGTAGCTAATGTTCGGGCATTCGAGGTAAAAGAAGAAAGAAGGATACTATCATAAACAAGATAGTCGATTAAATCCCTACCCCTTCTCAGTATATCGTTGATGTAAAGGAAAAAGAGAGGGACAGCTTTGGGGCATTCCGGTATTAGGACTAAACGTGTTTGAAAGAAACCCATCGACTGCGACTGGGGGGGTCAACGTATAAATAGCGGTAATGTAAATTATTATCGTTAGTTTAATTTTGAAAGTCATACTTGAAAAACTAAACTCTTGCATTTTTGTCACTTCCTTTAAGTCTCGTGTTTAATTGTTCTACGGATCTGTTTTATCCGGCGATATTTTTGGATAGAAAATTTGAAACACCCTAGTTCGTTTTAGGTGTTATTATCGAGGGGCGGTATCTTTCAATGTTTTTCTTCAATTGATTTTGCTTGATGTATACCAGTTTTAATATATTAAGCGATTTTCATAAACATCTTGTATTGAAAAGTTTTTGGTCTAACACATAGCTGTCGCCCTTTTCGAAAAATCCATATGATTTTTAGGAAGTGCCAACCTTCAGATGATACGTGTCAAAATTTCGTGATATTTCGACGATTAGTTTACAAGTTACAGTAGTTTTAGAGACGCTACTTTTAATATTTTGAAAACAATGGAAAAAATCGAATTTCGTGTATTGATTAAACACTGTTTTTTGATGAAAAAATACATACCGTTCAAGTAAAGCAATGGCTTGATAAGTGTTATGTGGACTCTGCCCCTGGTAAATCACTCATCATTTACTGGTATGCTCAATTTAAAAGCGGTCGTACAGACAAAAATGATGCTCAACGCTCTGGATGCCCAAATGAGGTGGTTACACCAGAAAACATCAAAAAAATCCACAAAATTGTTTTGAATGAACGTAAAGTGAAATTGCGTGAGATAGCTAACACCCTAAAGATACCAAAGAAACGTGTTGGCCATATTTTGCATGAACATTTGGGCCTGAGAAAGCTCTATTCGAAATCGACACCGCGTTTGCTCACAGTGGACCAAAAACAACAACGTGTTGATGATTCTGAGCGCTGGTCCTGTTTAAGCGCAATAAAAAGGATTTTTTCATGCGATATGTGACAATGGATGAAACATGGATCCACCATTACACACCGGAATCTAACCGGCAATCAGCTGAGTAGACAGCAGCCAGTGAAAGCCGCCCTAAGCCACTAAAGACACAACAGTCAGCTCGTAAGGTTATGGCCTCTGTATTTTGGGATGCACATGGGATAATTTTCATCGACGAATCAACGAATATTATATAAAGTTAGTGGTGCGTTTGAAGGCAGAAATCGCAAAGAAACGGCCTCAAATGAACAAGAAAATAGTGCTCTTTCATAAAGACAATGCATCGTGTCACAAGTCAATGGTTACGATGGCAAAAATTGTATGAATTGAAGTTCGAATTGCTTCCTCATCCACCGTATTCTCCAGATTTGGCCCCCAACGACTATTATCTATTCGCAGACCTCAAAAGAATACTCGCGGAAAAGAGATTTGGCTCCAATGAAGAAATTATCGCTGAAACTGAGGCCTATTTTGAAGGCAAAGACAAATACTTCTATGAGAAAGGTACAGAAATACTAAGAAAGCGTTAGACTGATTGTATCACTCTTGAAGGAGACTATATTGATGAATAAAGTCGAATTTAGTATGTGTTTTAACTAGCTAGACCAAAAAATCTTCTGCCTACGTGTTATATACATATATATATATATATATATATATATATATATATATATATATATATATATATATATATATATATATATAATAAACTATTTCCAATATACGTTTTAGCATCAGTTCTATTTTTGTTCTATTATTCAAGACGGTCTTTGAGATCCTTTAACCGCCTGACTGTAAACACAACGTCTTGACAATGAATTAAAGGAAGATTCCGATTTTTATCGCTTCGTTTTCAATAAGCTTTGCCCGTGGCATTTACTTAAATTAGAATTACAACAGATAAAACAGATTCGTAGAACAATTAAACACGAGACTTAAAGGAAGTGACAAAAATGCAAGAGTTTAGTTTTTCAAGTACGGCTTTCAAAATTAAATTAACGATAATGCTTTACATTACCGCTATTTATACGTTGACCCAACGCAAATGAATCTTTTGGAAATTATCGTTCGGTTTCACTTGATATATTTATTTCATTCGACTGTATTTGTCATGACGGATCGTTTGCTAGGCTACGCTATTTTTGTTTTATTTACGGTTCTCGTCTTTCTTTGGAGAGCATTCTTTACCATTTGCAGTCGATGGGTTTCTTTCAAACATCTTTAGTCCTAATGCAGGTATGCCCCAAGCTGTTCTCCCTTTAGGTTGCTAACCTTAGCAAAATCTATATATATACATATATATATATATATATATATATATATATATATATATATATATATATATATATATATTTAAATAATTTTTTCTTTAACCCTCTTTTTATATTTATATGGTAATGATTTTTTCTTGGCTTTAAGGTTAAGTGAATTAAAACTTCATTTTACGTTTACGTTTCGATCAGCCTAGTGATCTTTTTCAAAACATTTAATTTCATTAATACAACCAGTAACAATGTCGATGTGTATCGAGTACCCTAAAAAACCAAACCATGATTACCTATGCAATAACAATGTTATAATTTGGCTTACCTTAGGATGTAGACTTTTGTGCTTTCGTAATTAAATGTGTTTTTTTTTTCGTTTTCATGTTTATTTAATGAAGTTACCTTATTTTTATCGTACTTGTGGCCTTTTATACGGTTTTCCAAATATTGACTGATTTGTCCAATGTATTGTTGAGGCAGTATATATATATATATATATATATATATATATATATATATAAATTTTGAAGGCAAAGATAAATCATTCTACAAGAAATTTGATGAATAAAATCGAATTTTACAAAAAAAAATGTGTTTTAAGTAGCTAGATCAAAAACTTATCAGCCTACCTGTTATATATATATATATATATATATATATATATATATATATATATATATATATATATATATATATACATATATATATATATATATATATATATATATATATATATATATATATATATATACATATATATATATATATATATATATATATATATATATATATATATATATATATATATATATATGTATATATATATATATATATATATATATATATATATATATATATATATATATATCTTACTGGATGTTCAGGCACTTGATGGAAGCTGCCCAGCAGAGACGGGAGTCTTGTAGATGGAGGTAGCCATGGAAAGTTTCGCTGCATTTTCGAAAACCTCCGGTGGTGGAACCAGGTGTTGAGGCTGTCCAGATGGCGTTGAAAACGACTTATAATAATCCGGTTGCTTTTGGGAGAGGTGATAATGGCGGTACCATCAGCATAAAGGAGGAAGTTAGTCTAATCCAATTTGAGAATGTCGGCAGTGTTAAAGAGATGGAGGAGAAGATGGGCCTTGGGGGATTCCGGCTTTGATGGCCGTGTCGACTCTGGCTTGATCAGAATTTGTAATTTTTGCGTGCTACTTATATGCTGCTAAGATCGAAGGTTGTAACGCTGATTAATTGGTGCTGCCAACTTTGGGGCAGACGAAGTCAATCTCGGCGTTGTGTCGGAATTAGGCTGTTGGTTGCTGGGCTATGAAGCATTCTCATGTAGCTGGGAGATTACGGATATGATCTGTTTTGTTTAACGTTAAACAAAAAAAGTAAGGTAAGAAAGAATTTTTCTTACCCAGTATTTAATTATATACGTTCTGTGGATTCGCCCATACAGATAAGACTAAGCATATGAGCATATATAATAATTTAAATTGTTTTTAACCTTGTTCTCAGACATATGGTTTATGTAACACTTGAGTATCCCAATTTAACATGACACGGCTCTTAAATCAAGTACCTTGTATTTAAAAGAGTTATTTAAAGTTTTGTTCTGCATATTTTATAATTGAATTGGGTCGTTCCGGAACGTAAATAAACCCTAAACAAACCAACCTCAGAAAGAACTTTAGTCGTAAAATATTTTATGGGTTTTACTTCTTACGGTTTAATTTTCTTCAGAAGCTAATTATTATTTTAAGTTTAAGAAATAAGTATGTAGTTAATATTCAACTGTTGTAGTTAGAAACTTTGATAGGCAATATCACTATAATAAACAAGGTATGTCAATTTACTTTCAGCTAACTTTGCTAATTTTATTTTGCTAGTGCTAGAAACTAGCACTAGCAGCTAGATAATATTTTATTAATCATATGAAAGAGATCACTTACAATATGTTGAAATCCGTGGCCATAAACCTGTTATATTTAAAGCCACTAGTGGTGTTCCTCAGAGTAGTAACCTATTATTTTTAATTTTTTTGAATGATATAACTAATAATTAAGTTGGGAATATGGAATCTTTGGCACAAGGACACTACTGAGAATATATCACCTCTACACCAAACTTTATTTTTGCGTTTCGCTAACCATGTTAGCTTCATCAGGAGCGATGATTCACTAAAGCTAAACTACAAATGTATCCTATTTATACTTAGCCTAATCCTTGAATTCCTCAGGCGTAACTAATGGCCGAGGCCATTAGTTCCTGTCAAGTAATCTTCTGTCTTTTTTAAACTACTTTTACATTTTATAATTTCCATGCTTTTGTATGCATTCAACAATCTCCTATCAGATACATTCTTCTACTCAGTATATATCACCACTACACCAAACACTTTATTTTTGCACTCGACGCGCGTTTCGCTAACCATGTTAGCTTCATCAGGAGCGATGATCACTCCTGATAAAGCTAACATGGTTAGCGAAACGCGCGTCGAGTGCAAAAATAAAGTGTTTGGTGTAGTGGTGATATATACTGACTCAGTCAATCATCGCTCCTGATGAAGCTAACATGGTTAGCGAAACGCGCGTCGAGTGCAAAAAAAAAGTGTTTGGTGTAGTGGGATATATACTGAGTAGTATCATTGTGCCAAAGATTCCACATTCCCAACTTAGATACATTCTTAATTAATCTTAGATTATCTAATGTTACAGTATGATCAGCTTCAAGTGCATGTTCGGCAATACTAGACTTTTCTGTTCTACTGTATTTTAACTGTGCTAAAGGTTCTTTAAATCGTGTTTTAATTGACCTTTTAGTTTGTCCAACATACCTTTTGTCGCAATCATTACAACTAATTTCATAAATTCCACTTTTCTGACAATTAAGAATATTATCTTTGGGATTTCCTAAGATATTCCTCAGATTGTCTGATGACTTATAGACTAAGGTGAAGCTTACCTTACTAAATACCTTATGGATTATATGGTATGGAGACATACTTGGTCTTATGTTTTTCGCGTGTAAAAATTTGAAATTCTGAATATTTAACCTCAACTTATGTCTATTTATTAACTTGTTTACTAAGTCATCGTCATAACCATTAACTCTAGTTATATTTCTAATACGATTCCTTTCATTATTGAAGTTAACTCTATTCAGAGGAAAAGTGACCAAACTATGAACTAAAAAATGTAATGCCGCTAATTTGTATTGTTTGAAATGAAATGAATCATTAGAAATATATCTATCTCTAACTGTGTGTTTTCCTATAGGTATCAAATTCTAATCTATTATTATTTTTATAATTAAAATATCTAGAAAAGGTAGTTGCCCTTTGTTTTCAATTTCGTAAGTGAATTTAACGGAACCATACTGGCTATTTAATTTGGAACCAAATCATCTCTATTTGCTTTCTTTGTATCAAAAATTGCGAAAACATCATCCACATAGCTATACCATACCGTATACTGTTATATTGAAAATAATTTTGTTCCATACAAAGTTTAGATAATGTTAAGTATTCATGAATAATTTCGTCCTCAAAGTCATTCATTCTAGGTAATTCTTCGAGATATTTTAAAGTTTGTGGTATTGGCACACTTGGGAACAAAGAACTGACATCAAAAGAAATTAAGATTTCACCTTCGTTAAGAACTAGATTTTTTGTTTTATTAATGAATTCTAAAGAATTCTTCACTACGAAAGTATTTAATGGAAAATTCTCAAGTTCTTTTAATAACCATTTGGATATCAAATACGTGGGTAATCCGACCGATGAAATAATGAGTCGCATTGCTTTTCCAGGTTTGTGAATTTTGGGGTAAGCAATATAACTTTGGTATGGTCGGATTACTCACATTTAATTTAAATTTTAGCGAATCAGAGATAAGGTTCTTACATTTCTTTAAAGAATTTTTAACCTCTGTTATCACTCTCGGTAATGGATTTGTGATTACCTTTTCATAAGGGCCAGATTTGATAAGATTATCTACACGTTCAAAGTAATCTTTCTTATCCAATATAACAACTTTATTTCCTTTATCCGCTTTTAAGTAGAAGACATCTTTCTTTCTCAATCCTTTAACTATTTTTATGTTTTTTTGTGAATTAGAATTTGTGTTGTTAACCATGTTTTTTGATATTTGATTGCGACATGCTTCCCTAACAGATGATTTACTATTTTCTGAAAGTGTACTAATGGAGCTTTCAATGTGACCAACTATTTCTGATAAATTATCTCTGGGAGAGGGTACTGTAAATTTAAGACCTTTGTTTAGAATGCGAATTTCACGAAATGAATGATTTTCTACAATATTTACTAATCCTGAGGACTATCTTTCTTGGCTAAGAGCTTTTTTAATTTTTTACTTAGAATAGAGAATTTCTTTTTATATTGAATATCAATACTAAAAACATTTTCCTCTGAAACTCGCTACATAAAGGGTCTTCCATTTGGGACTTGACAACTTTGAAATTTCACTGTGAACGCACCCTTAAGCCAATTACCGAACTGTCAACGTCAAAACATTCAGTAAAGTCAACATTTTCATCATGGTGAAGTACACGAACGAACAACGTTTACAAATAATTAAAATTTACTACCAAAATTTGGAGTCGGTGACTGCAACTTTAAGAGCGTTAACGCCAATTTTTGGTCGTAATTCTCGTCCCAGTAGACAAACAATTCATAGTCTAGTGAAAAAATTTTGAGTTCGCTGCTGGATGTTCCCGTGCCAGTGAGACAACAAGTTGGTCGAAGTGGCCAGAATATTGCAGCCGTTCAAGCGTCCATCTCAAACGAACCAAAACAGTCGATTTCACGGCGTTTTCAAGAATTGGGCATCGCTCAGACCACACTATGGCGAATTTTGCGAAAGGATCTTGGCCTGCACCCCTATAAGTTAAAGTTAACTCAAGAACTAAAGCCACTCGATCATATGAAGCGGCGTACGTTCTCGAATTGGGCTCTAAAAATGTTGGAAGAAGATGACCAATTTCATCGCAAAATCATCTTTAGTGATGAAGCGCATTTTTGGATAAACGGCTTCATCAACAAACAGAATATGCGTTATTGGTCAGGTGAAAACCCTCAGGTGCTTGAAGAAACATTACTTCATCCACAAAAAATTACTGTTTGGTGCAGTTTTCATGCCGGTGGTGTCATTGGGCCGTTCTTTTTCGTTGATGAAAATAACCGTCACGTTACAGTCAATGGAGATCGCTACAGAGGCATGTTGCAACGTTATTTCTTTGATCAATTGCATGGGCTAGACATTAATGATATGTGGTTTCAACAAGACGACGCCACAAGCCACACAGCTGGTGTAACAATCGACTTACTGCAATCTAAATTCGGTGAACGTGTTATATCGAGAAATAGTCCCGTCGAATGGCCGCCTAGATCGTGTGATTTAACACCTCTAGACTTCTTTTTATGGGGGTACGTTAAATCATTGGTCTATGCTAACAAGCCTGCGTCGTTAGAGGAGCTCAGAGCCAATACTGAAAAAGAGATAGCGGCCGTTTCCGTCGAAATGTGTGGCCGAGTCATCGAAAATTGGGTTCAACGAATCGACCGCTGCAAACGTGCCCGTGGTGGACATATGAATGAAGTCGAATTCCATACATAAAAGTTTTGATTGTACTTCAAGCCGATAGTAAAATTTTCGAAATGTCTCAAATGGGTTGCGTTTTATTTCAAAAAAAAGTTGTCAAGTCCTTAATGGAAGACCCGATACTTCATATTCAATATTGTTTAATCCTGAAGTAAGTTATTTGAATATGCTGTATGATTCTACTTCTGACATACTAGGTTTTGTGTACAAATTCTTGATTTCTAAGTCAAACCATTTAAATTTAACAAAGAATGAAACTCTTTCTGCAATGGTTGATTTGGTGATCGTAAATTAACCTTAATAAAATTAGGAAAAACGTTAAATTTCTTGTGAGACTTTAAAAACCAAATATCTGCCCCTATTAATCTAATCTTACTACTGTACTTACGATAAAAGTTTAATTCCGTAGACCGTGAAGCCTTCTCAACTAAGTTGGGAATGTGGAATCTTTGGCACAATGACACTACATACTTAGCGAAACGCGCGTCGAGTGCAAAAATAAAGTATTTAGTGTAGTAGTGATATAAACTGAGTGGTATAAGTAATAATTTTTTTAGTAATGTTCTGCTATTGGCTGACGATCTAAAAATATTCAGAGACATTCAGGAGACAAATAATTATTATTCCATTCAGACCGATCTTAGTATTCTGGATAGTTGGCTTCGTATCAACAAGTTTACACTAAATACCTTGTATAAAGGCGGGGAAACACATTACATGGAAATAGGCTTAAAAATTAACTTGTTAACCTCATAATGGGTTGAATATTAAAAAAGGTGACCTTGAAAATTTTTACATTTTTATAAAACTCTCAAATAATTACAATCTTTTTTTCTTATTGTAAAAAGTTAAGTTTTAAATAAAAATGTGTATATTTTCTAACTTTCCTATACATTTAATGTGGTTATCAAATCAGTTTTTCTAATGAACCATATTTGGTTCAGGTTAGTTATTACGAAATAAACGGCCAAGTGCAAGTTGAGCTTGCGCAAATAATGCTCCGTACGTTGATTGTTTTTAAAATAAAGAATTTTGTTAAGGAGTTATAAAGTGATCAGTGACTTTACAAAGCACACCCAAAATGAGTTTTCAAGTTTGTTCCCAATCTTTACTGAAAACTGATACCTTGAATTTTTTTTTTTATATACCAGATAAATTATTAAAGGTAATGCACTCGTGATAATTTCCGTTCAATCTACATCCCGTGAAGAATATTCCAGAATTTTCTCAAAATTTTTTGATCAGTGAGAGAAGGGGGGGACAGCGATTTTTTCGCGATTTTTTAAAAATAATACAAAGAAACGTGTGCGCAAGTATTACATTATATATATTTTTTACTCCTGTTTTCACAAGCTTTCATTTGACACCACATTTGATGACCTAGTAAAAAAATTTATTTTTCACTTCCGATTTCACAGCCCAAAACTAACCCCTTCAAAAATTAACTTTCAAAACTACATGGCTCTGATGGGGCCATCAATTCCTATATTAGTGCCAAATTTCAACTCTCTATGACTAATAGTTTCGGAGAAAATCGGGTGTGACAGACGGATAGATAGACACCGATCGACCTTAAAACAGCATTCGATGGAGTAAAATTTCGATGTATAATTCAGCATTCAGAGTTGTAACACTTTTGGCACCAAACTTTCTTTTTAGTGTTCCATACGGAACATTTATAAGATGACTTCGGTGTCTGTCTATCCGTCTGTCTGTCCGTCTGTCACACACGATTTTATCCGAAACTATTTGCCATAGAAAGTTGAAATTTGGTAATAATATATGAATTGAGTGTGGTGTCAAATGAAAGCTTGTGAAAATACGAGTATAAAATATTTATATAATGAAATACTTGAGTACACTTTTCTTTTTTTTTATTTTTAAATCCTGCCCCCCCCTTATCTCGAAAGGTACTGATCAAGAAATTTTGAAAAAATTCTGGAATATACTTCACGGGATGTAGATTGAACGAAAATTATCACGAGTGCATTACCTTTAATATTATATTTGGTATATAAAAAAAACAAAAATTTCAAGGTCATCAGTTTTCAGTAATGATTGGAAACAAACTTTGTTGAAAACTCATTTGGGGTGTGTTTTGTGAAGTCACTGATCATTTTATACCTATTTTTTATTTTTAAAAGCAATCAACGTACGGAAGATTAATTGCGCAAGTTTAACTTACACTTGATCGATTATTCATTACATATTAATAGTATTTGCGGCAATACAATGAAAATGCTCAGGTTTATATTAAGAAATTCTAGTAATTTTACAAATATTCAAACAATAAAAACACTCTCTTTTAGTTTCGCGAGATCTATGCTGGAATTTGTTGTGGTCCTATAGAATCACATTTTTCAAAATTATATTACTCAATTGAAAAATATCCAACGAAGGTTTGTTAATTTCTTGTATTTAAGAAGGATGAGGTATATATTGCTAACTGTCTGGAATAGAGCATTCTTCTGCATAAATTTAAGGTATGTAAATCCCTTACAGATTGCTTTGAGATATTATCACAAACACACTTTCATATTCTTTTATGAACTATTAGACTTGCTTTTGTGTTCTACTTGCCTACACCTTTAACAAATTTCTTAATTAAAATCGCTATATCAGCCTATGGATATCTTTAATAAAATCTGCAATGTCATAGATCTATGCGGCCTATCTTCATCTCACTTTACCGATGCCATAAAGAGCATATTGCAAAATCTGTAAATAACTTTGATCCAAATAATTGTCTATTTAATTTTATTTTATTATGTCTTTATTTTATATTTTTATTTATTTATATCTCATGAATGGACGTATTCTGTTAGACAATAAATATATTTTTTTTTTTCTATTTTGGTTCTTCTTTCTCAAATTTTGTAAATGTAGTTCCGTGTTTGGCTGACGGGCCCAAGCCAAGTAAGCACAAACGCTATTACCATTGTATTAAGGAGTGACCTGACAATGTTACATGTTTTCAAAATCAGTGACTTCTGAATGTTTTTGTGTATGTTTATGTTGAGTTCTAATTGTACTTCTAAGTGTGGTGTGAATGTTGTTGGTGTAATGTCTGTGGCTGATATGACGAGGGAGACAATAATGACTTTTTCTTGTTTACATAGCCTTTTTATTTCTGTTGCAAGGTCTGTGTATTTGGAGATTTTTTCTGTGTATTTCGTTTGGTTGTTTGTATCGTTGGGAACAGCTATGTTGATCAGATAAGTGACTTTTCCTTTTTTGTATTGGTGGTCTATTGGTGGGGACTGTTTTATCTGTATGGATACTGATGTCCCAGTAGAGCTTGTAATCTTTATTGTCAAGTATGGATGTTGGTGTGTATTTGTAGTCGGGATCTATGTTTTCTGTGAGTTTATATGTTGTGGCTAGTGCTTGGTGAACTGCTTTTGCAACTGTGTCATGTCTGGCTGTATATTTTCTTCCAGCTAATATTTTACATCTGCTTGTTATGTGTCCGATCGTTTCTTTATGCTGGTGGCATTTTCTGCACCTGTCTTCTGTAATAGTTGAGTCTTTGATGATATGTTTTTTGGTAGTTTCTGATTAATATGTCTCCAACCTGGATGGCAAGTAAGAAGACTTCTGTTTCAGGGAATAGCTGCCCATCCTGTAACCAGGTTTTTTATTTACGTGGTCTTGTTCTATGTAGTAGCTGTGTTTTCCGTGGAGTGTTTTTTTCTGAAAACTCTTTCTTCCTTTCCTGTTGTAATTGGGTGTGACTGTGTGTCTGCTGGGTGGTATGCCCGGGATAAGTCGAGAGGTGTATGATTTTTGTCCGCTTTCACTGCTGCTGTGTGGAGGCTGGTTTACTCGGTGTGAAAGAATTTTCTAAGTGCTTGTATTTGTTTTGTGTGTAGTGATTTTATATCTATGATTCCTCCTGCCTTCCTCTCGATGGTAAGTCTTTCTTTGTATGCGTTGGGGTGTAATTTCCTGTATTTGGTAAATTGAGAACGTATAAAGATGTGAATGTTTTCTATGTCTGTGTGTGACCATTTGATGATACCATATGAATATGTAAGTATAGGTATGGCGAACGTGTTGATGGCTTTAGTGAGATTTTTAGAGTTGAGTTTTGTTTGTGAGTCTGTTTTTGAATTCGGTTCTGAGCTCTGTTTTGATTTGAGTGTGGTTGAGTTTGGTGCTTTGATGGAAGCCTAGATATTTGTATGTTTCTTTGTCGAGCGTGTTATCGAGTGTTTCATTGTTAATGGTGGCCTTTCCATTGGCCCTTGTTGATGTGGAGCACTTTACATTTACTTATACCAAATTCCATATTGATATCTATGGTAAATGTTTCTGTGATTTTAAGGAGTTCTTTCAGCTGTATTTCTGTGGCAGTATAGAGTTTTATGTCATCTATATACAGGAGGTGGTTTATTTTATGTTGGTTCATTTTTGGACTCTGATGTAGAAGCCAGGATCTGTTCTGTTTAGTGTTTTTGTTTGTTATTATTATCATTATTGTACGTATACTAAATTGGAAGTTGATATCTATTTTGTTCAAAAGTGGTCGATGATTTTCTACTAATATAAAATTTCCCTTTAACAACGGAAGTAAAAATTGATTAAAAAGAAATAACTCTCCAAATAAATGCACATGAAGAGCACTTTTTAACGAGCGCGGAATGGATCACTTTCCGCATACCACTGCCGAATAAACAATACTTAAACTTAACCCTGTATTATACCCCATTTCGTACCCAAAATTTCAATTTAAAAATTTAATCCTACGGATATTACGCGGCTTCATCGTTTCAAATTTTAATTTTCATACATGTAGAAGTGTTCATCCCTGACAATCCCTCTGCTACTGTACCCAAATTAAAAATATACTCTCCCTCCGGTATATTCATAAATCTTCGTGTATGACAGGGATGCGTCAGGACAAGGGTAAAATATTAAGTATTTTGAACGATCTAAATACTGTATACGTTTAATTAGTATCTAAATTGCTTCTGTTTAAAATATAGCATATAGGGAATTATTTAAAAATACACCCTTTGTTCCCAGCTATATTGTAAATACAACCAAAATTAATTGGTCCTAACTTCTAGCTTCGATACGAGCAACATTCCGACTTCCAAGGTATAAAATGTCGCACAAATAAAGTTTATCTGTAAAATATCTACAAATTTTGGTAAACTGATTTACTTTGTACTTTACTTGCAAACATTTTTTTCTTCTTCTCATGTCTTCTCCTAATGGCAACCACTTCTCTATTTCTCGCAACACGAAACAACTCCCTGACATTCGTGCCGGTCCATTCTCTGATATTTCTTAGCCAAGACTTTTTCTTTCTTCCCACACACTTTCTACCGTCAACTCTTCTCTGCATAACAGTTTGCAATAATGAATTTTTGTCGTTTCTAAGTACATGACCTAAGTAGGATGTTTTTCATACTTTCATGATTGTCAAGAATTTTCTGCCTTGGCCTATCCTTCGTAGAACTTCCTCATTACTTCGATAGAGTCAGATTTCAAATGCTTCTTAATAGGGCATTGCTTCAATGTCCATGTCTCGATTCCATACAAAAGTTGGGACCACACCTAGCATTTCAGGAAACGCAATCTTAGAGGGAGTGATAAATTTCTGTTGCAAAACATTGTTCGGCATTTTAAAAATGATCTTCTTGCAACTTCTATTCTCGTTTTAATTTCTTGGTCAATCTCGGATGTGACATAGATGCCTAAATATTTATATATTTCTACGAGTTCTATTTGTTTTCCTTCGAGGAATAATTTGTTAGTTTGATGTTTAGAAACGACCGTAAATTTTTCCGTGTTTATCGTCAGGCCTATTTCAACACTTTCTCTATTCACGTTGTCAACTAATATTTGCAGGTCCTCTAATGTTTCAGCTAAGATGACGGTGTCGTCGGCAAAGCGAATGGTGTTTATTACTTCACCCTATTTTCTGATTCCTTCACTTCGTTCCCATTATGCTATCTTGAAGCGGACTTAGGAATATAAGTTAAACGATATAGGTGACAGTACACAGCCTTGCCTGACTCCTCGCGGAATCGGTATTTCATCTGTTACTATTTCATTTTCTTGCACTACAGCGGTCTGATTCCAATAGATGTGTTTTTTTAGTGTTCCGTACGGAACACTTATAAGATCACTTCGGTGTCTGTCTGTCTGTCCGTCTGTCTGTTACACCCGATTTTCTCCGAAACTATTTGTCATAGAAAGTTGAAATTTGGTAATAATATAGGAATTGATGGCCTCAACAAAGCCGTGTAGTTTTGAAAGTTGAATTTTGACTTAAGGGGTTAGTTTTGGGGGATGAAATCGGAAGTAAAAAAAATTTTTTTTAGTAGGTCATCCAGTGTGGTGTCAAATGAAAGCTTGTGAAAACACGAGTAAAAAATATATATAATGTAATACTTGCGCGCACTTTTCTTTGTATTATTCTTAAAAAATCGCGAAAAATCGCTGTCCCCCCAACTTTATCCCGAAAAGTACTAATCAAAAAATTTTGAAAAAATTCTGGAATATTCTCCAGGGGGTGTAGATTGAATGAAAATTATCACGAGTGCATTATCTTTAATAATTTATCTGGTATATAAAAAAAAAACAAAAATTTCAAGGTCATCAATTTTCAGTAAAGATTGGAAGCAAACTTTGTTGAAAACTCATTTGGGGTGTGTTTTGTGAAGTCACTGATCATTTTATACCACTGTAACAACATTTTTTATTTCAAAAGCAATCAATGTACGGAACACTAATTGTGAAAATTCAACTTGCACTTGACCGGTTATTTTTCACTTGCACTTGCAGCTCTAAATTTGACACGATTCTTACACTAAAGAACTTAATCCAGGTAATAAAAGAAGATAATTGTGTGATTTCTTGAGTCCAAGAACTTTGGACAGGATATATAAAATGATATATAATAAGATACCTCCTAGTCCTAAATATATGTATTACTATGAATAATGTACTTACAATTAGTCCATTATGTTAACCAGAAACCTGGACAAATCCTCCTAATACCATTGAAACTACATAATCTTTCACTATCCTCACCCCTCACCATCTTAAAATTGAAAGTAATGAAAAAATACCTTAAATTTCGAATTTTGTGACTCCAAGAATCCTGAGACCACATAACATGATCTACAAGAAATAACCCCTCTATCTTCCTCTCCCACCCCTTTAACCCCATACAAGTTTAATTACAAATAATTATGCATAAAATTTCTTTATTATGTCATCAAAAAAAAAAACAGAAAAAATCATTATAGAGACTGTTAAGTAAGAACGTGTCAGGGATAATTCATTTTTGGTAGATGCGAATCTAGCGATCCAACAAAAAATCCGTAGAGAGAACCTTTCTTTACAACGCATTTTAGTAAAAGTATCAGTCGATTCCGAACTTTCGGCGAAATCACGTAAAATCCAAAATAATTCCCTAGTTTGCGCGTCGGTTCGAGGCAGTCTTTCTTTGTTCCCGTGAAAAGAGGCCTAAAATGGCATATTTCGCACCTGTAAATATATTA
Source organism: Pachyrhynchus sulphureomaculatus (assembly GCA_019049505.1). Lineage (NCBI taxonomy): Eukaryota > Metazoa > Arthropoda > Insecta > Coleoptera > Curculionidae > Pachyrhynchus > Pachyrhynchus sulphureomaculatus. The sequence goes on along the minus strand of CM032455.1, from coordinate 153,854,229 downwards.
AAAAGGACCAACAATAGAGAGAAGACGTATATAAAGTATATCCCAGTAAGCGAGTGGGAAGAATATAACTGCTAACAGAAGACAGACAAGAATTCCAAGAAGAGAACTCTGAAGAAGAACAGAATAAGGAAAAAAAAGAGATAGAACTAAGCTATGAAGAAGTAAAGAAGACAATAAAAATACTCAGAAATAATAAATCTGCAGGGCCTAGAGGTGTGGTAAATGAAATGATTAAGTACAGGTCTAATAAATTACATCGAATGCTGAGAAACATGTTCCATCGAGCGATAAATGGAGAAAAAATACCAGAGGAATGGTCAAAAGCCTATATGGTATCTATATTTAAAAAGGGAGACCGCAGAAAATGCACAAACCATGGAGGCCTAAGCATAATATCTAGTATGGGACGTTTGTATGGAAAAATTATTAAAAATGTCATGGAGGAAAATATAAAAGGAAAAATTGGCGAAGACCAAGTAAGCTTTACGGCCGGAAAATCATGTATAGACCACATATACTCTGTAACACAAACAATGGAAAAAGAACTGTTAAAGAATAGAGAAGTTCATCTAGCCTTCATAGACATAAGAAAGGCCTATGACTCAGTACCAAAACAAAGATTATGGAACGCAATGAAAGAAATAGGCACTGACGAAGAACTAATATACGCAGTAAAAGCTCTCTACTAAAACAACACAGTGAACATAAAACTAGGACATAAAATAGGGAAGAGACTCCAAACATCCAAAGACCTATTACAAGGATGCTCTACATCCCCAACACTATTCAAAATACACCTCGAACAAACATTAAAAAAATGGACGCAAACATGTAGTGGAATGGGAGTCCCAATACGAGCAGATTACTTATATACTCTGAGTTTCGTAGACGACCAAGTAATTATAGCGCAAGATGAGGAAGACCTCAGTTATATGGTAAGAAAACTGAAAGAAGAATACACTAAAGCAGGATTAGCAATAAACTTTGATAAAAACGGAATATTTAACAAAGCAGGGAAATGTGGAGAATGTAGAAGTCGATAACAAAACAATAATCAAAGGAACCAATAGATTTAAATATTTAGGAACAATCATTTCAAAAAATACAACATCAGAAGAAGAGATCAAAGCTAGATTAGGACAAACGCGGACATGCATTAGACAATTAAATTTGATCCTGTGGGAGAAACGCACACACAAACAAAGAGAAAGAAAACACGCATATACAAATCAATAATACAAAGCATAATGACATACAGGTCAGAAACATGGACGATCAACAAAAGAAATAAATCTAAAATTAACGCGGTAGAGATGGAGTGTTGGAGAAAATGTTGTAGAGTGACACGTATGGAGAGAATAATAAATGAAGAAATAAAAAGCAAAATGAACATCAAAGAGAACGCAATAAACACAATTGAAGAAAAACGATTAAAATGGTATGGACACTTGAGATAGAGCGAAGATAATAGGTGGATAAAGAAAATAACAGAGTGAAGCCCTATAGGGAGAAGAAAAAGAGGAAGACCCAGACGATCGTGGAGAGATGATGTGGACGAGGCTATGGAGGACAAAGGTCTAACATATGGAGACTGGGAAGATAGAAACGGATGGAATCAAAGGCTGAGAGAAGGAAGACAGTGTAGAAAATCCTTCATATATATATATATATATATATATATATATATATATATATATATATATATATATATTAAAAAGTCGGTATCGTTTGTGAAGAAGTGAGTAAATAATTTTAACAATACGAAAAAATCGACGACTTGCCAATATATATATATATATATATATATATATATATATATATATATATATATATATATATGTATATATATATATATATATATATATATATATATATATATTAAAAAGTCGGTATCGTTTGTGAAGAAGTGAGTAAATAATTTTAACAATACGAAAAAATCGACGACTTGCCAAAACGTGGCTCGGTAGAAAAAGCACTCCGAAAGAGGAAAACGAATCGGGTCTTAGTTCTTACGGAACCCGAAATTGACGCTGCGTCAAGGAGCGGCAAAATTAAGAAAATCGGGTTGAATGTATCCCACGAGACCATTTGACAACATCTTCGTGCGCATGATGTCAAATTCCGAAGCACATTGAAGAAACCTTTGCTGGGTAAAAAATCATGTTACGAAGAGGCTCGTTTGGGCCCACGATAAGATACTAGAGTGGCCCTCACAATCGCCTGACGCCAACCCTTGAAAACGCTTGGTCTCTTGTAAAGAGAAAGCTCAGAGGGAAGAATCTGAGGACTTTGACTCAGTTGTCTCTCGAGATTCGAAAAACTTGCAGAGTATGCAGAAAATCTCGTCTCGCCTCGAAGAAGGCAATTATTGATGCAAGAGCCTATTGGACAACTTACTAAGGTAACTACGCCATTGTTAGCACACCAAGGGATACATTGATGGCAAAAAATGTTCTCGATACACATTTTTTCAAGAAAACGAGTGGTCGCGTTCTTACTTGACAGACAGTATTACTTTTAAAGCCATAAAACCATATCAACACCCACCTCTTTTACTCCCTTCCTCTTAAGCTATATTGCTGAAAAACTACAGGCACATTATAAAGAGTCGCGCGGTTGCGCTTGATATATTCAAAGCATTTGACCGTGTTGTTATCTCTCAAGTTTCTTTCGAAATTGTTCTTAGCAAGTGGCAGTTGGTGAATTTATTTCCGTTACTATAAAGGTCGCTGCTCCACAAATCTCTAGCCCACTTTCTTTTTTACATTAACAGTGTGCCGAAGAAGATCATATAACATGCATATTCAATCTATAGCAAGTGACCATGCAAATATTCACAGAGAACGGGAAATAGTACTATTAGCCAAAACCTGGAAGATATTTTGATTTGCAAAAACAGTGACAAAGTAAAATATAATGCCATAAAGTCAGACAGCATTTTTAGTGTTCCGTATGGAATACTTATAAGATCACTTCGGTGTTTGTCCGTCTGTCTGTCTGCCCGTCTGTCACTCCCGATTTTCTCTGAAACTATTTACATAGAAAGTTGAAATTTGATCCTAATATAGGAATTGATGGCCTCATCAGAGCCGTGTAGTTTTGAAAGTTAAATTTTAACTTATAGGGTTAGTTTTGGGGAGTGAAATCGGAAGTGAAAATTTTTTTTTTTTAGTAGGTCATCGAGTAGGGTGTCAAATGAAAGCTTGTAAAAACACGAGTTTAAACATATATATAATGTAATACTTGCGCGCATTTTTCTTTGTATTATTTTTTAAAAATCGCGAAAAATCGCTGTTCCCCTCTTTATCTCGAAAAGTACTGATCAAAAAATTTTGAAAAAATTCTGAAATATTCTCCACGGAGTGTGGATTAAACGGAAATTATCACGAGTATAAAAATCAGTTTTCATTAAAGATCGGAAACAAACTTTGTTGAAAACTCATTTGGGGTGTGTTTTTTGAAGTCCCTGATCATTTTATATCCCCGTTACATTTTTTTTTTATTTTAGAAGCAATCAACGTACGGAATACTAATTGCGCAAGTTCAACTTGCACTTGACCGGTTATGTTTAACCAAAGGTACATAGCTCAATATAGTTATGTTATGACACTTTACTCAATTATTATAGTCTCTCAACTTACTAGACTTTAGCCTGGAAGCAAATATGTCTTGGCTAACCATGTTAGCTTCATCGTGTTGCATGCAGAACAACAAAATCTTCCCAAAAACTCGGAATAGTGCTTCCATATTTGCGGTTCTGTTCCGAAATGTAACCAAAACATTTATTAAATTCCATCGGAAAAAAACAACTACTTATCTGATTGGGGACCCAAAACTCATCAAAAATCTTTTTTCTTTGAAACATCGAATCTATTAAATAAATAATTTTATGGAAAGTGTTTATGGATGTAGCCCTTGATTCCTCACTAAGTGGAGTATGCTAGAAATACAAATCGAATGAATACAGCATCGTAGCTATATTCGGAACAATTTGTAAACTTCATCTCACTGGAATGCACTGCCGACGACTATATTTTTGACCGCATGCAATCCGCAGCGATTCGAAACCAATGTGAGTACCTACTTCTACGCCCCTTCTACTTTTGTAGCTATTTAGGTGTTTCCGTGTAGATTGTATTGGGTTACGCCTTATCCTAATGAAAATATCACTTATAATCTTGGTCAGGATCTACGTTCTCAATAGTCTCTTTAAAAACCAGCAAAATTATATCTCTAACACAGAGCGCTTATTTCTTCATTTACCTTAAAAGCTCGTATATCGGCTACTCACGTAAATATCTGCAGACCGCAGAAAGTCGTTTAACTTAACAAAGATCTGGAACTACTCAGTATATATCACCACTACACCAAACATTTTATTTTTGCACTCGACGCGCGTTTCGTCAACCATGTTAGCTTCATCAGGAGCGATGATTGACTGAGTAGGGTCATTGTGCCAAAGATTCCACATTCCCAACTTAGTAAAGATCTGGAAGAAAATCTATCTTAGTGTGACAGTAGCCAAGTAGAATTTAACACTACAAAAACCCAGGCAGCAGTTTGTCTTAAAAAAGTTAACATTGCTGAACCCGAGATGGGTATGTCGGGACATTCCATTCCTCTCTCATCGTCCCTCAATTTGCTGGGCGTTGATTTGAGAGGAAATGTGTTTTTGCAAAGGAAAAACCGCAATAGCTGGGCATATTCACAACAATTGTCAATTCTGTACAAAGCTCGAATTCGATCAACGATCAAACACTGCTCCAGTGTTTGGGGCTCTGCTCTCCAACATACAATGCATTTGTTTGATTCTATTCAGAAAGAGCTGTTAGCCCGACTGCAGAGCCAGACCTCACCAGCAACCCTCATTCCTTGGAACATCGAAATACTTGCAACTCGAACTTGAATCTGTTCTACAAGTGGAAATGTTCTACGGATATAACCGCTTGATTGCCCCCAGAGCAGTAGAAGTTAAGAAAACATGACGTGCTAATACTTCAGCTTGCCACTTCTCATACAACCCTTTTCAACCAGTCTTTTATATAGACAACTTTCGGAATGAATTGTCCAGAACTGTTGCCCACCCATTACAATTTACAATGATTCAAGACCAATGTGAATAGCTATTTCTGCACACACGTCGTCCTGTAGCACTGCAAGGATTTTCCTGTAGCACGTGTGTTAACCCCATAATAAAATACACAAATTTATCATGAAATCACACACAGTTTATTCACATCAACTGGATCTCCATATATTAAAACTTTTTATATCCTAAATTCCCTTGAACTTCATTTCCAGCAATAATTCGCGCACTTATATACATACCTATATTACGGTAATATTTTAAACCCACACACAGCCCGTCCCCTAACGTCCCAGACCCATCTTTAATTCGGGAGCATCTACATGTAAAATTTAAAGCCTTTATCCCTTTAAGTCGTTTATTATCACGTAGTGTTTTAAACTACCTAATATCAAGGGTTAAATGCAGTGATATAGGAACAGGAACATGTTTTTTATTAGGCACATATGTTCGTCGTTAAAATAAATCTAATTTCGTACTAGTTGTTTTGAAAAATGATCAAAAGTCACGAGACTGAAACCGCATTAGGACGTGGTATTTTGGAAAATAAGAGTTATGGTGCTATTTTTTAAAGCGTGTTAATGAGACGGTAGTAGATAAATTTCGTGGAGAAAATTAGGCTAGTGGAAAAATTATAGCTATGTTTTTAGCTGAAGGAAATCTATTATTTTTAATGAGGTTCCTAATTTTCACTAAGCAACTTCGTGTTACTTATTTTAGGGAATGTTTTAAAACAAGAATTGTTAGGCTAAATATTACCAGATCGCCATTTTTAGTGTTCCGTACGAAACACCTATAAGATCACTTCGTTGTCTGTCTCTCTGTCCGTCTGTCACACCCGATTTTCTCCGAAACTATTTGAGGTAGAAAGTTGAAATTTGATACTAATATAGAAATTGATGGCGTCATCAGAGCTGTGTAGTTTTGAAAGTTAAATTTTGACTTAATGAGTTAATTTTGGGGGATGCATTAAGAATTAAAAAAAAAAATTTTTTACTAGGTCATCGAGTGGGGTGTCAAATAAAAGCTTGTAAAAAACACGACTTCGAAAATTTATATAATGTCTTACATGCGCACACTTTTCTTTGTATTATTTTGAAAAAATCCCTCTATCTAGAAGAGTACTGATCCAAGAATTTTGAAAAAATTCTGGAATATTCTCCAGGGGGTGTAGATTGAACGAAAATTATCACGAGTGCATTAACTTTAATAATTTATCTGGCATATAAAAAAAAACAAAAAATTTTAAAGTCATCAGTTTTCAGTAAAGATCGGAAACAAACTTTCTGGAAAACTCATTTGGGGTGTGTTTTGTGAAGTCACTGATCATTTTATACCTCCGTAACAAAAATAACACACACATACAGAACACTAATTGCGCAAGTTCAACTTGCACTTGACCGGTTATTATATGCTTGATTAAAAAAATTAGTAGCTTGTGAAAGATTGATTTTAAAATATTTTGGGCTCTTGAAATAGAATGAATAGTGTGTAAGTTTCCTTACAATCTTATTCTTGCGGTGCAGCTTCTCTGTTATAGAAGGAGAGGGTAGGTTGAGTTCTGAGTAGTTGTCTCTCTCCGTACCTCGGATGGGCGGACTAGCAGAATCTAGATATGTGGAGATGATTAACTCATCCTTATAATTGCGAAATATTTAAACATTATCTGCAACAGGATACATGGCCCATGTCATGTTGTAGAGAACTGGTCTGTCGATATCAGTTTATTTATCAGTCCAGATAAGACGGAATAGTTTTCTTCGAACTTCAGAAGGTCTTGGATGATTGGGAAACCAGTTAAGATTACAAGGCATTGACGCGACAGAAGAACTTACCAGACTCCTTTCCAGAAACTCCAACTTGCTTTAGGTGTCACCAGGTGACGGGTAGGAGTAGCCCTCAAGGTATGGACCAATCGATGTTCCAGGATGCGATAGCAGCGGAGTTTAGGGACCAGACAGACCAAGGACTTTGGTTCGTGGCTTGGAAGAGCATAATTCGAATGATTGCTTAAGAGAAGTAGAGGCGTCCATGAACTCCCATGTGGTTGTCATGGGTGAGTGTAAATTGAAAAGGCATTTAGGACTGATCGGCAGTAGTTCAACGCGAAGACGGCAGCGCACGATGGGACGAAGTTCCATTTCAATTTTTAAGATATTGCATTATTTTTTTTTAAATCCTCATCAGATATAGCGCTTCAACCTGTACCTGCCACATTTTTGTTAATTTTTTTTTTTGTAATTTTGGCTGAAAGATGAAAAACTTGGGCGGTGAATTTTTTACTATGTACCTGGAAATCTCAATAATTTGTTTATGGTAATATATGTTTCCGAGGTCTCTGATTACTGCAAAAATAGTCATGTAAACGAAAATTTTGAGGATTTTAAACTATTGGCCAATTTTAGTTTTTTGTAATATTTTCAGATGATGACGAAAGAACGAGGAATTTCTGGTTCAACGATATTATTTCAAGGTAGTAAATAGTATATACTATAATAATTTTGACGAAAATTAATTTAGTTTTTATTAAATGGCCAATTTTCAATTTATTTAAAAATTTTATTTCTTTGTTTTTAATTGAAATATACCAAGTGGGAATTTTTTGAAGATAACAATCTACTTGTATGAGGTATACAAAAATGAATAATATTATTTTGTTCAGAATAAGTTTTATGGTAATTGACTATTTTCTGATCAGTTTTGTTTCTATTTTTTTTTAAATGTGCGAAAAAAATTGTATTTTACAAGTAAATGTTTATTATTTATTGGATAATATCATATATATATATATATATATATATATATATATATATATATATATAAATATATATATATATATATATATATATATATATATATATATATATATATATATACATATATATATATATATATATATATATATATATATATATATATATATATATATATACATATATATATATATATATATATATATATATATATATATATATATATATATATATATATATATATATATTTTTAGTAAATGTTCTCGACCGTTAAAATTTGTAAGAAAGTGTAGAGATTTCGGGAAAGCGGTCTTGAATAAAATACTTATTTGTTGTTAAAGAAAAAACTCTATATTTCGCTGATATTTTTTCAGCTTCATCTGGAGTTAAAAACTAAAAAATGACAAAGCAGTCTTTTGGCAAGTTTATCATATATATTAACTAACAAAATTGTAAAAATTTTTAAAAAAGTTCCTCACCTAAGGATTGCAAAATATAATACCCTGAGTAATTGGACCCTGTTCAGTAAAGTTAAACAAAAAACTCCTCTTTTTTATAACAACAAATATAGTATACAAGATATCCTGTCTAGATTGTAATGGTGTCTACATTGGACAAACATCTCAATGGCTCAAGCAGAGAGTAACACAGCACAGGAGTGATTGCTTAATAGGAAAGAACTCTTGTGCTGCAACGAACCATCATATATCAACGGGACACCAATTGGATTTTAAGAATGTAAAGATTCTGGAACAAGAAAACAATCACAAAAAACGCTTGTTCCTTGAGATGTGTCACATTAACAAAGAAACACATTCCATAAATTATAAGTTAGACACCAACAATTTGACTAATATATACTGTAATATTTTAAATAACTTAACATCATACAATTAATAGTCATATCCTATTTACTAACAATGTACAAAATAACATTTTCTATACTGAACCACTGTTCAGATTTCTGAAGAAATAAACACAATAAATAACAACAGTGTCATTGCAGCCAGAGCCACAGTATGTTGTTTCGTCTTGTCTGTTCGTTGTTCTGTTAGTTATATATATTTAAATTGAATGTATTTTTTTTTGTGATACCTCTTCCAATGGAGGAATACTTTGGTTGGTGAGTTTTTCCGTTTTGTAATATGATAAACTTGCCAAAAGACTGCTTTGTCATTTTTTAGTTTTTAACTCCAGATGAAGCTGAAAAAATATCAGCGAAATATAGAGTTTTTCTTTAACAACAAATAAGTATTTTATTCAAGACCGCTTTCCGAAATCTCTACACTTTCTTATATATATATATATATATATATATATATATATATATATATATATATATATATATATATATATATACATATACATATACATAAATATATATATATATATATATATATATATATATATATATATATATATATATATATATAGGTATATCATATATATCGACTTGAAGAATGCAATTTATTTTGAACATTAATAAAAATTTATAAAAAAAGAGACAAACTGATCCAAAAATGGTCGGTTACTAAAAACAAAACTTATTTCCCACAAAATAATATTACCCATTTTTATATACCTCATACATTCTCTTCAAATAATTCTCACTTGATAAATTTTAATTGAAAACAAAAACATTGCTAAACAAATTAAAAATTGGTCATTTATTGAAAACTAGAATAATTTTTGCCAAAATTATTATAGTGTCCATTATTAAGTACCTTAAAATAATACTGTCGAACCTGAAATTCTCCGTTCTTTGTTTATCGGCTGAAAAAACTTTAAAAAACCAATCAAAATTGGGCAAAAACTTATGGAGTGGGTTATATCCTGCCTTTCATTGTCAGGTCCGGGAGATTTTGCCATGATCGTGGCGGTTAGGTTTAGACCCTTAATATTAAGGAATAATATTCTCCTATCACTGTTTTGCCGTATACCAAGTAATCTATAAGCAGTATCCCAACATTGTCCCAAAAAAGGAGGCGAGAAATTTCTTACTGATTTCTGAAACCAAAGTAGTAACCGCAAAAAAGTGTGAATTTTAGCCCGTATTTACAACCTTTTTGACTTGGAGATAAAAAAAGTAAACTTAACTTAAAAGGTCTTAAAGCTAATTAAAAATTTAGAAAGACGTATTTTTTAATTTTTTTATCTAGGGGTTACTATCCCCTATTTTGGAGGTTAAAAGTGTGAAAATAAATAAGTTATTAACAGAAAATTAAAAAAATATTGTGTAATTCATGAAAATCGGTCATATATTTTCAATCAAATGCCGTACAATAAATTAAAAACCACCCTCTAAAAGGGGGTTGCAATAAGAAGAGTATCCTGCTATTTATATATCCAGCATAAGTCTTCAAGTTGAAAAAAATTTAAAACGTTAATGAAAATAATACTGATAAAATACCATGGAATGTAATTCCATGTCTTTCAAGATAGCTAAACGGTAGCTACTCCCTAAAAGGGGATTGAAATGCGTCTCAGTACCATTATAATGTCAAAAATGGCTTCTCACTACAGGAAAAAAACCCAGAAAACTAAGAAAAATACTGAGAAATTACCACGCGACCTATAGGTCTCCAAGCTGATTGCTAAACAATAACAATCCTCTACCAGAGGATTAAAACGCGTTACAGTGTCATTAAATCAAGAAAATTGACCCCTAACGCTAGGGAGAAATCCAGAAAAAATATGAAAAATACTGTGATGATACCGTGTGAGCGTCCAAAACTTATGGCCAAACCATATCCACCCCAAAATAGGGGATAGTTACCGCTAAATAAAAAAAATGGAAAAATATGTCCTTGATTTTTTATTAGCTTTAGTTTAAGAACTTTTGTGTTAAGTTTGTTTTTTTTATCTCAAATTTATGGAGGTTGTAAAAACGGGCTAATTTTGCGGTCATTCAAGGCGAGGTGGGCTAGCATGTTTCCACTCCTTCAACTTCTTTATCTCTGGAGCCTAAGTGTAAACTATAAGTCTTTCAATCTGCTGCTGTGATTAAATGAATAAAATAAACAAACACAGAGCGGTTTCCGTGATTATTATAAAGCATGTTTTATTTGTTCGTACATTATACATAGAAACAAGCATTAAGCCCAAATTTAGAGAATAAATAATTTTTTGTTACTTTCTTAGCTGTATAAAGTAAATTACACAAGTCAACATGAATTTTGACTTTGATAAGATGGTATGAAATTTCGATAGATTTATCGACAGAAAAAAAAATATTTATGGCCTGAAAAAGTTTGCTTTTGTGTCCAGGAGAACGGTTGAAGAGTCTTTTAGAAAATCCATAATTTAAATTTTTATTTATTGATAAATCGAAACAAATATATTTATATATGATTTTTATCAACTTTTACTATCATATCAAATTACAAAATAGTGGAAAAAAAGTTTAAAAGTGAACCCTATTACTTTTTCTTTCATGTTCATTAGTACTTTCTCTCACTAAACCCCAAATGTAGTCCCCCATCATATTTTCGTTGTATTGGCCTTGATTACGTTGTTCGAAGTTCATAATATCTTGATGAAAACGTTTTCCTTGTTCTTCTGAGTACGCCCCCATGTTGTTTTCAAATTTATCTAAATGAGCATGCAGCATATGAACTTTTAGAGACATTCTGCAAACCATGGTTTTAAAGTTTTCTAACATGTTTTCAACTTTATTATTCCCTAAAAATCCAGAGACTACTGCTTTAAAACTATTTCAACTTTTTTTTGAGCACTAGTAAGTAATTTTGGAAATTCTTCACTGGCAATTTTTTTTTTAATTTGTGGACCAACAAAATTCCAGCTTTAACCTTTGCTTCTGACAACTTTGGAAAAAAAGTTTTTAAAAATGTGAAAGCTTCAGATTTTTCATCTAGCTTTTTTACGAATTGTTTCATAAGCCCTAACTTGATGTGTAAAGGCGGCATGAATACATTTTAGGGTTCAGCTATAGGTGCACATTTAACGTTTTGTTTTCCAACACAAAATTCCGTTCTTAGTGGCCATGATCGTTGAACATAGTGTTGAGCATCCGCTCTACTATCCCACAAACAGAGATAATACGGATATTTTGTATATCCACCCAGTAGTCCCATTAAAAATCCTACCATCATAAAATCTCCAATGAACTACCACTTATACTCTTGATATTTTAAAGCTTCGAGTAAAATTTTTTTTTTTAGATGTACAGAATGAACGACTGGAAGAGATGGAAATTTATTTCCGTTATGTAATAAAACGGCTTTCATGGTTTTCGTCGAGCTGTCAATAAATAAACGCCATTCACTGGGAACACAGGGTATCCCAACTGCTTCAAACAAACCTCTTATATCGTTACAATAACAAAGTTAATCTTCTTTGGTGAAGAACGTAGCAAATATCTCATGCCGACTTCGTTGATCTTTTTGACATCAATAAGCATATTCCATTGCTTCAAACGAGAACCCAAAAGCTCTGCCTTACTCTTCGGCAAATTCAAATCTCTTATTAAGTCATTAAAGTCTTCTGAGGTAAGAAAATGGAGTTTCGGTGGTTCCTGTGACAATACAAATTCTTCATCTTCAATATTTTTATTTGAACTCTGAGATGAGCTTGACTGAGACAATTTTTTAGGAGGTTCAGGTACTGGAAGTTGTGGGCTATGTGAGATTGGAGCAAAAGATGAAGTAAGGTCAGCATATTCGATGAGTTTCGCATTTTTGCTTCTACGTTTTTTAGCTGGATTTACTACGCAAAAATAACTGTCATTAACTTGGTCTCTTAGCTCTTGCCAAATTCTCGGTACTGCGAATTTCATACTCCGTTTCTCACCTCGATACCAACCTGAAATAAATAAAGATAAAAATAAACATATTTATATTTTTTTTTACTAAAAATTGTTTACCTTCTAAACATCTTTTGCAATTACTATAAGCAACGTGTGGAGCCCAGGGCTTGTCTAGATTCCGAACAGGGCAGTTTAAAATAGTCTTTGTAGGCTTCACAAAGCTTTTCACATGCGTTTTAAATAAAATTTTATATCTCGTACTTTAATAAATATACCACATATATAACAAAATGCATCAGCATCATATTTACACTTTCTCGACGACATTTTAACCTCTTTAAGTCTTCTACAAAACAGTCAATTGTTGTTTATCACTTAAGTGACATCTGTAGACACTGTGAGAAAGTTACGACCCGTTTATTTTTTCGCGGTATTTTTAAATATACCAGAACTATTTAATATTTCTACGATAAGTCAAAAAAATGTATTATTATCATAACTACCACAAAAGCAAACTTTATATAGAATATGAGTACTTTTCCTTTATTTTGGAGCATAATGAATAGAAAAATCATAAAATAAATTTTAGGACAAAAACAAAAAATTTTTTTGTAGAGTTGTGTTATCGATTCATATACCTAATGACAGGGTTTATGGCAGGGTCTAAAACGTATAAGTTTACAAACTAAACAAATGTTGTCAAGAAACCACTTTAATTTACTTTTTTGTAAGAATTCTATTAGAGAAAGTTCGGTAACATTATTGGTTTTACTAAGTTAAAAAAACGGACATAAGAAGTGAGCCAAGACACCACATATTTTCACAAATTTCATTAAACTCGACCAACTTTGAAAATAAAAGCAATAGGCTATTGCTCCGCTTCGTTTTTTTAAGCACCTATGTTTCGTGCTCCGTGTACAAATTTTAAACAATGGTTTTTAAAATTCGTCAAGCACCACTGCTCCGTAAACCAAATGACCTGAATCGCTGAACCCGGCTTGATTGACACTGATTGTTGTAATTATTCAATTTTCTAGTTTAATCAGATTGTCCGTTTTTTTGTTTATATAGGAATTAGCGAGTATCAGATTAAAACCTATTAAAGGCATACCTAAATGTAAAAATATTAAATTAGTCCTGGTTTACTGAAATAATTTTTTTAACTTAATTTTCTTTTAATGAACTCAGTTGTTCAAATAAGAACGCGTCGCCTATAACTTGTAGTCGGTAACAGGAGTTCCTTTTTTTTAAAATATTGTTAGCACTCCCACAAACAATGCCTTGTGGAAAGAGGTTTATTTTTAACCTTATTATTGGATAAATACTTCATTATCGAGCATGAGTACTGCATACGTTTTGCGCTTCGGAGCTTTCACCTACAGACCGATAAAATTCAGGTACAAAGAGGAAACCGACAGGGCGACACGATCTAGCCCAAACTCTTCACCTTGGCTATAGAAGATGCTTTTAAGAAATTCTCGTGGAAAGGTAAGAGTATCAATATCGATGGAACTTATTTGAACGATCTGCGTTTTGCAGACGACATAGTTTTAATCACCTTAGACATCAAGAAGAGATGCTAATAAATCAAACTCAGCAAACACGGAAGGCGTGAAAATTAGACGAATCCTCGTCAAAACGGTTACAAATCAACTTGGATGTTGGGACTCTCATACTCAATCAATCAATTCTGACAGGTTTCTTATGTCCAGATCAGAACGGACAATGCTAAAAAATACGTTTGTATGAACCATTTAGAGTCGTACGTTTGGATGACTAATGGAAACAATCAATTCTCCGAAACTATGTGACATAGGCGACTTGATATCCCCAAAGCTATTCACGTTGACTCTAGAAGACATGTTCAGATCGTTAAAGTGGGAAAATAAAGGAATGTTAATAGATGGTGAACGATTAAATCAGTTAAGGTTCGCAGATGATGTCACTCTGATCGCCAAGACAAAAGAAGAATTACAAGAAATGCTGAAGGAATTAAATAAGAAGTCTTGAAAATAAACTTCACTAAAACCAAATATTTTATGAACGAAAGTGGAGATAACAGCCAGGAACTATTAATAGAAGGTGAAAGAATAGGAAAGGTACAAACATTCATATATTTGAAGGCTGACTTGGATAGAAGAGTCTCGTTAGCTTGGTCTGCGTTCGGAAGGTTACATTTAAATTAGACATCCCAAATACAATAAAAGCCAGAATTTTCGATCAATATGTACTGCCGGTATTAATATATGGTACTGAAACGTGGGCTTTAAATAAAAGTATAATAAATAAACTCCAGGTAACCCAAAGAGCAATGAAGAGGAGAATGCTAAATATTAGACTCCAAGGTCGTATTCCTAACATCGAGATACGAAGAAGATCAAAAGTAACAGATGTAGCACAACGAATATGTATATTAAGGTGGAATTGAGTGGGGCATGTCGTAAGGATGAATGATAACAGATGGATACGCCGTATAGTTGAATGGAGGCCTAGAAAACACAAAAGATGCAGAGGTAGACCGCAGACAAGATAGACGAACGATATAAAAAGATTAGCAGGACACGATTGGATGCAAAAAGCAAACAACAAAGCTCGTTCGAGACAACTTGGGGAGGCTTACATCCAACAACAGAAGGAATAAGTTAATGGTGATGATGATGATAATGATTTGACATAGAAAGTTGAAATTTGTCACAAATATAGGAAATAAGTTGCGAAAGTTCAATTTTGACTTAAGGAGTTAATTTTGGGGAGTGAAATCAGAAGTGAAACAAAAAAAAATTTACCAGGTCATCGAGTGAGGTGTAAAAGCTTGTGAACACATGAGTTCAAAATGACGCCTACAGCGACTGCTAAGTATAGGGGCAAGTCGATGGCATTTGTCAGCAAGCAGGCAAAACGATACAATCAGTTAAAAAATGTTGAAGATCTACCAGAACGTGGTTCGAGAGGAAAAGTGTCGGGCATGGACGAGAAAATGACTATTCCCATGTTTTTCCGAAATCCTTAAATAACTTTTCGCCAAGGGAAGCAAAAACTAAAGCAGAAAGATTTGGATTTATCGTATAGGGTTCCAAGCTCTGCAGGTCAGTTATTTATTAATTTATTTAAGCATATTTGGCCTGACGACGTACATAGGTAGTAGTTGTTTGCAGAAATGCAATAATGCCCGTGGCAGGACTATCGCGTTGTCTAAAAAGTGCTGTGAAATACAAAAATGTATGTTTCGGCACTTGGACAACGTTAATGGATATTACGACCACCTCGCCGGTATTCTTAGGATAAGAAAAAGGATAAAATCCCTACTCAGGCCTGGAGGCGAATGACAAAAAAAAATAAAAGCATGTGCAAAATAAACGCGAAAAAAAAGATTTTGTACCTCTTAAAATATGCACTTTCTTATTGTGTTTCTTTATATTAACGAAGTAGAAAAGTGAATATTTTTCTTCGTAGTTTAGTTTTTGTGTAATTTTTAAAATTTGTTTTGTTTTAAAAATTAATCGGCAAATCGAAATGGTGTTAACAAGGCCCAATTGAGTCGGTTCATAATTTCATATGCGGTATAATCCTTTCTAGAAAAATATAAAATTGAATCTTTCTTTTTTTTTTATGGGTCTAGCACACGTGCTGCAAGGAAGTCCCTAAAGCGCTACGTGAGCGGAAAAAGCGGTTCACGTTGTTCTTGAATCGCTGTAAATTGTACTCGGTGGGAAACACAGTCCCGGGTAAGCCATACCAGAGGGATGATGTTCTCCATATAAAAGACTGCTTGAAAAGCGTTGTAGGAGGAGTAACAAGCTGAACCTCATACGGATATAACGTATCAGCGCGACGTGTACTTCTAACATGCACCGCTCTGGGAGGAATTAAGCGGGCTACATCCTTCGAACACCTTCCATGAAAATACTTGTAGAATAGACTCAAGTCGCCAACCGTTCTTCGATGATCCAGCGAATCAAGGCCGCCGGTTCTGGGTCTCCAATCAGACGAACAGCCTTCTCTGAACAGAATCCAACAAATGCAGTGTATGTTTGGGAGCAGAGCTCCAAACATGGGAGCAGTATTCCATAGTTGGTAGAATTTGAGCTTTGCAAAGAATTAATAGTTGTTGTGGAGTGTAAAGCTTTCTGGTTCGAAATAATATTCCCAACTTTTGAGAAGCTCTCCTTGCTATGCCTGCAACATGTTCATGCCAGGGCATATTTGCTCCCAAATTAACGCCCAGCAAATTGAGTGACGATGCTAGGGGAATGGAGTGCCTCGACATAACTATGTCGGGTTCAGCAACGTTAACTTTTTTAGAAAAAACTGCCGCTTGGGTTTTTGTAGCGTTAAATTCCACTTGGTTACTGTCACCCCCAAAATAGAATTTCTTCCAGGTCTTTGTTAAGTTGAATGACTTTCTGCTGTCTGCGGATATTAGCTTGAGCAGCCGATATTCGAGCGTTCAAAGTGAATGAAGAGATAAGCGTACCGTCATCTGCAAAGCTGTAGATTGGATTCTCGGTCTTTTCCAGCAGATCGTTAATGTAAATAAGAAAGAGAGTAGAAGACAGTATGGAGCCTTGGGGCACAACGGCGTTAACAGTAAAGGTGTTAGAAAGAAATCCTTCGACTGCGACTCATAAAGAACGCTCTCTGAGGAAACATGAGAGCCACAAACAGAACTTTTCAGACATACCATAAGAGCGTAGGTTAGCCAACAGTGCATTGTGCCAAACACGGTCGAATGCCTTGGATATGTCAAGAGCAACCGCACGAGATTCTCCGAAGTGTTCAATTGCGTTGTTCCAACATGTTTTACATAAGTCAGAAGATCTCCTGTTGATCTATGTTTACGAAAGCCATATTGGTGATCGCTAATAATGTTGATTCCTTCAAGGTACTTTAGAAGATGCTGATTGACAGCCTTTTCCATGACTTTCGATATTATTGAAAGCAGTGCGACTGCTCGGTATTTGTTTGGCAAGGTCTTCTTGCATACATTAACGCGATTACCGTGAATTAAGAACTTCTAAAAAAGGCCTATACATCTGTCATTTAGTATGACAAAAATTATTCAATCGATACAATGAAAAAAATTACTTATACTTAACACGTAGGCTAAAAAGTTTTTGGTCTAGCTACTTAAAATACATTTTTTTTGCAAAATTCGACTTTATTCATGAATATAGACTCCTGTCAGAGCGATACAATCACTCCAACGCTTTTGTAACATTTCTGTACCTTTCTTGTAGAAGGATTTGTCTTTGCCTTCCTCAGTTTCTGCGATACCTTCTTCATTGGAGCCAAATCTCTTCCCGCGAGCATTTTTTAGATAATAGTCGCTGGGGGCCAAATCTAGAGAATACGGTGGATGAGGAAGCAATTCAAACTTCGATTCATGCAATTTTGCCATGGTAACCATTGACTTGTGACATGGTGCATTGTATTGATGAAAGAGCACTTTTTTGTTTATTTGGGGCCGTTTCTTTGCAATTTCTGCCTTCAAACGCACGAATAACTTTATATAATATTTGCTATTGATGGTTTTTCCCTTCTCATCATAGTCGATGAAAATTATTCCATGCATATCGCAAAATACAGAGGCCTGAACCGTCTCAGCCGACTGTTGTGTCTTTGGTCGCTTCGGGTGGCTTTCACCGGCTGCTTCCACTCAGCCGACGGCCGATTTGATTCCGGTGTGTAGTGGTGAATCCATGTTTCATCCATTGTCACATATCGTATGAAAAAATTCTTTTTATTGTGCTTAAACAAGTTCAAATAGCGCTCAGAATCATCAACACATTTTTGTTTTTGGTCCACTTTGAGCAAACGAGGTACTCATTTCCAACAGAGCTTTCTCATGCCGAAATATTCATACAAAATATGACCAACACGTTCTTTTGATATCTGTATGGTGCCAGCTATCTCATGCAATTTGACTTTACGGTCATCCAACACTATTTTATGGATTTTTTTGATGTTTTTCTGGTGTAACCACCTCATTTGGGCATCCAGAGCGTTCAACATCATTTGTATCTGTACGATCGCGTTTAAATTCAGCATGTCAGTAAATGATGGCTGATTTTCCAGGAGCTTCCCCGTAACACTTATCAAGCCGTTGCTTTGCTTGAATGGTATTTTTTCCCATCAAAAAAAACAATGTTTAATCAACACACGAAATTCGATTTTTTCCATTGTTTTGAAAATATCAAATGTAGCATCACTAAAAACCAGTGTAACTTGTAAACTAATCGTCGAAATATCATGAAATTTTGACACGTATCATTTGAAGGTTGGTACTTCCTAAAAATCATATGGATTTTTTTGAAAAGTCTTTGTGTCAGACCGAAAACTTTTCAGCCTACGTGTTATCATCAAAAATATGCAAAATATCTTAAATTTAAACTTTCATAGTATGTCACTGCATCGCATTAAAAAGGAAGAAAATTAAGTTAAGTTAGTTCAGGTTAAGTCCTATAAATTTAAGGGATTTTTTTAATTCACTGCACCACTCGCCGATGCTTGTGGAATGAGAATGGTTAACACGCCGGTTATTAGTACGAGTATTTGATGGGTCAACCCAAAAAATGTCTAAATTAAAGTTGTATCTAGCAGTTTTCTAACACTTTCTTTAATATTTTCAAGTTAATACCTATGTGCGATGATAAAATATCAATCGAAATGAGCTTATTTTGAACTAAACTATGAAACCTCTATAAAATATGTCTAATTTTACATAATAGTGTTTCATTACATTTATGTTAAGAGTGAAGGCCCAGCTTGGACAAAAAATGTTTTCCTCTACCACACCCACAGAATAATTTTATTTCACCTCCAAAATCATTTATGCAGATAAAAATAATATTATCCTGACACTACCTAACAGTTATCACCACTACATTAAACGCTATTTTTACACTCGACACGGGTTATTCTAATTATGTTAGCATCATCAGGAATAAATAGTGAGCCGACAGTCAATCATCGCTCCTGATGAAGCTATCATTGGTTAGAAAGACATCTGTAGAGTAAAAAAAAAATGTACCAAAAATTTCAAAATCTCAACATAACTCTAACACTAATTGATTGTTTGTGTTATTTTAATAAAAGATGATAAGTTTAATTTAAGGTAGGGATGTCAAAGATACGGCCCGCGGGCCGCATCCGCCCCCCGGGACGTATCAATAAGGCCCGCGATCGAAATGTGTCACAGAAAGAAGAATCATGTTTTTTAGAGCTTTTAGACTTCACTCCATTCCTCTACGGAAGTTTTAAAATGCGCACACTTCATTTATAAGTAATTTCAAGGGCAGCGCGTGCCTTGACAAGCGAGAGAGATAGACAGTAACGCCATCTCTTTAGCAACAAGCGGAAATACCCTATTATTTTTGTTGAGAAAACAATAGAATCTTCCACGCGCTTCGAGTCTAGACTAGAACCTTCCTTATCGATATTATAAAAGGAGTGCGTCGGCGCGACGTGAGTCAGTTGAGTGTGAGTTGAGTAATCGAAGCGATACGGTCGGAGAAGGATTTTAGTTGTACTGCGAAGTAGTGATTGTGAAGGTATTGTGCATTTGTTTGTGTCGTGCGCGTGCGATATCCATAATTGTTGTGTCGAGTTCCATAATTGTTACGATTTTGGCATAATGTCACAAAAACGTAAAGTTGATAGTGAGTGCAGAGTTTTTCAGTCTAAATGGGAAATTGCATATTTTTTCATAGAATGGAAAGGTAAACCAATGTGTTTGATTTGCAATCAAACAGTTGCTGTTTGTAAGGAGTTTAACTTGAAGAGACACTATGATACGAATCATAAATCAAAATTCGATTGTTACACTGAAAAAATAAGAATGGACACATTGTCATCTTTAAAATCTAAACTTCAAGGTCAACAATCGATGTTTACTAAAGCTAATACTGAGAGTGAAGATGCACTGAAATCAAGTTTTATTATTGCATTAGAAATCGCGAAGAGATCAAAACTTTTCACTGATGGTGATTTTATTAAAGACTGTATGTTGAAAGTTGCCGATGTTTCATTTCCATTTCAAAAGTCAATAATTCAAAATATTTCGCTGTCAAGAAACACTGTTGCTTCAAGAATAAATGATTTATCTCAAAATTTGGTTCTTCAAAACTGAAGGAGAAAATTAAGGAATTTACAAACTTTTCACTGGCTGTTGACGAGAGCACTGATACTGTTAATACAGCTCAACTTGCTGTTTTTATACGAGGTATTAACAGTAACTTTGAAATAACTGAAGAACTATTAAAGTGCGTTCCATTGACAGGTACTACAACAGCAAATGATATTTATTCTGCAATTGAGCATTTGATAGCAGAATATGAACTCGACTGGAATATACTTAGCAGCACAAGTACGGATAGCGCTCCTGCCATGGCTGGCAAACATTCGGGCGTTTGTAACTAAATTAAAACAGAAAACATCAGGGAATTTTGTAGGATTTCACTGTATAATTCATCAGGAATCATTGGCATCCAAACATTTAAAAATGGACCATGTCATGCAACCTATAATTAAAATAGTAAATTTTATAAGGAGCAGAGGACTAAATCACCGACAGTTCTGCAAAATTTGATCACGGAATTCAACAATCGTTTTGAAGACTTTCACAAAATGGATGAAATTGAATTCCCAATTTTCAACAATCCATTCAATTTTGAAGCTTCACAGGCACCAGTTCATTTGCAAATGGAGTTGATAGATCTTCAATCGGACAGTATTTTGAAAGAAAAATTTAAAGAGATTAACGCTCTTACATTTTATACACAATATTTTAAGAATTTGGATAACTATCCGGAATTAAAAAAGCATGCCGCACGCATTCTCTGCATGTTTGGTAGCACCTATTTATGTGAGCAGGTGTTTTCCGTCATGAAAATAAATAAGAACAAACATCGCACAAGACTTTCGAATGAACATCTCCAATCAATTCTTAAAATAACTACGAATATGATACCTGACATCAATGAGCTTGTCAAAAACAAGAGAAGTCAGGTATCTGGATCCTCGAGCTCAAAATAATTACCCTCTTTTATAACTTTGATATAATTTTTAACAACCGTATATTATATACTATATAATTAAATAAATAAAATGTTATAATAATTCAGTACATTTTTTTTATTTGAATCTGGCCCGCCTACACATTCTAAATTTAATATATGGCCCTCTGCAAAATTGAGTTTGACACCTCTGATTTAAGGGTATTTTCTTAGTACTCTGTACATATAAGTAAAAAAACAAACCGTACCATACTAGTGGTAAGAATAACGAACCTCTCAAGGATTCTTATAACTTTGTTAATAGAGAAGATTGTTATCCATAATAAAGGAATTCTAGTTTTGATTTAATACTGTGCAAGCTTCAAACGATGGTTCCCAATTGTTGTTAGTAAACAGAGGCACAATTCCATGATTTTACGACGGCGCATGCTTCAAATAACGATAACAACATTCTTTGTATATAATTTCTTCCCATTAATTTTTTTTTGCACATGCCTAAAATAAAAATAACGAGAAAGGTGTGCCAAAATAAGCGTTGCAAAATTTCTCTATTATGTAACAGCTCAACTGCTGTATGAAAGATCGTATTTACCGGGATCAAATTATTAACGTCCACGTACACATTTCCAATAGCTACGTCCAATTTAGCGATCTTTTTAATGTTTTTCTTTTAAATTTTGACATACGGGTGATAAAAACATCTCCTGTCAGTCACAAATTTAGTGCAAAAGACTTAATGTATAGTTTTCGCAGGAAATATTTTGTTATTATAACATTATTGAAAGGAAGCTATTAGCGGCTTATGGGATCCCTTCGAGATCTGTCTGTCTGTCACACGCGATTTTCTCCGAAACTATTTGACATAGAAAGTTAACATTTAACACAAATATAGAATCAGATCCGCGTAGTTTTGAAAGTTAAATTTTGACTTAAGGGGTTGGCAAGGTCATCAAGTAAAGTGTCAAATGAAAGCTTGTGAAAACACGAGTGCAAAAATATATATGACGTAATATTCGCGCAAGCTTTTTCTTCTTATTATTTTTAAAAAATCTCCAAAAATCGCTGTTCCACCCTATCTCTAAAAGTACTAATCAAAAAATTTTGAAAAAATCCTATAATATTCTCTACAAAGTGTAGATTGAACGAAAATTATCACGAGTGCATTACCTTTGATAATTTATCTGGTATATAAAAAAGAAACAAAAATTTCAAGGTTTCAAGTTTTCAACAAAGACCGGAAACAAACTTTGTTGAAAACTCATTCAGGGTAACAAAAGTTTTTATTTTAAAAGCAATCACCGTACGGAACACTAATTGCGCAAGTCCGACTTGCACTTGGCCGGCTTTTTTTTTATTTATTAGGAGCAACGTGAGTAAAACAAATTATATAGTGACATTTATTCATATTTTACTAATTTACGGAGACATTTTTATGCGATACAAAAGAAAAACATAATTAAAATTTATCATTCAATTTGGTTAGTTAAGAGTGAAAAGTTAACTAGCTCTCTCGTTTCCTCTGTAGGCGTAAAATTATGAAATCATGATCATGCATTAATTAGGAACCTCTAATCTAACATATTAAACGAATTTAAACAAAATTTATTTATTGCTGACTATTATAAATTTATCACTTCAAAAGGTTTTAGGAACGGAAGAAGCTAATAAGCCAATGAAACTTTCGACAAAAAGTAGGAAGTTCATTTAATTTAATAAGAAAGTATGACAAAGTTACTACTACTTATTAGTTTATACTTAAATGTTCAGGCTACAGTACAAGTAATATGTAGACCCAAAGGAGGCGTGAAGATACTGACGAGCAACTTAAACGAATGAAACTGGTTTGAATCTCTGAATATCATAGATTAGTAAGCAGATGGACCTCTAACAGATTGTGGTGGTGGACTTACGGATTACTTACGTTAAGGACTTTTTTTCTGGAGGCGTGCATAGCTTAGTGGGTAAGGTGGCGGACACCTTCTACGCTGAAGACCAGAGTTCGAATCTCGGTGACGCGACGGTCGCTTGTCTCGGGAAGGCAATGGCAAAACACCCGTAGTAGTAGCCTTCTCACTTTGGCCATTTGGAATCTGTAGGTCATCTTTGCTTGTGGAACACAAAAAAACGTCCACCAACCACAGGCAAAGGGGACATATAATACGTCCGTATCGGATAAGACACTTCGAGAAGAATGACTTTTTCGAGACTTCAAGAAACCCATAGTAAAATAGAGCTTAAATTATGTTTTTATAGGGATTTTGGCAAAACCTCACAAGCTGAAAGAAAGTATGATATTAATTGAATGTGAGGTAGATCCAGGATTTCTGGAGGAGATAGAGACACTACTGTACTTCTTCTACACTTACGAGGCACTGGAACGATTGGGAGATAACATATTTAGATCTTCATAGAATGATACTCATAATGAAATGGGCAAGATTAAACCGGTAACTATGCAGTTGAGTTGTTAGGGCGAGGTTTGGAATATGAACAGAAAAGTTGCCTTTGGTGTAATTGCTAGGATCTTGAGGTTCCTTCTACCTTCTCACTGCTTTTGATACCACTTAGTATTAGAAATAAGAAAATGCAGAATTGAATTTTAAAAGTAAGGCTCATCGGAATAACGTTGCAGGAGAGAAAGAATAAGATAACGGAACATATTCTGGGATATGTAAGTTTAAGAAATCTGATCTCAAAACGAATTAGAGAGAAAAAATACTACTCTACTTACATGAGGTGAAAAATCTAGATACTTTCCGAGATATGGCAGCATAAACAAAAAAACCATATAATTTTCCGCTAGTGTCAACTCTCAGAAGATTCGTATAAAATTTTTCATGACATTTGGTCTATTGGTTTGCGAGTTACAGCCGTTTGAGTGACACTACTTTTGATTTTTGCAAAACGACGGAACAAAAAGAATTTCGAGTGTTGATTAACCATTGCTTTTCGATGGGAAAAAATACAGTCAGAACCCAATAATGGCTTGAGGAGTGTTATGGTGTATCTGCTCCCTCGAAAGCAACTATATATGGTTAAGATAACTTAAATGCGGTCGTACAAGCACCAATGATGTACCACGTTCCGGATGTCCAAATGAGGCAGTATCTCCAAAAAACACAAAAAAAAATCCACCATATTGTTCTGAACGAATGCAAAGAGAAAGTGAGAAAGCTAACTGGCATCGTGAAGATATCAACAAAATGCGTGAGGCATATTTTGCATGAATATTTGTATAGGAAAATGCTACGTGCCCCATGGGTGCTGCGTACTCTCACTCAAAAACAGCAACATGTCGAAGATTCAGAACGTTCTTTGGCACTATTTTCGCGTAATCTAAATGAGTTTTTGCATCGATCCGTAACAATGGTTCAAACATGGATCCACCATTACACGCCTGAGTCCAATAGTCAGTCCGCCGAGTGGCTGGAACCTCATGAAAGCCGACCGAAACATCCAAAACCCAGGTGGAAATGTTTTGGCAAGTATTTTTTAAGATGAATATGGTATAATACTGATTGATTATAATGAGAAGGGGAGGGAGGAAGAATCACCCAAGACTATTACGTTGGTTTATTGGACCGTTTGATTGGTGAAATTAAGAAAAAAAGGCAGCATTTAGAAACGAAAAAAGTATCGTTTAATAAAGATAATGCACCAGCACACAAGTCCATAAAGACGATGGTGAAATTGGACCAACTGGGCTATGAATTGCTTCCTTATCAGCCGTATTTACCAGATCTGGCCACCAGAGATTATTATCTCTTTCCTGATTTGAAAAGCTGGCTCCATGGAAAGAGATTTAGCTCAAATGAAGAAATCGAATGGGAATGGGTTTATTTTAGATAGCTTGACAAACCTTACTATATGAAAGGTATCCAAATGTTGGAATATCGCTGAAGTAAGTGTATTGCCCTTGAAGAAAACTATGTTGAAGAATAAAATTGATTTTGGCAGAAACATTTTCTCGAGACTTTACACAATATACAGTAAATTTCGGCACAACATTCGGTACCTAAGGAAGAGCAAGCTAGGAATTTATTTATTTTCATTTCTTTCAACAGTGTCTTTTTTAAACGGATCAATTATTTAAATTTAGTTATAATTACTACATTTTGTCTGTAACAATTTATCTTATTTCACATGTGAATACTAAACAAAAAGTTTCGATATAACAGTGGGCACTGTTGTTGAAATTTCGTCCGCTTTTACGAGCAGGGCATTTTATAACTTTTGAAAATGAAGTGTTTGTTTAGGAAGGTGAAAAACAAATGTTATGTTAGGATTTAGCAGGATTTTATTATTGATTTACTTTAATGGGAGAGATTTTGATGAAACTGAATAATTTTGTATGTGAGACAGGTGTACTTAAAATTTTCTTCCCAGATAACCTCTTTTAACTTCCATACTAAGTTTGACGAAATAAATTAATTTGGTAAATAAGTGGTATATATATATATATATATATATATATATATATATATATATATATATATATAGGTTTTTTGGATACTATTTATCGCCGTGGTCACTGTCGCTTAAATATTTTTAATGGTGTCACAGCACTATCATTTACGATGCTAAATCGGGTAAATATGGGGAGTGATCCTACAAAAAGAGAAGTTTTTTTTACTCAAAAATTTGCTTCACAGTTTTCAAAGAAACCGTGCTACTTCACTGGTAACAATTGCTTTAAGGAGGTGTGTATCCTTAGTAATAGTAAAAGTGTTGCGAATAGTTGTTTTGAGTGTTCGTTTATGAAATCATATGCTTTTTGCACTGAGAATGAAAATTTAAACAAGTGCTTAAAATCACCACATACAGTGGCGAACAAAAGAATGGAAACATCTCTAGTCTTAACATTTAAACAGTTTACAATTACAATCTTTATTTATTAATCGTGTACATGCTAACAAACATTTTGAAGACTAAAACAGTTATTATTTATTAGAAATGTGCTTAGTTTTTAACGTAACAAAATTATGCATAAAACAAAACTATGGAAACATTTTTGTTATAAAATAAAAATTCCACTAAGACGACTAAGATGTCGAAAATATTTAATATTTAGTGGGATATCCTTTTGCGTCAATCACTGCTTGACATTTCTGCCCATAGAGTCAATAAGCCTAGCACAAAAATCGGGTGGTATTTTTTCCCATTCTTGTTTTAATGCGATCCAAAGTTCGTCCCGGTTTTTTATATTCCTTTTCCTAATTTGTTTATCCAGATAGTGCCAAAGATTCTCTATCGGGTTCAAATCAGGTGACTGTGAAGACCAGCGTATCACACGAATCCTTTGTTCAGAAAACCAATTCTTGGCAAAGCGAAATGTGTTTTAGGTCATTGTCTTGTTGAAAAATCCATGACAGTGGCAAATCTTCTTCATAAGGAATCAAATTATTTTCCAATATCTCAAGATACATTTGAGCATCCGCTCTGCCATTTATCTTTGCCAATGGCCCAGTACTAGACCAGCGAAAACAACTCCATACCATGATATTTCCACCGCCATGTTTGACAGTAGGTACAAGGTACTTCGGGTCATATTTTAGACCAACTGGTCTTCTTACATAACCAGTAGAATTACTTTCAAAGAGATTGAACCTACTTTCGTCACTAAAGATTACTAGAGACCACTGATTTTGAGTCCAGTCTTTATGTTCCTTAGCAAATTTCAATCTCTCTTTTCTGTGACGCTTTGTAAGGAATGGCTTTTTAACAGCACGCCTACCATGAAGATTTCCAGATAACAGGCGACGCCTAATAGTCATGTCTGACACCAATACACCCTGATATTCCTTCCATATCAGCAGTTTTCTTGGGATCATTTTTCGCTTTTCGAGTTATAATTTTGTC
The DNA here is from genome assembly GCA_019049505.1 of Pachyrhynchus sulphureomaculatus. Classification (NCBI taxonomy): domain Eukaryota; kingdom Metazoa; phylum Arthropoda; class Insecta; order Coleoptera; family Curculionidae; genus Pachyrhynchus; species Pachyrhynchus sulphureomaculatus. Next base: position 153,826,752 of record CM032455.1, on the reverse strand, counting down.
TATTCTCTTTCTTGTTGTTCGAGGTCTACCACTTTTAAATGCTGGATCAACAGTGCCCCTTCTCGAGAACTTCTTAACAATTTTGCTGACAGTGCCCCTATGCATGTTTAAAGATTTTGCTATTTGAATTTGCTTCTTTCCACTTTGATACAGAGAAATAATTTTATGTTTCAGCTCTCCCCCCCCCCCCCTGTGAACTGTAATATTTGCACTTTGGCATTTTGGCAAAAACCGCACTTTTAAACAATGCTACTAAATTACTTCTTATCAACAATAACGTAACTCTTAAAGCAGAATGATAAAATTATTTCAATGCTTTCGATAACGACAAAACGAGTTTCTTAAAAACCTTATCTACCAGAAAAGGTAAACGAAATTTTTATATTCAATAATAAAATTCCATAAAGAAATTGTCAACAAAACAAGAGTAGGTTTTTTTTTCCTAAAGGATAGTATTTTATATTTTTGATTATAAAATGTTTCCATAATTTTGTTCGCCACTGTATGTTTATTGTATTAGAGCTGACAATTGATTCGACACAGTGTATCGTCTTTTGAACCAAGTAAAATAATTACAAGGTATGTTATAAAATATATACGTTACTCTCAAAAACAACTCGTCTCGATGAACCTTCGAGTTCCAAAATTATATTCTTATCAAATAACATAAAAATAACTCATCAACTCGCCTAGTAGTTTCTTACATAACAGCTCCTGCTTTGTCTTTATTAAATAAATTGATTGAGGTTTCGACAAAATATTGTAAATTTACACCTAAATATAAAATAATAATGAATTAATAGAAATTTTCATGGACAATTTAGAAAAACAAATCAGCAATTCTAATCTATTTAAAAACCTCTTTTATTGTTTTACCGGAACAGATCGATAATTAAAACTATTTTATATTATGTTAGCCACCTACATAATAACACTACTTTTATAACAGAAATAGAAATAAATAAATCGATTAATTTCTTAGATTGATGATTCTGAAATCTTCCATAAACCAACATACTCAGATATAACTGTACACGCTAATTCTATCCACCCGTTCACACATAAAATTTCAGCTTATAATAGTTTCATCAATAGACTAATAAATACATCATTAACGGAAGAAAATTTTCTGAAAGAATTAAATATTTTAAAACAAATTAGTATAAACAACAAATTAGTATAAACAACGCTGCAAAAATCCAGGCGGCAGTTTTTTTCTAAAAAAGTTAACGTTGCTGAACCCGACATAGTCATGTCGGGGCACTCCATTCCCCTAGCATCGTCACTAAAATTGTTGGGCGTTAATTTGGGAGCAAATATGTCCTGGCATGAACATGTTGCAGGCATAGAAAGGAGAGTTTCTCAAAAGGTGAAAATATTGTTTCGAAGCTTTACACTCCACAACAACTGCTAATTCTTTACAAAGCTCAAATTGGACCAACTATGGAATACTGCTCCCATGTCTCCGCTCCCCAAACACACACTGCATTTGTTGGATTCTGTTCAGAGAAGAGCTGTTCGTCTAATTGGAGACCCGGAACTGGCCGGCGGCCTTGATTCGCTGTATCATCGAAGAACCATTGGCGACTTGAGTCTGTTCTACAAGTATTTTCATGGAAAGTGTTCGAAGGATGTAGCCCGCTTAATTTCTCCCAGAGGGGTGCATGTTAGAAATACACGCCGCGCTAATACTTTACATCCGTATGAGGCTCAGCTTGTTACTCCGCGTCCAACGCTTTTCAAGCAGTCTTTTATATGGAAAACATTATTCCTTTGGAATAATTTGCCCAGAGCTGTGTTTCCCACCGAGAACAATTTACAGCAATTCAAGAACAACGTGAAACACTTTTTTCTCACACATGCCGCTCCTATAGCGCTTTAGGGACTTCCCTATAGCACGTGTGCTAGACCTTTAAAAAAAAGAGGTACAGGAGTTACATAGTATATACTATTTTCATGAAAAAACAATTTAAAAAAGCAATAGGACTGGTGTACCCATATAAACAACTAAAGAAAAATAAGTTTCATATACTCACTTATACCGGTAAGTTGACCAATAAACTTCGAAATTTTTTCCATAAAAATCACCACCTTCCGTAGCAATAACACTCGACACATTAAAAATAACAAAAAAAAAATAAAACAGGAGTTTATGGACATGCTGTGGCACTTATAATATAACCTATATAAAGACAAACAGGCAGATCTTTTTACAAAAGAATAAAGGAATATAAACAAAGTTATAGAATGAAAAAAACATATCTCACTACGCTATTAACAGATCAAAATCATACCTTGAATGAAGATTTTAAAATTTTACACAATGAAAAGAAAGAAAATTACTGATTTGTTTAGAACAGATAGAGATTAATCGGAAAAAATCTCCAGATTTATTACTCAGTGATCAATTGGATGGTGGTGGATCTCCTTTGTTGAACTTGTTTTAGTTATTAAAGTGAATATTGTTAATGAATTTAACCCTTATAATTAGGTAACTTTTATATTTTGCAACATACTTTGTAGTTATTTTACATCTTGCTCCAGAAGAAGACACAGTGTGTCAAAATAATTGTCAGCTATAATACAATAAAATTATGTAGTGATTTTAAACAGTTATTTAAATTTTTTTATGGACCTCCATCAAGTAATGGCTAAAGCAGTATAGTATACTTTTTGAATGTTAATCTCGCTTAGTTTTGATTTTTTATGAAATTATTAGCACAACTGAGTACAAGATAATTATTCATCTCTGTATGCTATTAGAAGCATTTGAAGCGTCTCAGTAACCCAATCTATCACAAGGGTAAATCACAGTTCTTTATTTAAAACTTATTTTCCGACATTACGTCAAAACACACTATCACTCTTGCCACTATAAGTAGGCACCTAATAAAACAAGTGATACAACCCTAATGACTGTTGCCGCTTTTGACAAAAAAGAAAGACGCTACAGATGGCACTACTCTTTTCGTCCATGTCGAATAGTTTCATTTCTTTTGAGAAGTAGTAAGTGTTAATTTCAGTTAAAACCGGATATAAGAAAAGATTCGCACAGCTTTGGGACTCCATGATGTCAAGAAATTATAATGGAACATAGTTTGGCTTTCTTTTCTACCTCATTTGTTCCCGTAGTTTGTGCGAAATGAAGTACGAGGATGAATTGAAAAGTTCGCGTTCTTACCAAAAATAATGATAATATTTTAATTATAATACCCTCAATAAGTTTATACTGTCTTTGATTGTCACAGTGTAAAATTTTGTTGCTGTAGAATTTGTGGTTTTTAGGTTAGAACGAGTTTAGTGAGATCAAGTGCAGCGTTTTTGGAAAAATGGAAAAAATTGAACAACGTGCGGTCATCAAATACCTGTTTAAAAAATGATTAAACCAAAGGAGATCCACGATGATATGAAAGCAACACTAGGGGAATTTGCTCCGTCATATACCACTGTGAAAAACGTGGACGAGAGAGCATCGAAGATAACCGTCGCTTCCGCCGGCCCACGACGTCTAGGACTGAAAAAAAACATTCGGCAAAGTGTGTGATCTCATATTGAAAGACCGTAGATTAACTATCAGGGAGATTGCAGACACTATAGGCATCTCGTATGAACGAACACAAAACATCATTACCAACGAACTTGAATTTTCTAACATTTCCGCTAGGGGGTTCCCAGATTGCTTTCAGTTGAACAAAAACGAATTCGACACACGATTTCTCGCGACTGTTTGGAGATGTTTGAGGGTGATTGGTAAGATTTTTTTAACAGATTTGTGACAATGGACGAAACCTGGGTTCACCACTATACTCCAGAGTCAAAACAACAATCCAAGCAGTGGAAAAAATCTGGTGAATCGACCCCAAAGAAAGCGAAGGCACTTCTGCCGGCTGGAAAAGTGATGGCGTGAGTTTTTTGGAATGGTAAAGGTATTATTATGGTGGACTACCTTCCGAAAGGCGAAACAATAAACGCGACTTACTATTGATTGCACTGAGAAAGAAAGTTTTGTTCCATCAGAACACACGTCTGTTGAGTCTATGGCTCAAATTCGTGATTGTGGTTTCGAATTGCTGCTACACCCGGCTTATTCTCCTGATTTGGCTCCTTCAGACTTTCATCTGTTTCCAAACCTAAAAAAAACACCTCGGGCCCAGAAATTTCCATCAAATGAAAAGTCGAAGCTGTAGTTAACCAATATTTTGAAGACCTTGCGGAATCTTTTTTTAAAACAGGTGTGGAAGCTTTGGAAAGCAGGTGGAAGAAGTGCATAGAGCTAGGTGGAGATTACGTCGAAATATAAAAATATTTTTGTACGTATTATTTTTGGTTATTTGTTGGCCGCGAACTTTTTAATCCATCCTCGTATTATGTTAAAATTTAACCTATTTGATCGTGTTTTAATTTTCATATTAATCGTTTTCATTGCTTCTTGTATAGTGGCTGAAGAAACTGTTTACACTTAATTCCATTGCAACCACACCTGTTGAGAGAGCGAACTTGTTGGCTGAACTCTTTGCTTCACATTCTACTGTCGATTTCCAAGGAAAAACACCACCTACTATTCCCATATTGCAGTCAAGGATGCCCGATGTTGTCTTCAGACAGCGCATCATAAAGCGTATTTTAATGAAGCTAGACATCAAGAAGGCTTCTGGCGCTGACGGAATACCTGCCATAGTTCTCAAAAACTGTGCAAGGGAACTAACACCAGTTTTCTGTAGACTTTTTAACCCATCCTACAGAAAGGGAATATTTCCGTCCTGCTGGAAATGTGCCACGGTTCAGCCGATACCTAAAAAAGGTAAGAAGACCTTGCCAAATAACTACCGACCAGTTACACTGCTTTCAATAATATCGAAAGTCATGGAAAAGGTTATCAATGAGCATCTTCTAAAATATCTTGAACGATTCAATATTATTAGCGATCACCAATATGGTTTTCGTAAACATAGATCAACAGGAGATCTTCTGACTTATGTAACACATGTTTGGAACAACGCAATTGAACACTTTGGAGAATCTCGAGCGGTTGCTCTTGACATATCCAAGGCATTCGACCGTGTTTGGCATGATGGACTGTTGGCTAAGTTGCGCTCTTATGGTATGTCTGAAAGATTCTGTTTGTGGCTCTCATGTTTCCTCAGAGAGCGTTCTTTACGAGTGGCGGTCGACGGATTTCTTTCTAACACCCTCAGTATCAACGCCGGTGTGCCCCAGGGCTCCATACTGTCTCCTACTCTCTTTTTCATTTACATTAACGATCTGCTGGAAAAGACCGGGAATCCACTCTATAGCTTTGCCGATGACAGTACGCTTGTCTCTTCATTCACCTTGAACGCTCGGACATCGGCTGCTCAGGCGAATATCCGCAGACAGCAGGAGGTCGTTCAACTTAACAAAGACCTGGAAGAAATTCTATCTTGGGGTGACAGTAACCAAGTGGAACTTAACGCTACAAAAACCCAAGCGGCAGTTTTTTCTAAAAAAGTTAACGTTGCTGAACCCGACATAGTTATGTCGGGGCACTCCATTCCCCTAGCATCGTCGCTCAATTTGTTATTTGTTGTTAGTTTGGGAGAAAATATGTCTTGGCATGAACATGTTGCAGGCATAGCAAGGAAAGCTTCTCAAAAGTTGGGAATATTATTTAGAACCAGAAAGCTTTACACCCCACAGCAACTGTTAATTCTTTACCAAGCCCAAATTCGACCAACTATGGAATACTGCTCCCACGTTTGGGGCTCCGCTCCCAAACATACACTGCATTTGTTGGATTCTGTTCAGAGAAGAGCGGTCCGTCTAATTGGGGACCCGGAATTGACCGGCGGCCTTGATTCGTTGGAATATCGAAGAACGGTTGGCGACTTGAGTCTGTTCTACAAGTATTTTCATGGAAAGTGTTCGAAGGATGTAGCCCGCTTAATTCCTCCCAAAGCGGTGCATGTTAGAAATACACGTCGCGCTGGTGCTTCGCATCCGTATGAGGTTCAGCTTGTTACTCCGCGTACAGCGCTTTTCAAGCAATCTTTTATATGGAGAACGTCATCCCTTTGGAATAATTTGCCCAGCGCTGTGTTTCCCACCGAGTACAATCTACAGCGATTCAATAACAACGTGAATCGCTTTTTCCGCACTCGTGCCGCTCCTGGAGCGCTTTAGGGACTTCCCTGCAGCACGTGTGCTAGACCAATAAAAAAAAAAAAAAAAAAAAAAAAAACTTCTTTTCAGTTTAATATTTTAAAAGACAATATGCTATTTTCTAAACAAATATTTTTTATTTAATTTATCTTAACGTGTTTTTAGTTATTTATCGTATTTGGCATTTAATTTACAAAGAACACACACACACAAGAACCCACGAAAATATTGAGGCAGAAGATACACCTAGCGCTACATTTTCTTCTTTCGGAAAGCATGTTTTCTTCCTACGTAACATAGTATATATTGAAAACTACTATATAGGCCAGAGGTGTCAAACTCAATTTTGCAAAGGGCCATATATTAAATTTAGAATGTGTAGGCGGGCCAGATTCAAATAAAAAAAATGTATTGAATTATAACATTTTATTTATTTAATTATATAGTATATAATATACGGTTGTTAAAAATTATATCAAAGTTATAAAAGAGCGATCGCGGGCCTTATTGATACGTCCCGGGGGCCGGATGCGGCCCGCGGGCCGTATCTTTGACATCCCTGTATAGGCTATATTTGGCAGAATGTCTCTATACGAATACCGAACCAGGTAAAAATAATGTTCCAAATAAAATATTCCCTGATGCTAGATATCTAATTGCTATATGAAATACCCTTTGTACAAATAAATGGAAAATACCAAAACAATACAATATCTAAAAATTCATCGAGCAGAAAATTGAATTTACCCGAAAACAGAAATCTAACAATTCAATTACAAAAATATTTTTGACGGGATATTGCATATATTCCGTCAATAGTAAACGGTTTGTTGTTTAAAACTCAACTATTATATTGTTTATGGTGTGTATAATTGCATATTTCAAAATATCTATTAGGTTATTGGTGGAAACGTGATTGGTAATCGCATATAGTTTATAAATGTGTAAGTAACAACTATTTTGTGGTATTTCGTCCACAAGTTTTATTGTTTTAAATGAAAAGCAACGATTTGGTAAAAACAATTTGATTGTATAGAGTGTTTCATAAATTCATTTATTTGACTTATTACGCTAATATGATAGCCGGAAAGAGTAATGTGGGGATACAGAGCGTACTCATGGTCTCTGGAGATTTAGTATTTGATCAGAGCGAAAATTTCTTGTGTAATTTCTTGCTGAAGCCCCAAATGTTCAATTGATTAAAAAACTGTACGCTAGTTATAAAATAAGGACCTTTATCATATAACTTGTTGCTTTACCATAAATATTAATAAATTCAAGCTTTTTATGGGGCACCTTCTTGCTTGAAGTGCTATATATCTAATACGGACGTAGGCGACCCTCTCATCTTTGCCTGTAATTTGTGCCTTTTTAAGAGTTCCACAGACAAAGGATAAACACAGTTCAATGCCGGTTACGAATTACCAAAGCAAGAGAGCTTTACTAGGCATGATACTACGAGTTGTCAGCGATTGCCTTCCTAAGAGAGATGATCGTCACGTCGTAAATTTTTTTTTTTAATTTATTATTTTCCGAGCCGAGATTCGAACTCGGGTCTCCGGCGTAGAAAGCAGACACCTTACCCACTACGCTATGGCCGCCTCTATGGGACACCTTAAACTAAATAAATTTTCATTAACTTCCAATGCTTTTTTTGGCGTCTTGTTTGAGGAGGGGGACTACATTTCCATTATTTTCTCCCTAATAAGACCAACAACTTAATATTTTTGCTTAGTTTGGTCTATATAATTTAGAATAATAATCTTATTGTGACCTCTATGGTTAATGACTGGCGAGTACTCTTAAAGTTTAAGAAATAAATCTTAGCTAAAATAGTTTGGCAAGTTTGTAAACAAAACATTCTAAACTAAAATAGTATCTAAACTCTAAAATATTTGAGATAGCTTCATACTGTTCAGCTTTTAAGAATACATCACCAATTCAAAATATCTAAGTTACACAATCATTAAAATCATCAGAAAGAGCGGTTTATTTGAAATAGTGGTATTTATGAATATATTGAACAATAAAGGTAGAAGGACTGAACCATGTAGTAGTTCAGAAGTAGCACTGATATTGACAGTTTAAAATCCACAGTATCTCACCGTCAGTTGCCTACCAATGAAGCAAGATTTCAATAATCTTAACAAATTACTATTAACACCACTACCCCACCTTAAAAGATTTTTTAGCGAGTAATCTAGGTGAAAAACATCAAATGCTTGACCTCCACTATCCAAACTCTACAAGATGAACGAAATAAAAGCAAAATAGTGAAGGTTAAACAATCTGGAAAGAATATATATATATATATATATATATATATATATATATATATATATATATATATATATATATATATACTTTTTTTGTTTTTTTCTTCTTAGGAATGTAGTTCTTGATTTATTTAGCCAAAAATTGTTTTTGGTAAAATTATATTTTCTGTCAAAATAAAGGAATATTAATGGACGGTAAACGATAATAACATATGGCACTGAAACGTGGGCTTTAAATAGAAGTATAATAAATAAACTCCAGGTAACCCAAAAAACAATGGAGAGAAGAATGATAAATATTAGACTCCAAGATCGTATTCCCAACATCGAGATAAAAAGATCAAAAGTGACAGATATAATACAACGAATATGTATATTAAGGTGGAATTGAGTGGGGCATGTCGGAAGGATGAATGATAACAGATGGATACGCCATATAGTTGAATGGAAGCCTAGAGAACACAGAAGATGCAGAGGTAGACCACAGACCAGATGGACGGACGACATAAAAAGATTAGCGGGACACCATTGGATGCAAAAAGCAAACAACAAAGCTCATTGGAGACAATTTGGGGAGGCTTACATCCGACTATGGACGAAATAAGCTAATGATGATGATGATGATGATATATTGCCTTCGTCCGAATAAAGATGTCCATCTAAGCTTAAATGAATTCTCAAATAGTTAATATAGTAACAAATTATAAATATTTTTTCTTAACTTTACCAAAATTTTAGAGAAACACCAATTTAGATTGGAAGATTACATTTTCATGACAAACACCTGAAACAGCTCGTGTGTTAAACACAGATGTTGACATTCTGTATTTGTAGGAACGAATAAGCGAAAGTTTATTGGTTTTTTTATTTATTGGGGGGGTTTAATCATAAAGCTTTTGAGAATCCGAATGTAATGTAATAAAGAGCTGTTTTATTTTATTACTGAGTTGTTTAGTGTCTATTTTTGCATTAATTGTGTTTTTGATTCTCGTTCTTTTATTGTTTTCGGTTTTTAGATTTTTGATTTTTGTAAAATCAAGAGTATTGTTTTTCTTCGCAATGGAGTTTCAACGTTATTTGATTTTTATTATCGTACTTGTGACAATTTATTCTATTCTTTAGAAGTTGACTGATCTGTCCAATATATATCCTACTACAGTTTTACATGAGATCTCAGAACTAACATATGTTGGGATGTAAGGTAGTGACATATAATTGGTTCTTTTGATTATGATTATGTATTCGGTTACTGCTGTAATATCAGTGAGTTTGTTTCTTGAGAACGTCATTTCTAAAATGACGTGGATATTTGTTTCATTTTGAGGCTCTTTTAATTTTGTCAGTTGCTCCTTTGTGAAATTCTGGGTCAGAGAGTATTATGCTACGACAGTTTTTTTTTGGATAATCAATAGAATTAAAACATAAAAATAACTAGATGACCAGTGCTCCAGTTTTACTAAATTTCAATATATATATATATATATATATATATATATATATATATATATATATATATATATATATATATATAAAGGGTGATTCTTTTAGAGGTACTTTTTGTGATGGAGATTTAATTGCAGATTACGCATGCGTCGTGTCAACTGAAGTGGCATTCCTGTTCAGTAGTGTTTGACAATTCATAATGGAAAGACTTAGCCCGGCACAGCGTCTATAAATTGTTCAACTTTATTACGGAAATGGGCGTTCTACGAGGAATGTGTATCGGGCGCTTAGAGCAACTTATGGTCCACATAATCGGCCTACCGAACGCACAATTCGCTCTACCATCAATAAGTTTGAGACCCAATTTTCATTATTGGATAATGCTCGACCGAATAGACCACATCCAGCACGTAGTGAAGAAAATATAGGGGCGGTAGCGGAGAGTGTACGCGTGAAGTGTCGATTCGTCGTCGTTCTCAACAGCTTGGCCTGTCATATTCAACAACTTGGCGTATTTTACGTAAGGATCTTTCTTTAAAAACGTACAAAATTCAACTAGTGCAACAACTGAAGCCGACCGACCTTCCGAATCGTTTCCGTTTTAGTCGTTGGGCTCTTGACAAGCTTGCAGAAGATCCACTGTTTTCGAGAAAAATTTTGTTCACCGATGAGGCCCATTTTTGGCTTAATGGGTTCGTGAATAAACAAAATGTCCGTATTTGGGGTGATGAACAATCTGAAGAGGTTCAAGAGCTGCCATTAAATTCAGAAAAAACAACTGTTTGGTGTGGTTTATGGGCCGGTGGAATAATCGGTCCATATTTCTTCAAAACAGAGGCAGGCCGGAATGTTACTCTGAATGGTGACCGTTATCGCGCCATGATAACAGACTATTTGATGCCAGAAATTGAAGCCCGTGGTCTCGACGAAATTTGGTTCCAACAAGATGGCGTCACTTGCCATACAGCCCGTGAAACCATGGCTTTACTACGAGAGCAATTCGCCGAACAGATCATTTCACGCTTTGGACCAGTGAATTGGCCGGCTAGATCATGTGACATCACACCTCTTGACTTTTTCCTTTGGGGCTATGTAAAGTCCAAGGTCTACATGGATAAGCCAGCTACAATTGAGGCATCGGAGGCCAATATTACTCGAGTCATTGGTCAAATACCACTCGAAATACTCACACGCGTCATTGAAAATTGGAACTTCAGAATGGATGTTGTTAACCGTAGTCGCGGACAACATTTGAAAGAAATTATCTTTAAGAAATAATTGTAAAGAATGGTTCTTTTATATGATAATAAAGATTATAAAATAAAATTGTAGGATTTTCTACAGCTGACGCTGTCTTCCTTCTCTCAGCCTTTGATTCCATCCGTTTCTATCTTCCCAGTCTACATCTGTTAGACCCCTGTCCTCTATAGCCTCGTCCACATCGTCTCTCCACGATCGTCTGGGTCTTCCTCTTTTTCTTCTCCCTATAGGGCTCCACTCCGTTATTTTCTTTATCCACCTATTATCTTCGCTTCGTCTTATGTGCCCATACCATTTTAATCGTTTTTCTTCAATGGTGTTTATTGCGTTCTCTTTGATGTTCATTCTGCTTCTTATTTCTTCATTTGTTATTCTCTCCATACGTGTCACTCTACAACATCTTCTCCAATACTCCATCTCTACCGCGTTAATTTTAGATTTATTTCTTTTGTTGAACGTCCTTGTTTCTGACCCGTATGTCATTATGCTTTGTATTATTGATTTGTATATGCGTGTTTTGTTTCTCTTTGTAATGTGCTTGTCCCACAGGATCGAATTTAATTGTCTTATGCATGTCCGCGTTTGTCCTAATCTAGCTTTAATCTCCTCTTCTGATGTTGCGTTTTTTGAAATTGGTTCCTAAATATTTAAATTTATAGGTTCCTTTGATTATTGTTTCGTTATCTACTTCTAGATTCTCCACGTTTCCCTCCTTTGTTGTTAGATATTCCGTTTTATCAAAGTTTATCATCTTGCGCTATGATTACTTGGTCGTCTGCGAAACTTAGAGTATATAAGTAATCTTCTCGTACTGGGACTCTCATTCCACTACATTTTTGCTTCCATTTTTTTAATGTTTGTTCGAGGTATATTTTGAATAGTGTTGGGGATGTAGAGCATCCTTGTAATAGGCCTTTTGATGTTTGGAGTCTCTTCATTACTTTATGTCCTATTTTTATGTTCACTGTGTTGTTTTCGTAGAGAGCTTTTACTGCGTATATCAGTTCTTTGTCAATGCCTATTTCTTTCATTGCGTTCCATAATCTTTGTCTTGGTACTGAGTCATAGGCCTTTCTTATGTCTATGAAGGCTAGATAACCTTCTCTATTCTTTGCCAGTTTTTTTTCCATTGTTTGTTTTATAGTGTATATGTGGTCTATACATGATTTTCCGGCCGTAAAGCCTGCTTGGTCTTCTCCAATTTTTCCTTTTATATTTTCCTCCATGATATTTTTAATAATTTTTCCATACAAACGTCCTATACTCGATATTATGCTTAGGCCTCTATAGTTTGTGCATTTTCTGCGGTCTCCCTTTTTAAATATAGATACTATATAAGCTTTTGACCATTCCTCTGGTATTTTTTTCTCCATTTATCGCTCTGTGGAACATGTTTCTCAGCATTCGATGTAATTTATTAGACCCGTACTTAGTCATTTCATTTTCCACACCCCCAGGCTCTGCAGATTTATTATTTTTGAGTATTTTTATTGTCTTCTTTACTTCTTCATAGCTTAGTTCTATCTCTTTTATTTCCTTATTCTGTTCTTCTTTAGGGTTCTCTTCTTTGGAATTCTTGTCTGTCTTCTGTTATCAGCTTCTTATAATATTCTTCCCACTCGCTTTCTGGGATGTACTCTATCTATCTATCTAAATTTCAAAATACTATCGATAAATTTAGATTCTATTTGGTTTGTTACGACCACAATGTTTTTACTGTGTAACGGATATCCTTTTTTCTGTCTAAATATTTATACTATTTCTAATCTTTACCTTGAGTATTTTTTAATATGCAGTATTATTGAAATTTGAAAAACACAGTTCACATAATTCGATTTGATGAAAGAGTTAAAATACACACCAAAATTTCTCCAGATGATAAAATAAATATGAGATTTTATTCACCAAAATCCCCTCGGCTGTTGATTTTAACAAAATAAGGTAAATATTTAAGCATCTGTATTTACCGAAACCCGGAATAGAGCATGAACAAGCCGAGAATTCAAATGCGCAAAAACTTTAACCATCCCTAAGCAAAATTGTATTGTACAAATTTGTCTAAAAACCAGTATTATAAAGCTAACTCAAATATTTTGGAGTTTAGATAATATTTAAATTAATCATTTTATGATGTTATTTACAAAGTTGACCATTTTTTTGTGTTATAGATAATTTCTTAAACTTTAAAAACATACAAAACGTAATCAACGTCAACTGGAATTATTATTATTATATATCTGCTAGCTTTTATTTAAAATCAAACTAGTTTTGGTAATTTCGGTGATAATCACTTTTATTAACACTCTACAATCCAACATCTAACAAAGTTGGCTGTCTCTCTGGCTCTAGACGAAACTAATGCGAACCAAAATATCGGTTACATAAATATCATTCTAAATAATATATGACCATATATCAATAATTTAACATAAACTTTTGGTTTTGTCATTTGATATAAAAAAAAAAACAGTGACTTAACTATAATTTAATCTACGTAATGTAAACAATGATAACATTGTTATGATTAGCGAGACAGCAGAGGAACTTTGAATCATGTTGCAAGAACGCCATGAGTCTTCTTTAAAGGCCGTACTAGTCACCGAGTCATAGATGTGACTGTTGCCAACCAATTGCTGAAAAACGTGTCTCCGTACATATATTTAGGGCACAAGATCCAATTGGGAAAAGAGAACCAAGATAGGGAAATCTCCAGACGAACAAGTCTTGGATGGGCAGCATTTGGTAAACTGGGACATATAACGAAGTCACCAGTTATTCCAATAAATCTTAAAAGGAAAGTCTTTAATAGTTGTATAATGGCTGTTCTCACTTATCGTCTAAAAACTACAGCACTAAGTCGCAAGTCGGCCAACAAGTTCCAAATCACTCAAAGAGCAATGGAAAAAGCCATTCTTTGAATAAGCCTTCGAGATCGAATCAGAAACTAAGATATCCAAGAAAGAACAAAAATTGGAAAAAAATAGCACGGCTAAAGTGGCAAAGGGCGGGCCACATTGTGAGACAAGATCCGAATAGATGGACTAATAAATTGTTAACATGGAGACCAAGGGAGACCAAGAGAATATGGGAAGACCACAAAAGAGATTTCGAGACGACATCCAGAAGATTACAGGAATGAACTGGACACAAGTTACAATGGATAGAAGGACATGGAAGGTTTTGGAAGAGGCCTATATTTACGAGTGGGTGAACGCAAGCTGAAAAAAGAAGAAGAAGAATGTAATCATACTAGCCTGCGTGAAAGCAATTATGAATCCACTTCTGTTTTATCTTTTCGGCCTCTCCTGCAAATTTCTTGTTTTCTACCAGGCAAGGAAATGGGGTTTTTCCATACAGTAAATGCTGAGAGCTAACATATATATATATATATATATATATATATATATATATATATATATATATATATATATATATATATATATATATATATATATATATATATATATATATATATATATATATATATATATATATATATATATATATATATATATATTGCTTTATCTTGCACAATAAGATGCGAAATTTTCTTTTGTTTTACGAGGCTCCTGCAAGAGAGAATATTGCCCTGTCTTATTATTTTCCTGCTTGCTATTTAGAGAACTTTTAAATAAAGTATCATATATGTATCAACTACATATGTTGTTAACTAATTTGTATTTCCACGTCTGTCTTACGAGTTATGGAAATTATTCTAATAATTCAAATATGATAGGCGTATGTACTTAGTTAATTTTAATTGTATTATGTCAGAAAATAGATGCTTTGTTACAGTAAGGGTAACAATGCGTTTTGACGGCTGATGAAGAAAGGAATTTCAAACCAAAAGTAACGATTAAATTGTTCATTAAATTTTGTTTGTTCATTGAAAATTTTGTAATTTTTCAAAGAACATAGAATCATGACTACTTATCCCGAGCCCAAGTCTACCAGTAGTTTAAGCAATGTTAAAGTGTTAGTGCTGAGCTTGAAGACAACAAATATCTTGAATAAATATTTTAAAAATATCTTGAAAAATCGAATATTATTAGTGGCCATCAATATGGTTTTCATAAGCAAAGATCAACAGGAGATCTTCTAACTTATGTAAGACATATTTAGAACAACGGAATTGAACGCTTTGGAAAATCTCGAGCCATTGCATTTGATATATCCGAGATATTCGACCTTTTTTGGCATGATGGACTGTGGGCTTAGCTACGCTCTTATGGTAACTCAGAAAAGTGCCTTCTTTACGAGTGGCAGTCGACCGATTTCTTTCTAACACCTTCACTATGAACGCCAGGTACTCCAAAGTACTGTCTCCTACTCTCCTATTTACATTAACGAACTTCCGGAAAGGATCCGGAATCTAATCTTCATTCACTTTCAATGCTTGAACATAAGCTACTCACAGACAGCAGGAAGTCGTTCAATTTAACAAAGAACTGGAAAAAATTCTATCTTGGGGTAGGGTAACTAAGTAGAATTTAACGCTACAAAAACCCAGACGGAAATTTTTCTAAAAAAGTTAACGTAGCTGAGCCCCACATAATTATGTCGGGGCACTCCATTCGTCTAACATCGTCACTCAATTTGCTGGGCGTTAACTTGGAAGCAAATATGTCTTGACATGAACATGTCACATGCACAGCAAAGCTTCTCCAAAGCTGGAAATCTTATTTCGAAGTAGATAACGTTACGCTCCACAACTGTTAATTTTGTATAAAGCTCAAATTCAACCAACGATGGAATACTGCTCCTGCTCCCAAACATACACTGCATTTGTTCGATTCTAATCAGTAGAGAGCTGTTCGCCTGATTGGAGACCCAGAAGTCAACAGCAACCTTGACCCCTTGGAATCTCGAAGAACGGTTGGCGATTTACGTCTATTCTACAAGTATTTTCATGGAAAGTGTCGTGCCCAGTTAATTCCTTCCAGAGCGGTGCATGCTAGGAATACACGTACGGAATATTTGTAAGATCACTTCGGTGTCTGTTTGGTCTGTCTGTTTGTCCGTCTGTCTGTCTGTCGCACCCGATTTTCTCCGAAACTATTGGACATAGAAAGTTGGAATTGGGCACTAATATTGGAATTCATGGCCTCATCAAATAGTTTTAATAGTTAAATTTTGACTTAAGGGCTTAGTTTTGGGGGGTGAAATCGGAAGTAAAAAAATTTTTTTTACCCAGTCATCCAGTGGGGTGTCAAATGAAAGCTTGTAAAAACACGAGTTCAAAAATATATATAATGCAACACTTGCGCACACTTTTCTTTGGGTTATTTTTAAAAAATTGCGAAAAATCGCTGTTCCGTCCCTTATCTCGAAAACTACTGATCAAAGAATTTTGAAAAAAATCTGGAATATTCCCCACAGGGTGTAAATTGAACGAAAATTATCACGAGTGTATTACCTGTAGTAATTTATCTGTTATTTAAAAAAAAAAATCAAGGTCATTAGTAAAGATCGGAAAAAACCTTTGTCGAAAACTCATTTGGGGTGTGTTTTATGAAGTCATTGATCATTTTATACCTCCGTAACAAAATTTTTTATTTTAAAAGCAATCAACGTACGGAACACTCATTGCGTAAGTCCGACTTGTACTTGGCCAGTTATTTATAGAGAACATCATCCCTAATTTTTTTGCAACATAAAAGAAGAGCTATTATATCCCTAAGTGTCAATAAACACGTCTAACTCGAATAAATCCATGTTTGCTTTTGACTTACTTACTAAATTAAGGTCATTACCCGAATTGATAATAATTTATTGTTTTAAAATTGCACTCAGGTTTATCGGGAGGAGGAAGCAAAGACTATAATTTGAAAGGAGAAGTAATTAAGGTTTGTAGGGAGGCGGAGGAACGGAAGAAATTCCCACAAATAACCCACTGATATGATTCGTTGAGTTTGAGCAACTTTATGTGTTGAATCACCCGCCGTATTTACGTGATTATGTACACTTCCTCCTATTCCCTCAAATGCAGTTACCGCTAAGAAGAAAGTGTTACGTAACTATTAAAAAAAATTAAGCTCTGATAATCACGACGTATTTGAATAACACATTTGGCCCATGTTTTATGTTCTATTAAAATACGGTTCCTTTTTGGCAAAAAGGTGTAAGTGTAAATTTAATTTCAACTGAATCACTACCAAATACAAGTAAAATATCATGCACTATTACTGAAAAAGTAATTGTCTCAAATACACCAGCGTAGCCCATCATATAAAACTCATTTTATCTAACATAGATGTCTGTTGTGTGTCCCATAACGCAGCGTTCAAACAATGGAACTAGAACGAACCATTGCTGATAAAATCTAATTACTGAATACGGTGTATGTGAAAAAGCACATTTAGGTGTGCATTTTTATTTTTTGCAACAGTTTTTAATGGACAAAATTAGATTGTAGGTAAATTTTTTATTCGTTCCCGTACAACAAAAGTGGCACATTGAATTTACCGAGGGCATTTTTTCCGACACGGCATTCAATGGACCAGACTAAAAGCAATTTGAAATTATTATCTATTAGGAAATAGCTTAAGTGCTAAATTCTTCCTATTTTTTCTACGTTGGAACGAAACTAAAAAAAAAAAATAAATTAAAAGTGCTGTTTTTTTTTTACTTTGCTTACTAATGGGGAGTAATTTATTCGCGAAAAAAATTACCCTCTAAGACTTTTCTGTAACGTTACGTCTCAGTATCCTTAGAACACGTAAAACATGATTTTTCGTTTTCGCCGGTCTGTCTTGTTTGTCAGTGTGTTGGTACGATAACTCTCGAACTAAATGAGACATCAATTTAAACTGTAGGTCATATACAACATTTGAGGAATATCACAGATTGCCAATTCTACGGTATATACCAGGTGTACAAGTATGATATGCGGATTTTTTTCTAACATAAAACAAGTAAAATTCGGAAGAATGTTAAAAAGTGCTTTATTCAAAGTATTCTCCATCCCTTGTTATACATTTTTCCCATCTTTCGGGCAATTTGTAAATACCACGCCAGTAAAAATCATCCCCTTTTGCTGCGAACCATTCATCGAGCCATTTTTTCACATCTTCGTACGAACCAAAGCACTGCTCAGCAAGTGCGTGACCCATCGATGCAAGCAAGTGGTAATCGGAAGGAGCCAAGTCTGGTAAGCCGCTTTGGGTTGAACTTCCTAGCTGAGTGCTTCCAACGTGTCGCTAACTGATTTCGCCGTATGTGATGGAGCATTGTCATGAAGAAAAATGACTTTATGTTGCTCCTTTCGGTATTCTGGCCTTTTTTCAAGCAGCGAACGGTTCAAATCGGTCAATTATTGTTGGTAACATTTGGTATTAACTGCTTCCCCGCGTTTTAACAACTCATAATAGACCACGCCCATCTGGTCCCAGCAAACACTGAGCATCGTCTTTCTGCCAAAGCGATTCTGCCTTGGGGTCGATGTGGATGGTGCGCCTAGGCCTACCCATGATTTTTTGCGCTTGGGATTCTCAAAATAAATCCGCTTTTTATCCCCTGTAACTATACGATGCAAAAACTACTTCCTTTTGTACCGAGCGAGCAAAATGTCACACGTGTTTTTGTGTTTTTCCATTTGCCTGTAGTTCAACTCATGTGGTACCCATCTACCGGTCTTCTGAATCTTTCCCATCTCTCGTAGCCGATTGGAAACAGCTTATTGACTAACGCCCAATTGCTCGGCGAGTTGTTTTTGTGTTTGCGAATCATCTTCGTTCAACAATGCTTGCAATTCCACATCTTCGTATTTTTTTGACGGTTTTCCACGTTCCTTGTCTGCAACATCGAAGTCACCAGTTTTGAAACGCCGAAACCATCGTTCAGACGTATCTTGCGATGGAGCATGTTCACCATAAGCTTCTCAAAGTAATCAGTATGATTCAACAGCAATTTTCTTCAAATGAAAACAAGAAATTAATGCTGTCCGCGAATGCTCTTTGTTCGGTATAAATTTCGACATATTGAACACAACACAATACTATGCACACACTTTTCCAATTTATCACTCGTACGAGACGGACACTTGTTGATACAACAAAATCTTTATAGCACAAACTGCATTGGTGCACCATCTGTTGTCTGAAATCCGCAGTTCATACTTGTACACCTGCTAAAACAATAACATGATCCTCTATGTGCCTTAAGGGGATATACCTAGTCTGCTGGGTCAAAAAATCCCATTTTGGGATATTTACATTTTCTTTTAGCATGATATCTTAAGGCTATTTTCGGTAAGTTTCAAAAGAATTTGTTAGGATTTGACGTTATAGCAGTTTAAAAGAAGTGTCATTGAGTTTTCGAAGTAGGTAACTGGATTTTAATATATTTTAAACTCTTTCACATACATACATACATAGAAATTTTTCAGTTGTCCTTTTTAGAACTGATAAGGTATTCACATTTGATATCCTACGATTCTATATTGGAAACTGAGAGTTTCTTCAGTATCTTTGTATAGTTCGCTCGTAGCAACTCACTCGTAGCAATTCAGTCTTAGCAATTAAAGTTACATAAAATGACAGCTATGAGAGTTCATCGTGGTTGAAATGCACATGACTACGCAGCTAAAGTGGACGAAGAACAAGTTGACCTGGCCTAGCGACAATTGCTACAAAGTACAAAAGAAGCTAGAATACGTCATAGATAAGAACACATCAGTATTCTAGGAGCTTAAATTGCTGATAAAGATTCAGCATATGGCCCTGAAGTCGATAATTCATTTACAGGTAAGAAATTATTTTTGTATTACTATTTTTAACCTGATTTTTCAAACCTAGAACTTTAAACGCGTTTTTCTTGAAACTACTTTTTTCTTCGAGAATCGCTGAACGGATGTTTATGAAATTTGGTACATATTTTCTCTATTAGTATTGCATCCCTCCTTCATTATTTCTCTTCCTTCCTTTTTAAACCTGACATTAGATCAAACCTTAATTTAAACAACATTCACACCTCCTCCTCATCCATTCCCTTTACATTGAAACATAAAATAAAAACATTTCTAAATACATACAACCTAATTATTAATCTTCCTAATCACTCTTCATTGAATTTTCTTCCCTGCGATTACCGACCTCTGAATATAGACTGCCAAGTTCCCCTCACCATAGTTCATATTTTTAATCGCACTAACTTATCTTTTCTAATACAAAAATACGATTTAAAGACACCAATCAACTATCTTCTGAAATCTAATCCTTTAATCATAGAAAACGTAAAGAAAATCTTTAATGAATCAAACTACTTGAATTTAAGTATTTCATTACGGAGCTAAATGATCTTAGATATCGATGCGCCCTACCTCAAACTTCTCTCCCTCTCTCCCTCTCTCTTTCTCTCCTTCTCTCTCTCTCTCTCTACGTATTGCTTGTCTTTGAACAAAGGATTTTTTTAATTAGCAAAATTTTTTTTGTTAAAATCCTTAGTTCCGCACTCGTGCCGCTCCTGGAGCGTTTTAGGGACTTCCCTGCAGCACGTGTGCTAAAGCAATAAAAAAAAAAAAAAAATAATTTCTTTGCAAATTTTGATTTCAGATGATCCAACTCCCAGTTATAGTGCACACCGCAATGCTCCTTAAAAAAAATCGGATCGTAGCGGAACGGGTGTAGCGCTGCCATTTTAGTTTTTAATTAAATTATTAATAATTAAAATAAAAAACAAATTCTGTTTTAGGTTATGTATTATTATATAAAATAATAACCTGATTTATATAATGAATAGTTTCGCTAAAAAAAATTCTTAAAAAAAACGCATTTTTTTGTTCTTCAACTAGGTACATCCCCTTAAACTTTCATAACATCTCATCTGGCAAAAATAAGATTCCCCTTGAAAATCCAGGGTCTATAGTATCGGATGCAGGTGAAATAAAACCCATACAACAAAGCGGTAGTACATCTTCGTAACATTTGAACAAAAAAAAATTTTTTTACCAATTCATCGTTGTTAAAACACGAGTTCAAAAATATATATAATGTAATACTTGTACACACTTTTCTTTGTATTATTTTTAAAAAATTACGGAAAATTGCTGTTCCCCCTTATCTTCAAAAGTACTGTTGAAAAATTTTTTAAAAAATTCTGGAATATTCTCCACAGGACTTTTAATAATCTATCTGGTATATAAAAAAAAAACTGTATATAAAAAGATCGGGAAAAACTTTGTTGAAAACTCATTTGGGGTGTGTTTTTTGAAGACATTGGTAATTTTATACCTTCGTAAAAAAAGTTTTATTTTCAAAGCAATCAAAGTACGGAGCACTAATTGCGCAAGTCCCACTTGCACTTGGCCGGCTTTTTCTTTTTTGTTTTAAAATTGCCGTGATTTCTATTTCTAACTAACTGATATAAATAAGACTCACATAATTCTTTATTTTGAGACCTTGTTTGCACAGATAGTTTAAATTTTGAGTAGTCCGCTAGATTAATAACGACACTATTTTCTTCACCACTATTTTTAAACTTTTTCAATGTCTTTATTCTGCAAGATAGTCATACCAGGTGTACAAGTATGAAATACGGATTTTTTTCTAAAAAAACATGTTAAATTCGGAAGAATGATGATAAAAAGTGCTTTATTCAAAGTATGCTCCATCGCTTGTTATACATTTTTCTCATCTTTCGGGCAATTTGTAAATACCACGCCAGTAAAAATCTTCCCCATTTGCTGCGAACCATTCATCGAGCCATTTTTTCACATCTTAGTACGAACCAAAGCGCTGCTCAGCAAGTGCGTGACCCATCGATGCAAACAAGTGGTAATCGGAAGGACCCAAGTTTGGTGAGTAAGCCGCATGGGGTAGAACTTCCCAGCTGAGTGCTTCCAACGTGTCGCGAACTGGTTTTGCCGTATGTGATGGAGCATTGTCATGAAGAAAAATGACTTTGTGTTGCCTCTTTCGGTATTCTGGCCTTTTTTCAAGCAGCGAACGGTTCAAATCGATCAATTGTTGTTGATAACGTTTAGTATTGACTGTTTCCCCAGGTTTTAACAGCTTATAATAGACCACGCCCCTCTGGTCCCACCAAACACAGAGCAACGTCTTTCTGCCAAAGCGATTCGGTCTTGCGGTCGATGTGGATGGTGCGCCTGGGTCTACCCATGATTTTTTCCGCTTGAGATTCTCAAAATAAATCCACTTTTCATCCCCTGTAACTATACGATGCAAAAACGACTTCCTTTTGTACCGAGCGAGCAAAATGTCACACGTGTTTTTGCGCTTTTCCATTTGTCTGTCGTTCAACTCATGTAGTACCCATCTACCGGTCTTCTGAAACTTTCCCCTCTCTCGTAGCCGATTGGAAACAGCTTGTTGACTAACGCCCAATTGCTCGGCGAGTTGTTTTTGTGTTTGCGAATCATCTTCGTCCAACAATGCTTGCAATACCACATCTTCGTATTTTTTGGGCTGTTTTCCACGTTCCTTGTCTGCAAAATCGAAGTCACCACTTTTGAAACGCTGAAACCATCGTTTACATGTATCTTGCGATGGAGCATGTTCACCATAAACTTCTCGAAATAATCGGAATGATTCAACAGCAGTTTTCTTCAAATGAAAACAAAAAAAAATAATGCTGTCCGCGAATGCTCTTTGTTCGGTATAAATTTCGACATATTGAACACAACAACACAACACTGTGCACACACTTTTCCAATTTATCACTCGTGCGCGTATGACACTTGTTGATGACACAACAAAATTTCGCAGTGTCAAATGTTTATAGCACAAACTGCATTGGTGCACCATCTGTTGTTTGAAATCCGCATTTCATACTTCTACACCTGGTATAACACCAGGAAGCGGGTCGGTAATTTTTTGTGTGTTTTTAACATCTATAAACACAACATTTATATGCAAACATATAATGCATAAACGACTAGGATTTTCGTCATGGGTTCCCTAAGAATATAATATTTTTGGTCTCTTTTGGTGCATTTTTGTGACGTTAAAAATATCAACATTGATAAATTAGTTTCTTTATACAAATAGATTACAGTATTTACAGAATAATGTTAAGTGACATTAAAATTTAACAAGGTCAAAGTAAACATTATAATAATATAGGGACATATAACTATTCGCAAATATTTGTTTACATTTAAAGAAAGGTTTCCCTGTTCTAAAATCGTTATTATTGTTTATGATGCACGTATATATAATAATCTGTTATATTTTGTTTGTTTTTTTTTATTTTTTTGTTAAGTTATATAAAAAAAGTTTGTTTTATAAAAAAAATTGATTAAGTTTATAAATAAATAACCGGTCAACTGTAAGTTGAACTTGCGCAATTAGTGTTCCGTACGTTGATTGCTTTTAAAATAAAAAATTTTCTTACGGAGGTACAAAATGATCAGTGACTTCACAAAACACACTCCAAATGAGTTTTCATCAAATTTTGTTTCCAATCTTTAATGAAAACTGATGACCTAGAAATTTTTGTTTTTTTATATACCAGATAAATTATTAACGGTAATGCTCTCTTGATAATTTTCGTTCAATTTACACCCCGTGGAGAATATTCCAGAATTTTTTTAAAATTTTTTGATAAATACTTTTCGAGATAATGTGGGGGGACAGCGATTTTTCGCGATTTTTTAGAAATAATACAAAGAAAAGTGCGCGCAAGTATTACATTGTATATAAATT
Organism: Pachyrhynchus sulphureomaculatus; assembly: GCA_019049505.1. Lineage (NCBI taxonomy): Eukaryota > Metazoa > Arthropoda > Insecta > Coleoptera > Curculionidae > Pachyrhynchus > Pachyrhynchus sulphureomaculatus. Next base: position 153,802,973 of record CM032455.1, on the reverse strand, counting down.
TTTTACTCGTGTTTTCACAAGCTTTCATTTGACACCACACTCGATGACCTAATAAAAATTTTTTTTTTCACTTCCGATTTCATCCCCCAAAACTAACCCCTTAAGTCAAAATTTAACTTTCAAAACTACACGGCTCTGATGAGGCCATCAATTCCTATATTATTACCCAATTTCAACTTTCTATATCAAATAGTTTCGGAGAAAATCGGGTGTGACAGACAGACACCGAAGTGATCTTATAAGTGTTCCATACGGAACACTAAAAATGGTTGAAAATTAATAAGAGCATTTATGTTTTATGCTATAAGAGATCAATGAAACATTAAATACAGTCAAAATAGCTAAAAATCAGTGTCTATTTATCTATAAATCCTAAAAAATGTGTAATTATTGGCGTTTGCTAAAGAAGTCGAAGGATTTAAAAAAAAAAGTATATTCTATTTGTTTTTAGCCCGTAGAACACATTTCCGCAAAAATGTCTGTCCGTCTGTCACACCCAATTTTCTCCGAAACTATTTGACATAGAAAGTTGAAATTTGGCACTAATAAAGGAGTTGATGGCCCCATTAGAGCAGTGTAGTTTTGAAACTTAAATTTTGACTTAATAGGTTAGTTATGAGGGATGAAATTAGAAGAGAAAAATAAATTTATTGATCATCGAGTGGGGTATTAAATGAAAGCTTGTAAAAACACGAGTTCAAAAATATATGTGATAACTTGCGCACACTTTTCTTCGTATTATTTTTAAAAATTGCCAAAGGTCGCTGTCCCCCCTTATCTCGAAAAGTACTAATCAAAAAATTTTGAAAAAATTCTGGAATATTCTCCACAAAGTGGAGATTGAACGAAAATTATCACGATGTATTATTATTAAATTGTCACACCTTTGATAATTTATCTGGTGTGTAAAAAAAAGTTCATCAGTTTTCAAAAAATATCGGAAACAATTTTTGTTGAAAACTCATTTAGGGTGTGTTTTTCTGAAGTTTAAAAAAATATATTTTCGTGGCAATTACGGCACAGAACACTAATTGCGCAAATCCAACTTGCACTTGATCGGTTTTATTTGTGTTCCGTACTTACAAGAGTGTGTTTGTCCATCTGTCACACCTCTTACTTACAATTATGAATATATAATAATTACTTAAAATGAGTGTTTGTTTATACTAACTTAACCTAAGCTCTTATTCTAGTGGTCCTATACTAACTTAACCTAGGAAAAGTGATTTGTTATACATGATTTTTTTAATGCTAAGACTTAAAACTAAGACTAAAACTACCTTAGCCTAAGACTTACGCTAACTTAAATTAGGACATAGCATTAACTTAAACTAGGATTCATTATAACTTAATCTAGGCTGACAATCTTCTGTCACGGCGGGCGAGGAGGTCATCATCTTCATGCGAGAGAGGGTCAGACGATCTAGGAAACTGGCGGCTGGCATGTGGCGGGACTCGGAAGGCGTCCCTGATGCGTGAGTTGGGGTGCTGGGACGCCTTCTCTAGAAACTGCTGGACTTTAAGGCCTTGGTCTGCACTGCTTGAAGTTGAGCTCTCCTTGTCTTGAAGAGCAGGCACCAAGTGGGGCAGGCGTAGGTGAGGCCTGCCTTTACTACGGTGTTGTAGATAAGTCCTTGACAGCAACTTACTGGAGCGATTCAAGATAGGGCAGAGTTTACCCAGTAGTTGTTTCGCTTTCCTGGTGACTTTATGATATAGAAAGTTGAAAGGGTCTTTCCGTATAAGCCATTGAAAAGTGCCACAGCGTCTGATTTATTACATTTTGCCTTTAATGTATAGCCCTCTGTCTGAAACATCTACACACTTGATTTTAGAGTTCTACACCTAATATTGAGGGAGTTACGGGGGTGACAACCCATAACGTTAAAATCGAATTTCTTCGAAACTACTTGAGATATCTCAATAAAATTTATACTGTTAGTAGTTAGTAATCAGCTTTATATTATATGTTGTTTTCAGATTTTTTGCTTGATTAGAAATATTGAAATACAAGAAGCATATTTTTAGGGGTTGGTTTATTTACTAACCCCTGAAGTGACACCACCAAAAAATGAATTGTTTTATTTCATTAGTTAGCTCTTACTTATTAAAATTATAGAAGTATCATATTGATAGAGTACAGTAAAAAAAAATATATTTAATGTCGCTTTTGTCGTGGGGCAGGCGCGTCAAGCTTACTTGAGTAGTCAGAAGTCACAAACCAAAATGGATTTTAAGCAATTATTAATTTCAATTGAAAGTAGTTATTTGAAAAGTAATGTAATGATCGCACGAGACAATATTAATGATGTCAACAAAAAGTGTAGGGGCGAATATTGTCTTTACGACAAATTATGCTGAAAAGCTACACAAAAATGCTCGTAAGTCTAAGAATACTTTCGACTATATTTTGTACAACATTACACGTGAATTAGAGCGGAAAACTTCTAATAATTCTATACTTACATCCATACTCAATTCAAACGAGTTAGAGCCCGCTTGTTAAAACGCAGAACGACCCGCGCTTACAACGTTAACGCGCTAATATGGCACTAAAATGCAGCGGGACTCCCGCCGCGGGAGTTGCCCGTCCCGCCCGTGCTTGTCTACTCGCGCCATTACGCTGCGGCCGCGTGATCACTTGAACGGTTAAATATGGTTCTATACCATGCCACGCCACTGCTTTCAACGTGAATACCCACTGAAACGTAAGGGATTCTGAAAATATTATAAAGATGAAGGTCCGATTAAGACATAAAAATAGCAAAACTTATCGGTGCTATATTGAGTATAAACCAAATCTGAACACCTATAAGGGCATTGAAAGATACATGTGCGGCTGCGCAAATGGCAGTAGAACTGTAGGTGCTGTGCGCACGTAGCTACAATTATTTTTTGTTGTAAATCAAAAATTATGAAGCCAGCCGAAATACTTCCTACCATATTTGTTAAAACCGGCGTAATTCCCACTATTGAGGAAGATAGTGACGTTTAAGATTAGATTACAAATTACTATTTTTTTTCTTTTTAAATATAAATATTTTTAATGATTTACCAAGAGACATGATTAAATATATTATGATGAGTAATATAGTTTTTTTTTTCTATATGTTCCACCAATTTAAGACTCTTGTAATTTTGTTATATATATATATATATATATATATATATATATATATATATATATATATATATATGGTATATATATATATATATATATATATATATATATATATATATATATATATATATATATATATATATATATACAGTCCCTGGCCAAATTATTAGACGCACTGCAAGATTTCATGTAAAATATTAATTACCGAGTGATATTGTACCGTTTTATTATTTTAAATTGATTTGTTTTTTATTTTTATATTATCCAATCAATTACCTATTTATTTGACATAAATAAAACAGCATTAATTTAGAAAAGCATAAGTTTATTAAGTTTTAAAGAAAAGTGAAATTAATGTTAGTAAAAGTCAATATTTAGTTGAGCCACCTTTAGCCGCTATCAAAGCTTTAATTCTGCGCGGCATGCTATCAATGCAAGATTGTACTGTCTCCTGCATTTGAAGATGATGATTCCACACATGAATAATCTTTTCTAGGAGCTGGGTTTTGTTGGTAATCACATCTTTAGCCACTTCTCTTTTCATCAGCTCCCACACATTTTCAATGGGGTTCATATCAGGGCCAATCCAACAGAGGGATATTTTTTTCTGCCAAAAAAGCTTTAACAGACCGAGCAGTGTGGCAGGGAGCTCCATCTTGCATGAAAGTGAATGGTTCCCCATTTGGAAACCATTCTCTGAGCTGCGGAATCAACCGATTTTGTAATACTTCTTTGTACTGATCTTGCCTCATTATTCCTTTGACGACGTACAGACGTCCAGTGCCCTTGCCGCTGATGACTGACCAAATCATCACTTTGGTGGGATGTTTAACCGTCGGGACGACACAATCAGGATGAAACTTTTCTCCATGACGACGACGCACATACTGAGCTTTATTCTGCAAAATTTCGAATGTGCTTTCGTTACTGAAGCAGACCTGTCAAAAATAGGAAAAATATATAAACTTCCATGTTTATTTGCTTTATTTAACTGAAAATGATAATAATGTATCAATTGTTGATTAAATTGCTGTATCTTACCGATCTCCAGAAGTCCACATCTTTGTCTTGGCATTGTTTGGCCCACTTCAGGCGCTTTGCTTTCATTGCAGCTGTTAACTTGGGCTTCCTGGCGGGGCGACAGGCCTTAAAATCTAATTCTTTCAATTTTCTTCGAACAGTGCGCTCAGAAGCATTTACGCTAGCATCCTGGAGTTGTGATTTTATTATCTTTGTGGTAGCAAATCTGTTTTCTACACAAATTTTCTTCAAACATCTCTCTGACCGTGGAGTGAAAATTGGTTTTCTACCGCATCTTTTCTTTCTTTTCGGGCTTAATTCCTTCCCTGACTCAATTTTCTTTTTTATGCGTTGTACACTAGCTTCAGAAACCTCCAATCTTCCTGATATTTCTCGGTTTGTAAATGTTTTCGCAATCACAAGGGCCTTCACTTCAACTTTTTTACGTGGTGAAAGATCGCCTTTTCTACCCATAATGAAAATAGTCCAATTACTTTTTTAAAACACTACATACAAAATAAACTAATAACTGAGTAGTATAAAACTGTTAAACAAACAATCACAGTCCATAAAGCCACAGAAACACGTCCGTACCTGACTCGATTCCGATCGCGACTGATACAGGTTTGTACTTATTTACGTTCATGTATCACTTTGTCAACACAGTGTTGCCATATGTTAAAAATAAATACAAATATGTAGTCTACAACAATTCTTTTAAATAAAAATCAATAATATTGTAGTTTAAATATACCATTATTGCATAAAAACTCTTAAGAAACATAAAATTACTAAAAAAAATACAGTGCGTCTAATAATTTGGCCAGGGACTGTATATATATATATATATATATATATATATATATATATATATATATATATATATATATATATATATATATATATATACATACATATATATATATATATATATATATATATATATATATATATATATATATATATATATATATATTTATATATTGTATATAGTTGAGTTTCGGATCGCGATGTGTGTGCATGTAAATCGAACGCCCGACAATAGTCAACACCACAGAAAGAGAAAATCGAAAGAGTAGATAAGACAGACAATTTGATAGAAATGATCAGAGAGCTAATGTCAGATATAAAGGAAATAAAACAAGATCAGAAGAGATGCCAACAAGAGTTGAGGGAATGGAATATTGAAAGAGGAAACATGAGAAGTATGGATTTGAAGATGAGTAGGCTGGAAAAAGACAACGTAAGGAATAATATTGTAATATCGGGAATGAGATTTGAAGCGAATAGCCAAACAGATCTGAGAATGGGTACAGAACATTTTATGAGGACACAAAAGTACAGGAGCAACTATATACAAGATAGAACTTGGAAACACGGAAGATAAAGAAGCTGAGATGAAAAATAAAAACAAACTGAGAAGTCCAGGAGAGAGAGTTTACATAAATAACGATTTAACAAAGGATGAATGGGAAATTCAAAAGGAATTGAAGCATATAGCAGAGAACGAGAGAAAGAATGGAAAAAGAGTGAAAATATGATATCAAAAAATCATAATCGAAGAAAGAGAATATAAATGGAACATTGAGGAAGAAAAACTGAAAGAACAAACAATGAACACTGCGACCATCAAGTCAAAAAACTGAGAAGAAGTAAAGAAATAGGTAGATTGACGACGACATTGGCAAAGAACAACAAATGTATCACAGAAACAGAAAGGAAAGGAAATGGATGCAAAAAATTAGAAGGAAAGATCATAAAAGAAGAAGACAAAATTATGAAAAGCTGGAGGGAATACTATAAAGACCTATCAGATGGGAATGACATAGCATACAAAAATCAACATAGAGACATAATATCGGAACAAGGTACAGAACTCACACAAACAGAAGAAACTAATACGGAAGAAGCAAAAGAGGCAATCGGAAATTTAAACAGGATAGAAAGATATAGAAGGAAATATGAAAAAAAAAAATAGAACAACTCCACGGGCTTTACACTCCTGAAAAAGGGGTAGGAAGGCATAAGGACTAAGTAAGTAAGTAAGTATGTATGTATGTATGTATGTATGTATGTATGTATGTATGTATGTATGTATGTATGTATGTATGTATGTATGTATATATATATATATATATATATATATATATATATATATATATATATATATATATATATGTAGCTAATGGAAAACTACCTACATAAATTTTTTTTGGTAGGTGTCACTGCACCCCTAAAAAAATATACTTCTTGTATTTCAATATTTCCAATCTAGCAAAAAATCTGAAAAAAATATATAATATGAAGTTTATTACTAACTACCAATAGTATAAATTTTATTGAGATAACTCCCTTAATATTAAGAGTAGAAGCCTAAAATCGGGTATGTGCATGTTTCAGACAGAGAACAATAAATTAAAGGCAAAATGTATTAAATCAGACGCTGGGGCGCTTTTCAATACGGAAAGACCCTTTGGCACTAATAAAGGAATTGATAGCCTCATCAGAACTGTGTAGTTTTGAAAGTTAAATTTTGACTTAAGGGGTAATATTTGAGGGGTGAAATCGGAAGTGGAAAAAAAATTACCAGGTCAAGTGAGGTGTCAAATGAAAGCTTGTAAAGACACGAGTTCAAAAATACTTATAATGTAACACTTGCGCACAGTTTTCTTTGTATTATTTTTAAAAAATTGTGAAAAATTGCTGTCTCCTCCCTTATCTCGAAAAATACTGATAAAAAAATTTTGAAAAAATATTGGAATATTCTCCACAGGGTGTAGATTGGACGAAAATTATCCCGTAACGAAAATTTTTATTTTACAAACTCTCAGCGTACGAAACACTAATTGCGCAAGTCCGACTTGCACTTGACCGGTTTTATTTTATTTAAACTTTTTTCTTGACCACCGTGACTAATGTTTTCTAATGGCATGACACAGCTAATAATTTCTCTTTCACTGTATACATATCTACGTACAACCATTAAATTCCGCTGATCACCTGCAGCAAAATCCGTATCGCATAATGATAAAACAGACCATAAACCAAAAACAAAGCTTTTTATCAAAAAAGTACGTGACTTTGAATGTTCAATAAACTTTCGTTCGACATTTTGCGATTTTTACGACTATTTTTATTTAGGACGTATTCCGGTATTTAAATGCGCGTGGTTTTTAAATGCTGTTCAATGAAAATAATTTCGGAAATAAATCTGTGTCGTTCGATTTTATTTGTCCTTGTATTGCGACGAAAATACAAATGCGTGTAATACGAGTGAAGTTAAATAATTAACGATACAAAGAGCTGTTGTGAAAAACTACTAAATATTTTTAAATAAAACTTTCTGAGGATCAAGTTGACAACACGAGGGACGGATTCAATCAACTGTTTGAAAAAAAAAATAGTAAACATAACCTAACTTGGTTTACACAGACAAAGTCCATATTTCGGCAGTCCACCGTTGTTCTCTTATTTATCGTCGGGCTAGAATCGACAGAGAACAGAATTTATTAGTCCTTATCCAGGTACTTCCGGAACGCGTTGAAGTATTGACTTTGTCAACCACTCTGTCGGCTTGTGGCTATTGTGTCAGCCTACAATGGGCTATTAGGTACTACTTAGTTGTATCTTACCATTAATAACCTAATTTGTTTATGTCAAAATGTCAGCTCCGCTCGAAATGTGTACGCCGGAAGAGCAACGTTCAGAGATAAGATTTTTGTTATAAGAAATTTTAAAAACGGTCGAAATTTACTCAAGAAAGTTTTTAAACCACGAAAACGTTTACAAGTGGATGAAACAATTTAATTAAGGCAGAAGCAGTGTTACCGATCTTCATCGGTTGGGAAGTCCAGTTGAGGTTTCTATCAACACGCTGAAAAATCGCGAAAGAGACCTTATTAAGAATGACAGATGTATAAAAATTGCGACAAATTGTGAAATATGTAATGTTAGTACTGAAGCCGTGCACTCAATAATTCATGATACACTGAACTATAGCAACACGTGTTTGAGATGGGTTCCAAGACAGCTGCCTCAGGACTATAACGCTAACCGAATTCGCACGTGTTCTAAACTCAAACGCCGCTTTTTAACGGAAGGGAATTCCTTTCTAGATCGCATATTAATCTGTGATGACAGATGGTTTCATAATTTTGAACCTGACTCCAACAGCAACGTCTGGACGTGGAAACATCCGAATTCTTCCGCAAAAAAAAAATTCAAAACCTACGCGTCTACCGGTAAAGTGATGATAACGGTGTTTTGGGAGACTCAAGGCCCAATTTATTGATATTTTTTAGAAAATTAACGTACTGAGACCAGTGAGTAATAGTCAAACATGCTTCAACAGAAAATAAAACCCGCGATAAGAAGAAAACACCAGGGTTCTCTCTCAAAAGGTGTGATTATGCTGCATGATACTACCCGCTCTCGTGCGACTGAGAAAACGCGAGAGAAGAGTGAAAAGTTGGGTTGGGAGGTGTTGCCACACCCATGTCATAGTTCCAAAGTCGCACTAAACTGTTCGGCTCGCTAAAAAAGTTTATATATGGTATCAAGTTTGAAGGCAACGAAGTGGTAAAAAAGCTGTACACGACTGGCTGAACAACTCTACATTATAGAAATTCGGAAGCTCACGGAACGGAAGACTACCTACACGTTGATAGAGATTGCTTTGAAAGGTAGTGTAGATTTCATTGTCATTGAATAAATTGTTTTTTGACCACAGTAATTTATGCCGTTATTGATTGAATGTCCCTCGTAATAACATACAAACATACTCAAGTATAAAATAGTTTTACGTTCCAAATTGAGATTAAAGTTTTAGGGGGATCGACTTTAGGTCGATTAAATTGTTTAATAATATACAGTCTTGGCTAAAAGTATTTGCCACCTAAAAAAAACTTTATCTTTATCTTTATCTTTAATGGCACTTCTGCTGAGACTATTTGGTGCTTAAGCGAAGCACCTGTGACCCATCGGTGATGCGTTACACATCCTCAAATTTGGATCTCCCGTCCTCGGGTCCCTGATGAAGAATCTCCTCAGAAAATTGCTACTAGTTTAAGATTACTTAACTGTCACAAAAAAACACAGTCTCACGTGTTCAGCCACTTGAGTAAACCACATAACGTTTACCGACATTTTAGGAATCGCTTGTCACAGCTCTTAGTAATCCTCTGCGATTAGAACCCCTACCAAGCAGTTTGTGCACCATCATTTCATACACCGGAGCCCCATTACACAGTAAACATACTACAGTAGCGAAACTGAGCTCCAATTTGGTGACGAGATTTTGACGGCGCGTGCGTCGACGGGTCCTTTTTCAAAATGGCCGCTCAGTGTTTACATCCGATCTCGGAATGTGTCTTTGGAAATGTATTGTCCATCGTTTCTTGATGTGACTGCAGTTTATATGAATATAAAGACAGAAGGAAAAGAGAGTTTGTAGAAAAGGGGAATTAAAAACGTTTGTAAGTGAAGAGAATCGAAAAGGTTAAGAAACAATTTACATAATCATGGGGAAAGGAGGTTATTGTTGTACCGTTGAGAATTGCAATATTCCATATAATTTTCGCAAATTATTTGCTCGAGTCACACTTTTTTATGCTATTTGCAAATAAGAAATTTCTAACTCAATCAGGGCGCGCTAAGACTATTATTCTAAATCATAACTAAATTTAATTATGCTTTATTTACATCACATGTAATCATCAACAGTATTATCCGTCAAAGTTTAAGTTGCTGCATTAATGATTTTTTTTGCAGTTCCTCTGCTTTTAGTTGAAACAATGATTTTATAGAAATCATGGTATGCGATTAAAGTTGTTGGAGTTGTTGATTATTTAAATAAATCTCTATTGCTTGTTTTCACAAGACAACTTTTCACTATCTTAAATGCATTTTTGAAAAAATACATATGCATGAAACAATATTATCATTACTAATGTACATTTTGTTTAGGCATATTTGCTCAAGAGATGGCCTTCCAGGGAACCTTGATTGATTTAATAAAATGTTCGTATTGGTAGAGTGATTTGGTCATTAACGCTTGAAATTTATTTCTAAACTTAGCTCGGCTGGTTATTTAAAAATCCTGACGTGATTGCTCAATTCTGACCTCGGATTCGGTTTCAGCGCCCAAAAATACATATAGGTATAGTGATCTGTTCAGTAGTGAAAAACTTTTTTTGTGTGCCTGTGTAATTTTTTTTTATGATTAATAAATAATCCTTCAAATTCTGGTTTTTAGAAACATTTATTTTTGTATAAACTAGTATTCAGTTATTTAAAACTATTTATATTTGATAAATTATTCTCAAGAGGTTTCTAGTTTTCAATACCTTCATCTGTATTAATTGTTTGACACACCTTTTCTAATAATAAACCTGATAAATTTAACACTGTTTAATTGCAAGTACAATTGATACTCTGAAAGTGATTTCTTTTTCTATTTTTCTCTATAAATTACATTGCTCCTTTTTCATGCCAATCTTTCAAAAGTTTCTGTGAATATATTGTAAGGAATACAGAACCTATAACAACATATTTATTATTTTCAAATTTTAGACAGTAGATTTTATTTTCTTATAAGCTGGGTTTGAAAGTTTAAATATTAAGTGTCGTGTTGAGATCACAAAACTACTGGGGAATGGAATTATTGAAATAACTGATATAAATTGATTATTGAATCAAATATGCTATTAAAAAAATAAGAAAAATTTTAATGTGTTTCCAAATAAATTTTTGTAATATGATTTTGTCAGATGATGTGTGCCAGAGGGTAAAATATTCTGAAAATAAGTTCGTTAAATGGATAGTACACCTAATCGAAGTCCATTTTGATGGTAATTATGGTTACTATTAAAATTTTGGAGATTTAGTTACCTGTTATTAATATTCCTCCTATAAAGAACTTATTTCTATTGTTGTATACCTATACTATAAATTAAATATAGTTATTTTCCTTTTAAACTGTAATTGACAATACTCAGTATATATGAGTCAATCATTTTTCCTAATGAAGCCAATATGGTTAGCGAAACGCCCGTTGAGTGCAAAAATAAAGTGTTTGGTGTAGTGGTGATATATACTGAGTAGTGTCATTGTGTCAAAGATTCCACATTCCCAATATAGTTGTAATTGATAAGTCAGCTTGGTCATAACTAAGTATTGTATGTAACTATAATTAGGAAATTACTGTATTGACTCTTTGATCTAAATATTAATTCATTGTAAATAAAAGCAAGCGTTAATTACATTATCAAAAAGCAATACAGATAACAGAACACAAAAAGGTATAGAACCTCTAAGAATCATTCACATAGAAAATAGAGGTCTATACATATACGTTCATAATTCATTAATAATATTATATTAACCTTTCTTGAAGTTACACAATATATTTTGTAGTTTAAGAAAAAATAAGTACCAAAAAAGTAGATACAGTGTTTTTTTTAATTAACGAGAGATCTATCACACCAAACAACACAACACTGCTTAGAAAAAAATGCTCTTATTTTAGAAGATGTTGACATCTTAGTAATGACAATTAAAATTAAATTAATTTAGTCCTTAAAAAACATCTTTAATCACAAATTTACTTGAAAAATGATGTAAATAAAACTTTAACCTCAACCAGTGACGTTTAACTTTGATAGACTTTTGAATTTTTGGATAAGGTTATTAAAAACTGAAGTTGAATATGAAGAATTCCATCAAATACCTTCCTATCAAGTTTTTCACCTGTATTCATTTATTTTCTAACAAAGTGCTCCATTCTTTTTGTTTTTTTTTTTTTTATATTACTCATGCTGCATTAACTTTTATATTACTCATGCTGTATTAAATAACAAATCAAAAATTTTCAAACATTTCTATATCTATGATTTTGAATGATAAAACTTTGCACAACTTTATTTGTATTTCAAATCTCGCGCTGGTCCACTTTTAACATGGCGGATTGCCACGTGACCTTCTGAAAACGAACCTGATTTTCCTATGCGATTATCCTTGAGTTTCGCTACTGTATAGTGTGTTTACTGTGCCCATTACGCCCGGACTTCATCTTCAGAAACCGCAATCGGGAAAGTGTGTCAACGTACTTCGAACTGTCGAACGGAAGTGTAATAGAAACTTAAAAATCTTAAAACTCTGTTGGGATAGAACAAAATGACATGAGGCATATATTAAACTAAACTGATATATTTACTATAGAAATCAATATTTAGTACAATTTTCTTTAGCTTTTATTACCGCCGCCGTTCCTTTTGGTAATGAAGAAGTTCACTTTTTGGCTTAGGGAAATAACGTTCCACTCTTCGAACAAGACACATTTCAGGGATCTTTTAATGTGATTAAACGTTTCTTGATTTTCTGCTTAAGGATCGATCATCCATGGTCTATAGGGTTGAGATTTGGTGACTGGGGAGACCAATCCAGAAGCTCCATTCTATTCTTCCGAAAACACCCACAATATAATTTTAAAAATGATGGTTCTAGTGCAGTCTTTAGAACTTAAATATACTTCTGTAAATTTATTCGATTCTCTCAAACTACTATTTCAACCACGCCACTTGCTGACACGCACTCCACACCATAATACTACCTCCCTCGTGTATTACAAAGTATTTTACGCAATCGGAGTTATACTGATCTCCTAGACAGCGTCTTATGTAGATAGCACCAAGAAACAGGAGAAAAAAACAAACATAAAACTAAAAAACACTTTTAGGGTTTAATTATTTAAACAATATTCTGAGTTAATAAACACTATATACCTCGAAGTTAAACTCGTCCGACCACACGAACCTCTTCGTTGAAAGTTTTATGTTTCTGGGCCCATGCTAAGTGCCTTTTTTTATTCTTCTCCAATAGCCAGGGCTGTCCTGCTGAAGGTAGTAGTTTTTCTGAAAATACAATAACTGTTAATTCTTCACAAACCTCAAATTCGACTAAATATGGAATACTGCTCCCTTGTTTGAGGCTCCGCTCCGAAACATTTCTTGGATTCTATTCAGAGAAGAGCTTGAAGACCCGGAACTGACCGGCGGCCTTGATTTGCTGGAACATCGAAGAACGGTTGGCGACTTGAGCCTATTCTATAAGTATTTTCATGGAAAGTGTGCGAAGGATGTAGCCCGCTTAATTCCTCCAAGAGCGGTGCATGTTAGAAATATAAGTCGCGTTAATACTTCACATCCGTATGAGGTTCAGCTTTCTACTTCTTGTACAACGCTTTTCAAGCAGTCTTTTATATGGAGAACATCATCCCTTTAGAATAATTTGCCAAGGACTGTGTTTCCCACCGAGTACAATTTACAGCGATTCAAGAACAACCTGTAGCATTTAGAGACGTCCCTGCAGCGTATGTGTTAGACCCATAGAAAAAATAGTGGTAACAATAGAGTGTCCTTTAGGGCCCTCCGTTAAAAATTACTTGTTGGAATGATTTCCCATTGAATCCTCAAGATGTTCAAACAATATAACATCGCCAAATACCCACAGTTAACTTGCTCCCTAAATTTTAAAAAAATAATGATACAGTAATCTAAAAAATATGTCAAAATCTTTACAGCCTTTGAGCTCAGCATTTTGAAGCTTTCTTCTCATTGTTCAAGCAGAAATTTTCTTTCCAATAGAAAAACCAACACGTACCTCATATGTGTGAGTACGTTTCCAACCACTTTTTGAGATTTTTCGAAGAAGCATGTATCAACTGTCAGTCTTTTTTCGCATTTTTAATGCACTTTTCACCATTCTTATTTAAGTTTTTGTATGTTTTTGCCTTTTTAAAGCGATTTGTACTATATCTCAACATACTATATATACATTTTATTATTTTTGCAATATCTGATTGATTTTTCCACTTTCAAAAACTGTATTCGTTTTCCTAAATCAAATTCACAATTTTTTTGCATTTCTATATAAGATACACCTAACTTTAATTGAAAATCCATAAATATAATAGATATTAACGATAAGTACACTACGAGATCTAGAAGTAAACTAAATAATTACGATAATAAAGCAGGTGTTGACTCCAAAAAAAATTTTTCTTGTTAGTGTTCCGTAAGGCATTTTGAGTTTATTCTAGAAGTGTTTTCATGGAAAGTATTCGATAGATGTAGCCCGCTTAATTCCTCCCAAAGCCGTGCATGCTAAGAATACACGTCATGTTAATATAATCCATCCGTATGAAGTTCAGCTTCCCACTTCTCGTACAACCCTTCTCAAGCAGTCTTTTACATGGAGAACCTCATCCCATTGGAATGGACTATGTTTTCCCCCGAGTATAATTTATAGCGATTCAAGACAAACATGAATCGCTTTTTCCGTACACGCGTCGCTCCTGTAGCGCATTAGGCATTTCCCTGCAGCACATGTACTAGGCCCATAAAAAAAAACTAAAAAATAACGATTTTTCGAGAAAGCTCTTTAGTGCTAGCACAGATAATATAACTATCGCTACAGAAAGACAAACACTTGGAAAAAAAAACGTGGCTGCAAAACGACGCCGGCTGGCTACCGCCGTCGAGTTTCTTAGAGATTGTGCTCATGTTTTTTACTATTATTCTTATATGTAATACTAGCCGTGCGCGTGGCTCCGCTCGCGTGGACTTGATTCACTATTATCATCATTGCTTATTCCTTATGTTACTTGACGTAACATAGAACGTATGTATTTTATAAATAACACGTAAATCGGATAAGTGGTTCTTGAGGGCTAAGCGCACTAACGAACAGACAGACAGAGAGACGTTGCGTTTTTTATATATATTATAGATTTGTTTTGATAAATGTTAAGATTTAAAAAAAAAAAAAAACGTAAATCGAATAAGTGTTTCTCGAATGATAAGCGCACTAACGGACAGACAGACAGACAGAGAAAAGTTACATTTTATACATATTATAGAATATTATTATTATTATTATATAACCTGGAAAGAAAACATATGTATAAATAAAAAAAAAACACGTAAATCGGATAAGTGGTTTTCGAGGGATAAGCGCACTAACGAACAGACAGACAGACAGACGGAGAGACGTTGTATTTTATATATATTATATTCTTTGCTGCATGATATTGTTCCATGGTTTAGGCAGTGTATTGCAAGAGAACGCGCTAGCGTCCAACTTATTTCCGACTTGATTCACTATTTTCGTCACTGCTTATTATGTTACCTAACGTAATAAAATATATCCTATGTTACCCAACGTAATAAAATATATCGTATAACCTGGCTAGGAAACATATGTATCTTTAAAAAAAAAGCACGTAAATCGGATAAGTGGTTCTCGAGTGATAAGCGCACTAACGGACAGACAGACAGAGACACGGTGCATTTTATATATATTGTATTTTTTGTTACATGATATTGTTCCATATTTAACGGCTTAGGCAGCGTATTGCAAGAGAACGCGCTAGCGGCAAACTTTTTCTGACTTGATTCACTATTATCGTCACTGCTTATTCCTTATGTTACCTAACGTAATAAAATATAGCCTATAACCTGGCCAGAGAACATATGTATGTATTAAAACAAAGCATGTAAATCGAATAAGTGGTTCTGGAGTGATAAGCGCACTAACGGATAGGCAGATAGACAGACAGACCGACAGAGGGACGTTGCATTATATATATATATATATATATATATATATATATATATATATATATATATATATATATATATATATATATATATATTATAGATATATATTATAGAAGATTATAGATAACCTGGCCAGAAAACAAATCCATAAATCACAAAAAAATTATGTTAATCTGATAAGTAGTTCTCAAGTCATAAGCGCACTAACGGACAGACAGACAGACAGAGAGACGTTGCATTTTATATATTATTATATTTTTTGCTACATGATATTGTTCCATATTTAATTGTTTAGGTAGTGGATTGCAAGAGAACGCGCTAGCGGTAAACTTTTTTCCGACTTAATTCACTATTATCGTCACTGCTTATTCCTTATGTCACCTAATGTAATAAAATATGGCCTTGCCAGAGAATATATGTATGTTTTTAAAAAAAAAATCACGTAAATCGGATAAGTGGTTCTCGAGTGATAAGCGCACTAATGGGCAGACACACAGACAGACAGAGAGAGTTGCATTTTATATATATTATATATATAGTACTTATAAAGCCGTTTTTTTCAATTCTGGAATAAAACACAGACGGCGTTGATTTAAAAAAAAAAAACTTTTTATTGGTAATTAAAGTATACAAAGTATGACATTTAAACACGAAAAAGAATATACGCCATCCGTCCACTCTTTTGTCAAAATTTTAGATGACATTTTGGCATAATTGTGGTTCTAACTCACCAATAAAGCGAGTAATTTCGTCCTTCAGCTCAGGAATCGATTGTGTGAGAGAGAGAAAAATAGTCCAACGGAGTCAGATTACATGATCTTGGTGGCCAATTACCATCACCGTTTCTGGAGATTACACGTTCAGGAAATTTCCTTGCAATAACTCAATGGTTTCACGAGCAGTGCTGAAACCAAATGTCCTCTAGAGTATTATCATTCAATTCAGTTATCATCTCACGATATCGAAAACCATTCACAGGTACAGCTTCACCAGCATCATTTTCGAAGAGTATGGACCAATGATACTTCCTGGCCATAATGCACACCAAACAGTGACTCGTTTAGGATGTAAAGTTTTCTGATGAATGAATCGTGGATTTTCATCACCTCAACTACGGCAATTTTGTTTATTAACATAGCCACCAATTTGAAAATGCGCTTCATGGGAACAGATGATTTTTTCTCTGATCCAATTGATATATGCACGTTTTGAATGATCTAATGGCTTTAGTTCCAGTCGGTAAGGC
Source organism: Pachyrhynchus sulphureomaculatus (assembly GCA_019049505.1). Taxonomy (NCBI): domain Eukaryota; kingdom Metazoa; phylum Arthropoda; class Insecta; order Coleoptera; family Curculionidae; genus Pachyrhynchus; species Pachyrhynchus sulphureomaculatus. Next base: position 153,785,971 of record CM032455.1, on the reverse strand, counting down.
AGTTAGTCAAAATTTCACAAAATCAAGCATACCACCACTCACACGGCCAGATAATTTTATTGCAACGACACCTGTTGAAAAAGCGAACTTGTTAGCTGAACTCTTTGCTTTACATTCTACTATCGATTTCCAAGGAAAAACACCACCTACTATTCCCACAGTGCAGTCAAGGATGTCCGATGTTGTCTTCAGAGAGCGTATCATTAAACGTATTTTAATGAAGCTAGACACCAAAAAAGCTTCTGGCGTTGACAGAGTACCTGCCATAGTTCTCAAAAACTGTGCTAAGGAACTGAAACCAGATTTCTATAGACTTTTCAACCTACCCTACAGAAAGGGAATATTTCCTTCCTGCTGGAAATGTGCCACAGTTCAGCCGATACCTAAAAAAAGACAGAAGACCTTGCCAAATAACTACCGACCAGTTCATGGAAAAGGCATCAATCAGCATCTTCTAAAATATCTTGAAGGATTCAACATTATTAGCGATCACCAATATGGCTTTCGTAAACATAGATCAACAGGAGATCTTCTGACTTATGTAACACATGTTTGAAACAATGCAATTGAACACTTTGGAGAATCTCGAGCGATTGCTCTTGACATATCCAAAGCATTCGACCGTGTTTGGCACGATGGACTGTTGGCTAAGCTACGCTCTTATGGTAAGTCTGAAAAGTTCTGTTTATGGCTCTCATGTTTCCTCCGAGAGCATTCTTTACGAGTGGCAGTCAACGAATATCTTTCACCTTCACTATCACCGCCGTTATGCCCCAAGGCTCCATACTATCTCCTACTCTCTTTCTCATTTACATTAACGATCTGGTGGAAAAGACCGAAACCCCATCTACGCTTTTTCCGTACACATGTGGCTCCTGTAGCGCTTTAGGTACTTCCCTGTAGCATATTTACTAGACTCATAAAAAAAATATATTATTTGAACCTTATATGGCTTCAGAGCTAAATACTTTCGTAAAATACGCAATGTTGTTGATTCACTGAGTCCAACTTATTGTGAACGTCAACTGGTGGATATTTCTGGGTCTTCAGCAACGCTTTCACGAACCAAATGAATATGCTATTGTGAACGACCACTACGACTATATCTTTCTCTTCTTTTATCGTTCACCGAACCATTTCCTTGAAATTTTTGAACAATTCAATTGATAGTGCTTTCAGATAGAGGATTATACAAACCGTAAATTTGACGTAATTTTTATAAATGTCATACATTATACTTTTCAAATGTCAGAAGACTCAGGCTATTTCGTAACGCCATCTGTTTCTTATTCAAAAATTTAAAAAAAACCGTTCAATTTGAAAGATACTTTACTTGCACGGCATCTCTGAGAAACCCGACATTTTTATGTTCCGTACGGAACACTTATAAGATCACTTCGGTGTCTGTCTGTCTCTCCGTCTGTCCGTCTGTCTGTCCGTCGATCGGTCCGTCTGTCACACCCGATTTTCTTCGAAACTATTTGACGTAGAAAGTTGAAATTTGATACTAATATAGAAATTGATGGCATTATCAGAGCCGTGTAGTTTTGAAAGTTAAATTTTGACTTAAGGGGTTAGTTTTGGGGGGTGAAATCGAAACTAAAAAAAAATTTTTTTACTAGGTCATCGAGTGGGGTGTCAAATGAAAGCTTGTAAAAACACGAGTTCAAAAATATATATAATGTATAGCACTTTTCTTTGTATTATTTTTTAAAAAATCGCGAAAAAAAAAAATCGCTGTCCCCCCTCTATCTCGAAAAGAACTGATCCAAAAATTTTGAAAAAAACTCTGGAATATTCTCCAAGGGATGTAGATTGAATGAAAATTATCACGAGTGCATTATCTTTAATAATTCATCTGGTATATAAAAAAAACAAACATTTCAAGGTCATTCAGTAAAGATCGGAAATAAACTTTATTGAAAACTCATTAGGGGTGTGTTTTGTGGAGTCACTGATCATTTTATACCTCCGTAACAAAATCTTTTATTTCAGAAGCAATCAACGTACGGAACACTAATTGCGCAAGTTGAACTTGCACTTGACTGGTTATTTTGCGATAGCCAGTCAGGTTCGTCTTGCGACGATATTTTGTTCCACCTCTTTGTCTTTCGGTAGCGATAGCTATTTTTTCCGTAGTCTTAGTTATAATAAAACTCGAAAAAAATATATTTTTATATCAAAATGAATCCATATTCATTTATAATATAACAGTCGCAATAACAACGTTATTCTACGAAACTTACTTAATTTTCGCTCATAAAATCGAATACCTGTTACAAGTATTGATTTATATTATGGGAACTAAATAAAATGAAAGGAATACACTTGTCCACACATTCACCATGCTCAAGGCTATATAACAGCATCAATTCATTTTATAACAGTACATTCGGCCGATGAAAAAATCAATTACATCTTTGCACTCAGAAAGATTGTCAGATTGTTCCTATAATTCTGTGAAACTGGCCGTTTTGTCTGTAAAGGCCATTATAAACACAATGTGAATTTAAAGGTACTTACTATATAAATTTGTTGTTCAATTAGGTGTGTTATAGTACTTCTACGAAATATATATTTGCTGTAGAAGATATTATTAATATTATAATAGGAATTGAAATAATTTTATAGATGATCTAAATATCTTTTGCTATTAAAATACAAAAGCATTTACCAAAGAGCAACAGAGAGGAAACTGCTAAATATTAGACTCCAATATTGCATTTCTAACATCGAAATACTGTGAAGATCAAAAGTGACAGATCTACTGCAACGAATATGTACATAGTCCTTTCAGAAAGAAGTAGTTTATCAGCGATCAATATTGGATGATATTAAATTCATATTTTTTATCTGTCATATCATCTTCTTTAAAAAATCGCAATAAATAGCACAATAAATTCTGAACCACCCAACTTTGTGTACGTATTCAATAAATATCAAACTACTATCTATAGTACTCTCATTTGTTTTTGATAATGGGCAGTCGTTTAGGCTAACTAGTTATCATAGTTATTAATACTTGTAGTAATAAAACGTATACAAAGATATGTAACGCTACTGCTTACACCCAGATCTTTTTTTAAAACTTTCACCGTTAAAAATAAATCATCAGCTTATTCCATCCATAGTCGGATGTGAGCCTCCCTAAGTTGCCTCTAATAAGCTCTGTTGTGTGCATTTTGCATCCAATTGTGTCCTGCTAATTTTTAGTCGTCCGTCTATCTCTGCATCGTTTATGTTCTCTAGACCTTCATTCAACAATACGGAGTCTGCATCTGTTATCATTCATCGTTGCGATATACCCAGTCCAATTCCACCTTAATATTCATATTTGTTGCATCTGTTACTTTTGATCTTCTTCGTATCTCGACGTTAAGAATACGATGTTGGAGTCTAATATTTAGCATTCTCCCCTCCGTTGCTCTCTGAGTTATTAGGTTTATATATTTATACTTTTATTTAAAGCCTACGTTTCAGTACGATATGTTAATAAAGGCAGTATATATTGATCGAACATTCTGGCTTTTATTGTATTTGGGATCTCCAATCTAAATGTGGATTGTAACCTTCTGAACGCAGACCAAGATAACGAGACTCTTCTATCCAAGTCAACCTTTAAATCATTTTTTGATATTTAGATTTTTTTGTCCTAAATAAATGAATGTTTGTACCTTTCCTTATGTATATATATATATATATATATATATATATATATATATATATATATATATATATATATATATATATATATCAGGTGTACAAGTATAAAATGCGGATTTCAGACAACAGATGGTGCACCAATGCAGTTTGTGCTATAAAGATTTGACACTGCGCCATTTTCTTGTGTCATCAACAAGTGTCAGACGCGCACGAGTGATAAATTGGAAAAGTGTGTGCATAGTGTTGTGTTGTGTTCAATATGTCAAAATCTATACCGAACAAAGAGCATTCGCGGACAGCATTAATTGTTTGTTTTCATTTGAAGAAAACTGCTGTAGAATCATATCGATTACTTCGAGAAGCTCATGGTGAACATGCTCCATCGCAAGATACGTGTGAACGATGGTTTCGGCGTTTCAAAAGTAGTGACATAGATGTTGCAGACAAGGAACGTGGAAAACCGCCAAAAAAAATACGAAGATTGTTGGGCGAAGATGATTCGCAAACACAAAAACAACAACTCAACTCGAAGTCATTTTTCTTCATGACAATGCTCCATCACATACGGCAAAACCAGTTCGCGACACGTTGGAAGCACTCAGCTGAGAAGTTCTACTCCATGCGGATTACTCACCAGACTTGGCTCCTTCCGATTACCACTTGTTTGCATCGATGGGTCACGCACTTACTGAGCAGCGCTTCGGTTCGTACGAAGATGTGAAAAAATGAGTCGATAAATGATTCGCAGCAAAAGGGGAAGATTTTTGCTGGCGTGGTATTCACAAATTGCCCGAGAGATGGGAAATATGTATAACAAGCAATGGAGCGTACTTGGAATAAAGGACTTTTTATCATTCTTCCGAATTTAACATGTCTTTTTTTAGATAAATATCCACATTTCATACTTGTATACCTGTATATATATATATATATATATATATATATATATATATATATATATATATATATATATATATATATATATATATATATATATATATATATATATATATATATATATATATATATATATATATATATATATATATATATATATATATATATATATATATATATATATATATATATATATATATATATACATATATATATATATATATATATATATATATATATATATATATATATATATATATATATATATATATATATATATACATATATAAACATAAACATAATAAACATATATATAAATATAATATTTATGTTTATATATATATATATATATATATATATATATATATATATATATATATATATATGTATATATAAATATAATAAATAGTTAATAATAAAGTTTGGTGGAAAATCAAAATAATTTTCGCCATAATTTTGTGTTCGTATTTTGATTTTCTTTTCATATAATGTTGTACTGTGTTGTAGTTTTTAAAGTTTTAATAATTGAAGTTTTTACAGTCATGTTTTCCTACAATTTAGTAATATTTTGAGACCATTTAGTAGTATTTATTTTGCAGCGTACAATAAACTGAATAAATAATAAAAAAAAGTATTAGTAAATGACTGTTAGAACAAGCTTACTTTACTGCCAACACTTGAGCTATTATTGATAATAAATAAGTAAAGTTTTAAAGTTACTAAAGTGAAACTAGTTTAGATTCGTAAACCATTCTACAAAATACTCCATTTTAATGCGGATTCGGTTTGCAGGCATGCATAATACATATATCGACTAGACTCTACGATCCGGATGCGATTTTCAAGTACAGAGGTTTCAACATAGATAGATAGCGTCGAATTGTTTTAATTAAAGTTACTGTTTTTTTTCAATTGTTTCTTCTTCACGCACAGACACTTGAATTTACTGTTAATAGTCTGGCAATAAATTTTATAAATAGACCATCGCGAAATACATGCAGACATAGGAATAATTAATTATAGGCGGGTTAAGCAATATTACTTGCAACGCTTTGACAAATGAGTCCCAAAAAGTAATTTAAAGTAACCAAATTTAAAATTTACGAAATGACATACGTTTCTTCTGACAGCGTTCTATATTTCTGTTATAATGCTAGTTTTGGTACATCTGTGAGAAACGCAAGAGCGACAAAAAGTGAAACAATTGAAAACTCTATGATGTGAATGCCATGTCCTGTTAGACAAAGGATATATGTCTTTATCTACTTAACGCTTAATACAATATAAATGAAGCTAAGCTTGCTACGTAGTGCAGCAAGAGGTCTTCATTTTTCAAGAAATACTGTTTTAGTTTTTTCGAAAAAATATGTTTTGTTGGATGAAAATGTGTTTTGAGAACATTTTTAGCCATAAATATATTCTTTGGTGTGCTAATAACGGCTCAATTGCCTTAGTAAGTTGTCTAATCGCCTCCTGCATCAATAATCGCCTGTCATCTTTGAGTTGTATTGTCGACGAGATTTTCTGCATACTCGCGTGGTAGTGATCTCCAAATTTTTCGAATCTCTCGAGGCAATTTAGTCAAAGTCTTCAGAGTCTTTCCTGTGAGCTCTCTCTTTACAAGGAACCAAACGTTTTCAATAAGGTTTCGTTGTGCGGGCCACTCTAATATCTTATCGTGGGCCCAAGCGAGCCGCTTCGAGACGTGAGTTTCGCCCAGCAAAGGTTTCTTCAACGTGTTTCGGAATTTGACATCATAGCCACGAAAATGTTATTGAATGGTCTCATGGGATACAGTCAAACCCCAATTTTTCTAATTTTGATGCTCCTTGGCGCAGCATCAATTTCAAGTTCCGTTTAAACAAAGACACGATTCGTTTTTCGACTGTCAGGGTGACTTTGCCTACCGAGCCACGTTTTGGCAAGTCGTCGACATTTTTCGTCTCGTTAAAACGATTTGCTCACTTCTTCACAACGGTACCGACTTTTTAATATATTTTGCGGTCGCGGAATGTGTCATTTTATGCCCCTTTGAATGGAAACAAAGAAAGAGGCGCAAATAAGTGACTCATTTTGGATTTTATGTGATTTCGATGAAAGTTTAGAATTGACTGATACTTTTACTAAAATGCGTCGTAGACAAAGGTTCCCTCTACCGATTTTCTGTTGAATCGCTAGAATCGCCTTTAGCAAAAATGAATTATCGCTGATACGTTCTTACTTGATAGACTGCAAATGAAAATAAATGCTCTTGGATCAATATTTTAGAGTCCAAAACAAATAACTACATATTCAGGTCCGGAAGCAGTAACACGTACACCGAAATATTGCTTCTCTCGATAACAGAAGCTTTCTATTTGTGAAAAAAATTAGCCTTTGAGTTTTTATTACGTTCTTCCATTTCATAATCAGTAAAAAGATTACAGAAAACTTATTTTTCACTTTCTGCAAACTTGTCGATATATCTGTTTGCAAGTATTTGAATCTTTTAGCTATACAAATTCGGAAAGAAATTGCATTGCAAGAAATTTGCGATTGCAAATATGATGCACATATAATATTTCAATTGGGAATGCAACCTATAGATTTTGAGCCATACTACTTTAATGAAGGGCGGTGAAAAGGGTGGAAACTTATAAATTTGTAGAATTTCAAAAGTCTCATTGAGGAAATTTTAAGCATAAAATTATGAATTTAATAGGGAATTATACAGGGGTAGAGAAGTACTTTAAAGGGAGAAGCGGTTGGCTGCAAATATATCATGTATATGTATTGTATGCCATTTACAGAGTTTTTAGAGTCACATGTTATTTTTCCAGTTCAAACAGGAATCATACGTAAAATTTTGGATTGTTGTAGCTTCTACTTGATGGAAATTCATTATAAATATATAATAAAAGACTGTTTTTCGTCAATTTCCACTGGTTTATTTAAATTGCGATAACGCGTTTCGCTGTCGATGCAGCTTCTTCAGATCTACATTTTACACTGTCAAGTTAGGTTTAATATTCACAGTTTTATATAATTTCTTAATTATAATATTACACCTAATTAAATTACATTGATAGTATTGGAAAATCCACACAGATTTGGATTTAAGAGAATAAATTCAATAATGGTGAATTGCTTAAATCTACCTGGTCGTTGAGTAAAGTACCTGTATTCCTTAATCGATTTATTTGCATAGTCTCTAAAAGGTTTAGTTTTAAACCTTTTTGTTGGGTGTGTAAAATTTTGAAATTCTTGTTAAATGTGTGATTTTCTGTTAATAGATGATTAGCATATGTTGAATTAGATTTTCTATGGATGAAACTTTTTTCGTGTTCTGTAATTCTTTGTCTAAATGTACGTCCAGTTTGTCCGATGTATGTTTTAGGACATGACCCACATGTTAATTGATAAACCCCTGATTTATTGTCTTTATTGATTTGTGGTTTTTAGTTTTTAAGGTATTTCCCTATAGTATTGTTAGTCTTGTAAGCTATGTTGATATTTTTTTGATTTAAAAATTTCCCCAGTTTTTCCGTTGGTTTGCCAAAATAGGTTAAGCATTTAAAAGTGGTATTTCTGTCCTTAAAACGTGGGTATATTTCTGAGATAGCCTTGTTTCTAAGTTTTTTCTTAACGATACTATTGATTAAAGTAACCGAATAACCGTTGTTTACGGCTACTTGTTTTATGTAGTTTAATTCTTTAGTAAAATTTTCTTCTGATAAGGGGATATTAGTTAGTCTATGTATAAAACTATGATAAGCGGCAAGTTTATGATGGTTAGGGTGGTGAGAACTATTGTGAATTGTTGTATCTGTATGACAAGGTTTGTGATATATTGCAAATTCATGTTTTTTCCTGGCTTTACTGATTGTTAAGTCTAGGAGATTGACTTCTTCTTCCATTGTAAAACTGATATTTCTATGTAAAGAATTAATATACTGTAAAAAGTGAGTTAATTGTCTGTCCGTACCTGTAAAGCATACAATTATATCGTCTACGTATCGATACCAGTATAGGCAATTACTACTATTGTTGTTATGGTTGTTAAAAATATCATTGTTTCAATACTGTCCATGAAAATTTCGGCAAGTAATGGACTTAATGGACTCCCCATAATTAACCCTTCCTTACTATTGTAGAATGTATTGTTAAATGAAAAATAATTTTGTCTTAGGCAAGTTCTTAATAAATTAATTATGTCCATTTTTATAACTTCATTTACTCTGTTTTTTGTTAATAGGTTCTCTATTAAAATTATTGTTTCGTCTGGAGGAACACTTGGAAATAAGTTTTTGACATCGAAAGAGACTAATTTAGAGTTATCTGGAATTGTTATATTCTTAACTTTATTCACGAGTTCGTATGAGTTTTTGATACTATATTTAGGTTCAAATTTGGTATGATATTTGATTAAATCAATTAAAAAGGATGACGTCTTATATGCTGGAGCAGACATGTAGGAAACAACTGGTCTGATTGGGTGGTCAAGTTTGTGTAGTTTTATGAGTGAATAAAGTTGTTGGATTTGGGGATTCATATTTATCAATTTAATTTTATCTTTATCGTGAATGATACTTTTAGCCTGTTCAATTTGTTGTTTTATTTCTTTTTGAAAAATATTTGTTGGATCTTTATTTAATATTTCGTACTTTCCTGTTTTGAAAAAATCTAACGTTTTATTAATATAGTCGATTTTGTCTATTGCTATTACTGTGTTACCTTTGTCTGCTTTGGTAAAGATTACATCATTTTGTTTTGCTTTACTCTGAATTGTTTTTATTGTCCTTAAGTCTTGGTTGATGTTGTTAGTGTTAAATATGAATTCTTTTTTAATAATTTCGGCTGTTTGAAATTTTGATAATATGTTGTTAGGACTATCTTTCAAGGCAATCTCAGTATCAATACCTAATGTCTCCGATTCTTTGATATTGAAGTTAGTTTGAATATTGTGTTTGAAACCTTTTGTTAGAAGATTTTTTTCCTTGTCCGAAAAAGGTGTGTTAGAAATGTTAATAAATCGATTAAAGAATTGATGATCAGTAAAAAATTCTTTTTCTTTCTTATTTTGTGTTGTTATACGTTTTTGTTGAATAAGATACTGTAATTTATTGTATTGTTTCAAATATTTTTTATCGCAATTTAAATAAAGCAGTGGAAATTGACTAAAAACAGTCTTTTATTATATATTCATACTTAAAAGACTGTGAAGTAATGTAGAGGGTGAGTCAACGGCAGAGTAAAGTTCATAATCTCATTTGTTTCGGGAATGTCGAAAAAATGTTAAATACAATAGTTTTAGGGAATGTTAAGGTGCATAGTTTAAAATTATTTTTGAATATGCAGGGTAATTCAAAAAAGTGTGGCTGATATAACATGTTTTTTTTAAATAGAACATCTTAGTTTCTAATTTATTTTTAAATTCTACGTAAGATTTTTAACATTTTTATTAATAATGTTATATACCTAAACCTAGTAGTTTTTCTAATAAAATTATATAAAAACAACCCTATGTTTTAATTTCTAATATATTTAAAGTTACTTGACAATTGTTTCACCATACAATGGCTACTTCTGAAGAAGCCATTGTATGGTGAAACAATTGTCAAGTGACTTTAAATATATTGGAAATTAAAACATAGTGTTGTTTTTATATAATTTTATTATGAATTTCCAACAAGTATCGGCTAACACAATCAAAGATGTTTTTCTAATATTTCAATTTATAGATAAATTGTGCTTTTTTTTCTTTTTTCATCAAACGTGATAACAAAACACTTTCAATAAACACTGAAACACATGTCAGATTAAAATTTATTATAATATGCTTAGGAAATTATTTTATAATATGAAATATAATTATAGGGACGAAAATTATTCAAACGCCAAAGAAAAATGAAATAAATTATTTGTTGAACTAGTATTAAAAACAGTGAATGTTAATCGTATCAAACGTAGAATCCTAGTCATTAGTTGTAAGTTTAGACTATAAATTAAGTATAATATACCGTGAAATCATTTACTTGCATTTATTTTATTATATAACCAAAGTTTCTAAAAAAAAAAAAAAATTGAAAAATTGTGAAAAACTGAAATTTTTTTTTTCAATTAAAAAAAAAAATAGGAAAAAAATTCGCCCAACTATGAGATTGGCGGGAATAACTGCAGAATTGATTGAAGTTTTTTTTAAGAAAAAGAATAAAAAATGACGAACTTCAAAAAATTGACGGATTTTCTCAAAAAAGGCAAAAATTTCATAGATTTTATTATCTAAAATTTTTTTGTATTTTTTTAAAAAAGTACATTTAATTACAAAAATTTTGAAAAAAAAAACGTCTCGATCAGCCAATTTTTGACAAAGTTATGCCAATTTGAAAAAAAGAGCCATTTTTTGAAAAATTCATAACTTTTTTTGAGATGGGTAAAAAAATTTGAAAAATTCTGAGAACCGTTTTTCATAGGGTAGAAAAAGATAAAAAACTTTCAGCCAAATCGAAAGGGGTCGGGGTCAAAAGTGGTCGATTTGGCATGGAATGACCCATAGACAGACATACAAACAGACAGACGGACATCGAAGTGATCCCATAAGTATTTCGTACAGAACACTAAAAAGGTAAAAAATCGATATTAAATTATCAGAGCCTATAAACGTCGCAAATGGTAATTTTGGCTCGCGATAATCATTGCATCGTGAAGAGGAAACAACAAATTAATAAAATCTTAATTACAGCCCACCCAAGTCCTTTTAATTAACTTTTCTGGTTACAATAACAGCATATAAACATCTGGATGACCGTCTTATTTTAAATTTAAAGTCACAGCACGTGACTATAGTACACTAATAAAAATATTTCATGCCCATAACTCTAAATGCTATGCCAAATCGGCCTGTAAAGTAAATTAGTATTTAAATAAACTGATTGATTTTCCTGGAACTTATTTCTGTAAGTTTTCAATTACTATTTGAAATAGGAATTTGTAGCACTCATATCGTGTTTAAATGGCTTGATTCGATTAATAATTAATGTGATTTCAATTTAACTTTGCTTCCTTTGCGTTACTTTTACTTAACTTTACTTGAATCCACTTTATAAGAATTGATAAACGAAAGAACTAGGTTATGATGTCTTTGAAATATTCAAAGTTTTTTTGAGAAATTCTGTATTTGTACAGTGCAATAAATTTAAACTTTTAATATGCCCTCCAAAAATGTTGGAATGGGTGACTGTGCATTCCGCGCATACTCTTTTTAATATTTCTATTGAGAGATCGTAGCCTCTTAATATTCCGTACGGAACACTTCGGGATCACTTGGGTGTCTATCCGTCAATCTGTCCATCTGCCATCTCCGATTTTCTCGAAAACTATTTGACATAGAAAGTTGAAATTTGGCACGAAGATAGGAAGTAATGGCCCAATCAGAGCCGTGTTCCTTTGAAAGTTAAATTTTGACTTATGGGGTTAATATTGGGGGTTAAAATCGGGAGTGAAAATTTTTTTTTTACGAGGTCATCGAGTGGGGTATCAAATCAAAGCTTGTGAAAACGCGAGTTTAAAAATATGTATGTTGTTATATTTGCGTACACTTCTCTTCGTATTATTTTAAAAAATTTGCCAAAATACGCGGTCCTCACCTTATCTCGAAAAGTATTGATCAAAAATTTTGAAAAAATCCTGGAGTATTCTCCATGAAGTGTAGAATGAATGAAAATTATCACGAGTGCATTACCTTTGACAATTTAAGTGCTTGTTCAGAGGTGCAGGAATATTAGTCAAGACTCTCATATATGTTTCATTGATTTCTCGAAGGCCTTCGATAACGTCAGACACGACAAACTCATCAAGATACTTACTACAACAGAGCTAGATGAAAAAGCTTTTAGAATAATTCGAAACCTTTATTGGGGACAACAAACGAAAGTAAATATTGACGGCAACATGTCAAATGAGATCGAGATTTGAAAGAGTGGCCGTCAAGGCTGTATTCTCTTTTTAACATTTACTCTGAACGAATAATCCCAAGAGGCACTGGCAGAACAAAGCGGCTGGCCGTGGCTCGGTGGCGTAGTACTTTGCTACTGTGCAGAAGGTCGAGGGTTCAGTCCCGCAGGTCAGTATATTTATTTATTAATTTATTTAAGTATATTTGGCCTGGCCACATACATAGGTAGTAGTTGTTTGCAGAAATGCAAATAACGTCAGTGGCAACACTACCGCGTTGTTTGGGAGGTGCCATGAAATGCAGGAATGTTTCGGCACTTCGACAACATTGAGAGGTATAACGACGTCCTCGCCTTGGGATATAGTAAAAGGATAAAATCCCTACTCAGGCGGGGAGGTGAGCGATAAGAAAAAAAAAATAAATAAAAGTATATATACGGACAGCACATCAACAATATCAGATAAGCCGATGATACTACCATTGTGGCTGGTAATCTTGAAGACCTACAAAATTTAGAAGGAAGAGTCCATCAATATTCATAACTAAACTCCTGGCCAAAATTGACGCAACAATCTGAAAATTAATTTATCTTTTTCTTATGTCAGTTTTAGAGTTTATCGAGTATTTGAATAGTAGGCTATGCATATTTTGTTTCGTTGTTCATGACATAAATCAAAACAATTCGTTTAGATTTACAGTTTTAAAGAATTTTTTAGAAGATAAATAATTTTCTGTAATAATGCGATAGATTTTCTTTAAAAGTAAGCTTATAAATTGTTCCCTTTTTTAAAGTAAAAGGTTTTTGTGTGGTAGACTGTTTTATTTTTGACCCCGAAGAATTAGAAAAATATATCGAACAAGGAATTTAACTGAACACGAGGTAGTGCGAGGATATTGTCAGAGTTATGTTGCCAGTTTGTTAGGCAAACATCGTTCCACAATAAGTCGTATGGTAAGAGGCTTGAATGAAGTAGGAACTTATTCTAGAAGGTTAGGACAAGGGCGAAAACGATGCACTAGCGACCTAGACGAACGTCTTATAAGACAATATGCTTTAAGAAACAGGACTGTCACTAGTTCTATAATAAGAAACGAACTCGAAGCTGTTCGCAATGTCACAATTTCTTCTAAAACAGTTAGAAGACGGTTAAATGAAGCTGGATTAAACAGTAGGAGACCAGCCACTGCGCCCTTGCTTACTAGAAAGAACAGAGTTGCCAGGTTACGTTTTGCTCGAAATCACGAAAGCTGGTCTGTGGATTGGATACAAGTTTTCTTCACAGATGAAAAACTAGGGTTAGTCTAAAATATCCAGATGGTTGTGAGCGAGTATGGCGAAGACCAGGAGAGAGGTTTGCTCCTTGCAATATCTCTGCAAGGATTCCATTCGGCGGTGGCTCTGTTATGTTCTGGGGTGGCACCTGCTTTGATGCTCGCACAGAGTTAGTTCCTGTCCGTACGAGATCCATGAATGCTGACTACTATCTTGAGAATATTGTAATAGAACATGTGTTGCCTTTCGGTCATTTTGTGGGGCCCAATTTCCTGTTTATGCAAGACAACGCTCGACCTCACGTGGCTAGGGAGGTACTCGATTATCTTAATCAAGTTGATATACCGATTATGCAATGGCCACCAAAAAGCCCGGATCTGATTCCGATAGAACATGTATGGGATCACCTTAAGAAAAATGTGAAACGTCCTATACCTGCACCTAGAAACCTGAGGGAACTTGAAAATGCAGTTATCACAGAATGGGAGCAAATTCCTCAAAATTTATCCAAAATTTCATTAGAAGCATGCCTAGGCGCATAAACGCTGTTATCCGAAGTAGAGGAGGCAACACACGCTACTAGTGTCCCAGTTACACCATTAATTTTGCCCCAGTTTATTTTTTTCATTATTACATAATTTCAACGATTTTGTTATTAGGTCTTAAGAATAATTTTAATTCGAATCTTATAGAGAAATTTGGTAGCTAATTCACTTTTAAAGTATCCGAATAAGTTTAGATTGTTGCGTTAATTTTGTCCAGGAGTGTATATGGCCTTACCCTCAATATTCAAAAACTAAGTACATGATAGTTTCTAAAAAACCAACCCATAACCGGGGGCCCTTGACAATTAATAACACAGTAATAAAACAGGTGACGATCTTCAATGATTTGTGTACTACAATCTATGACATATGGGACTATGGTGCAGAAATTATATGTCGTGTCGAAAAGGTCAGGATAGCATTCCTTCAGATGAGGACCTTATTCACTTCGAACTGTCTGAGTGGGCAACTGAAGGTCAGAATGTTGCGCTGCTATGTTTCCTCTGTTCTATTTTACGAAGTCAAATCATAGACGATCAAGGAAGCAGTAATGAAGAGAATAAATGCCTTCAAAATGTAATTTTAACCGACGTATCTTGAAAATTCCCTGGCCTTAACAGGTAACTAATAACGAGGTTCTCAGGAGAATGGGAAAAGGTCTGGAACTGACCTGAAGGCTGAAATTAAAATACCTTGAACACATTATGAGGCACAACAGGTATAGATTATTGTAACTGATACTTCAGGGTAAGCTTGAAATAAAAAAAAGTGCCAGGCAGAAGGCGTCACTCCTGGATGAAAAACCTACGAGGCTGGTTCAGTCTCAGTTCGATATAGCTTTTTCGTATTGTTGCTAATAAAGTGAGTTAATCCCTAATGTCCGGAGCGGATGAAGCATTATTAGAAGATAAAAAAAAAAATTCAAGCTCATCAGTTTTCAACAAATATCGAAACCACACTTTGGTGAAAACTCATTTAGGGTGTGTTTTGTGACGTCACTTATGACTTAATACCTCCCTAACAAAAAATTTTATTTTAGAAACAATTACCGTACGGAACACTGATTGGGCAAGCCCGACTTGCACTTGGCTGGTTTTTTTTGCTTAATAGTTTCCTAGGATAAGATGGTAATGAATATTATTTGGGAAATTAAGTGCATTATTTATGTAAGAATTTTTTATGCAAGTTCTACAAAATAATGATACGGTTCTAAATTAAGAAAACTATGTCAGACTCTAACCTTTGCAATAACTGTTAACATACATGACTTATTTATTAAACAAACAATAGTACCTAAAATGTAGTACAAATTAGCAGCAAACAGCAATTTAGTTCGGAAATAAGTAAAATTAGCATAATTTATTCTATTTCTAAAGTTGGTTAATAAATAGGTTATGTTTTGCACAAGTTGTATGTTAAATGTAATTGCCTAATTTAAAAAATTAAAAACAAACATTTTTCAACTGTAGTTTTTATACAGCAATTATCAATTACAGATGATTTGCAATACTAATCAACTCTAATTTTAAATTGTCATTCTCATTGTTATTATTGGCTTACAAGCAAGGCGTAGCCTCTTATTTATATTAATGATCGTTGTTACTACATGATATGAAAGATTACGTATTCTAACTTACCCTAAGCATTTACAATAGTGATCCTATACTAACTTAACCTAGAAAATGTGCTTATTTTTACATGATTGTGACCTAACCTAACTTAACCTGGCTTTACGATCTTCTGTCATGGTGGGCTATTGTCTTTATCAGAGGGCGGGTCTGTGGGTTTCGGGTATTGGTGATGGGCATGCGGGTGGATCAAGAAGGCGTCCCTGATGGGTTGGTGTATTAGGACGCCTTGGCAAGAAACTTTGTTTGGATTTTCCTCATGTGTTTCTATCTAGTTGGTTGTTTCTCCTGAACCATAGGGCTCCCGTGATCATCCTCAGGGCCTTGTTCTGCACTACCTGGAGTTGTTCTCTCCTTATCTTGGAGAGCTGGCATCATGTGGGGCAGGCTTAGGTGAAACCTACCTTGACAATGGTGTTGTATACCATTAGTTTGGTTCTGGTAGACAACTTGCTAAAGAGATTTAGAATTAGATATAATTTGTCTAACAGTCTTTCCTGGTGGCAGTGCTGACCTGGTCCTTCTAAACGAGCTCTTTATCGTACTGGATGCCCAGGTACTTGATTGTGGTTACCCATTGGATGCGGGAGCCCTGTAGCTGAAGGTGAAGACGATGGCTTGGGTTTTGGTGGGTTTGAATTTGATCCTCCAGCTGTCAAACCAGAAGTTAAGGCTGTCCAGGTGACGATGGAGTCTGCTCATGATGTTTCGGCTGCTTCTGGATTGAGTAATACTGGCGGCGTATAAAGGAGGCGATTGGTCTGATTCGATTTGGGAATGTCTAATTTTAAATAAAGTTTTTAATGGGACATACAATCACATGCATGCACTCAATATATTGTTAACTAATCTAAAGAGTAATGCATTAATCGCATTAGATATAGGTTACGAACACACAAACCAAACAATATCAACAATTTTGTTTACTTAAACAAACTGCCATAAGAACTAAACTAACAAACTGTTGCCACTAAACTTTGCCAACATCAATATAATACTTAAAATACTTTTTGCACTACCAATTATCAATACTTCACGAAAAAAAAAAAACTTTTTTGGCAAGGGTGAAGCAATTTATATATCCTAGTGATTTTAGAGTTTTTTAACTGTATTCCAATTTTTAACAAAAAAACTGCGCCATGTGCATGTGTTTTATAAGACACAGGAACAGGCATATATATATATATATATATATATATATATATATATATATATATATATATATATATATATATATATATATATATATATATGGTACAGATATATTTATATATATATATATATATATATATATATATATATATATATATATATATACAGGGAGAGATCGTTTAATATATTGAATGGAGTGAATTTGAGTTACACTCAATACTTATTTTTAATAAATTCGTACATAGTTGAAAGTTTGCAAAATCACTGAACAACATAAATTAAAAAAGCTTTGCGCCGCCTTTGTCACAGCTTACATAATCGTGGTTAAGAGAGAACCTGAATTTTTAATGTGGGTTGAAGGGAAATGACACCCTTGTCAGCGACAAACGTTGTGAAAAGTATTAGGAAAAACATATTTTTTTCGTAAAGTACGGCATGTTGGTAATGCCAAAAATATTTGAAATGTTTTGTTGATATTGACCAATTTTTAGTGATTATGATTAACTAAACAGAGTTATTGTTGTGTGTGTGTAACCTATATCTGATGTGTTTAATACTTTATAGTGTTCTGTACGAAACACTTATAATATCACTTCGGTGTCCGTCCGTCCATCTGTCACACCCCGATTTTTCCCGAAACTATTTGACATAGAAAGTTGAAATTTGGTACTAATATAGGAAATAATTGTCTTATCAGAGCCGTGTAGTTTTAAAAGTTAAATTTTGACTTAAGGGTTTAGTTTTGCGGGATGAAATCGGAAGTGAAAAAAAAATTTTTTAGGAGGTCATCGGGTGGGGTGTCAAATGAAAACTTGTAAAAACATGAGTTCAAAAATATATGTAATGTAATACCTACGCATACTTTTCTTTGTATTATTTTTAAAAAAATCGCAAAAAAATCGCTGTCCCTCCCTTATCTCGAAAAGTAAATTTTGAAAAAATTCTGGAATATTCTCCATAGGGTGTAGATGGAATGAAAATTATCATGACTGCTTTACCTTTAATAATTTATCTGGAATATAAAAAAAATAAATAATTTCAAGGTAATCAGTTTTTAATAAAGATCGGAAAGCAACTTTGTTGAAAACTCCTTTGGGGTATGTTTTGTTAAGTCATTGATCATTTTATACCTCCGTAACAAAATTTTTTATTTTGGAAGCAATCAACGTACGGAACACTAACTGCGCATGTTCAACTTGCACTTGACTGGTTATTTTAGTACGAAATTTGTTACTGCTGACCGAAAACGCCTTGGTTTACTTATTTTGAACTATTCAGATAACGAGAAATCAACTAATTGGGCTGGTAAAATAGATATAGGTACATAATACATTATTTCTAAATGAAATTTTCCAATCAGCGGAGGCGTTTATTTTAATCAGGAGTTTGTGACTTCCTTGAGTTAGTTTTACTTGTTATTATCGAGGGGCGCTATTTATTAGTATTTTTATAATTGTTTTTGCTACAGAGATATGCCATATTAAGTGATTTCAATAACACCCTGTATATAATGTAAATACCGCTAAAAGGTTTTAGAAAGTGTAAACATTCTGTTACGTTTTCTTTCAAACGTTATGTAGTTAATATTTCAAAATTAAACAATATTTTAGCAAATAACCATGTAGAACCAAACCATATTTTTTGTACAAAACGTGTTTCTAGATTTACACGCTACTTTTTCAGTTACGACGTGAGTACGTGACAACCAATCGTAATAAGGGATGAAACAAACCAGAATTTCTTTCATTACGGCACGTCTCGGCCAAATCGCCTTTTGTCACTTCTTTCTCTATAGAGAAAATAATCTTTCTGTGATCTTTTATTCCCAATTATATTTATTGTTTGGTTAATATACCTTGAATTATTTTTACACTCGTTATTCATTTTTGGATGACAACGCGTTCGTTAATGGATAGTTACTGTGGGTTGTCTCTCCAAGTTTCGCGACAAAAACTAAAATTTCTTTTTCTGAAAATAAAATTTAGTTCTATTTACATAAAGGAAATGATGACGGATTTCAAAAAGAAATTAACAAACAAAGAGTTATATATAAGAAGCATAGGTGCGTTCTGGATGTATCTAAAATCTCGTAAAACCTTAGAATAAAACTTCAACTTAAAAGCCAAATAGTTTTCTGATTGTATAGACCTCTCCATGCTTGCTAAAACCCTCTATTGTACTTCCGACTTCCTGTTAAATCGGAGATGACTGATAAGCCAGCAGCCGAAAGAGAGAGATCTGATAGGTTTATAACTTGAGAAACAGAACAGGCAAAATATAACAAACTTTAGATTCAAAGTCCTCATGTCTAGATGCACAGGGGAGGCGAGAGGCTTGAAACTCACAGATAACGCCAATAGGAATTCAAATCCGTTCTCTTATTGATCTAAATGTTCTTTATCCGGTTCTTGATTCTACATGTGGTCACATCAATTTCTTTCGTTGTTAAAGAGATTTTTTTTTAAGAAGCAGTCAAAATAAAATCAAATTGACGGTTTTAAGTATTTTTTTATAAAATGAAACATTTTAGAGTAACTAAACCATATTCACATGCTTAATTTCTCGGCGTCAACGATTTTTGAGATATGTTAAAGGCGAACTAGTACTTTAGTTATTTAACAGTTATACACTGCCTTACAATTTATTTTATTTTTAAAAATGCCTCTGTATTGAATTTTTTTTCACTAATTAAAATATAGCTTTAAAAGACCAATAATATTCCCGACCTTCATAAATATTGTTTGTTGCTGCTATGGTTGCTAACTTCTGTGGCTTATTATGTATATATTTGAGAGATAAATACTTACCAAGTGTAGTATACATACATATATATATATATATATATATATATATATATATATATATATATATATATAACAAATAAAGAGAGAGAAAGCAAAAGTTGCCGTATCTAACAAAATCCTAAATTATGAAATTATGAAACTAGTTGGGGAACTCGGCAAAAAGGGCATCAACAGATGTTCATACTATATTCATTTAGCCAGTATTTCGGTCCTAGGTTGGGACCTTCATCAGGGCACAAAATGTAGCATGCATTTTAATCTAACAAGAATGACCATCAATAACAATCGCCATAGTAAAAACCAACACTGAAGTAAAACAACCACTATTCACTAACATATTAATATACAAACATGGCATTTACAGCAGGGATGCCATTGATAACGTTGGATGCTGAAATCTCAAAACTAATTAACCACCTGCCATCTTAAAGAAAAGTGACAATTTTGACAGGGCGCTGACAAAGGACGACCACCTGACAGATGTAAGGGATCACTCAAAATGAATAAAAGGAAAGGTTGAACAACCAGGAAAGGACCGGTTTAGTATAAATTAAGTACTACGTCATCTGGTAAAATTTTGGTATGAAGGGAAAAGGTATCCAATGGGAACGCAAATTTTCGCTGTTATGATAATTAAGTGACATATAGAGGAAACGATTTTACTTCATCTAGGGGGGGGGGTAGAACAAGGAAAAGGAGGCGGCAAGTGGAAAGGGTTTTTCAATAATTGGGGACATACTAATCAATTAATTATTATAATTGCTATTATTATTAATATTATTACAAAAGGGAGTGTACTTGTGAAGAATTTCAGGGGAAACCAAGAAAAACATGTACTTAAACAAGATGGTACCCAGAGGGCAACATGCAGAAGGACAGAGCTGTAAATTACCAAAGCTATTATGGGGAGTATGACGACCCAGAGATATTATGCGAGGGATGAATGTCACAAGAGAGAAGAAAGCTGTATATGCTGCTCAAGCCGTCAAGATCAGTTCTTTTGTTGATATTTTGGGGATTCTCGTTTATATAGCACATCTCAAGAAATTCTCTTTTACGAAGGTTTTTTTGGATATGAAGGATTTTCGGTTCTCTGAAGTTGAAGGAATGTCCATTATCAACAGAATGAATTGCCAGTGCACATCTTTGTGGATGACATCTGGTATCGCTCTTATGTAATGCGATACGACGGTTTAGACATTGTGATGTCTGGCCAATATATACAGCAGGACAATCGAGACAGGAAATGGAATAGACATTATCGGATATAGAAAGAATGGGTAGAGAAGATTTCAATTTGCTAAAAATACGCTTGTTTTTATGGAAGTAATACTTAGCGATCTTAACATTGAGAATGACGCGCAAAATATGAACCAGTTTGGAGGTAAGACCAGGTATAAATGGCAGAGAGAGCAACGAAGGACTTATTTCCGTATGGCTAGCAGGAGGCAGATGGGGTGGAAGGGAAGGAGGGGATAAGCGTACAGGAGGAGGCTCTGGTGCGATGTCATTAGAAAGGAAGAGCTTATCGACTTCGTCCTTGGTCTTGAGCAGGAACTTCTTATTGTACCCATTTTCCATAAAGAGATTGGTGAGCAGTGTTTGTGCTTGAGATAAATAGTCTGGGTGAGCTATATTTCTGACTCTTCGATATAAGCCCTTTATGACATTTATTTTAACCTTCCAGTCATGGCCAGAATTGGCATGTATATATCTGCCTGATGAAGTTGGTTTTCTATACCAGTCTAGTCTGATAACACCATCAGGACCTCTGATGACTCTTGTGTCCAGGAAGGGGACAGCATTATTCGACTCTTCTTCCATGGTAAACTGTAGGTGTTGATCAAAAGAATTGAAGACATGAAGGATTTCTTCTTTACTATTTTCTGGTACAGACAGAATAAGATCATCAACATATTGAAAGAGAAAAGGGGGTCTGAAAGATAGCTTTTCGATACAATTTTTCAAAAGATAAGACATGACTATTGCTGCGAGAGTAGGGCTTAAATTGCTGCCCATAGGGCAACCAAAGGTTTGGCAGTAGAAGCTTTCTTTATACTTGAAAAAGGTAGATTGAAAGAAAAACTCAATAACAGAAAGGAAGCAGGATTTATCTAATTTTGTGTTGGGCGAGATTAGTGCCCATTCAGAATCAATAATATGCTTGGTTAACTGCCATGAAATGTTGGTAAAGAGACTGACTACATCCAGAGAAATGATGACATGATTCTCAGGTAATAAGAGATTATTAATTTCTGCACTGAAAGCAAAGGAGTTCTTAACTGCATATAGATGGTAATTTTGGAAGGATTTTTCTAATATATCTGCACAGAATTTGCTTAAGCTTGATGTAGGAGAGTTAATTGTGGAGACAATAGGTCTTAGTGGTACACCTTCTTTGTGTATCTTTGGCAGGCCGTAGATTCTTGGTGGAATGGCTTTGTAGGTACAAAGTTGTCTTGCTGTTCTGTCATCGATCCATTTTTTATTCTTCATTTGCTTAACAAAGGAATTGCTTTTGTTTTGATATTGATTTGTAGGGTCATGCGAAAGCTTTTCATAGACTTGTTCATCATCTATTAATTCAGACATTTTTGTTTCGTAATGTTGCTTTTCTAACGCCACAGTGACTGAGCCTTTGTCTGAAGGGATGATCAAGATGTCTCTGTGTTGTTTAAGGAAGGTTGCTGCTTTCTTGAATAAAGTCTTCTCAAAGGATGTAGCGGTGTTATGATTTTGGAGTACAGCATTTGTGACGGCATTGGTGCACTTAGCTCTAAGGATATCTTGGTTAGGACAAGGTAAAAGTTTAATGAAAGATTCAATATCTGCTAGAACTGTCTTAACAGGTATATCTTTACCTGGAAAAGAATCAAAAACAAATTTGGGACCCAAGGAAAGAACTGTGTGAACTTCAGAGGGAAAGTTAACCTGAGTGAGATTAGTAAACCAATGTTGTCATACTTTTAATTTATTAGCACGAACTTGCATTAAATTATTAAATTTATTAAACAAATTATTTAAAAGGGATCTAGAAACAGTATGAAAGGATTTTAATTGAGTGGTACGGAACCGTTGTACTATATATGGAGGAACTCTGTCCTCTGCAGAGTGAATAATATGATTAAGAAGAGAGGTTAGCTTGGTTATTTCTTTAATAGTGAAGGAAATTTCATAGGATAGAATTCTGAGAGATACCTTACTCTGGAAGCGCTGGATCCTGTTATTATCATTCGGTCTATCTGACATTAAGTTGTTCATTATGTATATATATATATATATATATATATATATATATATATATATATATATATATATATATATACATTATATATATATATATATATATATATATATATATATATATATATATATATATATATATATATATATATATATATATATACATATATATATATAAATTTACATATTCTTTCCCGTTCTTTAACAAAAAATAAGCCAGTAAGATATTTTTCTAGTTAAGAATAAACACGCCAAAATTCTAAATATTTACTGTTTTAGGGTTCAAGAGGCAGCTTGCTCTACTTGAAGCGAAATATGATATACTTAGCCCACCATTTTGTAGATAATATGTCATTCTCGAAATATACAAAAAAATTAAGACTCGAATTGCTTGCTTCAGGTTTTAATTTCGTTTCCTTTACAACAGATATGTGGATATATATACATATACGAGGCTGGTTTGAAAAGTCCGTGCAAAGTCCGAGAGATGGCACCACCGGCGCGTATCGAGGTCATGTTTAGTTAATAGCATCTCTTGAATGAACGCACACCAAGTTTCAGCCATATTGGTCTATTTCTTTGTGTTTGGCATTCGTGTGAATCAAGGAAGTCGAGTGATTTTCAAGAAATGGACGAAAAAGAATTTCGTGTGGTGATTAAACATTACTTTATGAAAGGCAAAACGCCTCAGGAG
Source organism: Pachyrhynchus sulphureomaculatus (assembly GCA_019049505.1). NCBI lineage: Eukaryota > Metazoa > Arthropoda > Insecta > Coleoptera > Curculionidae > Pachyrhynchus > Pachyrhynchus sulphureomaculatus. Next base: position 153,762,139 of record CM032455.1, on the reverse strand, counting down.
ACTAAAGAGAAGCTTGATAAACATTATGGTGACTCTGCACCTTCGATTAGAACAGTTTATAAGTGGTTTCAAAATTTTCGGACTGGCCATATGGGCACAAGTGACGCTGAACGTTCTGGACGGCCTGTGGAGGTTACGACTCCAGAAATCATTGATCAAATCCATGTTATGGTGATGGATGACAGAAGAGTTAAGGTGCGTGAGATTGCTAGTGCTGTGGGCATCTCGACTGAACGGGTACATAATATTTTGCATAAACATTTGGACATGAGAAAGCTATCCGCAAGATGGGTGCCGCGATTGCTCACGCTTGACCAAAAATGAAATCGTGTGAAGTGTTGCAAGGATGGTTTGCAGCTGTTCTAGAAGAATCTGGAGGACTTTAAGCGTCGTTTCGTCACTGTGGATGAAACATGGACACATTACTATACTCCTGAGACCAAATAACAATCTAAACAATGGGTTAGCAAGGGGGAATCTGCACCAAAAAAGGCGAAGACCGTTCCTTCGGCCGGAAAGGTTATATCGACTGTCTTTTGAAATTCGCAAGGAATAATCCTCATCGACTATCTGGAAAAGGGTAAAACTATTACGGGTGAATATTATTCATCGTTATTGGACCGTTTGAATACCGAGCTGCAAGAAAAACGCCCGCGATTGGCCCACAAGAAAGTCCTTTTCCATCACGACAACGCACCAGCATATATCTCAGCAGTTGTGGTCGCAAAATTAATGGAAATATGATTCCAACTCGTTTCACATCCCCCCTATTCTCCAGACTTGGCTCCCTCGGACTACTATTTGTTCCCCAATTTGAAGAAATGGCTGGCGGGACAAAGATTTTATTCAAACGAGGAGGTGATTGCAGACACTAATGGATATTTTGCAGACTTGGACAAATCCTATTATTCGGAAGGGATCAACAAACTAGAACAACGTTGGATGAAGTATATAAGCCTAAAAGGAGACTATGTCGAAAAATAAAAAAGGTTTACCCCAAACACATAAGTAGTTTTTATTTTTGCACGGACTTTTCAAACTAGCCTCGTATATGGGAAGTTTCACGTCAACCGGGCCACCCCCGTGCCTAAAATCTAAAGCAACCAAAAAATTTCTGAAGGGTACCTATTTTTTTCGTTGAAGCCTCTACTTTCGAACGCTGAGTGCCATTTCTGAAAAAAAAAATATATGGCAGCTGAAAATGGCGGCTAGATTCAGAAAAATTAGGAATAGATAATAAGGCAATTTAATTATTTAGCCTAGTTAAGTTAAAAAGAGTTTAAAACGGAGCAGAAATGTAATATTGAGTAACTGGTTAGGGTTCCAAAGGGTATTTTTGGAAACACCAACATGACGATTCCAATATGGCGCTTGCAATTATGAAAATTTTTGAGTAAGATAACTCTTTTTCTTACAAAAATACATTGGCTGGTATTCAGATATTAGAAATGGATAATAACTTTCAAAAATTCAATGTGGCCGTACCCATATTGCGCCTATATATTTTTTTTATGCGTCTAACACACGTGCCACAGGGAAGTCCCTAAAACGCTCCAGGAGCGACATATGTGCGGAGGGAGCGGCATATGTGCGGAAGGAGCGGCATATGTGCGGATATAAAGAGGCAAATCACATTAATTCGATGAGAGACGGCAGAAATTGGTTAATAAAGATGATTAAAGTATCATCTTTGGTAACTATTATTGTTGCATATAACCAAAAACAAAAAAAAGTCATTATGGCTCTAACAATATGGCGTCTTTAAAGAGGTAAATTACATTAATTAAAGAGAAAAGGCGAATTTTCATTGACAAAAGCTTATTAATTGTGTGAGCGAAGCAAAGACAAACAATGACATTCTAACTATTTGTGAATACTGTAACTCATTAACGGATTAACTGATTTGAATCAAATTTGGATGCGGGGTTCTTATAGTCCAGTTATGTGTTATTGCCTTTTTGGACAATTTTGATAGATGACAACTGTCAATTTAGCTGCAACACTATGAGTAAAGTTTATGCTTCAAATTTTGGGCTCGTATATTTATATTTTTTTACATTTTATTTTGTTAATTTTTAGTAACAGTTCTTATCGTTACTAGAAACTCATTTTCGGCAAGCCTAATAAAAATAAAATATAAGTAACTAACTTCCTGTTCGTAATTAAAATAAGAAATAAAACTAAAATTTTAAAACAAAAATAAACTGACTACAAATAAAAGGTTCAAAAATCTTGTAATAGAACATGTAAATAGCAAAAGAGACTTTTATTGTTGTCATTCTAAATGAAATAACCGGTCAAGTGCAAGTTGAACTTGCGCAATTAATGTTCCGTACGTTGATTGCTTTTAAAATAAAAAAAATTGTTACGGAGGTATAAAATGATCAGTGACTTCACAAAACACACCCCAAATGAGTTTTCAACAAAGTTTGTTTCCAATCTTTACTGAAAATTGACCTTTTTGTTTTTTTTTTTATATACCAGATAAATTATTAAAGGTAATGCACTCGTGATAATTTTTCTTCAATCTACACCCCGTGGAGAATATTCCAGAATTTTTTCAAAATTTTTTGATAAGTACTTTTCGAGATAAGGCGGGTGGACAGCGATTTTTCGCGATTTTTTAAAAATAATACAAAGAAAAGTGCGCGCAAGTATTACATTATATATATATATATATTTTTTACTTGTTTTCATTTGACACCAAACTTGATGACCTAGTAAAAAAAAAAATTTTTCACTTCTGATTTCACTCCCCAAAACTAACCCCTTAAGTCAAAGTTGACTTTCAAAACTACATGGCTCTGATGATGTCATCAATTCCTATATTATTACCAAATTTCAACTTTCTATGACAAATATTTCGGAGAAAATCGGGTGTGAAAGACAGACGGACAGACAGACGGACAGACAGACGGACAAACAGACGGACAGACAGACGGACAGACAGACGGACAGACAGACAGACGGTCAGACAGACAGACGGACAGACACCGAAGTCATCTTATAAGTGTTCCGTGCGAAACACTAAAAACGCAAGAAATGTCAGCAATATGTAATTAATACTTAATACACAAATTTTAATCCGTAAACATAGGAGGCGTATTTGAAAAGTAAGGGCCTTTTGCTTATATTTAAATATTGGCAGGTCAGAACAAAGTTGTAAACGTGGAGCACCATCTATTGACTGTTTCCGAAGCCACTGAGGTTGTTGTTTTTGATTCAGTAGTCGTTTGCCTATCGGTGAATACAGAAAATAATGTCCGTAACAATCGTTGCTCACGCCAGTTGCGAAGTGCGTGCTGTGATTCAATTTTTGTGTGCAAAGGATCATCAGCTGCTCAAATTTAGCGAGAGTTGTGCGTAGTTTATGGACCTACAGTAATGAGGTTAGACAATGATTTCAAAAATGGCCGCATAAATGTGCATGATGAAGTGGTAGGCCCAATATCCAGACCGATGAAATCATTCAACAAGTGGACCAAAAGCTGCGATCTGATCGACGATTGCACTTGAAACACTAGCTTGGTGGACAACGGTTTAAAGATGACGATGAACGCAAGACCGCTGTTGTCAACTAGTTCAATTCCCAGGCGAAGAATTTCTATGCAGAGGGATTAGATAAGCTGGTGCAGCGTTACGAAAAGTGCTTAGAAGTGAACGGCGATTATGTGGAAAAGTAATGTAGGTTTGTAGCAAACTAAAACTGTCAATAAAAACTTTTTCTAACGAATATATTTTTTTATAACCAAACGGCCCTTACTTTTCGAATACACCTCGTATAAAATTAAGCAAAACTTTGGAACAAACCTTTTATGTAGAAGAAACTTGTTTTTCTGAAAACAATGTTCTACCTCCTTTTCGTCTTATTTAACCCACCGTGTGGTCCATTAAAATCCGTTGGTGCGTTCTAAGCGTAATGGCATAATTTGGGTACATTAAGAATGACATGTTTCGGTTAATAGAGACACATGGCCTTTGTTGCTTCTTCAGGGATAGGTCGGCTTAATTGTTTCATTAAAGAGAATTAAAGTCAAAAGTGATTTTTTAAGGAATTTATTAAGAATAATGACGTATATTAATTAAAGTATTAACTTTAATGCCGCGCTTTCATTAAAAGGCAGCCCGATTAAAGCTACAATTGGATAAATCCCAGATAAGAGCTTTATCTTTGACAGAGCTTTAATTTGGATTTTATTAATCGTAATATGCGTTTTTATTTCGCAAAAATTATTTTTCAGTGCACAAAAGTGTTGGAAAGTGTATTCATAAAACAAAATGAAGAGTACGTTGTGTCACATAAACAAGTTCAAATGTGTTTACCCCCAGACACAAAAAATTATCAACAGAGTAGATCATTCATAATATCATGTCTCGCCAAAGCAGGAATCCATTAGAAACTGTAATTAGAGCGTAAGGATAAGTAGAAAACAGCGGACAGAATTCCAACGCTGTCGTACGCAAAAATCTACCGTATTCAGCGTCCGCATAGTGCTGCTAAAAACCTTGAATTATTGCACTTGGTCTGGTAGTAAATCTTGATGGGAACGAGTACCGGAGTTATTACTTATATGTTAATTTTAATAGCAGGTTATATGTGGTTATATTTAACTAAATTAAGTATAAATTTAATTTAGCTGCTTCTATAAAGATAATGTTATTTACTAAAGTAAGTAGCTAACAGGGAATAAATTCCCTGCTAATATCTAGAAGTATACACGATAATTTTACTTTATTAAATGAGACTTTTAATAATATTGCGAAAGCTGGTGAACCACCGTAACTCGCCGTTTCTAGTCGTCCTTTCTTGAGTCCACTGGTAATGTTAGATGGCGTTTAGTCGGGCCTTGATTGGACCAATTGTGAGAACCCAACAGGCGGTAGGAACAACATAAAAATGTATATATATATATATATATATATATATATATATATATATATATATATATATATATATATATATCCTCCTTCTTGACCCCTGACCATATTATCCAGTGGCCACTGTTTAACTTCTCTATTCCGGATCCTTTTTTTAGTCTTCGTTATTCCCGTGTATTCCAGACCATAATCTGATGCACTCTATCGCTAGTTCTTCTTCTTTTCCGGTAAGACTTTTAATTTCATTTCCTAAAGCGATTAAAAATATCAAAGTAAAGAAATAGAAAAACGGATTCTGATACTGCCATTTTTGGTAGAATATATATATATATATATATATATATATATATATATATATATATATATATATATATATATATACACATATTTTTTTAAATAAATATATATATTTATATATATATATATATATATATATATATATATATATATATATATATCTATAATATATATAAAATGCAACGTCTCTCTATCTGTCTGTCTGTCTGTCTGTCTGTCCGTTAGTGCGCCTATCACTGAAGAACCACTTATCCGATTTACGTACTTTTTTTTAAAAACATACCTATGTTCTCTGGCCAGGTTATAGGCTATATTTTATTACGATAGGTAGCATAAGGAATGAGCAGTGGCGTAAAATAGAGAATGATGTCGGAAATAAGTTTGCCGCTAGCGCGTGCCTTTGCAATACACAGCCTAAACCATTAAATATGGAACAATATTATGTAGCAAAGAATATCTGTAATGTATAATCTATAATATATATAAAATGCAATGTCTCTCTGTCTGTCCATTAGTGCGTTTATCACGCGGGAATCACTTATCCGATTTACCTGTCTTTTTTTAAATTCATACATATATTCTTTGGCCAGGCTTTATAATAATAATAATCTATATCTATAATATATATATAAAATGCAATGTTTGTCTGTCTGTCTGTCTGTTTAATGCGCTTATCCCTCGAGAACCACTTATCCGATTTACGTGATATTTTAAATTCATACATATGTTCTCTGACCAGGTTATAGGTATATATTTTATTACATCTATAATATATATAAAATGCAACGTATCTCTGTCTGTCAGTCTGTCCGTTAGTGCGCTTATCACTGGAGAACCACTTATCCGATTTTCGTACTTTTTTTTTTAAAACATACATATGTTCTCCGGCCAGGTTATAGGCTATATTTTATTACGATAGGTAGCATAAGGAATGAGCAGTGACAATAATAGTAAATGAAGTCGCTAGCGCGTTCTCTTGCAATACACAGTCCAAACCATTAAATATGGAACAATATTATGTAGCAGAGAATATCTATATTATATATAAAATGCAATGTTTCTCTGTCCGTCTGTCTGTCTGTCCGTCCGTTAGTGTGCTTGTCACTGGAGAACCACTTATCCGATTTCTGTGCTTTTTTTTTAAACATACGTATGTTCTCTGGCCAGGTTATAGGATATATTTTATTAGGTGACATAAGGAATAAGCAGTGACGATAATAGTGAATCAAGTCGGAGAAAAGTTTGCCGCTAGCGCGTTCTCTTGCAATACACTCCCTAAAGCATTAAATATGGAACAATATCATGTAGCAAAGAATACAATATATATAAAATGCAACGTCTCTCTGTCTGTCTGTCTGTCCGTTAGTGCGCTTATCACTCGAGAACCACTTATCCGATTTACGTGTTTTTATAAATTTACACATATGTTCTATATAATTCGATATAAGCCTAGATAATGGGAGATAAGGTGAGATAATGGGAGATAAGGAGAAATAATGGGAGATAAGTCGAGATAAGCCTCGATAATGGGAGAAAAGGTGAGATAATGGGAGATAAGGAGAAATAATGGGATATAAGGAGAAATAATGAGAGATAAGTATAAATAATGAGAGATAAGGAGAGATAATGGGAGATAAGCAGAGATAAGTCTAGATAATGGGAGTTATGGTGAGATAATGGGAGATAAGGGGAAATAATGGGAGATAAGAAGAAATAATGGGAGATAAGTTGACATAAGCCTAGATAATGAGAAATAGGGTGAGACAATGGGAGAAAAGGAAAAATAATGGGAGATAAGGAGAAATAATGGGAGATGAGCAGAGGTAAGCCTAGATAATGGAAATTATGTAGATATAATGGGAAATAAGGAGAAATATTGGGAGATAAGGAGAAATAATGGCAGATATTTTATTACGTTGGGTAACATAAGGAATAAGCAATGACGATAGTAGTGAATCAAGTCCACGCGAGCGGAGCCGCGGGCCCGGCTAGTATATATATATATATATATATATATATAATATATATATATATATATATATATATATATATATATATATATATATATACACATATATACATATATATATATATATATATATATATATATATACATATATATATATATATATATATATATATATATATATATATATATATATACATATATATATATACATATAATATATATATATATATATATATATATATATATATATATATATATATATATATATATATATATATATATATATATATATATATATATATGTATATATATATATATATATATATATATATATATATATATATATATATATATACCATCTACATATATAAATCATTTTTTAGAAAAAGTTAATATCAATACTAAAATAAGGGTGCTTGATACGGTGTACCCCCCGGTGCTGCTGTATGAGGCTGAGACTTGGAGTTTGGATGAGCGAAACCGAAGTAGAATCCAGGCGTGTGAAATGCGCTTTTTGAGGGCCGCTTTCGGAGTGACGAGACAAGACCGCATCAGAAACACTATAGTCCGCGAAAAATTTAATGGAATTCCGTGGTAACAACTGTGGAGAGAAAAGAGTTAATGTGATTTGGGCACATGGTGCTAATGGGCACCTTAAGAATGGTAAAGCAAATATGGAAAGTGGCAGTGGATAACAACCGGAAAAGAGGTAGGCCAACAAGAACGAGGAATGATGGTGTAGGAAAAATCTTCAAAGAGAAGAACATTACCTGGCGGAGAAAATGGCAGAGGACGGAAAGGGGTGGCGACGCATTACTTGCTCCACTACTTCGATACCGTAAGCTAGAAGAGGAAGGGTTATGTATGTATGTAGATATATATATATATATATATATATATATATATATATATATATATATATATATATATATATATATATATGTATATGCGTACATATCGGTTTACAGCGTTCTCTGACGTTTTCCAACTTCCAATTTCCATTTTTTTTGGGTCGTTCCACAGTTCTTCCAGATTTCCTTCCTTCTTTTAAGTAAGTACAGTTTTGAAATATGGCGCTGCAGGGTTGGGGGGGGTCGCCGTTCCGTGCAGGCGCGTTGATTTCCTGGTAGTCACATACGCCGTTAGAGAAGCATTCGTCCGAGGATATGTTTTTGTGCGTGTTTAAAATTTCTCAGACCACTGAAAATCCCGTGTATTGTGAAATACGCGCTATAATTGATTTCTTATACGCAAGAGACGTGAAAGCGACCGAAATGTCAGTCTTTGACGAAAATGATATCAGCGATGGAATGTTAATTAAATGGGTTAGAGTATTTAGAGATGGCCGTACAAATGTGCGCGATGAGGGACAAATTGACGACCATATGTCATTAATAATGACTTGGTGTGGAAAGTTGAAGAATAAGTTCAAAAAAACAGACGCTTTTCGATATTAGCATTATCTAATGTGTTCCTTCAAGTGCTCTCTATGAAATCGTGGCAGAACGCTTAAAATGCTCACTCCAGGTACCAAAAATATTATTGGAAACATATTGATCACACCCCGTAGAGCTCTGACCTAGCGCCCAGTGACTATCATTTGTTTCTGTACTTAAACAAGCACTTTGGCGGTCAGCGCTACTACACCGACGACACTAAAACGGACGTGCTGCAGTAGTTAGCAAACCAGGCAGCAAATTTCTATGAGGACGGAATACTGATCTTACGATACATGTACCTTAATATAGATGGAAATTACGTTAAAAAAGTAGATTAAGGTCTTCGCATTCATGTAAAAATAAAATTGTTTAAAAAAAAATGGCCTTGTATTTTTTTTTTTATGTCCAAACACGGCACTTATTTTAAAAACGAGCCTCGTATCGTGTTTTACAGCATTTGAAGATTCCTCAATTTTCTTGTATTGAACATTGTTCGAATATTAGATTAGTTTTTAGTAATTTGAACCTTTTGTGTGTAGTACCTTCTATGTATATGTATATATGTATTTACCCATAGATGCTTATTACTACGTCTATTTGGTCTGTGAGTTGAGATATAAAACAGTTGAAAGTGGATGTATATGTTTTGTAACTACATTGGGTTTAAGAACACCCGCTCAAAATTTTTTTTTTTTCAGTATACTTTTTCCTATTGGAATACAAAAACAACTATTTAAACTGACTTAAACACACCTTTCAAATAGCGTGGCGCTGAGATCAGTGTAAATCCTCCACCAAGACCTGTCTGGCGACATTGCTCTGCCTGGACCGCCCTTAAGACTGTCGTAGCACAAGATCTAAATTAGTATTCTAATTATGATCTGAATATATGTAGTAATTGTGATTAATACAGAATATTGAAATTGAAATTGATTCAAATAGTTTTTGAGAACAATATTAGCGTTCAAATATCGATTTGTTTTTCGCATATGTCGCAAGGTGCTTTTCCTTTGAGCCAGTTATCTAGAAAATAAATGCACAATTTGACTTTGATATGTTGCTTGAATGTAGAGGTCTGTAATTCTCGGTATATTTGAGAGTTTTTTAAAAAAGCATATAGGATCTGTGATTGTCATCAGCATTCTGCTGTCAATGTGTGAACAGGTTTGACTTATGAAGAAGTGAGAGGATATGTTCATTTCCTTGTTGTTAGTTCATTTTTAGTCGATATTTTACTGGGCTCCAAAAGATTCCTCTGCCAGGTTAACCTTCCAAACAAGCCCCTTATTGTAGTTTATCCCGATATTTTGAACCTTGTTGCATCTGCTTAGATGAATGGCGCCTAGCTGGAGATATTTGAAGGGTGTTAGCCTTGTGCACTTTGAGAAAAAGATACATTTATATAGACAATAGTCCCATCACGGCTGATATAGATTTGACATTGATTGAGTACTCGTTCATCTTGTTCACTGGACGATTAATATTCACTGGAATTTAGAAACATGAAAGATAGATAAAATAAAACATAATGCTGTTCAGCTGTACACAAACATCAGCCCTCTCCTGAAGAAATGAATCGGGGTTACAGGTACATGCAATGATCTAATCTCGAAGTTTCTTGACGATAACTTTTATACTATGAAATCCATTTTAAAATATACAAAGACCTTTTAATTCTTTGTGCCTTAAATTCTTATGACTTTACGTGACTTTTAAGACCTATAAAATATAAAATTTGAAGGGAAACATGAAAGTAATTTATAACCCTTTGGAATGTTTGGTGAACATTGGATCCTGTAAAACCGTCAAACATTAAAATTTTAAAGCATGTAGCTCGTAAACCATCCTAATAATTACTTGGGATATATTTTATGTCCTTTTTAATATTGACGGATATGATAGCTCTAGTTTTAGTGGTTTAAGTTAAGTGGGTAAACAAAATTTAAATAGCCATTTTTAAGCTTGTTTGTTTAACAAGAATGGAGCTGGTTTTAGTGAATTTATGCAAAGTATTTTTTTAAATTAGGGCGTTTTTAGGCAGGGAGTAAAACAACAAAAATATAAATTTTATTTTGTATGTATTTTAAATATAAAACTTGATTAAAACAGGATATATATATATATATATATATATATATATATATATATATATATATATATATATATATATATGTAGGCATTTTTTAAACTAATTTTTATTCTTAATATTCTCAAGCTTTCCCTTAAGTTTACAAACTTCTTTTGGAGATTGCAGCAATGTAGGTAGGCACGTTTAAATTAGGTCTCTATAATAACTTTTAAAATATAGTCTTAGATCATCTCGTTAATTTAAAATTCGAATTATGTGTATGATGCCTGTTTGCGACTTATTTTTGCTATCATGTTGAAGTTTTACGTTGTTAGCGCCAGTTTTGGAGAGAAATCGCTGATACATTTTATCTCCAGAAGAAGTTTGTAAAAACAAACGAAAGCTTGAGAATATTAAGAAAAAAAATCAGTTTGAAAAATGCATTAGTAACTTTTATTTGCACTCTCAACCTAAGAGAGCGATCCCAGTTGTTACTTTGTTAAGATTTTGTTTGTTACCAGTAGCTCTTTTACTGTCCTTCAATATATATATATATATATATATATATATATATATATATATATATATATATATATATATATATATACCAGGTGTACAAGAATGAAATGCGGATTTCAGACAACAGATGGTGCACCAATGCAATTTGTGCTTTAAAGATATAACACTGCGCCATTTTGTTGTGTCATCAACAAGTGTCAGACACGCACGAGTGATAAATTGGAAAAATGTGTGCATAGAGTTGTGTTCAATATGTCGAAATTTATACCGAATAAAGAACATTCGCAACTTCTGGCATTGATGGAATATCTGTCACGCCCCACATACACACACACACACACACACACACACACAGATACAGAGACACACAGACATACACACACACAAACCCGAACTAACTCGAAATAACCTGAACTAATTCGAACTAACCGGAACTAACCGAAACTAACCGGAACTAACCGGAACTAACCGGAACTAACCGGAACTAACCGGAACTAACCGGAACTAACGGGAACTAACCAGAACCAACCGGAACCAACCCGAACTAACCCGAACCAACCTGAAGAAAAAAAAGAGTTCAGGTTAGTCTGAACTAACCTGAACTCTTTTTTTGATGAAATTATTTATAGGTTATGTTACTCGGTTGCTATGTTTTGTGTAAACCTATTTATAATTTAAATTCTTTAAACAATGCAGTGGGATGATCGAGAAAATAAGATTGCTGTTACAGCTTTATTTAAGTACGGTATCTAAAAAAGCGACATTTTTAAAACCTTAAAACCGCTTAAAATAAGTCATATGTTTGTTTACTGGGCGATAAAATTATTTACTAAAAAGGGAGACATAAAAGACGGGCAACGTTCAAGAAGACCAACGACAGTTCGAACGCCACAAGCTGTTAAAGCTGTAAAAGCTCGAATTGACCGAAATTCTCTCCGCAAATGAAAATTTTATCTCATGGGATGAAAATTTCGAAAAATTCTGTCTCGTATTGTTAAAGAACATCTAAGAGTTGGCGTTTATGAGAGAGAAAGTGTGTGTGTGTGTGTGTGTGTGTGTGTCTGTGCGTGTGTGTGTGTGTGTGTGTGTGTGTGTGTGTGTGTGTGTGTAACTTAAGTTAGATCGCCTGCCCCATTTTTAAGTACTATGACAGGTATTCCATCAGCGCCAGAAGTTTTTAGTGTCCCACTTCGTTAACATACATTTTATGACACGTTTGCTCAGGGCATATTGGCGATAATGGATAGTGTTGTTCCGGAAAATTAACAGTAAAGGATAACCCAAATATTTCAGTTAACAAGTCAGCATTCTCAACAGGTGTCGCAATAGTATTATCCAACCATGATAGAGGTCCCTAATAAAACCTCTTAAAAAACATTGCGAAAGTTCTTTATTCGGTATAAATTTCGACATATTGAACATAACACAACTCTATGCACACACTTTTCCAATTTATCACTCGTGCGTGTCTGACACAGTGTTAAATCTTTATAGCACAAATTGCATTGGTGCACCATCTGTTGTCTGAAATCCGCATTTCATACTTGTACACCTAGTATATATATATGGTATATATATATATATATATATATATATATATATATATATATATATATATATATATATATATATATATATATGGTATATATATATATATATATATATATATATATATATATATATATATATATATATATATATATATATATATATATGAAGGACAGTAATATTTCAGTAAATATTTCAGTTAACAAGTCAGCATTCTCAACAGGTGTCGCAATAGTATTATCCAACCAAGATGGAGGTCCCTAATAAAACCTCTTAAAATACATTGCGAGATCACGAAAAATGATCCCAATTTAATTCAGTTCGTTGTCAACAAACACAATCACTTAAACGAGTAACATATCGAAATTGGTTTTGCATTAGCTGGTCATCATTAAAATTTCAAAAACGCCCTCATCAGTCGAACTATACAAACAAACACTAATTAATAAATAATTACTCGCACTTAAGCCTTAATTTGATCCATCAATACCATTTTAGCGTCAAAATCTCTCGTGTATTCATTTAGCCAATTGAAGCCGGCCATATGCTTTAGACGCGAAATTTGCGAACTGACGTATTTCTCTCATGCTTCCCCCTCGTTCAAAATCCCAATCAACATCAGTTTCATGCCAATTCAGTCTCGCTTTACAAAATTTAAACGTAGTTTCCTCCCAGTTTAATCTATTGTTTGCGCTAATTATGTTTAAATTAGTTTAATATTGAATCGCAGCACCACGTTAATTGAATATACTTATCCTTTATCTGGGCCTTTATCTAATACAGGATGAGATATTATTGTCTACGGTATAGTTAGTTTGAATTAATCCTTTTTGTAACAAATTAAATAGGGTATTAAAATATTAATCTTATTAGTGAGATAAATTACTTTAAGTATTTATCTTCTAACAGTAGCTCTGCAGCAGCCTCAACCCAATTAAATAAATTAATTAATTATATATGAAAATACTTGGATGGAGTACTGTTTTTACATTTAGTGCCCAACTCCTAAGTGTACTTTGTCTTCATTTTATTTTATCCAAAAGAAAGCTACCAGGTTGATTTTTAAGAAATTATTTTGCTTCGGGGCAGAAACTAAACTTCATGTACAATTTTAAAAACCGTAGTTCCGAATTCTCCAGCTTCTTTAACAAGCAGTGAGTTCTTCAGCAAGTCATATGGTCTCCTCAGTTCTTGTTTCAACCGGTATTGAGTCTTGCCTCATCCAAAATGTTTAGACCAAAATTTTACTTGAAAATAAGATGGGCCGTCATTATCGTACACCTGGAATAACTTTTGGTGCATATGGCTCATTAATGAGAAACTTTACTTTCACTAATTTTTCGGAAGAAAGGGAATCAAAAAACTGCAAACGCAACTGATGTATAAGGAGTTTAAGGATACGTCTTGCAGAAACTTTTTTATCTCTAAATATTCATGTACATTCTTAAAAACTTTCAGATAGCTCAGCTTCTTTAGCAAGCACTTCGTTAGCCGATCTGGCAACAGTGTAAAAATTTCATCAACTTACTTAGAACAGTGATAGTAATTGAACAATCAAGCATTTTTTCTATGACGTCATTTCCATGGCGAGGTAAATAATTTCAAAATCATCCTGTATTTACATGATTAGGAACCCATAAAATAAATAGAATAAATTCTTTCAAAACATATTTTCAGTATTGTTTCAGTGTATTTATATTGTGACTCCAGTAAGCAAATATAACATATGCTAGAATTAATTTTTTGAGAGAAATTAATTATTATTATGAATAAGCATATAACAAAGGCTTACACTTTGAATTTATAAGTTGTAACAAGGCTTTTGAATCAATTAAAATATGGAGAAATATAACTACGTTACTGAATAACTCATTCAGTCCTTCGTCTCTGGCAGAACCTTTCAAGTCAGAGTCGAAACGGCCATTTCCGAAGTCAAGGCCATCAGAGCCGGAGTCCCACAAGGCTCCGTCCTCTCCCCCCACCTCTTTAACATTTTGACAGCCGACATTCCCAAATCGGATCAGACCAATCTTCTCCTTCATGCTGATAACACAGAAGTAGCCGCCTCATCACCAGCAGACTTCAGCGCCACCTTGACACCCTGGACTCCTGGTTTGACCGCTGGAGGATCAAACTTAGTCCCGCCAAGGTGCAAGCCATCGTCTTCTCCAAGGGCAGCGGCACTTCTCATGGACATCTCCAGCTCCAAGGCTCCCGCATCCAAAGGGCCAAGACCATCAAGTACCTGGGCATCCAGTTCGACCGACAACTCGTCTGGAAAGACCAGGTCTGCACTGCAACCAAGAAGGCGAAGCAACTACTGGGGAAACTCTATTCCATCCTGAATCGCTCCAGTAAATTGCTGCCACGGACCAAGCTTCTGGTTTACAACTCCATCGTGAAGGCAGGCCTCACGTACGCCTGCCCCATCTGGTGCCAGCTCTCCGAAACAAGGAGAGCTCAGCTTCAAGCAGTGCAGAACAAGGCCCTGAGGATGATCACGGGAGCCCCGTGGTTCATGAGGAACCGTCAACTTAACAGGGACCTGAGTGTGCCTACCGTAAAGGCATACATGAGACAAACTCAACAAAAGTTCCTCGAGAAGGCGTCAAAGCACCCCAACCCGTGCATCAGGGACGCCTTCCGACTCCCACCTCAAGCCAGCCGCCAGTTCCCGAGACGGTCGGACTCGCTGCTGCTCTCGGACGAAGACCATGACCCCCTCGCCCGCCGTGACAAGATGATTGTCATTCTAGGTTAAGTTTAAATTAGTCCTAATTTAAGTCATTGTTACGTACTAGTTTAAGTTAGCGTAAGTCTTAGTCTAAGGTATTTTTAGTCTTAGTTCTAAGTCCTAGCATTAAGAAACTCATGTACATACTAAACACATTTCCTAGGTTAAATTAGTATAGGATTCCTATTGTAAGAACTTAGGTTAAGATAGAATAAGTTTACATTTAGTATTTGAAATTATTTTTATATTTTCACAATTATAAGATAGAGACTTAGCATATCTTGGAAATCAATAAAGACAGTGATACGTTACTGAGTTGTCATCTAGAACAGCAAGACATGATAAAAGAACTGCAATAAAAATAAATAAAATAGAACTGACCATACACATAAATATGAGAAAAACAAGAGTAATGAAGAGATTTTTCAAATACAATAGCGAACCTATAATGCTGAATGGAATGTGGATAAAAGTAGAACGATACGTTTTCTTGGTAATAATAAATAGCTATTGGGATGTTAAAGCGTATACTACTATCATCTAAAGATAATTATAAATCGGGATTTTATCGCCATCAAAGTAGTCTCCATCTAATTCAGTACATTTATGACAATGTTTTATCCAGCTCGATAGAGTCATAAGGGCCTCCTTCAATTACTGTTTTTGTTCACCTGGAGAATTCCATTCTCTTAATTGACGTCTTGTTTGTGTATGTTACTCACGTAACCGACGTCTTGTCACCTTTTTTGTAGCAAATTCAGCTCTATTGAAACAAATCTAGCAGCCTCAACTTAAATCTTCATGTAAAATGCTCTAAATAGATCCAAATGATATCGAAATCGCTTCTGCTATCTCTTAGATAATCGATTTCTTTTTTTATCATTATTTTGATTCTGTCGATGTTTTCATCAGTTTTCGATATGGATAAACGCCAGTATTACTGATTTGTTCTTGTTTTCGATGAAGCACACTCACCATAATACTTTTATAACATTTTTAGTGCATCATAAGGGTTAATTGTATTTATGAAGTAGAATTTAATACAAACTGATTGTTTAATAATTTCTTCCACGAAAAAGATTGAAGAATGGCAAAAAGTTGATGTAAATAAGCGCTATCATATTTTTTTTTTATGGGTCTAGCGCACGTGCTACACGGAAGTCCCTAAAGCGCTACAGGAGCGACACGTGTGCGAAGAAAGCGATTCACGTTGTTCTTGAATCGCTGTAGATTGTACTGGGTGGGAAACACAGTCCTGGGCAAATTATTCCAAAGGGATGATGTTCTCCATATAAAAGACTGCTTGAAAAGCGTTGTACGAGGAGTAACAAGTTGAACCTCATACGGATGTGAAGAATTAGCGCGACGTGTACTTCTAACATGCACCGCTCTGGGAGGAATTAAGCGGGCCACATCCTTCGAACACTTTCCATGAAAGTACTTGTAGAATAGGCTCTAGTCGCCAACCATTCTTCGATGTTCCAGCGAATCAAGGCCGACGGTCAGTTCCGGGTCTCCAATCAGACGAACAGCTCTTCTCTGAATAGAATCCAACAAATGCAGTGTATGTTTGGGAGCGGAGCTCCAAACATGGGAGCAGTATTCCATAGTTGGTCGAATTTGAGCTTTGTAAAGAATTAACGGTTGTTGTGGAGTGTAAAGTTTTTTGGTTCGAAATAATATTCCCAACTTTTGAGAAGCTCTCCTTGCTATGCCTGCAACATGTTCATGCCAGGACATATTTGCTCCCAAATTAACGCCCAACAAATTGAGTGACGATGTTAGAGGAATGGAGTGCCCCGACATAACTATGTCGGATTCAGCAACGTTAACTTTTTTAGAAAAAACTACCCGTCTGGGTTTTTGTAGCGTTAAATTCCACTTGGTTACTGTCACCCCAAGATAGAATTTCTCCCAGGTCTTTGTTAAGTTGAATGACTTCCTGCTGTCTGCGGATATTCGTCTGAGTAGCCGATGTCCGAGCGTTCAAAGCGAATGAAGAGATAAGTGCATCTGCAAAGCTGTAGATTGGATTCTCGGTCTTTTCCAGCAGATCGTTAATGTAAATGAGAAAGAGAGTAGGAGACAGTATGGGGTACACCGGCGTTGATAGTGAAGGTGTTAAAAAGAAATCCGTCTACTGCCACTCGTAAAGAACGCTCTCTGAGGAAACATGAGAGCCACAAACAGAACTTTTCCGACATACCATAAGAACGTAGCTTAGCCAACAGCCCATCGTGCCAAACACGGTCGAATGCCTTGGATATGTCAAGAGCAACCGCTCGAGATTCTCCAAAGTGTTCAATTGCATTGTTTCAAACATGTGTTACATAAGTCAGAAGATCTCCTGTTGATATATTTTTACGAAAGCCATATTGGTGATCGCTAATAATTTTGAATCCTTCAAGATATTTTAGAAGATGCTGATTGATAGCCTTTTCCATGACTTTCGATATTATTGAAAGCAGTGCGATTGGTCGGTAGTTATTTGGCAAGGTCTTCTTGCTTTTTTTAGGTATCGGCTGAACTGTAGCACATTTCCAGCAGGAAGGAAATATTCCCTTTCTGTAGGATAGGTTGAAAAGTCTACAGAAAACTGGTGTTAGTTCCCTCGCACAGATTTTAAGAACTATGGCAGGTATTCCGTCAGCGCCAGAAGTCTTTTTGGTGTCTAGCTTCATCAGAATACGCTTTATGATACGCTGTCTGAAGACAATATCGGGCATCCTTGACTGCACTATGGGACTAGTAGGTGGTGTTCTTCCTTGGAAATCGACAGTAGAATGTGAAGCAAAGAGTTCAGCCAACAAGTTCGCTTTCTCAACAAGTGTCGTTGCAATAGAATTATCTGGCCGTGTGAATGGTGGTATGGTGGATTTGGTGAAATTTTGACTAACTGCCTTAGCGACCGTCCAAAAGGACTTTGAATTGCCAGGACAGGCGAGAAGTTTGTTTCTAATCCATTGACTGTGTACCTTCTTGGTTTCGTCGATAATTTCTTTGCATCTGTTCCTGGCACGAACAAATGTGTTACGATTTATGGTGTTAGGATTTTCGCGCCATTGTCGGTATGCAAGATGTTTAGAAGCAACAGCTTCTTTGCATTTTTGGTCAAACCAAGGCTTGCCGCTGGAAGGGCATTTCTTCGAAAAAGGGATGTAAGCCTCCATACCGGCCAAAATAACATCGGAAACCTCCCTGGCGCAGTCAGATGGGTGGTCGGATCGAAAACAAACGTCTAACCAAGGGAAAGTTCGAAAATATTCCATGAGATCTTCCCATTTAGCAGACTTGTAGTGCCAAATCTTGCGCAGTTTAGGCGCCTCTCTGTCATTGATTGGTAGAATACTCGATGTCGAAAGTAGTTTATGGTCGGAAGAACCTAACGGCGGATTTACGCTGACTGTGTAAATCTCCGGATTGGTGGTTAAAAAGAGATCAAGAAGACTGGCAAACTCTCCGTCTCGATCAGGGATCCGTGTTGGTTCGTCAATAAGCTGAGTTAAGCCACAACTGATTGAAAATGATTCGGCTTGACGACCTTGTTAGTCGGTAGTATTTGAATATTTAAGCCAGTTGATGTTGTAGACATTAAAGTCGCCCAGGATGGCAATTTCTGCATTTGGATAGTTAATTTGTAAATGATCGATGGTGTCTGCAAGGGAAGCGAAAAGTGTTCTAAAGTTAGTATCACTTGGTGATCGATAGAGGATACAGATAAACCGTGCGGTTGGTTGAGTCGTTATTTTTAACCATATAACATCAAAGTTTGGGGGCTCCAGAGCCGCTTCTCGTTGGCAAGAGAGGTCGCTTCTGACATAAAGACAGATTTCAAAGTTACGCCTAAATCGGGAATAGAAGTCGTACCCAGGATAAAGATAGTTTACTGTGCTGGTCGATGAACTGCCCTTAGTTTCACAGAGAGCGAGGACATGAGGTTTATTTGATTGCAGGTGTTGGTGCACTGAATTTATGTTGGTGTTTAAATCTCGTATGTTGCAAAAATTCATTTTGAAATTCTGATCTCTGCATGTCGACGCCCCTGAACCAGCCCCCACCCGGAGATCCGAACGGGGGGCTATTTTACCTCCGTAATATATATTGTAGTATATATTGTAGTATATAATTGAATATCACACTGAAACTTGGGGGGAATGGTAATGGCTTCAGTAGCAACATACGAAAAAAGTATTCAGTATATACATTTTACGCGCGAAGTTTAAATTGAGTTGACCGGGCAATTTTTAATGATGGTAGTACTACACAAAGAAATATTTAAGATATAAATTAAAACAAAAAATTTAAATAAATGTGTTATCTTAGCTCGGCTATAGGGGGCGCTCAAAATAATAAGTGAGATGGAAACTCAAACCTAATGCCAAAAGGAGAAAGCAGGCTGAGATATTTTGATAAGATACAAAAAATCTGGATAATGGATTATAAAACGAAGAGGGAATTTTGAAAATAAAATTAACCTGATTAAAAATTTTAAAAATGTCTCTTGCAAAGTCATAGTTTTTTTCCCAACATTTGTAATATTTTTCCCAGTTATCGACTATTTTCAAACATCTTCTGTAATTCATAAGTAGAGAGAACCCTTCTCGACTGTTTTAGGAGGCTTTTAAATAACCAGGTTTAAAAATTTGGTCTACCTTTACGTGGTTAAGTTTCGAATTTATTTTTCGGAGTAAAATCTGGCAATATAAATTCGAAACAACTCCTTGTCATTACTTAAAGCAGTTGCTAAACATTTAAATCTGATTAACCCAATTTTGCATCACGTGAAAAGATGTTTTCTTAGTCTTGTATTATTATAAATATCACGACGATTTACTATTTGAATTTTTTTTTATTATTTTTTTTATTTAGTTTTTGCTGGTCCCGTAATCAAAAGGTACGATAAATGTTTTGTGAAAAATTGAAAGATAAAACACAAAATTGTTATTTTCGCTTGTAAAAAATTCTGCAGTTCATTTTATCGCTTACGTGCCCTGGGAACATAAAAATTAGATTTTTTTAGAGTATTTTCTAAGCAAAAGAAAAATTCAAAATTCGGCTCACATCAATTCACGGGGCTTATATTCCACTAAAATTAAAATTATAAATCACATTTTTTTTCTTGAAAACCAAAAGAAATTTATGAGAATTTTTAAAAATTTTTTAGGTCCATTTTTTATTCACAGTTTTAGGGAAAAACATGATTTATGGTTTAAACCTTAGTAGAGCTCCATAAATTGATGGAAGCGAAACTTTGAATTTTTCTTATGCTTAGGAAAAAAATATAATTTTTTATACCCTCAGAGCCTGTAAGCGGTAAAGTTTCCTTAATATGAAAATTTTTAACTGGAATATTTGCTTAAAAATAATTATTATGTAAATAAGTACTGTTTTCTTCTGCTCTTCCGTTTGGTAAATAATCTAATGTTTTTTTGATGATGACTATTTTTTTCCATCCCAAGTCACTATTATTTACAAATCACGGTTTTGAACCAATAACAGCAAATAATTCGCAAAAGATCATGACTATATTGCTAAATTGCCTAGAAGTTATTTTAGTAAAGAAGGTCTGCAAATAATGCTTTTTTCGTTTCTTTGTTTTAGTATCAACAGTATACAAAAATTATATACCTTATAGTGTTTAATGTACGTGTATCCATGGTGCTATTTGTTTAATTTCTTTTTAAACTTTTTATTACCAGAAATATTTTCCTAATTTCTTGAACAGCTTCATTTTTACCTAAAATCTGTAAATAACCCCATGCACTGTAGCATTTTATACGGTACAAAATAAAAAACAGGTCCAAAACTCTTATAAGGTTAGAGACAAAAGTAAAACTTTAATATTTTCCTTTCTCTTCCATACTCTTGCCCGACAAAGACGTGTCAGAGAAGGATTTCTATTATGTATGGCAATGGTGAACTTTTCAATAATAACGCTCTTGTGGTGTGTCTGAAAAGTTCTATTTGTGGCTTCCTCAGAGAGCGTTCTTTACGAGTGGCAGTCGATGGATTTCTTTCCAACACCTTCACTATCAACGCCGGTGTGCCCCAAGGCTCCATACTGTCTCCTACTCTCTTTCTCATTTACATTAACGATCTGCTGGAAAAGACCGGGAATCCAATCTACAGCTTTGCAGATCACAGTACGCTTGTCTCTTCATTCACTTTGAATGCTCGGACATCGGCTGCTCAGGCAAATATCCGCAGACAGCAGGAGGTCATTCAACTTAACAAAGACCTGGAAGAAATTCTATCTTAGGGTGACAGTAAGCAAGTGGAATTTAACACCACAAAATCCCAGGCGGCAGTTTTTTCTAGAAAAGTTAACGTTGCTGAACCCGACATAGTTATGTCGGGGCACTCCATTCCCCTAGCATCGTCCCTCAATTTGTTGGGCGTTACTTTGGGAGCAAATATGTCCTGGCATGAACATGTTGCAGGCATAGTAAGGAGGGATTCTCAAAAGTTGGGAATATTATTTCGAACCAGAAAGCTTTATACTCCACAACAACTGTTACTTCTTTACAAAGCTCAAATTCGACTAACTATGGATTACTGCTCCCATGTTTGGGGCTCCACTCCCAAACATACACTACATTTATTGGGTTCTGTTCAGAGAAGAGCTGTTCGTCTGATTGGAGACCCGAAACTGACAGGCGGCGTTGATTCGCTGGAACATCGAAGAACGGTTGGCGACTTGAGTCTGTTCTACAAGTATTTTCATGGAAAGTGCTCGAAGGATGTAGCCCGGTTAATTCCTCCCAAAGCGGTGCATATTAGAAAGACACGTCGCGATGGTGCTTCACATCCGTATGAGGTTCAGCTTGTTACTCCGCGTGCAACGCTTATCAAGCAGTCTTTTGTATGGAGAACATCATCCCTTTGGAATAATTTGCCCAGCGCTGTGTTTCCCACCGATTACAACTTATAGCGATTCAAGAACAACGTGAATCGCTTTTTCCTCACACATGCCGCTCCTGGAGCGCTTTAGGGACTTCATTGCAGCACGTGTGCTAGACCCATAAACAAAAAATCTCTGAAAGATACTCGCAAAACAAACGATCCATATTATCACTTGCATGTTTGATATATTTATCGTGACTACAATCTCGGGTGCATTTTTTCTTAAACTATAATTTATTTCTAATTAATTAAAGGTAAAATGCCAAACACTCATGCTTCATATAATTTATCTCGCGCCTCCCTTTTATGGGGGCCATACATGTACTGGCGACCTGTTGGACTGAAAACTCTATACATCTGCAGTTGAATCCAGGTCGGTGAGCAGTCGACTCAAAATATTCTCCAGTGATGAAGATGCCCGCGTGATCCTCGCTCTCTCTACAAAACAAGAGGACAAATGGAAACTGACTAACTGCCGGTCTGTACCCTCACGAACCGGCTTACCTGTGCTTTCTTCAGGTCAGCCACTCACGATCCGACCGTCGCACATTGGGGTGACGGCGTAAAAAATCGAATATTGAATGAAAAAATTAAAGAAGTATTTTTCGAATATTGACGATTTTTTCCTTTAATATATATCATAAACCATACATAAATATGTTTATAACTAATTTATTCCTTCTGCCTTCCTTAAAATTATCCATTGAAGTGTGACATTTTCGTCAATGTTGGAATTTCTGTAATTCGAGAAATTACATTCTAAATTCTCTGTGGACAACATAACTACGAATATGAGTTAAACGCTTACTAGAACTTATTTATTAGGTTTCAAACAACAAATTAATCTTAGTGTAACGTCATTAAAGTGCTACAATATATTAATAAACATTTGACATATTCGACACAAAAAATTATTCTTACTTCAATATTCAAAGATGTATAAAGTTTTTGGAATGAGGTGGAATGAGATAGCGCTTTCACCATCTGATAGGGAAAAGTCTCTAGTTTTCGGAGATATCCTATTTTTATCCCCCTTCGTCCCCCTTGATCTAACGTTCTCCACTCAGCCATTCTCTCGGGCAATATTCCAATGAAATGAAAAAATGACGATATACTCCTCATTTCTTATGAAGTATACACTTCTAAAAAAAGGGCAATTAAACTCTTGTTGCCTCTTTTCGGCAACGCGGCTTGACTACTTTGAAATTTCGATCTCAATGCGAGTGTTTGCTTAAATCGCGCGTCAAGTGAGACAAATGCGACATTTTTCGGTCATTTGCTCATAACTTCGACATTTGTCAATGGAATGACTTCAATTTAATATGCATAATGTACGATTTATATATTTTCAGAAATATGAAATCAAAATCATACAATTTATTATCACGAGCACGATAAAGCGTAAAGATAATTCATGTAAAGATAATTATTCACAGAATCAAAACTATTCAGCAGATTATGAAGGATGCATCGGCAAAAGGAATTTTAAAGCTAAATGTTGATACTTACGCGTAGTATTAACGAAATTTATGAGAAAAATATTTGTGTCTGTGTTATGTCATGAAAATCCTTGAAACCGTCGTTTTTTTTTTTTGCAAATTTCCGTCATTTTTTCTCAAAATTACGGCGCGGTAGCCAAATTTGGACAACGGATTCGTGTTCAGCAGGCAAAAATACATTGAAAATGACTATTCGCACTCATGTGTTGTCTAGTATTTTGAAATAATCATCTTTACGCTTTATCGCGCACGCGATAACAGTATATAGTATGATTTTTTATTTCATATACTGAACATATATTAATCGTACATTATTTGTATTAAGTTTGAAGTCATTCCAATAACAAATGTGGAAGTTATAAGCAAATGACCGAAAAATAACGCATTCGACCCATCGGTGGACTGTTCAGGCATAACTAACAAGCTTGCAAGTACGTGTATGGCCCCCATTAAGGAGATCTATATAAAATAACACCTAACAGAAACAGATTTATTTTATCCCCTTTTTAAAATATAAAATGTCCTATTATCGCTTCTTGTACGCTACTTTACAGATATAACATGTTCGAAATTTAAAATTATATATTTTAAAATGGGGTTTAGACAGCTCTGCGTGTGTACGACACCTGTCTAAAACAATTTTTTACCACGCTCTATATTTATTTGAGTTTCAATTAGGTTGCCTTGCGTGTCTTAGATGTTATTAAGCGATTTGTTATAATGGTTAGGTCGGAAATTGTGTAAATTAAAGGAGTTTTGATGGATGAGAAAAAGTTTTATGACACGGAAAATTCAGGTTATGGTGATAAAACAACACATTTATGATGTGTGTGCAATATTTCTTTTATGTGAGTCGTTCCAAACGTTCTCGGCTTAACAAAGGAAACGCAAGTTCAAAGAAATTTTCTTTTTTATTTTTCTACGTAGTCACTTTGCAAATTAATACATTTAGTCCAATAACATTCCAATTTTTTAATTTCCTCGTTATAATAACACAGGTCAACATGAATTTTGACTTTGATAAGAGGGTATGAGATTTCGATAGATTTATCGACAGTTAGACGAAAAAAATATAAAATTATATAAAAACAACACTATGTTTTAATTTCCAATATATTTAAAGTCACTTGACAATTGTTTCACCATACAATGGCTTCTTCAGAAGTAAATCAGAAAGAAAAATATTTGGTAGTAATCCTGGTTAAATAGTGCTTAAAACTATCCTTAATTACCTAAGATTATGTTAACCATTTTATTATATAATTTACAGACAGAATTATTTTAAGAATGCAAATCTGTGGTACTATTTCCGAGAACTAATAAAGATTAAGTAAGGGTGAATGGTTTAAGTCTACCTGTTCGTTTAATAATTGATTGGAGTTTTCCCGTTTGTTAATTTCAAGACATTCAAGCAAATTTAATTTTTTAGATTTATTTTCAACATGTAGGATTTTTAACGTATCATCAAAATTATGGGATTCGTTTGTTACATGGGTTGCGTAATGTGAATTGTTCTTATTTTTTAAATATTATTATTATTGTTATTTAAAAAATAAGAACAATTCACATTACGCAACCCATGTAATAAACGAATCCCATAATTTTGATGATACGTTAAAAATCCTACATGTTGAAAATAAATCTAAAAAATTAAATTTGCTTGAATCTCTTAAAATTGACAAACGGAAAAACTCCAATCAATTATTAAACGAACAGGTAGACTTAAACCATTCACCCTTACTTAATCTTTATTAGTTCTCGGAAATAGTACCACAGATTTGCATTCTTAAAATAATTCTGTCTGTAAATAATATAATAAAATGATTATCATAATCTTGGGTAATTAAGGATAGTTTTTAAGCATTATTTAACCAGGATTGCGACCAAATATTTTTCTTTCTGATTTACCTCTGAAGAAGCCATTGTATGGTGAAACAATTGTCAAGTGACTTAAATATATTGGAAATTAAAACATAGTGTTGTTTTTATATAATTTTATTATGAATTTCCAACAAGTATCGGCTAACACAATCAAAGATGTTATTGAAGCTTCAACGAGCTTTTTAGCCTTATGGTATGTTAAACTACTACTAAAAACTAGAATTTGCACACAGAATATTTGGTTTTTAAAAACAGTGTACACAGTTCAGAGTTTATCCTAAATACATGTGCCTTAAAACAAATAATCAATCTAAAGCCGCTAAAATTGCACAACAAACTGGACTTAAGAGATGGGTACTTGAAGATATGAAAATACAATACAGTAAAAGGGATAACTACAACATATATCTCAAAGTAATACATACTGAAATTGCTCATAGATCAACAAATATTGAATTTGATATCTTCGATAGGAAAGTCAGAGAACAAGTAAATTCTATAATTACGAAAAAATTCACTACACAAAACAAAAAACTTCAAACCCTCAGAACAACCAACAAACAGAAAATCCCAACAATAGAGCCAGAAACCAAACACTTCACTGACCATACATTTCACAAGTGATTTATTAATCTTACTAACTTAACATTCACAGAAGAGGAATCAGGACTACTTGAAAAAGGTTTACAGTACAATTTAAAACCTAAGGATATCCAAAAATCAAGAGAAATCCTCGGAGTTGATTGTGAATTGGCGTTATGAAGACCCACATTTTAAATACATGATAGCAAACAAGATTAAAAAAGAATTATTTGAACAACCACAACCAAGACAAGCTAGAGAACAGAAAACAGCAGTATCAATCAAAACCAAAGCCAAAGAAGACAACATAATATTCACTAGAGCTGATAAGGGTAAGTCTGTGGTAGCTATTTCTAGAGAACAGTATATATTTAAAACTCTTTCTTTTCTTAACACAGACAAATTTCAAGTACTAAATAATGACCCAACAAAAGTATACCAAAAACCAATAAAATCTACTTTAAAAGATCTTACAATTTTCAATGATTTTGAAAAAAGTACTTTAATAATAATGAACCCACAGGCTCCAAAATTATATTCCCTAATTAAATTACATAAAAAGGATTTCCCTATTAGACCAGTTGTATCGTTTGTTACGGCACCATCAATCAAATTATCACAACAACTCATCCCTTTACTACGACAACATTGCAAATTTAAACCGAAATATACTATAGCCAATACCTATGAACTAATCGATAAAATTAAAAATATTAACTTACCGGAAATTTCTAGAATTATCTCATTTGATGTACAAAACTTATTTCCTAGTATCCCACCATATGAAGTCATAGAATTAGTAGATAAGCTCTTAATCAAGAATAAAGTAAACGAAATTATTAAACGGGATATTTTAGATATACTTACGGCGTAACTGGATCAAAACTATTTTGAATTTAACGATAACTTTTGTACATCTAAAGAAGGTCTAATAATGGGTAATCCTTTAAGTCCGTTACTCGCGGAAATTTTCATGGATCATTTAGAACTAAAAATTCATCAAAACGCGGAAAGCAAAATTATTGTTTACTGGTATAGATGTGTTAACGATATCATTTCCTGTTTCACGGGAACAGATAGACAACTAACAATCCTCCTTAACTTCCTAAATAATTTGCATCCTAATATTAAATTTACCATAGAATTAGAAACCAATAACTCTATAAATTTCTTAGACATATCTATATCAAAAGTGAACAATAAACACGATTTCTCGATTTTTCACAAACCTTCACATACTGACACAGTCATACACAATAGTTCATCCCACCCTTATCCTCACAAAATGGCAGCTTTTAACTCTTTCATACATAGATTGTTACATATCCCTATGACTAAAACTAATTTTAACAAAGAATTCAACATAATCAAACAAATAGCAATTAATAATGGATATGACCCCAACATTATAGATAATATCTTGACTAAAAAATCCTTTAAACAAGCAGTCTCTCTAATTTATCCCACAATTAATGACAAAAAAGGAAAATTTAGTACACTCACATAACTAGAACAATTTCCAAACATTTAATAAAAAAGAACAATAAAATAGCATTCAAAACCAGTAATTCCTAGGGAGTATAATTTTGAATAACAAAACCAAATCTAAGAACTCCTTAAAATCAGGAGTTTATTTATTAAATTGTGGATCTTGTACTAAAACCTACGTAGGACAAACTAGTAGATCTTTTGAAACTCGCATTAAAGAACATAAACATATGTTAGTTATTTAAAAAATAAGAACAATTCACATTACGCAATCCATGTAATAAACGAATCCCATAATTTTGATGATACGTTAAAAATCCTACATGTTGAAAATAAATCTAACAAATTAAATTTTCTTGATTGTCGTGAAATTAACACACGGAAAAACTCCAATCAATTATTAAACGAACAGGTAGACTTAAACCATTCACCCTTACTTAATCTTTATTAGTTCTCGGAAATAGTACCACAGATTTGCATTCTTAAAATAATTCTGTCTGTAAATAATATAATAAAATGATTAACATAATCTTAGGTAATTAAGGATAGTTTTAAGCACTATTTAACCAGGATTACTACCAAATATTTTTGTTTCTGATTTACTTTTGAAGAAGCCATTGTATGGTGAAACCATTGTCAAGTGACTTTATATTGGAAATTAAAACATAGTGTTGTTTTTATATAATTTTATTATGAGTTTCCAACAAGTATCGGCTAACACAATCAAAGATGAAAAAATATATATGGCCAGAGAAAGTTTGCTTTTGTATCCAGGAGAACGGTTTTGAACAGTATTTTAGAAAATCCATAGTTTAAATTTTTATTTATTGATAAATCGAAACAAATATATTTATATATGATTTTTATCAACTTTTACTATCATATCAAAATACAAAATAGTGGAAAAAAGTTTAAAAGTGAACCCTAACTTTCATGTTCATAAGTACTTTCTCTCACTAAACCCCAAATGTAGTCCTCCATCATATTTTCGTTGTATTGGCCCTGATAAAGTTGTTCGAAGTTCATAATATCTTGATGAAAACGTTCTCCTTGTTCTTCTGAGTACGCCCCCATGTTGTTTTCAAACTTATCTAAATAAGCATGCAGCATATGTACTTTTAGAGGCATTCTGCAACCCACGGTTTTAAAGTTTTCTAACATGTTTTCAACTAGCTCTTGGTAATTTTCAACTTTGTTATTCCCTAAAAATCCAGAGACTGCTTTAAAACTATTCCAACTTTTTTCTTGAGCACTAGTAAGTAATTTTGGAAATTCTTCACTGGCAAAAATTTATTTAATTTGTGGACCAAAAAAATTCCAGCTTTAACCTTTGCTTCTGACAACTTTGGAAAAAAGTTTTTTAAAAATGTAAAAGCTTCAGATTTTTCATCTAGCTTTTTTACGAATTGTTTCACAAGCCCTAACTTGATGTGTAAAGGCGGCATTATAACATTTTCAGGTTCAGCAATAGGTTCACATTTACCGTTTTGTTTTTCAACACAAGATTCCATCCT
The DNA here is from genome assembly GCA_019049505.1 of Pachyrhynchus sulphureomaculatus. Classification (NCBI taxonomy): domain Eukaryota; kingdom Metazoa; phylum Arthropoda; class Insecta; order Coleoptera; family Curculionidae; genus Pachyrhynchus; species Pachyrhynchus sulphureomaculatus. Next base: position 153,732,820 of record CM032455.1, on the reverse strand, counting down.
CCGTTGATCGTTGAACATAGTGTTGAGCATCCTCTCTACTATCCCACAAACAGAGATAACACTGTAGTCCCATTAAAAATCCTACCATCTTAAAATCTCCAATGAACTGCCCCTTATACTCTTGATATTTTAAAGCTTCGAGTAAAATTTTAACACTTTCATAGTTTTCTTTTAGATGTACAGAATGAGCGACTGGAAGAGATGGAAATTTATTTCCGTTATGTAATAAAACGACTTTCAAGCTTTTCGTCGAGCTGTCAATAAATAAACGGCATTCACTGGGAATACAGGGCATCCCAATTGCTTCAAACAAACCTCTTATATCCTTACAATAACAAAGTTCAACTTCTTTGGTGAAGAACGTAGCAAATGTCTTATGCCGACTTCGTTGATCTGTTATTTTGACATCAGTAAGCAAATTTCATTGCTTCAAACGAGATCCCAAAAGCTCTGCCTTACTCTTCGGCAAATTCAAATCTCTTAGTAAGTCATTAAAGTCTTCTGAGGTAAGAAAATTGGGTTTCGGTGGTTCCTGTGACAGTACATATTCTTCATCTTCAGTATTTTTATTTGAACTCTGAGATGAGCTTGGCTGAGACAATTTTTTAGGAGGTTCAGGTACTGGAAGTTGTGGGCTATGTGAGATTAGAGCAGAAGATGAAGCAAGGTCAGGATATTCGATGGGTTTCGCTACGTCTCTTAGTTGAATTTACTACGCAAAAATAACAGTCATTAACGTGGTCTCTTGGCTCTCGCCAAATTCTCGGTAGTGCGAATTTCATACTCCGTTTCTCACCTCGATACCAACCTGAAATAAATAAAGATAAAAATGAACATATTTATATTTTTTTTTTACTAAAAATTGTTTATCTTCTAAACATATTTTGCAATTACTACAAGCAACATGTGGAGCCCAGGGCTTCACAAAGCTTTTCACATGCGTTTAAATAAAATTTTATATCTCGTACTTTAATAAATATACCACATATATAACAAAATGCATCAGCATCATATTTACACTTTCCCGACGACATTTTAACCTATTTAAGTCTTCTACAGAACAGTCAATTGTTGTTTATCACTTAAGTGACATCTGTAGACACTGTGTGAAAGTTGCGACCCGTTTATTTATTCGCGGTATTTTTAAATATGCCAGAACTATTTAATATTTCTACGATAACTCAAAAAAATGTATTATTATCATAACTACCACAAAAGCAAACTTTATATGGAATATGGGTACTTTTTCTTTATTTTGGAGCATAATGAATAGAAAAATCATAAAACACATTTTAGGACAAAAACAAAAAAAATTTTTGTAGAGTTGTGTAATATTTATCCAACACTGTAAAATAACCTTTCAACTCAGCTTTAATTTCATCATTTGAAATGAATCTTCGTCCAGCCAGCGATTTGTTCAGGTTGAGCAAATACGGTCGATGTGAAGGCACTTCGAAACGAATGTCAAGCAGTTTTCCAGCAACATTCCGAGACGTGTGTGAAGGCCCAGTATCGGGATGAAAAAGCACTTTCTTTTGCGAGAGGTGGACGTCTCACCTGAGTAGCACCCTTCAATTAGTCCAGAAGTGATGAAAATCATTTTAGATTATTATACGAGGGCCGCCTTTCAAATTTTTACAAACGACCACTAGATGGCGCTATTGAGATGTAACAGTACTATTGTTATAAAATTTGACATTTGTTATTGCTAAAACAGTGGCAGCTCAGAAATTGGCCTAGTAATTTGTTTACAGGAAACGTTTAAAAAAAAACAGTTTTGTGAACGAATGGAAATTTCACGTGAGGGTTTTCGTTGGGCGATTTTTTACGATTTTAGTAAAGACCTAACTCAACAACAGTGCCTCGAAGCATTTCGTTCAACTTTTGGTAATGAATTACCATCAGAAAAGACTGTTTACAATTGGCTTGCAGAATTTCGTCCTGGTCGTGCTTCCGTCAGCGATGAACTTTGTGAAGGTCGACGAACATCGGTTGTTGTTCCAAAAGCATCTATACTGTGCGCAGCATGATTGAAGAGGACCGGTGTGTGACTTACTGTGAGATAGAAGCATTCTTAGGCATATCGAAGACTGTAATAAATTCGATTTTGCATGAACAATTAGCTGTGAAAAAGATCTGTTCCTGATGGATTCCGCATAATTTGACTCAAACTCAAAAACATGCTCGTGTCAACCGGAACAAGGAAATGCTAAAAAATTCGACCGAGGACATGCGTATTCGTATACAACATCGTAACAGGAGACGAAACTTGGATATATTCGTACGAGCTGGAAACTAAGCAGCAATCAATTGTTTAGGTGTTCCAAAATGAACGGAATCCAACAGAAGTGGCTCGCTCGCGAAGCACTTCCAAGAGAATGATTGCTTATTTCTGTGGTTATACTGGACATGTTGCAACCATTGCATTAGAACAGGGGTGCTCAAAAAATTTATTCGATCCACAATTAGGCCAGAATAACCCCCTCATCACTTTCTTTTATCGTAATAACCCAATGCTACCGGCAAAAGGCGGCTTTATCAAAGGAACGCGCGGTACTTGTTAAAGAAAAGCCGCGTTTTTGATTCCCGCCGATTTTTCTAGAAACTTCGGGCGGCGTGTTTGACGGGAACATTCGAGACTTCGTTCGCGACGATATAAATGGTGTGCTTGCAGGAATAGGAGTCAGTCTGAGTTGTAACTTGAAGGCGATACATCGATACAAAGTTTATTAATAAATAGTCCAAAATGAGTGCGGCGAAGAAAAGTAAAACTTATCATTTTAATAACGATTGGAAGGAAGAATTTTTCTTTTGTATGGTAAAGGATAAGTGCATTTGTCTCATTTGCCGTGCGTCAGTTGCAATACCTAAGCGTGGGAAAAAAGAACAAACCATGTTCACAAGACCAGCCAAACAATCAAAAGCTGCAACGATCGCGTCATTTAAAATATCTCATATATTGGCGAAACACAAGGAACCATTTGATGATGGATTGGTTGTGAAGGAAGCATTTATTGAAGCGGGTGAGACTTTATTTGGAGATTTTAAAAATAAAACAGAAATTATGTCTGCTATTAGAGAACTTCAGTTATCTCGTCCGACTGTCACAAGGCGTGTTGAAGTCATGAGTCAGGACATGGCAGATAAACTAAAACATGATATCATGGAATGTACATACTTTTCTTTACAGTTCGACGAATCCACCGCCCAGCTGTGTATTTTTATTCGAATGGTATTCAATGACATGTCGGCTAAGGAAGAGTTCCTCTGAAAGGAAAGACCCGTGGCGAAGATATATATGACGTTTTCTTCAATTTTGTAACAAACTACAAGCTACCAATATATAAACTAGTGTGCATTACAACCGATGGAGCACCAGCAATGACTGGAAACAAAAACGGTTTTGTGGCATTGTGTCGAGCTAATGATGATTTCCCCTTCATTTTTCTCCTTCCATTGCATTATACATCAACAAGTTTTGTGTTCAAAAGTTCTAAATATGGAGGAGATTATGGGCATTGCAATAAAAATTTTGAATTCTATCCGTGCACGTAGCTTGCAACGACAGCTCTTTAAATTGCAGTTGGAAGATAGTGAGTCAGCTGAACACACTGATTTAGTTTTTCACACGGACGTCAGGTGGTTGAGTCGCGGAAAATTCCTAGAAAGGTTTCAAGAATTATTGCCCGAAATAACAGCTTTTCTGGACGAAAGAGGTGATGACACTCAGATGCTGAAAAACGGAAAATGGCTGACTGGTTTGGCATTTTTGACAGACATCACAGTGCATTAAAACATTATTAATTTGGAGCTTCAAGGTAAAGGAAAAACTATTATTGAGATGATTAGCGCAATAAACGCATTCAAAAGTAAATTGCAACTTATGATAGATTAACTGAAAAGAAAGGATCTGAAAAATTTTCCGTCTTTGAAAGCAGGGATTCTTCAGTTGAATTATGATATTTATGAGGTTGAATTATGAAATATTTTGGGCCAATTCGAAATACGTTTTTATGATTTCAATAAATTGGCAAATATCGCATCATTTATGAGTTATCCTTTTTCGTGTAAAAACATTGAGGAATTAGCTACTGAAATAGCAAGTCAGTTTAACATGGACTCATGTTCTGTTGAAAATGAGTTAGTGCAGATTATATCAGATATACATCTCAAAGCCACATCATCTGATACAAAATTCTGGCGTTTTATATCTGAAGATAAATATCCGAATCTAAGGCAAATCGCCCTTCAACTGACGGCAACGTTTGGGTCAACTTACTTGTGCGAGTCTGCATTTTCCGAAATGAAGATAATTAAGTCAAAATATCGCAATCGACTAACTGACGAACATATGTCATCATGCTTGCGATTAGCACTCGGTAACTACGTACCATCTTATGAAAAGTATTCTGAGGACATGCAGTGCCACGCTTCAACATCCAAAGTTACTCTTTAGTTAAGTTTAGACACTAGAACTCGTTTGTTTTGTAAGAACCATTAAACTCGCAATTTTGAATAATTATGAGTTTTTTCATTGACATTTTAGAGCAGACCTACACTTACTTTGACTTAAAAAATGCATATTGTGCGGAAAACTAATATCTATGCCACGATACACCCTACCTAGACGACAATCCTGCATCACACTTACTTGTAGCCTCTCAGAGTCGATCGTAGTCTAACAATATTGAGGTAGATCGCCAGCAGTTCAAGTTTGAGCACCCCTGCATTAGAAGATCGAAGAACAGCTGAATAGTATACAATAATTTGTTTCCCAGAAGTAATCGATGAAATTAGGAAAAACAACCAAAAACGTCGCATCATTCTTCATCATTACAATGCCAGCTCTCACCAAACACGTCAAACAATTGATTATTCGCTCGAGAAAAACATCGAATTAATGTCTTCGTATTCACCTGATTTATCGCCTAACGACTTTTTTTTGTTCCCGAATGTTGAAAAAAATGGGTGGACAGCAATTTTCATTGCCTCAAGAAGCTGTGCCTTCCAAAGCCATGTTTTTGAAGTACCAACTTTATAGTGGAAAAAATGTTTGAAGAATTGGTTCTAACGCATACAAAAGTATATAAATCTTAAAGGCGAATATTTTAAGAAACAATAAAACGATTTGTATCAATTTTTTTTTCTTGCATTATTTTTGTAAAAACTTAGGTAGCCCTCGTATTACATTTTTAATATTATACCAAAACCCAGTTGAATATTTTAAATTTTAGAAATCTGACAGCACTTACAATCAACCAAATCGTAACTCATCATTTCCATTTGGTTTTCCTTGAGTCCACTCTTCAGCTTGGATCGCGTTTATATGTAAACAAGCGGATCTTTGGTGCAACCACTCAAAATCCTCATAATTATATAATTATGTTGTTGTTACAAGCTAGAAATTCTCCTGTTGATTTTTGCTTACGAAAGCCATATTAATGGTCGTTAATAATATCAAATTGTTCTAAATATATTTAAAAGATATTGATTGTCAGTCTTATCCATAATTTTCGGTATTACTGGAAGGGACACCACCGGTCGGTAATTGTTTTGCAAGGTCTTTGTAGGTAAGCTGAACTCTACCACATTTCCAGTAAGAAGGAAATATTCCTTTCCTGTAAGGTAGGTTGAAAGGGAATGAAAAACTAGTTTTAGTTCGCTAGCAAATTTTTGGAGTACTGTGTCAGGAATTTCCTCAGCGACAGAAGTTTTTTAATGTCCAGTCTAATTAAAATACATTTTATAATACGCTCTCTAAAGACAATATCGGATTGAGAATAGTGGATGGTGTTTTCTATAGAAATTAACAGCAGAGTGGGAAGCAAAGAATTTAGCTATTAAATTATTAATTAGTAAAAGAAATATTCGCTGTTATCACTCTATACTAAAAATGCAATAAATGAAAATAATGTGTAATTAAGATCGTGCCTAGATAAAAAAACCCAACGAATATCAAATTAAACTCAGAAAAAAGATAATTACACACCGTATAGCAATGAGCAATAATGCAATCTCTCCAGAACGCAAGAATCGAAAGCCGCTACACGCAAATTTTGAAATATGTACCAGAACGCCACTTCTACAATACAACTCAATATAATCACAGATCCGATAAAGATAGAAATAGTTATAAGACAAGGCAATACTCTATCCCCAAAACTGTTTGCCTTGGCACTCGAAGATGTTTTTAAGGAGTTACACTGGAAGGTGTAAAGAAGACCCACATATAATATATAAAAATAATATAATAAAAAACCAAGTCATAGAAAACATATCAAGTTATATTTATTTAGGACAAACAATATCTCTGGGAAAAGAAAATAACCGGTCAAGTGCAAGTTGGACTTGCGCAATTAGTGTTCCGTACGTTGATTGCTTTTAAAATAAAAATTGTCGCTACGAAAGTATAAAATGATCAGTGACTTCATAAAACACATTCCAAATGAGTTTTCAACAAAGTTTTTTCCAATCTTTAGTGAAAACTGATGACACTGAAATTTTTTCTTTTTTTTTTATATGCCAGATAAATTATTAAAAGTGGTGATAATTTTCGTTCAATCTACACCCTGTAGAAAATATTCCAGAATTTTTTCAACATTTCTTGATAGGTACTTTTCGAGATAAGGTGGGGGACAGCGATTTTTCGCACTTTTTTAAAAATAATGCAAAGAGAATTATGCGCAAGTATTACATTATATATTTTTTTAATCGTTTTTTTACAAGCTTTCATTTGACACCCCACTCGATGACCTAGTAAAAATTTTTTTTTTTTCCGATTTCACCCCACCCAAAACTAAACCCTTAAGTCAAAATTTAACTTTCAAAACTACATGGTTCTGATGAGGCCATCAATATTAGTGCCAAATTTCAACTTTTCATATTAAATACTTTTTGAGAAAATCGGGTGTGATAGGCAGGCAGACAGACGGACAGACAGACAGAGAGACGGACACCTAAGTGATCTTATAAGTGTTCCGTACGGAACACTAAAAAAAAACATATGTGATAATGAGAAGGAGGAGATTAATATGGTCGACGTTCGGAAAACTGAAGAACACGATAACAAACAAAAATATTTCCATCTGTGTGTATTCCCTGTAATGACTTGTGATTGTTAAACTTGGACAACAACGAAGAAATCGATGGAAATGCTCAAGTAACACAAAGAGTTATGAGGCAGATGCTCGGATGCTCGGAGTATCATTAAGACAATTAAAGAGAAATGAAATAATAAGGTATCTAATAAAGATAAAGGACGCTGGGAAAACTAATACTGAACTGAAATGTATGAAAACCACTCTATAATGAAGACTCTATCTGGGGTAGAGATCAAGATTTTGACCACCAAGCCCTGAACGGATGATATCAAGCGAACAGTGGGACTATCATAGCTGGAGACGCCGAACCGACAAAACTGGAAACGAATCAGGGAGGTCTATATTCAGAGATAGACCGATTCAGGCTGACGATGATGATGATATTGAACTGTACTCATTACTTTTATTGACTACTAGCTAGTTTCTACTCTATAACTATGATACGCTGGTGGGATTAAAACATGATTTACATTTGGCTCTTAAGATATATACATGATAGGAACACAACTAACTTAGCCTAGGTATAACTTAAGATAAACACATGACTTAACATAAACTTAAAATTCAATTTAATAATAATTATCATTAAGTTAATTCTAGCAAGGGATCTTGGTAGACGGCGGGTAGCTTGGTGTGGAGGGGGGGGGGCAGTGGACGGTCCTGACTGTGGAGTTGGGGTGGTGGGTGACTTTGTCCAGGAATTTGAGCTGGTCGCTGCTGATGAATTCCCGAATTGTGGGCATTTGGAGGTCTTTATGAAGTTGAGTGTTGCGGACGAACCAAGGAGCTTTAGCGGTGATGCGGAGGGCCTTGTTCTGGACAATCTGGAGGATAGATCTGCGGGAGCGTGACATCTGGCATCATGCTGGGCTGGATTAAGTCATTCTGGCTCGGATGATCATCTTGTAAATTATCCACTTTTTGTGAGTTGACAATTTGCTGGGCTTGTTCAGAAGTGGGTACAGCATGTCGAGCAGTTGGTTTGCTTTCTTGGCGGAGGCAGTAACTTGGTGCTTCTATACTAGCCATTGATCTGTAGATGTAACTCAAATAAGTATGTAATCATAATTTTAATGGCTTCATAAGACCGGTGTTCCAATTTGTCTTAATTCTGGCATAAAATCTATAACTGGTAAGGGCATATTTAGAAAATAGGTAAATATAAATCCAGGGGAATGAGAATAACTGTCAATAACGTCAAAGCTAATTGTATAGAGCATTGACCTCGTTCACAAATACATCCTTTTACTTTAAGGATGGAATAACCTTCCGATTAATCGAACATAATTTTCAGTCTAAATATACCAACTGCTTTGATGGACATATTTGTAATATATGAACTTACCGAAGCATTAGTTTGAATTTCCTTTGATATTACATCAGTTTTAATACAATTAAGTTTAATAAGGATTTCAGTTGAATTTCTACTATATTATACACATTAAATTGTGAAATTAGAACTTTGTAATACTGTGCATTTGGAAATACAGAACACTAAATAAGTAGTTTAATTAAATCTGGAGACAAAGCATTCCCATAATGTTAATTTCATATCATTGTACGCGTTGTGTTATTGACGAAATGCAAGTAAGTATTTGAAAAGAGGAATGCTCGGAAAGGAATAAGTTACGCCACTCAAAGTGATTACGAGATTACAATCATATTAAAATCAGTACTTTGAGAGAATACAAAACGAAAGTGTGACGTGCAAGATTTAGCACTGCAAATCTGCTAAAAGGAAAAAACTCATGAAATATGTTCGAACTTTTCCGAGATTAAACGTTTGTTTTAGATTTTCCAACCCATCTGACTGCGCTAATGCAGTTTTTGATGTCATTTTGGCTAGCATGGAAGCTGACATCCTTTTTAATGTTCCGTACGGAACACTTATAAGATCACTTCGGTGTCTGTCTGTCTGTTCGTCTGTCACATCCGATTTTTTTTTTTTTTTTTTCCGAAACTATTTGACATAGAAAGTTGAAATTTGGTACTAATATAGGAATTGATGGCCTCATCAGAGCCATGTAGTTTTGAAAGTTAAATTTTGACTTAAGGGGCTAGTTTTTTTTACGAAAATGTCATTTTTGACAGGTGACGTCATGCGTAAAAATGACTTACTATACTTTATTTCTGATATTATTTGAAGCACAAATGGATCCAATAACGAGATCTGGGCTTAAGTGGTTATTTAAAAAAAATCCCATATGATGCGGATGTAAATTGTCACACTGTATATATACATTACATACTTGAGCCTATTCTACAAGTATTTTCATGGAAAGTGTTCGAAGGATGTGACCCGCTTAATTCCTCCCAGAGCGGTGCATGTTAGAAGTACACGCCGCGCTAATACTTCACATTCGTATGAGGTTCAACTTGTTACTCCTCGTACAACGCTTTTCAAGCAGTAATTTGCCCAGGACTGTGTTTCCCACCGAGTACGATTTACAGCGAATCAAGAACAACGTGAATCGCTTTCTCCGCACACGTGTAGCGATCTTAAGATCCAAATATAAATCATGTTTTAATCCAACCAGTGTAGAATAGTTATAGTGTAGAAACTAGCTAGCAGCCAATAAAATAAATGAGTACAGGACAATATCATCATCATCATCAGTCTGTATCGGTCTATCTCTGAACATAGGCCTCTCTGATTCGTTTCCAGTTTTGCCAGTTCTGCGTCTTCTGCAGCTATGATAGTCCCGCTATTCGCTTGTTATTATTCGTTCAGAGCATTTGCCCCAGATATGGCCTCCATTGTAGAATCGTTTTGTTTCATTTCAGTTCGGTAATAGTTTTCCCAACGTCCTTTGTCTTTACTGGACCCCTTATTATTTCATTTCTCCTTCTCCGTAGCTCCTTGTGTTATTCTGAGCATTTCAATCGATTTCCTTGTTGCCGCCCAGGTTCAACAGCCTTAGATCATTACAGGAGTACTCACGGATGGAACAGATGGGAAGAGAGACGCATTGGAATATTTTTGTTTGTTATTGTGTTCTTAAGTTTTCCGAATGCTGACAATGCTAATCTCCTATTTCTAATTATCTCTTGTTTTCTTTCCCAAGGATATTGTTTGTCCTAAGTCAACATAGTGTGATACGTTTTTTATGAATTGGTTTCTTGTTATATTATTCTTATATATTATATGTGAGTCTTCCCTACACACTTTAGTTTTTCCTAAGTTCATTTAAAGTCCGATTTTTGCTGTCTTTTCTTTCAATTCCACTAATACTTGTTCAGGTTCTCCTTATTTTCAGATATTAAAACAATATCATCTACTTATCACAGATGCTCAGTCTGTCATTGAGTTGTACTGAAGAACTGGCATTGTGGTACCTGTGTTTCAAAATTTGTGTGTAGCGACTTTCGATTCTTGCGTTCTGGAGAGATTTCATTATTGCCCATTGCTATACGGTGTTTGAAAGTCAACAATTGTCATGCATAGTTTAATAACTTACCTCAAAATCGAATTGACTTGACGTGGGTTTGACCAACGAGAATGAATATTTTTTCTATTCTAGCTGTCATTTTTCTGAATTTAATTTGATCTTCGATTGGTTTTTTTTTTTTTATCTGGGCTCGGTCTAAATTACACATTGTTTTCATTTATTGCATTTTTAGTGTTCCGTACGGAACACTTATAAGATGACTTCGGTGTCTGTCTGTCTGTTTGTCCGTCCGTCTGTCACACCCGATTTTCTCCGAAACTATTTGTCATAGAAAGTTGAAATTTGGTACTAATATGGGAATTGATGGCCTCATCAGAGCCATGTAGTGTTGAAAGTTAAATTTTGACTTAAGAGGTTAATTTTGAGGGGTGAAATCGGAAGTGAAAAAAAAATTTTTTTACTAGGTCTTCGATTGTGGTGTCAAATGAAAGCTTGTGAAAACACGAGTAAAAAATATATATATAATGTAATACTTTGGCACACTTTTCTTTGTATTATTTTTAAAAAATCGCGAAAAATCGCTGTCCCCCAACCTTATCTCGAAAAGTACTGATCAGAAAATTTTGAAAAGATTCTGGAATATTCTCCATGGGGTATAGATTGAACGAAAATTATCACGAGTGCATTATCTTTAATAATTTATCTGGTATATAAAAAAACAAGAATTTCAAGGTCATCAGTTTTCAGTAAAGATTGGAAACAGGCTTTGTTGAAAACTCATTTGGGGTGTCTTTTGTGAAGTCACTGATCATTTTATACCACCGTAACAAAATTTTTTATTTTAAAAGCAATTAACGTACGGAACACTAATTGTGCAAGTTCAGCTTGCACTTGACTGGTTATTTTTTTTCGAAGAAATGTCCTTCCAACAGCCAGCTTTAATTCGATCGAAAGTGCAAGGAAGCCGTCGTCTCTATAAGGTCACCTCGAAGCCTGCGCTCTGTTCCAAGTTTAAGAATCGGCACAGAACATTTTAATATCGGCCATGTAATCCTCCGTTCAAATATATACCGTTGGACTCCTAAATACTCTTGTCCTTACTTTCAGCCGGCAGAAAGCCCGTAAGTAACAGCCTGCCCGTACTTAATCCTTAGGCATAATCATGTGAAATGAAAATAAAATAATGACTACAAGGTTAGTACAAGGGGTTCGAATAATTGGGCTTAGTTTTGTAAAAGTTCTGAAAGAGTTCACGCATTCGGGTGTTATGTTACTTAGGAGAGTTAGATGGGGGTGCCTATTTACAAACCTTTATCTAGCGGGATATCTGGATTTCTTTTAAGTTTTCCAGAAAACTTTTGACACTCGAAGCAATACAAACTATAATTAATGTCTGGAAATAGCTAATGAAAAGCCGCTATGTAAGTGCTGTGAAACAAGCAAGTGACATATCAAAATTACCTATATTATCCTTTACAGTACGCGATATGGTAAAAAAGCCATGTTTGGAGAGGAAAATTCGACAAGCTGTGAATAAAACAAAGTGTTTCAATGAAAGTGGAAAAGACCTCATTTGACGAAAAGTGTATCAAATGTTCAAATAAAACAGGATCCCTACATTGAATTCTTTAAAATCGCGATTAAATGCCGACGAAACCAATTTATCATTCAGCCGGTCTAGCTTCTATTATTGAAAGCTGGTTTAAAGGCTGCCTTTTAAAAATATTCCGGAAAGCAGTACCTAAATCAACGCCTAGTCAGAACATTTCTAGGAATAAAATTGCAGTGCTAGAATCTGAGCTCAATAGCTTGCTGTTAGCACGCGATGCTGGTATGGCCACAGATGAAGCAACAAAAAAAAATAAGAGCAATAAGGAAAGATATTCAACAGGAAAAAAATATACTGAAGAAACATGACAATTTCGGTTCATATCTTGATTCCAGTAACTACTGACTTGAAGCTAGAAAAACGGAACTTTGAGAGTGCAGGTATCGTGTTGGCTAATATTTGGAGTCAATTAGTTGTTGACTATTTTCCTGTGGTTGCCGAATACATTGTGCCAACAGATACCAGACTGGATATCGTACAGGCTAGGATATTGAAAAATTATACTACTTACGACGCAAATCATATACGTGAATCAAAATATTTTTTATAAACAGCAAAATGCGAGGTTGTCGCGTGTTGCGGTGTGCGACGATCTAGCCTGCGGCAATTATTACGAGAGGGATTTTTACCACCACCTGTTTTGATTAAACAGATGTCAGACGGATATATACTCGACTCGACTCCGAAGGTAAATTTGCTCCGTTGTTACTACAGCTACCTTTGGCTCTCTGAGCATCATCACATTTGAAACAAGTTCCGTACGATGGCTATTACCCCAGCGTCAAGGCATATTTATTTAAACGAGCGTGTGGCATCTGTGGTCTATATTTTTCATCATACAAAGCCACTAACAACTAGAGGTTTTGCCCATCACGAAGATTCGTCCTCGAAGAATTGCAGCTAGACGTAGACGTTGGATGAAGAAGATGTTAACACAACGAATGTTCCTAACATTGTCCAAATCGAGAACGAAATGACTGCTATGCCAGTCATAAATAATATAAAGGAATGGGTTCAAAGTCCATGGACACAAGATGATTCAATTTTATATCGTTGATTTGATTTGTTATGTTTTGTAAAATTTCTAAAATGTTTGATTTATTGTTGATTTTATGAAAAAAGATTTTTAATACAAATATATAAATAATTTAGGAAGTACTGTTTTAATAATAATTTCTAAATTTAAAATTGCAAAATATCTGGCGTCACACCAGGAGATTGGGGGTCACACAAATGTGACCTCCTGTGACAAGGACGGAGGGGGCTCCAAAAATCATGAAATTCGTGTGACGTAATTTATGGATGACCCCCGACAAGAAAGTATTAAATTCAGTCGAAAAAAAATTTGAAATACAAAAAAATTATGTTAGCAAATGACATATATTTCAAAGATAATTATAAAAAGTATGATTTTTCGCAGATAATCCAGAAACTAGTATCAATAAAGAATATATCTGCTACAATATGGCAAAAGAAATGAGTCATACTCTTTTAAGATTGCCGCCATATTATGGCATTTTTAACCCTATAGAACACAAGTGCACCAGATTAAGTCAAGAAGAAGAGCTGAAAATACAACACCAACTTTAAATCCAAATTTAATAAAGAAGGTTGTAAACAAAATCTGGAAGGTTGGAAAAATTCTGTAAATCATATCATTAAAGTTGAAAATTGTTACATTCCTGTACAGAATGATGTTGAACCAATGATAATAAATTTAGATTATGATAGTGACAGTGACACCGAACTATATATATATATATATATATATATATATATATATATATATATATATATATATATATATATATATATATATATATTAAGGATTTTCTACAGCTGACGCTGTCTTCCTTCTCTCAGCCTTTGATTCCATCCGTTTCTATCTTCCCAGTCTCCATCTGTTAGAACCCTGTCCTCCATAGCGTTCTCTTTGATGTTCATTCTGCTTCTTATTTCTTCATTTGTTGTTCTCTCCATACGTGTCACTCTACAATATCTTCTCCAATACTCCATCTCTACCGCGTTAATTTTAGATTTATTTCTTTTGTTGATCGTCCATGTTTCTGACCCGTATGTCATTATGTTTTGTATTATTGATTTGTATATGCGTGTTTTGTTTCTCTTTGTAATGTGCTTGTCCCACAGGATCCAATTTAATTGCCTTATGCATGTCCGCGTTTGTCCTAATCTAGCTTTAATCTCTTTTTCTGATGTTGCGTTTTTTGAAATAAATCTATCGGTTCCTTTGATTATTGTTTCGTTATCGACTTCTAGATTCTCCACGTTTCCCTCCTTTGTTGTTAGATATTCCGTTTTATCAAAGTTTATTGCTAATCCTGCTTTAGTGTATTCTTCTTTCAGTTTTCTTACCATATAACTGAGGTCTTCCTCATCTTGCCCTATGATTACTTGGTCGCCTGCGAAACTTAGAGTATATAAGTAATCTTCTGGTATTGGGACTCCCATTCCACTACATTTTTGCTTCCATTTTTTAATGTAAGTTCGAGGTATATTTTGAATAGTGTTGGGGATGTAGAGCATCCTTGTAATAGGCCTTTTGATGTTTGGAGTCTTTTCCCTATTTTATGTCATATTTTTAAGTTCACTGTGTTGTTTTCGTAGAGAGCTTTTACTGCGTATATTAGTTCTTTGTCAATGCCTATTTCTTTCATTGCATTCCATAATCTTTGTCTTGGTACTGAGTCATAGGCCTTTCTTATGTCTATGAAGGCTAGATGAACTTCTCTATTCTTTGCCAGTTTTTTTTTCCATTGTTTGTTTTATAGTGTATATGTGGTCTATACATGATTTTCCGGCCATAAAGTCTGCTTGGTGTTCTCCAATTTTTCCTTTTATATTTTCCTCTATGATATTTTTAATAATTTTTTCCATACAAACGTCCCATACTCGATATTATGCTTAGGCCTCTATAGTTTGTGCATTTTCTGCGGTCTCCCTTTTTAAATATAAATACTATATAAGCTTTTGACCATTCCTCTGGTATTTTTTCTCCATTTATCGCTATGTGGAACATGTTTCTCAGCATTCGATGTAATTTATTAGGCCCGTACTTAATCATTTCATTTACCACACCCCCAGGCCCTGCAGTTTATTATTTTTGAGTGTTTTTATTGTTTTCTTTACTTCTTCATAGCTTAGTTCTATCTCTTTTATTTCCTTATTCTGTTCTTCTTCAGGGTTCTCTTCTTGGAATTCTTGTCTGTCTTCTGTTAGCAGCTTCTTATAATATTCTTCCCACTCGCTTTCTGGGATGTACTCTATATACGACTTCTCTCTATTGTTAGTTTTTAATGCTTTAATTATTCTTCATGACTCTGTGCTTCTAGTTTCTCCTATATACTGTTCTACATGTTCACACGATTTTTCCCATCTCTCGTTCTTTTCTTTGTTTATCATCCTCCTCGTTTCTGCATTTTTCTCTTTATATTTCTGTAGCTCTTCTTCTGCTTTTGTATTCAGCCACTTTTCGTATAGTCTTTTTTCTCCTTTATAGATTCTTTGTTTTTTTCACAGATTCTAATTTTATGTTTCTTATTCTCGTTGTCTTCTTTACCTAATGCTTCTAGGGCCGCCTGTTTGATGCATTCTTTTATGTGGTCATACATCTGTTTGAAGGTTGTCGTAGTTAAATTCATTTAATTTTTGATCTAATCGTCGTCTATATAGGTCTCTTATCGTTTCGTCTTGCAGTAAGTGTATTTTGTATTTTATTTCTTTGTCTGCTTTTTTCTGTTATCCCATTAGTATTTCTGTTTTCTTTCTCTATTGTTCCTTTTTGCTTTATTGTCTTGTACCACGGTACTTTTATACTTGCTATTAATAGTCTATGGTCTGTTCCACATTCTGCCCCTCTCTTTACTTTTACGTCTTTTATTTTGATAGTGGTATCGTTTTTAATTATAATGTAGTCTATTATTGATTTTAAGTTTCGTGTTTCTTGCATCCAAGTATACTTGTGGATGTCTTTGTGCTTGTAGAATCCGTTTGTTATTTTGAGGCCGTTTAATTCACACAGCTCTATTAGTCTCTCTCCGTTGTCGTTAGTAATGTCTTCTCCAAATGCTCCCATGGTACTGTCCTTTGTTTTCCTTCCTGTTCTCCCATTCAGATCTCTCATTATTATTAATTCTTGGTTTTTCTTTACTTTTTGTGTTTCTATTTCTAGTGTTTCCTTGAAATTATCTTTTTCTCTTATAGTGCTGTCTTCTGTTGGGCCGTATACTCCTAATATTACCATATCTTTTCCTAGCATTGTTATATTTAGTAAGTAGTAAATCATATCATTAAAGTTGAAAATTGTTACATTCCTGTACAGAATGATTTTGGACCAATGATAAAGATTTAAATTATGATAGTGACACTGACTTCGAACTAGATATAACAATAGAATAAATGTTAATTTTTTTCCTGTTTTTTATAAAAAACAATAGGAAGGGCGATCAAGAATTAACGAGACAAATGGCTGTGAACAAAAAACGGTTTCATCAATGACAACCAAATCTATACTATTTTTCAACGTAATCTCCATTCTGTGAGCATCCTGTAGTGTAGAATTGTTCACCTTACTGTCTGAGCCAGTCGGTCAGCTTTTTTGACCGACTGGCTTTTTGTTTTTCATTTAAAAATATTTAATAGTGTTCCCACTATTACTGTTTGTCTCATTAATTATTGAAAGTCCCTCGTATATTGATTGTAGTTGCTTTCTATTTTTGCCTCTGCACTTGATAATTAAACATTTTTTTAAGTAGGATATTTGCTTCAGTATTCGTTGAAACCCCTAACCACATTAAGTTTGACCCTTTGTTACTATTCTCCTATAAATAATATATACGAGATACCTGGCAACCCTGGCCTGGTAAAATTGTCAAATGCAATTAATTTAACGGATCCCAGATACTTACAATCTTATTTAAAATATTTCAATTTGGCAACCTTAAACCGGAACGGTGAAAATGTCCTCTTGTGATCAAGGTCGAACGACAATTGGGACTTTATATATATTTAATATGTCAATGTATCTGTCAATAAAGTTTCTAATTTTAGTTTGCACCAGAAAGATATATATGTAAATGTTTTATTTTACATATACCTGTTATAAATATTCGACGGGATACAGTTTGTAACAGGTCAAAGATAAACTCCAAAATCCCAAGTGACCTAACCGATGTACATTTCAAAATGATATATTATTGCGAAGTCAAAATCCCTTTTAGTCTTAGGTAAGTTTTATTAGGATAGGGCAGTTTTATCCAGGTTATTTATTCTCTTTTTACTTTTTTTTGAAACAACCAGCATAAAAACTGGAATAAAAAAGATTAGCTAATTTACAGTCTCTTTTCTGGGATGAGCTATATATATATATATATATATATATATATATATATATATATATATATATATATATATATATATATATATATATATAATAATATATATAATATATATATATATATATATATATATATATATATATATATATATATATATATATATATATATATATATAATAAATAAATAAATAAACATTTATTTCCCTTTCGACTGGTGCAGATGCACGATATAGCACAAAGACATAGTATAGGATACGTCAAATACAATTAAAAAATTCATGTAACATATAAACGTAAAAAAATAGTAGTCATTACATTATTCACATCTGGGTACCAACAACCTTAACCTATATAAAGAACTCATTCAATGAGTAATGTGCTCTAGGTACCAAGTATCGTCTTAGCTCTGATTTAAACTTACTTAGAGATGAGAGTCCCGTTAGTTTTTTTGGAAGTTTATTGTATATCCGAATCAACATACTTTCCGGACCATTATTAGTAGCTGACAACCTACATAGGGGCTTGTGAAGTTCGTCTGCTTGCCGAGTGTTGTAAGAATGAATATTACTACGGACCGTGAATTTTCCAATATATCTTTTAACATACACAGCGCTGCAAAAAATATATATTCCATAACAAGTCAAAATATTATAATTAATAAATAGGTTCCTACAAGATCTCCTTGGTGGGGCTTTAGCCATAATTTTCACTATATTTTTTTGACAAACAAATAACTGTTGAATATGTGCTGTATAAAATAAGAAGTGTAGTGTCTTTGAATTGGTCTAAGTTGTCTAAAGAGATATGCTAATGAATTTATTTTTTTACATATTTCTAATATATGTGCTTCCCATGTTAGTTTTTGGTCTAATTTTACTCCTAAAAAGTTTATTTGGTCTATTTGAGTCACAGATATTTTATTTGGGAATTAAATAAGTAAGATCTTATACCGGGTTACGGGCTTAGGGATAAACTGTACTATTTTGGATTTAGCGAAATTTAATTTTAAATCATTGTTATATGACCACTGGCAGACTCCATTAACAATTCTCTGAGTGGCTGATTGAATCTCCCCTTTTTTAGAACTTACAATGAAGTTAGAGTCGTGCGCGTACAGTACGGGACAGACGTTACTATTTAAATTACTATTTGCTGTTGATGGCAGATGATTGTTCATTATAAGGAAGAAAATTGGAGATCGGAGACTCCCCTGGGTAAGTCCCCTGGTATTTATGATCTCCCTAGATTTTGTACCATCTGACAAATTTACTATTTGCCCTCTGTTAGATAGGTAAGATTTTACCCATTCTAAGGCCACTCCTCTTATTCCAACTTTCTCAAGTTTATGAAATAAAATATTATGGTCGACCAGGTCAAAAGCGCGACTATACTCAAAAAATACTCCCACTGTTTCGCATTTTCCATCCAAGGAATTCAAAATCATATTTACAGTGTCAAAAAGTGCAGATTCGGTACTTCTATTGAGGACAAATCCATGCTGTGAGTTAGATAATATTCTATTATCTTTAAAAACATAAGGTGACAATATAGTTCGGAATGATTTTTCAAAAACTCTACTTAATTGGTTTTGTACAGCCACTGGCCTGTAGCTGGATAAGTCGTGGTAATCACCCTTATCTTTATAGACTGGTGTTATTTTCGACTTTTTAAGCTTCGTCGGAAATTTACCCGACTGCAGTAAAAAATTCACCAAGTACAGAAGAGGTTGTTGTATAATAAGAAACCAGGAATTTCATCAACTCCCTGTAATTTCTCTGCCCTAAGTGACATAACGACCTGTAAGAGATCGTCTTTATATATATATATATATATATATATATATATATATATATATATATATATTATATATATATATATATATATATATATATATATATATATATATATATATATATATATATATATATATATATATTCCGGTTTTGGTCATTGCCGTATAATAATTTAGTACTTGATAAAATTGGCGTAGCGGCTCTAGCTCCATGGTATTGTTCCGGTTTAGCTTGCCCACAGTCTCGAGTTCGATCTTGGTAGGGACTTATTTATTAAATATGTTTGGCTAGGCTACATATCACGTCATGTTATCATTCAAGAGTCATCAACAAATTCTCAAAAGCTTAACATTACTGAAGAAAGGATATTGTTGCCGGAAATTGCCGTAGCTACGTTGTTGGTGAAGGGGCAACTAAAACCGGAAGACTGAGGGTAGATATCTGAAATCGGCGTGGAAGGTCCAAGGGGGTCCTCAAAAGAACATACGAAAATTGGTGCATAATATTTTGTTAACCACTTATTTCAAGTTATAAAAGTTCTATACTAAATGCAACTGTTATGTCCAAGAGTGTATTTAAAGCCAGAATTGTTATATTAATTATTTATGTAACTTATATCACGTTAGAATTTGGATTAAAAAATCAGATCACATAATCTCGTTACTATCAGTATCACTATTTCAAAAATTTAGGAAAACGTGGAAAACTTTTTAATTTTCGTTTCAACAAAATTCCATTCATGAGGCATAATTTTCAACCTATTATTACTAACAACCTTCATCAAAGCCATTTCATGTTGCCAAACATTTTACAGGGTTTTCTTTTCATTAACAACTACCACAAATTAGCTAATAGTGTTCTTTAAACAGGTTAACCTGCAGTTGTAATTAATTGTCCAATTGTTCCCGCCATTGTTCTATATTTTAGTAGTGTTTTAGTAGGTCAGTCGCTTGTTCTACACTACGTATAATCAGGAATTATCGATAATGGCGTATACTTTTAGATTTTTTGTGGTAGTAAGTTTTCCTTTATTATGTTGGAATTTGGAATAGGAGTCGCATACTAAACATTAAATATTGTTTATACTTTTAAAAGAAAGTACAGTAAAACTGTTTCACTGAATTTATTCAGATCACTCTGACACGTGTTTTGGTCTCGCGACCATTTTCGAAGAGGTTAACAATAAGATTATACTTTTTATCAAATTCTATTTGGGCGTTCGTTATTTTTATATTATTTTTAATGGGTTTTTATGATAAGAATTTCTAAATAATCCATGTTTTCATTTTTGAGCACTATATAGCAACTTCACCCTCTCGTTATTAAAAAGGTGATTATTATCTATGCAGTGTTCAGCAAACCCTGTTGTTTTTTGTTTATTTAAAATAGAGTGTCTGAATTCTTTTAATCTTTGTTGTAGGCTCCGTCCCGTTTATCCTACATAGAGAGCGTCACAGTCATCACAATTAAGTCTATATATACCCGATCCGATTTTCCATATTTGTTAGTTTTTTTTTTGTTATTAACTAGATATTGGGCTATATTGTTTTTATTAACACTTATACAGTTTGTTTATAACTTATTAAGGCTATTGTGGATTTTGTTACTATTACCACCGACATAATTGATAGCAAACCATTTTCTGCTTTCGTGTTTTGCGTCTGGTGCCTAAAATTGTTTAAGTTTATTTTTATGTCTTTTTCTTATTTTTTTCCTGTTTATGTTCAGTTCTTTTAGATAATTGTCCGTGTTAGTTAATCTGTGTATGAGACTTGGAAGGTTGACATTTTGATCTGCCATGATTGATTTCATGTAGCATATATAATGATGCCCGTTATAGTTAGTTTACGGAAAATATTAAACTCTATTTTGTTTTTGACATTTGAAATTTTTAATTCTGAAAAACTAAGTGATTTTTCTACTTCAATTTCTATTGTGAATTTCATGTTCTGATTGATTTTATTTAAAGTTAATAAGAACTGTGACAATTCTCTATCGATTCCCTTCCAAATGTGAACATATCTTGCCCAAAAGTGGACATGTTTGGTTACATTTCTATAGTTTTCATTTGAGAAAACGTTTTTTTCAAAGTTAACCATGAATGCTTCCTCTAGAAGGGCGCTCAGAGGGCCTCCCATTGGTAGGCCACTGTTTTGTTTATATGTTTTACTGTTAAATTTAAAGTAATTTTGTTGTAAACAGATATCTAGAATTTTGATTAAATTAACTTTGTTACGATTAGACAGATCTCTATTATTTATAACAGATTTTAGTATTAGTTTTACCTCTGTTATGGGGATTTATGTGAAAAGGCTTTTTACAAAAACATAAACTTACAGTTCGTGGATAAATTGGTCGTGTTTATTTTTCTGACTAATTCCAAAGATTTTTTTACTGAATAAGATTAAACGTAGTTTATGATTTAGGTAGACCTGCAGTGAGTTGCTTACATAGTTTGTAAGACCGAGCTGGGCGTTTATATATGATACCACTGGTCTTACTGGTATTTTTTCTTTGTGAAATTGTGAACGTAATCAAAAGAATAGCAAAAAATAACGGGCATAATCCAATTATTATTGATAAAGTTGAAAAAAACATAAAAATACACTTAAACAATTTTACGCATCAGACATAAAACAGGAAAGTAGAAAATGGTTTGCTATCAACTAAGTCGATGGTATTACTAGCAAAATCAACAATAACCTTAATAAGTTAGAAATAAACTGTAAACTGTAAGTATTAATAAAACAATATAGTCCGATATCTAGTTAATAACAAAGAAAGATCTAACAAATACGGAAATCATTTTTTTTTCTTTTTTTTTTATGGGTCTAGCACACGTGCTGCAGAGAGGTCTCTAAAGCGCTACAGGAGCGACACGTGTGCGAAAAAGACGATTCACGTTGTTCTTGAATTGCTGTAAATTGTATTCGGTGGACAACATAGTCCTAGACAAATAATTCCAAAGGGATGATGTTCTCCATATAAAAGACTGCTTGAAAAGCATTGTACGAGGAGTAACAAGCCGAACTTCACACGGATGTGAAGTACCAGCGCGACGTGTATTTCTAACATGTACCGCTCTGGGAGGAATTAAACGGGCCACATCCTCTGAACACTTTCCATGAAAATACCTGTAGAATAGGCTCAAGTCGCCAGCCGTTCTTCGATGTTCCAGCGAATCAAGGCCGCCGGTCAGTTTTGGGTCTCCAATCAGACGAACAGCTCTTCTCTGAATAGAATCCAACAAATGCAGTGTATGTTTGGGAGCAGAGCCCCAAATATGGGAGCAGTATTCCATAGTTGGCCGAATTTGAGCTTTGTAAAGGATTAACAGTTGTTGTGGAGTGTAAAGCTTTCTGGTTCGAAATAATATTCCTAACTTTTGAGAAGCTCGCCGTGCTATGCCTGCAACATGCTCATGCCAGGACATATTTGCTCAAAAATTAACGCCCAACAAATTGAGTGACGATATTAGAGGAATGGACTGCCCCGCCATAACTATGTTGGGTTCAGCAACGTTAACTTTTTTAGAAAAAACTGCCTCCTGGGTTTTTTTAACGTTAAATTCCACTTGGTTACTGTCACCCCAAGATAGAATTTCTTTTAGGTCTTTGTTAAGTTGAACAACTTCCCACTGTCTGCGGACACTCGCCTGAGCAGCCGATGTCCGAGCGTTCAAAGTGAATTAAGAGATAAGCGTACTGTCATCTGCAAAGCTGTAGATTGGATTTCCGGTCTTTTCCAGCAGATCGTTAATGTAAATGAGAAAGAGAGTAGGAGACAGTATGGAGCCTTGGAGTACACCCGCGTTGACAGTGATAGATGTTAGAAAGAAATCCGTCGAGCGCCACTCGTAAAGAACGCTCACTGAGGAAACATGAGAGCCACAAACAGAACTTTTCAGACATACCACAAGAACGTAGCTTAGCCAACAGCCCATCGTGCCAAACACGATCGAATCCCTTGGATATGTCAAGAGCAACCGCTCGAGATTATCTATGAACTTAATCGTGATGACTATGATGTTGTCTATATGTGACAAGCAGGACGAAGCCTACAACAAAGATCAAAAGAACACAGACATTCTATTTTAAATTAAAAAAAACTGGTTTTGCTGAACACTGCATAGATAACAATTACCTTTTTATAACAAGAGAGCGAGGTTGCTATACAGTGCTCAAAAAGGGAACATACGAATTATTTAGAAATTCTTAGCATAAAAAAGCCATTAAAAATAATATAAAAATAACGATCACCCAAATAGAATTTGAAAATGCTGTTAAGATAGACTACCTGTAATTAAACCAATTTTATTACCTGTTAATTTAAATTAAGTACCAATTAACCATCCAAATGTAATATGTTTTAGAACTTAAATTTAGTCTTATTTTAAACCTATTCGAAAATGGTCGCGAGATCGAAACACGTGTCAGAGTGATCTGAATAAATTCGGTGAAACAGTTATACTGTATTTTATTTCAAAAGTGTAAATATTAAGATGTTTCACCTAGAACCGACCGGAAACTCCATAAATTTTATTATTAAATATTGTGTCAACAAAATTTTAATTTTCTTTGCTAATACGTTTTGAAGTACTGGAATTCTTTGAAGATTGTTTTGATTAAAAATTATTTTGATGTGGAAACCTGCATGCTTTTACTAACGAACTCGGTAATAATTAATAAATGTTTATTAACACAATTTAAAATTATAAAAAGGAGTGCAGATACTGCAATTACAAAGAACGGATCAATTGGCCCTTCCTCATAGGATACACCACACAGATACTATTCAAGCCATTTGAAAAATGTACAGTGTATTTTGCTACATCCTCGTAAACGGTTAATCTCGGGTGTCCAATGGACCAAATTATTTCCGTTGCTGTGCTTTCAGCGCGATGGTCTTCGATGTATGCGAACATTCGATGATATTTCTCGCACTTGGTTTCAACATCACAGCCGTTTTGAGGTTATGACTGCTTACTAAAAGTATCAGGCTTTTTCAGATGCCAAGAACTACCTCTGGCGGAGGCTTAATATGGCAGAAAAATTAAATTGAAATTTGTCAGGATTTTGATGACGCACGCACGCTTGAAAAAATATTGTATATTGTGTGCAGTATATGACGGTTATACATATGTTACTAATTTTAATCTCCAAGTTTGTACTAATTAAACGTAAATATGAGTTCCGGAATTGTTTACCATATCTACGGGCGAAATCGTAATATTTTACGGTGGTAAAACCAAGCACGGCATTTTTTTGTATTTGGTTTACACAACGTCTGTGAGAATATAACATTTTCAATGGTAAATCTTCTACTTTTAACTAAACCCTGAAATGTTCTTTGTATCCTAATTTTTAATCTAAAATAAGCTTCAAAGAGTTTACTGATCTTCTAGATATTATGGTAGTTTAATGTATTTTAATAACTACACCACCTAAACTATTCTCTCTAGAGATTACAAACAAGAGACCTATAGACTTTGATGGATTCCTCTTTAGGAACTGCTTTTAAATCTTCATTTATGCAAGTGTTATACTAAGTTATTTCAGGAAGATCAAAATTTGCTTAATTTTCTGAGTCGTGTGTCGCTGAGTGACTTAGTTCAAAGTGTCAGTGATTTTATAACAATGGAAAAAATTGAATACCGAACAGTAATAAAATATTAGTTTTTGAAAAAGAAAACGAATGATGAGATAAAAGTGGGTTTATGAAGACTCTGCACCTTCGTTATCGACTATATAATATTGGACAGCTAAATTCAAACGCGGCCGTACAAGCATTTTTGATGAAGAACGTCCAGGTCGTCCAATGAAGTCACCACATCAGAAATGATTGAAAAAATCCATGGTATAGTGATAAATGATAGGCGAGTAAAAGTGCGTGAGATTGTTGAGAATTTGGGCATCTTAACTGAACGAGTGTAGAATGTTTTAACAACTCATTTAGATATGAGAAAGCTTTCCGTAAGCTGGGTACCGCGATTGCTCACAATAAACAGGCACAGGTATCCACTTCAAAAGAATATTTGGTGTATATGTTAAACGTAATCGGAATGATTTCTGACGTCAGTTCAGGACTGTTGACGAAATATCGATTCATCACAGCACACTAGAGACCAAAGAACAGTCCAAAAAGTGGGTTTTCCTTGGTGAACCAGCGCCAAAGAAGGCCAAGGCGATTTTATCGGCCAAAAAATCATGGCCACACTGTTTTGGGATGCACGCGGCATAATCCACGTCGAATACCTTGAAAAGGGCAAAAACGATTATTGGAAAGTATTATGTCAACTTATTGGATTGTTTCAACCATGCTGTGAAAGAAAAACGTCCGCATTTGGCGAGGAAAAAAATTCTCTTTCACCAAGACAGTGTGCACACTTGTGTCATCGCCATGGCAAAATTCCATAAGTTAGGATATGAATTGCTTCCGAATCCACCATATTCGCCAGATTTAGCCTCCAGCGAATATTTCCTATTTCAGAATATGAAGAAATGGTAGTGTATCTAAAAGAACACTGCGTTGAAAAATAAAACAAATTTGACACATAAAAATGTTTTTTTTTCAAGACCGGGTACTTATCATACAACCCCCGTATTTTACATAGTTGTTCCTAAATTTTTTTGTCCCGAAGAAAGCACATGTATTATCAATTAATTATAATACGGGTAATCTTATTTAAAGGACACACTTAGTGCGGAATAGTCAAGTAACAGCGACAATCCATTTATTTCCTGCAATTGTCTATCCCCATTCTCTCTTTATTGAAGGAATAAACTATGAAAATTAAAATTTTACAAATTGCAACTGAAGAGATATCCCAGAAAATATCTTTTTAAAACAAATTTTCAGCTACAAGTATGTAAAAATTGCGCTTTACGCCTACAGCCAGCCGTACCTCGCAACATTTTGCATACAAAGCCACACGCTTTTCCTCAAAATGATAAAATTTTAATGCAGTTCTGATTACTCTGCTGTTTACCTTGTTCGTTTTACAAAAGGGCGATTTCAGCGGTGGCATGGAACTTATTTCCCTACGGAATGTTACTTATCAAAAACGCATAGAGGAGGGTAGTGACCCTTGTAATATAAGGCTTCAGCTTCGCCATATTTTGGACGGTTAAGGGTTTGACTTTGAATGAAAATAAAGACTGAACATAAAGCCAAATACAACAGGCACTTTATTATGGACAAAAGGATTGTTTAGTGGAAGGATTTTCTTTGATTAAAAGTGTACCCGCAACGGAAAATTGTTATGAAAATTTGATATGCGATTTTGGATTTTGTGAACCCTTAAGTCAAGTGACAGGAGTTTACAAACTTACTAGAATTTAAAACATAACAAAAATAACATAATATATCACATATGCCAATAAAAATTAATTAAATATTTGATTCCGATCTGTGAGACGGCGTAGTAACTGTCGCTTGAACATTTTGAATGTGTGTCGTATCGTATCGCCTTCTTACATAAACTCGGGGGAAAAGCAAGAAATCACGGGGTGCTAAATCAGGCGAACACGGTGACCAATACAACACAAAATATTTTTATTTAGCAAAAAGAACCGTTTTACAATGTCCGAACGAATCACGTTCCGTCTTTAGTTACGATATTTTCAAGGACGTTTGAGTCTTCATGGTCAGCCAACAGATTTTGGACTCCCTAGCTCACCTTTAATCAACCTATAGACGATTGCGGGGATTTTCTTTGATAAAGTCACTTTTTGCGTATTATCCTCGCCTCGAACAGTTTTTGGACTTCTTGTTGTCCTCAAAAAACCACCTTGAAATCGTTTAAACCACTTTAAAATGGCTTAAAACCACTTGGTGCCCAGTCGTCAGGGGTTCTGAACTCTCATTAAATGTTAACAGGCTGCAGGCACACAGGTAGTTTTTTGGACATAGAATACGATAAAAGAAAGTTTGATGTACGCTAAGCCCCCAAAATAAAATCAAAAATTCAGTTTTTTCGGTAATACCTCGAAAAAATAAACGATATCGAAAAACTAATAGCATCACGTGAAAGAGCGGAAAATTTTACATAAAAAAAGTATATAGATTTTTCCAGATTTTTTTATTAGCGTGAGAATTTATTAAAAATTCAAATAGATGATTCACAAATTGTAGAGAGCCAAACAGCTTAATTTAAAAGCCATGCGCACCGAACCGCTCGAAGTTTAATCGATAATACTTGTTTTTTATCAGAACATAAAAAAAAAATAAAAAATAGCTTTTTGAAGAGGAGACTTTCAGCTTTCCGATGATACTAATAGTTTTTTTTTATTGCTTTATAATTTGTAAAACTTAAAACGAAATTTTTGTTTACATGATTTTAATGGGCATACAGTAAATTACAAATAATTAAAGTTTATTTGTTTGGAGTTGATAGCAGAATTCTTTCATTGTAAATGCAAATACATGTTGGAGTGCGCCCAAAAAAAAAAGAGTTTTTTTATGCATTTTATTGGATTTTTGCTACCTGTTTTGAGTTATTTTTAAGGATTCACCATATTTTAGGCAGAAAACCCCTGCTATACAATAGAGTCATAAAATGCAAATGAGAGTTCATCGGCAGCATAACCATCCGAGCGTAACCTGTTTTAGGGTTTAATAAACAAAAATATCTGATCAAAAAAAATCAATCATGATCTTCAACATCTGAAGACTCCATTTCTCTTAAATTGATAATTAAGGGTTCTATTTCCACAGTTTCTCTCGATGTATTCGTCAAATCTCCACATTTTATTTTTCTTCTTCTATAACATGTCGAATAGCATTTCTCCAATGATCCTCTTTGATCCTCTCTATTCCGGTGAGTAATAATTGCCTTACGTCTTGAAGTTTGAACGTGGTGTTTTCCCTTGCAACGAAACCTTTCATTTGTGCCCAAATTAGCTCTATAGGATTCAATTCGCAATGATATAGAGGTAATCTAAGCACTGTGATAATCCGTTCCTTTGCCGTCTCATCGACTGCGTATTTCTTGAACTGTGCCTTATTTTGTTTCGCAATTTTGAGATGTTCCGCTTTTAACATACCATCGTTATGTTTGAGGTTTTTGTCTCTTACCCATTGAAGAATATCCGCTTCTTCCATGAATTTGTCAGAAGTCGTTCTAGTAATCGAAAATGGCATGGGGCATTGTCTAATACTATAACTGATTCTGCTGGTATACATTCAATCATTTGTTGGAAGTACTCCTCAAAAACATCGGCCGTCATTCTAAGCTCATGGTAATCTTTAGCTGACTTTGATTCGAATTCCAACAAGCCACCGTCGAGAAATCCGTTTTCACTACCAATATGTGCTATAATTAGCCTGCGACCTTTTCCTGAAGGGGGTTATAATCCAGTTGACCAGCCTTCCATAAAAGCTTGTTTGACACTCTTAATGTTTTTGCCAATCCAGAATTTTTTCACTGTGTGTCCTTCATTAACCCAATTCTCATCTAAATAAAAAAATATTTCTTTCTTGGGTTCGAAATTTTCTGATTGCTCGTAGATATTCTCTTCTCCAACAAACTATTTCTGTTTTGTCAATAAGAACAGATTTTCTGTTGTGTTTTTTTTTTTTCAAACGAAAATTCAGGTTATGAAGGATTTTCCATAATTTCCATTTTTTAAAAATCTGATCTTTTCTGATTTCTTGCAAAACTCTATGTGGTTAAAAAAAAATGGTGTACTTTTCTTCTTACTGCGTTTTTTAAAGTCTTCATCGATCTCTAAGGGCTCGTTTCCTTTGTGATTCTGAGGTTCGTTGCAAGGACCGCGTTTTCTTTCTTTTAGAAATCTATAAATAGTTGCTGGTCCAACTCCGGTCACGTTGGCACGGGTTTCCACAATTTCACGGACTTGGCTTGATGGTTGTTGATGCACTAGGACATTGTGGCCGTTAAGTATCATTATTTTTTCTCGCAGGTAAAATGCAGATTTACAGACTCCGTGAAGTTTGACCGGGGAAAAACTGAAAGTTGAAGCCATCGCTGTTCTGATTTGAACTAAACATATTATAGGTTTTTGTTTTATTTTTATACTTACACAGAATATTTTTATTGCATACTTAGGTACTTAGGCACCTACCTACTAATAAGTAGTTTGGTTAATTATATTCCAATAACTGCTAAAATCCCAAATAATTTTATTGTACCTATTATCATTAAGCTTTATAACACTGTAGATTTCTAGTTCTTAAGAATTGTTAACGGTACTCTATACTCGTTTAGGCCTTTATCATACAAAGAAGATTTTTAGTTTCATCATTTACTCATTAAAATAAACTTTGTACAGCTTATTGCCAAGTTTAGAAGGCATGTAATAAAATATTTTTTAGAAAAAGTTCGCACTGTTGTTAGAGATAGAAAATAAAGGTGATTAAGACTAAAAATGCAAATAATTGGTAGAGAAATTTCTGACACTTACGGACATTTTACTGTTTATTACCCATGTTGTGTGCTATCAACTCCAAACAAAAGGACTTTGCGTACTCTCTGGCCGTCATATCAGATCCGCCATTTTGAATTTTTAAATCTGATTTTTAATCAACACCCCGAGAAACTCCTTAATAGCAAATTTTAAAATATTCAGCGGTATACAGGAATATTAATTTAATCATAAATAAGGTTGGAAACATGATGCCCACTACAACGGAAGCCAGCCATTTTATTTTAAGATTTTTTTTTAAATTACGGTTGTAAAATTTTCCGTTCTTTCACGTGTTTCACAGTTTTGCTATATTTTCTTTATTTTTTGAGATACTTGCGAAAAAACACATTTTTCATTTTATTTTCGATTTTGTAGGCTTAACCTACACTTTAGAGTAGCAAACTTTTTTTTTCATCTTATTCTGCGTCAAAAGAACAACCTGTATACCAAAATGCAGCCTGATAACATTTAATGAGAGTTTTTCGTCAAAACTTGCCTCTGGCGACTGGGATTGTACATGTAAGTAAATAATAATAATTGATTGTCGTATGCTTTTGAAGCTTGTGATATGTTTGGATTAACAATATTTCCGCAATAATCAAATGTAGCTTAATTGAAACTCTTTTTCTGATCGTTTGTCGGAACAGTGTCACTTTTGCTACTATCGTTAAGCATTTAATGTAACAAAATGTTAAAGTTTTTTCTACATCATCATCTACATCAAAAAGGCACATTACTCAGCACTGCTATTCCCTTCTATTGTCGAAAAATTCGTTTTTGTTTTGAAAGAAGGTGTAATTAGGCTATGTTAAAGTAATTTGTTCCTGACGAACGAACAATCATAAATGACGTGATATCCATACACGGGCAATAATTGGAAAGGGCGGATTCATTTTTTTTATTGGTCTAGCATACGTGCTACAGAGAAGTCCCTAAAGCGCTCCAGGAGTGGCATGTGTGCGGAAAAAGTGATGCACGTTATTCTTGAATCGCTGTAAATTGTACTCCGTGGGAAACACAGCGCTGGGCAAATTATTCCAAAGGGATGATGTTGTCCATATAAAAGACTGCTTGAAAAGCGTTCTACGCGGAGTAACAAGCTGAACCTCATACGGATGTGAAGCACCAGCGCGACGTGTATTTCTAACATGCACCGCTTTGGGAGGAATTAAGCGGGCTACATCCTTCTAACACTTTCCATGAAAATACTTGTAAAACAGACTCAAATCGCCAACCGTTCTTCAATGTTCCAGCGAAACAAGGCCGCCGGTCAGTTTTGGGTCTCCAATCAGACGACCAGCTCTTCTCTGACCAGGATCCAACAAATGCAGTCTATGTATGGGAGCGGAGCCCCAAACATGAGAGCAGTATTCCATAGTTGGTCGAATTTGAGCTTTGTAAAGAATTAACAGTTGTTGTGGAGTGTAAAGCATTTTGGTTCGAAATAATATTCCCAACTTTTGAGAAGCTATCCTTGCTATGCCTGCAACATGTTCATGCCAGAACATATTTGCTCCCAAACTCATATGTGTATTTGGGACAGGAAGTTACAATCGGAAAGAGTGAATCAAGAACTGGAAGTGAATCGAAGGATACGCCTGGGATGGGCGGCTTACGGTAAAACGAAGCAACTCTTTTAGTCCAAACTGCCTTTAAAACTTAAAAGTAAAGTATATAACGGATGCATTTTACGAGTAAAAACATATGGTAACGAAACTTGGGTTCTAACATGAAAAGTTATTAGAAAATTGCAAGTTCACCAGAGAGCAACTGAAAGGAAAATCCTAAGTATATCACTTAGGGACTGCAAACCAAACGACTGGATTAGGAAAAAAAACAGGAGTCCACGACATAATTACATAAATGAAAGGATATCTTGCCTCAATTGGAACTGGGCCGGCCATGCGGCCAGCAATACTGATAACTGGAGCGGAAAAGTAACCAGATTGAGACCATGGGGAGAAAAAAAAAGTGCTGGCAGGTCTCAACAACGTTGATATGACGATATTAAAAAATCAGCGGGGCTCAATTGGTATTAAACTGCTCAAAACAAGGACTTATGGAAGCATATGAGAGAGGCCTATATCCAAAGGATAGAAAATGACTAGAGGAAGGAAGGAAAAAAAAAAAATTTGTGAAAGTCTCTTTTAATCTAATAGATATTCAAATATCGCTTATGTATTCAAGGTTTAGTGAGTACGGTTATGACCTCGAGTGGTCCATTTGGCCTCCTCTTGGGAATCTCATTATTTAAATAATCATCAAAAATGTGAGTCGCCTGGTCCGATAATGCAAATAAATACGCCATTAGCAATTCTAACCCTTAAATTTAATGAAAATTATTGATAATTTGAATGCGGACAACATGAAAGCTTTGCACTGCCCATACGTGTGTAGTTTCAAAATTGTTAATACAATTTCGGCTAATTATTGCCTGATATAACTAAAAACAACAACAACAAATTAGGCAGTTATCAACCACGTGAACAATTAGATTACTAGTGTAAAAAGCAAATGAATATAAGGTCACCTTGTGGATAGCAATGGTTGACTACGAAAAAGCATCTGATTCGGTAGAGATATGGGCAGTCCTTAACGCCTTAAGTAATAGTAGAGTCGATGAAAGGTATACAACTCTTCTTGAATAGATATATAAAAATGCCACATTACAAATAATGCTTGAAGAAAAACAAATAAAATCAAAATTAAAAGAGGAATTAGACAAGGCGTCTCGATATCCCCAAAGTGGTTCACTTTGACTCTAGAAGACATGTTAAAATCGCTAAAGTGGGGAAAATAATGGACGGTGAACGATTAAATCACTGAAGTTTCATAAATGATATCGTTCTGAGCGCTAACACAAAAGAAGTATTACAAGAAATGCTGATGAAATGAAGTAATAAACCTTGAAAAATAGGTCTAAAAATAAACTTCACCAAAACCAAATATTTGAGCAACGAAAGTGAGGATAACAGCCAGGAACTATTAATGGAAGGTAAAAGGATAGGAAATATTCATATATTTAGGACAAAAAATCGAAATATCAAAAATAATTTATAGGTTGACTTGGATAGAAGAGTGTCGTTAGTTCGGTCTGCGTTCGGAAGGCTACATTCTACATTTAAATTGGACATCCCAAATATAATAAAAGCTAAAGTATTTGATCAATATGTACTGCCGGTATTATGACTTTGAAACGTGAACTTTAAATAAAAGTATAATAAATCAACTCCAGGTAACCCAAAGAGCAATGGAGAGGAGAATACTAAATATTAGACTCCAAGATCGTATTCCTAATATCAAGATACGAAGAAGATCCAAAGTGACAGATGTAATACAACGAATATGTATATTAAGGTGAAATTGGGCGGGGCATATCGCAAAGGAGAATGACAGCAGTTAGACACGCCATATAGTTGACTGGAGACCTAGAGAACACAAAAGATGCAGAGGCAGACCACAGACAAGATAGACGGACGACATAAAAAGATTAGCGGCACACGAATGGATGCAAAAAGCAAACAAAACTCATTAGAGACACTTAGGGGTGGCTTACATCCGACTATGAATTTAATAAGCTAATGATGATGATAACTAAAATTAGTTTCATAAAATTTTCATTCAGATTACATTACTGTAAAAGGCACTGGGAAAATCTTACTATATCGCACCGTTTTAGGAAAAACGCTATATACGCACGCAAGCACCCAATAACGTGTAATGATCACAAATTATTACCAACTGTTGGAATAAATATTCGTATAAAATTGGCTTAAAATAACGCGCGTGAGTTTTGCACTTCTTTAAGGAAAAGTATATATTCGCTTTTAAAGAGCTACATTTCCGCTAAATGAAAATACAACTGCTTTTATCACCATAATTTTTTTTTATGAATATTATTAAGTTGTAAATAAGATTGCCACAGGGTAATTCTTGATGATGTTGTTGAACGAAGATAAAATTTGAAATAATTTCAAGAGGTAACGTCTTTTTTATTATTCAACTTTATGTAGGCTATATTTGGGGAAGTGGCCTATTTTAGTGTGCAACTTGTTTAATATTGAACATAAGATTTTTATGAAATAATAAAAGTCATATCTTATGCAGCACGATATCTACTTAACACAAAGGATAGAATATTATTATTTTTTTTACTATTACTATTATTATTATTTAGGTTATGCGGCAAACCGTTAAAACCAATATTTATTCCGGATAATTATTTTTAAAGGAGTCAATAGCTGTTTTAGTCCCGATAAACTGCATTTAAGATAAAAGTATTGTTTAAAATGCTTCTTGAACAATGAACTTATTAATATTTATCCTTAAAAAAATTATTGTGTTCATCATCTTCCTCCTCTTTCTTCGACCCAATCTCTATCCTTTGGATATAGACCTCTCTCAGGTGTTTCCATATGTTCCCGTTTTACGTTCTTTGATACTAGTTTAGCCCAGCTCATTTTTTAATATCCTCGTAGCAACGTATCTTAGGTCTATATTCTTTTTTCTCTCCGTAGTTTCCTTCTTTTCGGCTCCAGTTACCAATATTTCTGGCCACATGGTCAGCCCAGATCCATTTGAGGGAAGATTTTTTTTAGTTATGTCCTGAACCCTTGTTTTATTCAATCGTTTGGTTTCCGGTCCCGGTGTGATATACCTAGCATTTTCCTTTCAATTGCTCTGTGGTGTAATTTTCTGGTAACTTTGTTAAACGAAATCCCTGTTTCGCTACCATATGTTGTTACTAGTACTAGTGCATTTATTATACACTTTGCGTTTTAAAAACAGTTGAGACTGAAAGGCTTACTCATTTTACCTTAAGCCGCCCATCCCAGGCGTATCCTTCTCTTGACTTTCAGTTCTTGAATCCCTTTTTCGATTGTAGCGTGTCTCAAAAATACATATAAATCTAGCCTTTCCACACGTTGCCCGTGTATGAATATTGCGTCATTAATGTTTGTCTGTTCGTTCGTCATGACTTTGCTTTTCGTGATGTTCATCTCCAAACCGACCTTCGCTTTGTAATTCTTGGAGCATCTCTTTCAATTTGTTTTTATTTTCGGCAAAAATGCGATATCATCACCAAATCTCACGTCGTTGAGTCTCTCTCTAGATATGTTACGTCCTCTGTTTTCCCAATGAAGGGTCCTGAAGATATCTTCTAGTACCAGGGTTAATATTTTGGGTGATATCCTATCTAACACCTCTTCTAATTTTTACTTCCTTGGTATCCTCGTGTAATATCACTTTTAGTGTTGATTGATCATTAGTTTTTTTAGTATATTAATGAACCTTTCATCGACTCTTGCGTTTTTCCATCAATTTCTCAATTGTCCAGAATTCTACTGTGTCAAAAGCAAATAAAAATACAACTCCTTTTATCATCATAATTTTTTTCTTATGAATACTATTAAGTTGTAAATAAGATTGCCACAGGGTAATCCTTGTTGATGTTGTTGAACGAAGATAAAATTTGAAATAATTTCAAGAGGTAACGTCTTTTTTATTATTCAACTTTATGTAGGCTATATTTGGGGAAGTGGCCTATTTTAGTGTGCACTATAACGTGTTTAATACTGAACATAAGATTTTTATTAAATAATAAAAGTCATATCTTATGCAGCACGATATCTACTTAACACAAAGGATAAAATATTATTATTTTCACGTTTACTATTATTATTATTTAGTTTATGAGGCGAAGCCGTTAAAACCAATATTTATTCCGGACAATTATTTTTAAAGGAGTCAATAGCTGTTTTAGTTCCAATAAACTGCATTTAAGATAAAAATACTGCCTACAATGCTTCTTGAACAATGAAATTATTAATATTTATCCTTAAAAAAATATTGTGTTCATCATCTTCCTCTTCTTTCCTCTACCCAATCTCTATCTTTTGGATATAGACCTCTTTCATGCGTTTCCATATGTTCCCGTTTTGAGCCCTTTGATACCAGTTGAGCTCAGCTGATTTTTTAATATCCTCGTAGTTACGTTGCTGAGGTCTGTATTCTTTTTTCTCTGCATGTTTTCCATCTTTTCGGCTCCAGTTATCAATATTTCTGGCCACATTGCCAGTCTAGTTTCATTTGAGGGAAGATTCTTTTAATTATGTCCTTAACACTTGTTTTATTTCTTATCCACAATCGTTTAGTTTGCGGTCCCTGAGTGACATACTTTTTTTCCTTTCAATTGTTCTCTGATTTAATTTTCTGATAACTTTCTTAATCACTACCATATGTTGTTACTGGTAGAGTGTATTCTTTATATAATTTGCGTTTTAAAGGCAGTTGGGACTGAAAGACTTGCTTCATTTTACCTTAAGCCGCCCGTCCTAGGCGTATCCTTCTATTGACTTTCAGTTCTTGATTCACTTTTCCGATTGTAGTGACCTGTCCCAAATATACATATAAATGTAGCCTTTCCACCTGTTGCCCATGTATGAATATTGCGTCATTAATGGTTGTCTGTTCGTTCGTCATGACTTTGCTTTTCGTGATGTTCATCTCCAAACCGACCTTCGCCTTATAATTCTTGGAGCATTTCTTTCAATTCGATTTCTTTTTTGACAAAAATATGATATCATCAGCAAATCGTACGTTGTTGAGTCTCTCTCTAGATATGTTACATCCTCTGTTTTCCCAATAAAGGCTCTTGAAGATATCTTCTAGTAACAGGGTTAATATTTTGGGTGATATGAAATTATCCTATCTAACACCCCTATTTATTTTTACTTTCTCGGTATCCTAGTGTAATATCACTTTCAGTGTTGATTGATTGGTCATTGGTCATTGGTCATTTGTTTTTTTTCAGTATATTATTATACTTTTGACCGACTATTGCTTTTTTCATCATTTTCTCAAATGCCTAGAATTCTACTGTGTCAAAAGCCTATATGTTGTCTGACCGTGTGTAGCTTTTCGATTTTACTAAATCTTTTTCGGAAGTCTGCTTGTACTTTAAGTAGGTAAGTTCTTCACTAATTGATTTGTGATTATTCTCATGTATAATTTATATAGCTGGAATAGAAAACTTATTAGCCCCTAGTTTTCCAAATTGCTAGGATCTGTATATCAATATAATTATCGTAATTCTCCAAATTTTTGGTACCATTCCTTAGATCGAACATCAGTGAATCACTTAGGGTAATTTTTCGCAATATTTCACAAAATAATATCTATTTTTGTAAAACATTTCTAGGCGTAAACACCTAAGATGTCTTCGACATTTCACCGATAGACATCAAGAGTGTCGGTCATTTCTCTTCAATTCACTTTTCTCTTCTTCTCTCTGATTGAGAAGTTTTAGTATTCGTTTTGTCTTTGCCAATGCATTCCACTATCAAATATATATATATATATATATATATATATATATATATATATATATATATATATATATATATATATATATATATATATATAGGACAGTAACAGGGCACTGGTAACAAACAATCGAAAGTTTAACTCCTAGGAAACGTTAATTGAAGAGTTTTTTAAGCTCCTTGATTAATGGAAATGCTCCTTCTCTTAACATTTCCTCGTCTTTGTCCTGCTTCTTCTCTTTCTTCAACTTCGTTGTTTGGTAGATCTTCCGAACCGATGTTAAGTATCCTTTGGTGGTCCTCTCTTCATCTTATCAGTATTTATCGTAGTTGACATAATTCTGGTTCTATCCATCCATCGATTGTAGGGCAGATATTTTGTGTCTACAGCTGAATGGCAGTTGTCATTGTCCCAGGTATACTGCATTGACGTCTCATCTTTATTGCAAGTAAAATTTGAGTCTAAACAGTCTCGATGGAGTCAAGATTTAATTCAGGATGATTCAGATCCTTCCTCGAAAAAAACTAAATTTAGTACTGAAAGAATTTTCTTGGTATGTACAACAGGAGAATAGTGAATTAGGCGAGGTACTTAAAAATGTCTCTGTACATCTTGAGTATGTTGTATGTAACTATTTAGTTTAGTGTTTTTTTTTTGTTATTTACCTCCCCGCCTGAGTACGAATTCTACCCTTTTTGGTGTTCCGTACGGAACACTTATAAGATCACTTCGGTGTCTGTCTGTCTGTCTCTCACAACCGATTTTCTCCGAAACTAATTGACATAGAAAGTTGAAATTTGGTACTAATATAGGAATTGATGGCTTCATCAGAGCTGTGTAGTTTTGAAAGTTAAATGTTGACTTAAGGGATTAGTTTTGGGGAGTGAAATCGGAAGTGAAAAAAAAAAAATACTAGGTCATCGAGTGTGGTGTCAAATGAAAGCTTGTGAAAACACGATTAAAAAATGTATATATAATGTAATACTTGCGCGCATTTTTCTTTGTATTCTTTTTAAAAAATCGCGAAAAATCGCTGTCCCCCCGCCTTATCTCGAAAAGTACCAATTAAAAAATTTTGAAAAAATTCTAAAATATTCTCCACGGGCTGTAGATTGAACGAAAATTATCACGAGTGCATTACCTTTAATAATTTATCTGGTATATAAAAAAACAAACATTTCAAGGTCATCAGTTTTCCTTCAAGCTGGAAACAAACTCTGTTGAAAACTCATTTGGGGTGTGTTTTGTGAAATCACTGATCATTTATCCGTAACGAAATTTTTTTATTTTAAAAGCAATCAACGTACGGATTGCGCAAGTTCAACTTGCACTTGACCGGTTATTTATATATTATAGGATATCGGCGAGGATGTCGTAATAACCGTCAACGTTGTCCAATTGCCGAAACATACATTTTTGTATTTCACAGCACTTTTTAGACAGCTACGACCTATGTACGTGGTCAGCCCAAGTACACTTAAATAAAAAAAAATAATTGGATTGAACCCGACACCTTCTGCACCGCAAGCAAATTACTACGCCACGGGCTCGCGGTCAGGCGCTAGTATTGTGAAAAATATACTTTTTGGTTCGAACACATTAGTTTAGATCATCCAGTGAACCATTACATATATTTTAGAAGTGTAGTAATCTTGTATCATATTTGAACACTTTGTTGAAGACTATATAATATTTTTTTCAGAAATAAGATTTCTTTATACTCAACTCGTTATTACAATCCTTTATTACCTGTATGAAACTTTATTTTTCAAAATATCAGCCAATTCCGGTACTGATATTTACCCGCATAAATGTCACATATTTCCCCTGTAAATGATACAATTTGTTATCGTTCTTTATGAATTATTGAACAAAATTGTTTCAGTGAAAATTAATTACGGTCATTATTAACATGAGCTTCGGCGTAATCGCCATTTTTAACAGTATTTTGTAGGAAAAATAATAGACGGTGTTGACACTTCTGCATTAAAAATGCATAGTATCGCCAGCTATACGAGTAGGACTGTTTTAACCGCAACTACCATAATTATTTATATCTGGAAAATTTCACTTATAAAAATAAAATTATTTTGAAGCTGTTTGCGCATGCCTGTACAGAATTCTTTAATATACATCTTTTATTCATCACAATAAGTATTGCTAAAAATCATATTAGAGAAAAAGTATACTGATCATAAATTCGTTTCTCTTCAAATCAATTCTCTATTTAAAATGTCAATAAGTCCAAGAAAGATATAAAGAAACCAGTGGACTAAATTACAATTGTCGGATATTTAGCTCGGCATGATGATATGCAAAAAGTTATTTCACTCTACTTCCACGCAATGCCACAAAAAAAAACCTCATCGCCACCTGCTCTTTCGTAGTAGGAAACACTCCGGATACCATAACAGTGTTGCCAACTATACTTACTAATTTTAAGAGTTATAATATAAATATAGAAAGTATTCCGCTCTTAATTAAAAATATAACACGAGTACACATGGATAGGTTTATAACTGTGGGACCAAATAGCATGATGAGGCACCTGGATACAAAAAATTCCGGAGGTAAAATAGCCCCCCGTTCGGATATCCGGGTGGGGGCTGGTTCAGGGGCGTCGACATGCAGAAAACAGAATTTCAAAAGGGATTTTTGCAACATACGAGGTTTAAATTCGAACATAAATTCAGTGCACCAACACCTGCAATCAAATAAACCTCATGTAATCGCTCTCTGTGAAACTAAGGTCAGTTCATCGACCAGCACAATAAACTATCTTTATCCTGGGTACGATTTCTATTCCCGATTTAGGCGTAACTTTGGAATCTGTCTTTATGTCAGAAGCGACCTCTCTTGCCAACGAGAAGAGGCTCTGGAGCCCCCAAACTTTGATGTTATGTGGTTAAAAATAGCGACTCAACCAACCACAAGGTTCGTCTGTATCCTCTATCGACCACCAAGTGATACAAACTTTAGCACACTTTTCGCTTCTCTTGCAGACACCATAGATCATTTACAAATTAACTATCCAAATGCCGAAATTGCCATCCTGGGCGACTTTAATGTCCACAACATCAACTGGCTTAAATATTCAAATACTACTGACGAACAAGGTCGTGAAGCCGAATCATTTTCAGTCAGTTTTGGCTTGACTCAGTTTATTGATGAACCAACACCGATTCCTGATCGAGACGGAGAGTTCGCCAGTCTTCTTGATCTGTTTTTAACCACCAATCCGGAGATTTACACGGTCAGCGTAAATCCGCCGTTAGGTTCTTCCGACCATAAACTACTTTCGACATCGAGTATTCTACCAATCAGTGACAAAGAGGCGCCCAAACCGCGCAAGATTTGGCACTACAAATCTGCTAAATGGGAAGATCTCATGGAATATTTTCGAACTTTCCCTTGGTTGGACGTTTGTTTTCGATCCGACGACCCATCTGACTGTGCCAGGGAGGTTTCCCATGTTATTTTGGCCGGTATGGAGGCTTACATCCCTTTTTTCGAAGAAATGCCCTTCCAACGCCAAGCCTTGGTTTGACCTAAAATGCAAAGAAGCTGTTGCTTCTAAACATTATGCATACCGACAGT
Source organism: Pachyrhynchus sulphureomaculatus (assembly GCA_019049505.1). NCBI lineage: Eukaryota > Metazoa > Arthropoda > Insecta > Coleoptera > Curculionidae > Pachyrhynchus > Pachyrhynchus sulphureomaculatus. The sequence goes on along the minus strand of CM032455.1, from coordinate 153,692,225 downwards.
GGCGTGAAGATCCTAACACCATAAATCGTAACATCTTTGTTCGTGCCAGGAACAGATGCAAAGAAATTATCGACGAAACCAAGGAGGTACACAATCAACGGATTAGAAACAAACTTCTCGCTTGTCTCGGCAATTCCAGGTCCCTTTGGTCAGTCGCTAAGGCAGTTAGTCAAAATTTCACCAAATCCACCATACCACCACTCACACCGCTGAATAATTCTATTGCAACGACACCTGTTGAGAAAGCGAACTTGTGGGCTGAACTCTTTGCTTCACATTCTACTGTCGATTTCCAAGGAAAAACACCACCTACTCTTCCCATAGTGCAGTTAAGGATGCCCGATATTGTCTTCAGACAGCGTATCATAAAACGTATTTTGATGAAGCTAGACACCAAAAAGGCTTCAGGCGCTGACGGAATACCTGCCATAGTTCTCAAGAACTGTGCGAGGGAACTAACACCAGTTTTCTGTAGACTTTTCAACCTATCCTACAGAAAGGGAATATTTCCTTCCTGCTGGAAATGTGCCACAGTTCAGCCAATACCTAAAAAAGGCAAGAAGACCTTGCCAAATAACTACCGACCAATCGCACTACTCTCAATAATATCGAAAGTCATGGAAAAGGCTATCAATCAGCATCTTATAAAATATCTTGAAGGATTCAACATTATTAGTGATCACCAATATAGCTTTCGTAAAAATAGATCAACAGGAGATCTTCTGACTTATGTAATACATGTTTGGAACAACGCAATTGAACACTTTGGAGAATCTCGAGCGGTTGCTCTTGACATATCCAAGGCATTTGACCGCGTTTGGCACGATGGGCTGTTGGCTAAGCTACGTTCTTATGGTATGTCTGAAAAGTTCTGTTTGTGGCTTTCATGTTTCCTTAGAGAGCGTTCTTTACGAGTGGCAGTCGACGGATTTCTTTCTAACACCTTCACTATCAACGCCGATGTGCCCCAAGGTTCCATACTGTCTCCTACTCTCTTCCTCATTTATATTAACGATCTGCTGGAAAAGACCGAGAATCCAATCTACAGCTTTGCAGATGACAGTACACTTATCTCTTCATTCACTTTGAACGCTCGGACATCGACTACTCAGACGAATATCCGCAGACAGCAGGAAGTCATTCAACTTACCAAAGACCTGGAAGAAATTCTATCTTGGGGTGACACTAACCAAGTGGAATTTAACGCTACAAAAACCCAGGCGGCAGTTTTTTTCTAAAAAAGTTAACGTTGCAGAACCCGACATAGTTATGTCGGGGCACTCCATCCCTCTAACATCGTCACTCAATCTGTTAGGCGTTAATTTGGGAGTAAATATGTACTGGCATGAACATGTTGCAGGCATAGCAAGGAGAGCTTCTCAAAAGTTGGGAATATTGTTTCGAACCAGAAAGCTTTACACTCCACAACAACTGTTAATTCTTTACAAAGCTCAAATTCGACCAATTATGGAATACTGCTCCCATGTTTGGAGCTCCGCTCCCAAACATACACTGCATTTGTTGGGTTATATCCAGAGAAGAGCTATTCGTCTGATTGGACACCCGGAACTGACCGACGGCCTTGATTCGCTGGAACATCGAAGAACGGTTGGCGACTTGAGCCTATTCTACAAGTACTTTCATGGAAAGTGTTCGAAGGATGTGGCCCGTTTAATTCCTCCCAGAGCGGTGCATATTAGAAGTACACGTCGCGCTAATACTTCACATCCGTATGAGGTTCAGCTTGTTACTCCTCGTACAACGCTTTTCAAGCAGTCTTTTATATTAAGAACATCATACCTTTGGAATAGTTTGCCCAGGACTGTGTTTCCCATCGAGTACAATCTACAGCGATTCAAGAACAACGTGAATCGCTTTCTCCGCACACGTGTCGCTCCTGTAGCGCTTTAGGGACTTCCCTGTAGCACGTGTGCTAGACCCATAAAAAAAAAATAATAATAACTTAGTATAGAAAAAGCAAGCAAATTTCAAAAACAAAAATTGTTTATTCAACATAATCTCCATTTAAGTTTATATATTTATTGAAACCGTTATAAAGTAACTCTTGACCTTTTACAAACAATCTTTGTCGTGGTTTCTAAACCGCTCTTCAACATCTATCACAAATCTGTAGCCTTTTAAATGCTTTTTTAGTTTTGGGGATAGTCCGAGGGAACTAAATAAGGAGAATATGGGGATGATCAATCAGTTAATTTTTTGCAAAACTAACGTGAACTAACAGCGATTTGTTAGTAGGCTTATTGTCTTGCAAAAATATCATCCCTTTAGACACCTTTCCTCGGTGTTCTATCACAATTTTCGCTGTTTCACCGTCGTTCAAGTAATTTGTAAGAAATATGCCATCCTCGCCCCAAATAACGGAAGCAAGAACTTTTCCTACTGATTGTTGGAAGCGAAGGTTCTTGGAAGAAAGATGGCCAGCATGTTTCTACTTCTTTTACTGTTTCTTTGCCTCCGGATAATAATGAGAGATGCACGATACATCCATAGCTACTATTCAACTTAAATGTTATCAGTCATTCTTGGTCGGCGTTCAGACCTTTAGTAGTTCATTTAGCTGATTATTTTCTCATAATCAAATCAGAACGGACAATATGAAAAACATGTTCATTTCAGCCCCATTCGTCGAATAGCTAAAATGATTTCATTCATAGCCTTAACATTTTCTCGTGTAGACACAGAAATGGGTATTCCAACACGAAGTTCAGCACTGATGTCGATTTCTCCTCTCTCTGATAGTGGAAAGTTGTTTAGACTAAGTTGTTATCAATACTTATAGGAATATTTACTCTCTTCTCTCTTAGCTAAAAATCATGTACTTCACTAAGTTAAATTTTTAGTAACCAATTCTTAAGAAACTTATAGATTCAATTCGTAATGGTTGAGATGCTACTTTAAGTACTAGACACACGTGCATGTACATATACATTTTTGTGAGATTCACTTATGTGTCTGATCGTCAAACAATGTGAAACTGACAAGATCTCGAAGTTTAATGATTATCTGTGCTTCAGATCAATGACCTCTTGAGACCATTTTATTCATAGTACCGTTTTTAGATTTTAGACATGAACAATTTTGATTTCCAAAGTGTTGCTTTGTTTGTCAGTCGAAAATGAGAGAAAAAAGAGAGCGGCAAGAAAGAAAAATGTACCTAAATATTAATTGAACATAATAGAGAATTTCTGATGAATCAGTCCTTTGGTAGTTTATATTTACTATTGCTTTTGACTGATATATCTGTGTGTAACAAGTGTGTAACAGTTTCACTAAAATATATACGAAGAATTTTGTTCAGGAATTCAATAATCGTTTCTATATTTACTTACTTTACTACTGGTATAAGACGTAGGCTGAAAAGGTTTTGGTCTGACACATAGATGTCGCCCTTTTCAAAAAATCCAAAGACTTTTAGGAAGTACCAATCTTCAAACGACGATTCGTTTACAAGATACAGGGGTTTAAGTGACGGTACTTCTGATATTTTCAAAACAATGAAAAAAATCGAATTTCGAGTGTCGATTAAACACTGTTTTTTGATAGGAAAAATACTGTTCAAGCAAAGCAATGGCTTCATAAGAATTACGGGGACTCTGCCCCTGGAAAATCACCCATCATTTACTGGTATGCTGAATTTAAACGCGGTCGTACAGATACAAATACTGAAAGCTCCGGACGCCCAAATGAGGTGGTTACACCGAAAAACATCAAAAAATCCCACAAAATTGTTTTGGATGACCGTAAAGTGAAATTGCATGAGAGAGCTGATAACCTAAAGTTATCAAAAGAACGTGTTGGTCATATTTCGCATGAATACTTGGGCATGACAAAGCTCTGTTCGAAATGGGTACCACGGTTGCTCACAGTGGATCAAAAATAACAACGCGTTGATGATTCTGAGCGTTGTTTGGACCTGTTTAAGCCCAATAAAAAAGAATTTTTTCATGCGACATGTGACAGTGGATGAAACATGGATCCACCACTACACACCGAAATCAAATCGGTAGTCAGCTGAGTGGACAGCAGCCGGTAAAAGCCGCCCGAAGCGACCAAAGACGTCGGTTGGAAAGATTTTTCGCCTCTATATTTTGAGATCCGCATGGAATAATTTTTATCGACTATGCTGAGAAGGAAAAAATCATCAATAGCGAATATTATATAAAATTGCTGGTGCATTTGAAGGCAGAAATCGCCAAGAAATGACCCCAAATGATCAAGAAAAAGTGCTCTTTCATCAAGACAATGCACCGTGTCACAACTCAATCGTTAAGATGGCAAGATTGCATGAATTTAAGTTCAAAATGCTTCTTCATCCACCGTATTCTCCAGAGTTGGCCCCCAGCGACTATTATCTATTCGCAGAAGAAGCTATCGCCGAAACTGAAGCCTATTTTGAAGGGAAAAACAAATCATTCTACAGGAAAGGTATAGAAATATTAGAAAAGCGTTGGGTTGATTGTATCGCTCTTGATGGAGACCGTGTTGATGAACAAAGTCTAATTTTGCAAAAAAAAAATGTGTTTTAAGTAGCTACACCAAGAACTTCAGCCTACGTGTTAAATAATACCAAATGGTGTTAATTTTGGAGCAATAAATACACATTGTAATTATTTTATATAATTTGTAGCTTTGTAAATTTGCTTTTTTTAATGGTGTACCAAGATTCAACAGGAAAAGGCAAACCTTTCAAAATTTTTAAAGTAGTTAATTTTGATTTTTATCTAAATTTTACTATTATTTCAGTTCAGCCTTTTGTCAAATAAGGTCTCAAATATTTTATTTTTAAATGTCAATCAATTTTGACTGTGCACGCTAAGCCTGGTTTGGGACAACGAATAGCTTGGCTGAAATAAATTGCCCTCGTTTTCTGGAGACTTTAGTTAATCTTCCCATTTCTTATTCATAACTTCCAATTATTTACATTTTATTTTAAATTTCTTACAGCAGTTCTAAGTTGTGATGTGAGAACTCTATCGTTAGCTAATAAATAGAGATAATTTATTCTGATAAAAATTTAATATCTGAAGTAAATAAACTGAATAAGGTGAGCGATATCGGGAAACTCATCAGGCTTCTCACTCGAACTGGACTTTTAATAGAAACTACAAACTGTAAAGTACTCGTATTAAATAGAAAGTGGACTTTCCAAGTCTAATTCCTTGACGAATTCAACTGTTTCCCTTGAAAGTAAAGAATTATAGGACATAAGCTGATATGACTATGATTTTTTACTGATTCTCTCCACAAGAGAATAACTGTAACCACTGTAAGTCCAATTTTTTTATCGTATAAATAATACGATATTACCAACACAATACTCCATAAATCCTTTAAAATACATGCATATAAATAAAATAAACGGGAGAAATGGTCATACTTGCATTGAATTAATAATACAAAGCGTTTAGTCGCAAGGCATTTCATGTGTGACAATCCCCATAAATACCCCGTGACAAGAGACCATATATCCGGTCAGCTCGGAGGCTCGTATCCTTTTAACTCCGGATATTTAGTTGAGTGTGATTTGTGTATATAGTGAATAATAATTTCAGATGTAATTTTTTTCATATTATACAATAATGTATTGGTTATTATATGGTCATTTACCCGTAATAAATATAAAAACTATAATTATATATATATATATATATATATATATATATATATATATATATATATATATATATATATATATATATATATATATATATATATTAGGGTGACCGCAAAAAATCGATGTCGGAATTTTGTTCATCTGGACGCCACAAAACGATTCCCCTTTCCAGATATTGAGATAGCCGAAATTTGAGCTCGATTAAACGACGTTAACCCGTGCTGCTCGTCGCTCAAAGTTTGAAAAAATCCAAATTTTTGGCCAAAAAAGCTGACATATGGAGCCATAACTCCAGAACGGTAAATAATAATAACACGCTTAATATCTCAAAAGAAAGCTAATGTTGTTCTTCAAAATTTATATTCTATACATAATTGTTGTTATTTTAAGTCAAACCGAGTTACAACAGCCTTTAGCCCCAAAAAGGTGACCTGGTACCAGTAGGAGCCAGTTTGGGAGTATTCTAAGAATTTTACGGGTTTTTACATAATGTGTCTCGGAATTAACATTTTTTTGTTAAAAAAGTATTTTGGAACTCAATTTTCAAACATAAAGAGCCTTTTGTTCAAATTTAATCTTTTATTATATGGGGATTACCTGACTAGTTTACCAAAGAAAGACCCGTTTGACAGGTAAAAAGGAGGGTGAATCTAATTTCTATTTTAGGGATGGTGATTTTACTTCAGCCTACAACCGACCTTTTATTTATTCAGTTTAGTTTCTAAAGTGCCTTTGAGCTGGTTAGATCGAACAATTATCTAGTGAAGATATTTTAATGTTTTTTTTTTTTTAATTTTCCAAGTGTGTGTGTTATTGTTTTTATAACTATTATAGTATTATTTTAAAAGACATTTGAAAACATTTTATTGAAATTAAAGTTTGAAATATATTTTGTTTCATTTTCCAAGTTAACTGTTATTTACCTATTGGCCTCTGAATTGGCATCCACATCAGGTGTACAAAGCCGGACCAAGGATAAAATATTTCTTGTGGGCTATCCCATTCACCAGATCACCGGTTGTAAACTACCCTCAAATCGTCAAGTTTCGTGTGCTTTATTTTATAATTTACGTACTGTGAAATTAACTGTAAGAGAATCAGCAAAACTTACAATACGAGAAGTGTTCATTTTTTGGGAGAAAGCTCGAATCCCGACTAAACATGAGCAAGATGCAATTACTAAGCTGGAAAAACTTCAGGCCAAGTGGAGAACTCTTCAAAAAGACGGAAGAAAAACATCGAAAACGGCCAAGAACAAATTTAAACAGTTTGTTGAAAAGTTGGATGATCTCTTTGATATTGCTCAACAAGATGCCTTGGCTCTGATGAAATCGGAAGAAGATAAGGCGTTTCTCGTGAAACAGAGGCAGAAGGGCCGCCCAGGTTCCATGACTGGAGTGGATCTCAAGTTGTCTCGAGCTGAAGAAATCAAGGTGCAAAAGGAACTTGCAAAAAATGATGAACCGACAAATCCAAGAAGCAACTTCTGATATTGGTGAGTTTTTTTTTATTATTAGTATTCTAAAAAATAGATAAACAAATAAGTAAATAGTTTCATTATAATTGAAAGAAAATTGTACATGAGAGCATGATTTGGCATCTTTATGATTGAGTTTATATTTTTTAAATAATACCTTTTGATAATTAGAAGTAGGTAATTTAGTACCTATGTATTATTACTATTCTGCTAAAACGACAAGTTTTTATAGTCTTTTTTTTTCTCTTTCTTTTGTTGCCTCTTAGAGACGGATGATGAAGACAAGTTCGAAGAAGGAGAAGAAGACACTGAAGAGGACAGCATCTACCAGGAACTTGAGAGCTTGGAGGAAATGGACATCCCTGAAGAAGCTGCAGAAGATCCGGACCATCTGAGAGCAAGAGGATGAAAGTTTCATTTGCAAGGGGCGTTAAAGAGATTTTAAACATGAAATTGTCCATTTTATTAGATCGATGTAAGGTATCCGACAGAAATGCCACGAGAATTTTAATAGCTACTCTAGAAGCACTAAACCTTGACCCTCTTGAGTACAAAGTCTCGAAAACTTTATTATATGATAGAAGGCAAATGTTCAGAGAACAATATAATAAAAAAATTTTTGATAAAGTAAACATTCCTGAAAAAAAACCCGTGGTTGTCCATTGGGACGGTAAACTTTTACCAGGTATTTTAAAAAATGAGCAATGTGAGCGAATAGCTATAGCTATTTCATATGGCGAAAAGGAACAGCTGCTGAGAGTTCCTGTAACAGCAAACAGCTCTGGAGAGGAGCAAGCCGTAGCCGTATATGAATGCCTACATGAATGGAGTCTTCTCAACACCGTCAAGACGATGTGCTTCGACACTACAGCATCCAACACGGGAAGACTCAAAGGAGCATGCGTCATATTGGAGCAAATGTTAGGAAGAGAATTGTTATACCTAGCTTGCCGTCACCATATCTTGGAAATTCTGTTAAGAGGCGTATTCGACACAAAAATGGGATCAACCACTGGACCTCATCCAGACATTTTCAAGAGATTCCTCATTGCGTGGCCCAAGATAGACAAAGGAAAATACGACACAGGTATCAGTGACAATCTAATACAAAAGCAGCTAACTCCAGAAGTAATTGCAAATGTTACTGCTGAATTCGAGACCAAATTAACTGAGAGCCACCCCAGAGATGACTACAAGGAGCTATTGCAGTTGGTTCTCGTATTTGTTGGATCACTAGACGGCAATGTTGTGGGTTTTAGAACTCCAGGAGCCATTCATCACGCTAGGTGGATAGCAAAGGCTATTTACTGCTTAAAAATGTTCATTTTTCGTCGTCAATTTAAGATGTCTAAAGAAGAAGAAAGTTCTGTGCGTACCATTTCTGTTTTCCTAGTTAAAATTTATTGTAAAGCTTGGTTCAATGCTCCAAAAGCTCATCTAGCACCAAAGCAAGATTTAGGTATTTTGCATAGTCTGTTAGACTATAAAGAATGTGACAACGACATTGCAGAAATAGCCCTGACCAAATTTTCGAACCATTTGTGGTATTTGAATGCAAAGTTGGTGGGATTATCGTTTTTTGATCCCACCATTACAGACGATGAAAAGTTGTTAATGGCTAATAAATTGCTCAGTAGCACAGATGAACCATCACAGCACGCCAGGGGTTGTAAATCCAAAAGTTAGGAAAGAAAACTTAAAAGAGGTAGTTGATGGAGGATTGGTAAATTTACTTACCAAAGAAACGTTTACATTCTTTGACCAATTTAATATAAAAACAGATTTCTTAAGACAACATCCAAACACCTGGCCTGAAAATAATGACTTCCAAGAAGAATTGAAAATTGTCAAAACATTAAAAGTAGTTAATGATATGGCTGAGCGTAGTGTTAAATTAATAACCGACTTTAACGACCTTCTGACAAAAGATGAAGGCCAAAAGCAATATGTCCTGCAAGTTGTAAGTAAATGCCGAGCATTATATCCTGACGTTTCAAAAAACTACTTTAACAAAAGCTCTAGAATAGATTAGGTAACTATGTAAAATTATCAACTCATGTAGGTACTACGTCTGTATCTTTTCTGTGTCTGTTTTGTATGTATTATATACCTAATTTTTATATTTTGAAATAAAAAATGTCATTAGACTTATCAGTATTACTTGTTTTTTTTTTATTATATTTCTACTTTAAACTCAAAAATATACCAAAAAAAAAAGCAAAATTTATCACTTAATAACAAAATATACGAAGTATGCTCCTAGTGGTACCAGGTCACGTTCTTGGGGCTAAAGGCTGTTGTAACCCGGTTTGACTTAAAATAACAACAATTATGTATAGAATATAAATTTTGAAGAACAACATTAGCTTTCTTTTGAGATATTAAGCGTGTTTTTATTATTTACCGTTCTGGAGTTATGGCTCCATATGTCAGCTTTTTGGCCAAAAATTTGGATTTTTTCAAACTTTGAGCGACGAGCGGCACGGGTTAACGTCGTTTAATCGAGCTCAAATTTCGGCTATCTCAATATCTGGAAAGGGGAATCGTTTTGTGGGGTCCAGACGAACAAGATTCCGACATTTTTTTTTTCCCCTCTATGAGATCCGGTCACTCTAATATATATATATATATATATATATATATATATATATATATATAATATATATATATATATATATGTATATGGTATATAGATTAAAAAATAAGTTAGATTCCTACCAACTATGTGAACAGGCTTGTTTTACATCCGGCAATAATACATGCGACCACTTACAGACAATGAGAAATATCCTAGAAAAGAGCAATGAATACAATTTCAAACTCTGCATAGCATTCATAGACCACGGGAAGGCTTTTGACTCTATCGAAATGTGGACAATTATCAACGGCTTGAACAACTGTAGAATTGATTCTAGATACACTACCCTAATCATGAATGAAAATGTAAAGATGTCCATAAAACCTAGTACAGAATAAATACGTATAGGAAGAGGTGTAAGACAGAGAGATACAATCTCTCTTTAGCTATGTATTACAGCTCTAGAAGACGTATTTCGCAAACTGGATTAAACAAAGAAGGGCCTAAAGATAGATGGTGTGTATCTAAGTCATTTAAGGTTCGCAGACGATATTGTAGTCATCAGTAGTAATCCACATGAGTTACAAAAAATAATAAATGAGCTAAATTACCACTTAAAGAAGTCTTAGAATGAATAAAAGTAAGATAAAAATATTAACTAATACTAATAACAACACAGTGATAAATTTGGAAGGAACAGCTCTAGAGATTATTAAGCATTATGTGTATCTGAGACAAAAAATTACTACGAGAGAGTGTCTCGGAAGAAATTTGAAGAAAAATTAGGCTTGGATGGTGCGCATTCAGGAAATTAAGTTATATATTCAAAGATAAAGCCATCCCAAATAAGTTAAAGGCCATAGTTTACGACCAGTGCATCCTACCCGTAATTACATATGGCGTTGAAACTTGGATACTGAATAAAACCGATATACAAAAACTAGCTCAGACCCAGAGAGCACACGAAAGACAAATAATCGAGATAAAACTTAAAGATAGAAAAAGAAACAAGTGGATACGTGAACAAACGAAATTAAAAGATATTATAGAGCACGTAGCAGAAAGAATATGGCAATAGGCTGAACATGTAGCATGCACGACCGATATAATCGATGAACCAAGCAAACATTAGAATGGAGACCACGAGAACAGAAACGGAGTGTAGGATAGCCCAAAACAAGATGGCGTGATGATATACACAGGGTTGCGGGCATTGGATGGATGGCAAGAGTTGCAAATAGAATGAGATGGAAATTCAGAGAGAAGGTCTGCATTCAGCATTGAATAGAACTAGGCTTATAGTGACACAGTGATATGGTATATCTCTGAAAGACAGGAAGACCAGTAAGTTTGAAAGACGCAGTTGAAATAATCACGACTTTAAAGTAGAATTATGCAGGACATGTAGCAACATGTGGCGATTTTAGATGGAACAAGATCATCCTTCACTGGAGACATACTGGGAAAAAAAAGGGGGCGAAATACGTTTGATGACCTGAAACTGACTGCCGGACTGAACTGAAAGAGGGCAGCACAAGAAGGAAACAGATGTGGTGTAATCAACATGGGCCTTTCAGATTGAGATATATATATATATATATATATATATATATATATATATATATATATATATATATATATATATATATATGTATATATATATATATATATATATATATATATATATATATATATATATATATATATATATATATATATATATATATATATGTATATGTATATGTATATATATATATATATATATATATATATATATATATATATATATATATATATAATTGAACACAAAGATGTATAACTGAATATTACATATACAGGTGAAGAGCGACCTGGAATTACCAGAGAATTAACTTTTGTCCGGAAAATCAAGGACATATTGGAGAAATTGAACTGGAAAAATAAAAAATTAAGTATTTGAAGCTTCGCGACTGTAAATGTTTTTGTTTTGGAAGAGCTTTTACAATATGACATGTTCATGGTAAGTTCCGACGAAAGTCTAAGGGCCTGACCCAAATGGTCAGGTATTTCTAAATTTCAGTATGTGTGAGGTACACCCGTTTCGCGCAGCTTCCAAGACTGGCCGAAAAATTCGAAGACTCTCTTCGAGCCCTGTAAAATCTTTTTATAATATCCGTTCAAAGAGCTCATTTTAGTAACATTACCGGCCATCATCGTTGCTTAAAAAATTCTGTGCTGTCTCGTGAATAACGAATCAGACATTAACCTCCAGAGCTAAGAAGATTCTTTTGAATATAGTTGTAAATGAGATTGATAGAACGAAATCAGAACTGACAGAAACTAGGCTTAAACCAAATGTACTATCAAGGCATGTGGGAGCTATGACATTGTAAAAGAAAAGAAGCTCTGAAATATATATATATATATATATATATATATATATATATATATATATATATATATATATATATATATATATATATATATATATATATATATATATATATATATATATATATATATATATATATATATACATACACATACATATCACGATCTGCCTACTGCCTGCCACTGCTGAATGTAGGCTTTTCCCGTTTCATGCCATCTGTTCTTTGCCTTTCTCATCCACTGAGTTTCTGCCGTTTTCCTGATGTAATCTCTCCGTCTTATATTTGATCCTTATGCACTTCTACGTCCAAACCTTGGTGGCCATTGAGTGTTATATTCATGTGTGTATCTGTATTCGTCATGATCTTTGTTTTATTGATATTGATTGTTAATTCTACTAATTTGGAATGGCAATCTAGTTTCATAGCCATCTCTTGTAGTTCAGCAGAGTCACTACTTATTAGAAGAATATCGTCGACGAATGGCAGATGGTTAAGATATTCGCCATTGATGTTTATGCCTTTATCTGACCAACTTATTTCTCTAAATATATTTTCAAGAGATAATATAAAGAATTTAGTAGAAATTGTGTCGCCTTTCCTTACACTGCTCTTTATTGGAATTAGAGATGTTTTTTCCCGATGGATTTATGCATTGTTGCCTGCCAATAGATATTTTTTATTAATTTTGTGTATCTACTGTAGACATTTTGCCATTGAGTTTAGTACCGTCCACATTCCGATAGTGTCAAATGCCTTTTCATAGTCGACGAAGGCCATGTGGCGAATTATGTTGTATTTACTACATTTTTCTATTAGGTTGTTGACTGTGTGTAAATGATCACGATGTTCATGAAGTTATTGATAATATATTTTTAGCGTCAATCTGCGAGTATTTTCGTAAACAATTTGTATATTTGAGAGATCAAACATGCAGTTCTAAAATTAACAGTGAATTTGCCAAGAGCTTTGATATGAAAGTTAGAACGTTTTTTTCAAATCTGGACAAAATTTCATAACATACTTCAAATTATATAATATTTAACGACCTCCAGAGCTTTTATCCTGGTAAAATTAGAAGCAATAAAAGAATAAGCTCATTTTCAAATTTGTCAACTCTAAGAACTCGGAAAAGGACGTATAATAAGCAAAAATGGAGAAGGATGTCTTTTTCACGAATACGATATCTCGTTTTAGCAAGAGAAGTAAAGAATCTAGCAGTATTTATTTATATAGCAACTGAAAAAGTTGGCAATTTCATTGATATTTTATTCGACTGTATGTTCTTTTAAATGTAATTTATCCGGTTCTTTATTGTTATTAGTATAAATAAAGCTTTTCTTTATTATTGTTATTATTATCTGTTAAAGAAAAAAATAATCCGATGCGAAAAACTCCCGTGGCTCTGACATATACAGGCTGTCACGCGGTGTGGTCCGAAAATGATGATGTCTCCTCACCGTCCGTTCGTTTAGTAACCATCGACCAACTTCATCTCCCTGAGTAATCTGAGAGAACCCAGGATAACTGCCCCTTGCATCTTCACTGCTAGTGAATCAGCCGGTGTTAAGGTTCTTCAGCAATGTGTTTTTAATTCCTCCTAAAACTCCGATAATTAGGACCACCATTATTAATAAATGTCGAGGGAAATTATTATTATTATTCTATGCTAAATTTCTCTACTTTGGTAGGTTCAGTTGTAAGTATCGGAATAACTTACGATACTTAGCGCTATTGCGTTTATGTGGATGAATTTAAAAAGAAACGTACAATAGATGCTGTGGACAAGATGACTAATTTCTGAATCGCCAAGAGTTTTTCTCCTATACCAAGTCCTTTTAAGTTCCTTAGTAGGGTTGTGGGAACCATCCTAATTGCTGAAATAATTAATGGGACTATCCAGACATGTTCTTGATGCCATAATTGTTGAATTTCTTCTGCAAATTATTGGTTCTTATTATCTTTTTCAGCATAATACTTTTCATTATTGTGATTGTTAGGGATTCCAATGTCATAATATAAGTTTTTATTATTATTATTATTATCTGTGTATTGCACAGTGAAGCTGTTGTTACTGAAAGTCGACGAAAATTATTATTATTATTATTATTATTATACGTAATTTCTTGAGCATATATTTCTTTTATGCATACGTGGCTAATATTTTTCTGGAGCAAACATATTAATAAAAGAGAAGCGACATTAAACGTTTCAAATAAAAATTTTATGTTCTACCGTAATTTTTCCGGAACTTCTGAAAATGGCTCCCTTAATAAAGAACTATTAGGTACATGCTTTAGTAGTTAATTTACATTATTTATTCGACAACCTCAAGTTTTAGTTAAAATTTTATTGCTTCAAATAACATAGAATTTGACCGACATAATTTCTCTCTTCTTTTTAAACGAAACAATTTTGAAAAGTATATTTTAAAACTTTATTTCCTTGCCTCTATTTTTATATTTAATTATTTAAAAAATTAATTTTGAAGAGACACTGCTCACTGTTAATAATTTTCCCTACATGTGACAGTTATGGGTGATAAGTCAGAAACATTAATGGGACGTAGCCATGCAGCTGAAGTTTTTTAGAATTATTTCCGAGGTTTATTTAATTTTTTTAACTAAAGGAACAAGTAGGAACGAAAATTTAAACAACTGTTTAAGATCACCACATATGTTTATTATGTTGGGAATGTGGAATCTTTGGTACAATGACACTAATCAGTATATATATTCTTCACTACACCAAACACTTTATTTTTGCACTCAATGCGCCTTTCGCTAACCATGTTAGCTTCTTCAGGCGCGGTGATTGACTAGGGCTAAACTACCAATCTACTCTATTTTTACTTAGCCCAACACCTGAATTACTCAGGCGGAACTAATAGCATAGACGAAGCCATCAATTCTGGTCAAGTAACCAGGAGAGGGGATTATAAGGAATAGGCCCTCTGTCTTTATTTAAACTACTTTTTCATTTTATAATTTCCATACTTTCGTATGCGTTCAACAATCTCCTATCAGATACATTTTTAATTAATCTTAGATTATCTAACTTTACAGTATGATCCGCTTCAAGGGCATGTTCGGCAATGCTAGACTTTTCTGTTCTACTGTATTTTAAATGTTCTAAATGTTTTTTAAATCGTGTTTTAATTGACATTTTAATTTGACCAAATACTTTCTGTCGCAATCAACTAATTTCATATATTCGACTTTTCTCACAATTAGGAATCTTGTCTTTGAGATTTCCTAACATATTCCACAAATTGTCTGATGACTTATAGACTAAGGTGACGCCTACTTTAGTAGTAAATACCTTATTGAGTCCCCTGCTATATTTCAGATTATATGATATGGAGACATACTTGGTCTTATTTGCTTCACGTATAAAAAAGGTGGAATTCTGAATATTTAAACTGAACTTATGTCTATTCTTGTTTATTAAGTCATTAACTCTAGTTATATTCCTAATACGATTCCTTTCATTATTTAAGTTTACTCTATAGGAAAAGTGACCAAACGATGAAATAAAAAATGTAATGCGGTTAATTTATGTTGTTTGCAATAAAATGAATCATTAGGGAATATATCTATCTGTTACTGTGTTTTTTCAAATTCTAACCTATTATTATTTTTAATAATTAAAATATCTAGACATGGCAGTTGCCCTTTGTTCTCAATTTAGTAAGTAAATTTAATAGAATCATATCGGCTATTTAATTTCGAAACAAAATCATCTATATTTGCTTTCTATCAAAAATCGCGAAAACATCATCCACATACCTATACCATACATTTGGGAAATACTCTAAATCTTGACTGGTTTCCTTTTCAAACTTACTGATGAATAAATTGTTTATGAAAGGTGATAAGCAGTTACCCATAACTGCTCCTTCTTTCTGAATATAAAATTGACTGATATATTAAAAATAATTTTGTTCCGTACAAAGTTTAGATAATGTTAAGTAGTCATGAATAATTTTATTGTTTATTGTTTTAGAGCTAACACATGTTTCGACACATTGGCTGGCACTGACTTCTGAAGCAAGATGTAAAATAACTACAAAGTAAGTTATAAAATATATAAGTTACCTGGTTATAAGGGTTAAACTAATTAACAATATTCACCTTAATAACTAAAGGGTGTCCCAAAATTCACTCAAGATTTGAATTTGATGCCATTTGTATGATAAAGTGTTCCCAACAAAACAAAAAACAGTTCAGGGTTATTAAAAATGGAGCGCAACACGAAAGAACAACATATTTTCATTGTTGAGCAATATTTTAAAAATAATGCAAGTTTGGCAGCTACAGTTCGGAATTTTCGTACAAAATATGGTCGGAATAGTGATTTAATCTCATTAACTGTGAAGACATTAATTGAAAAATTCAGGGAGACTGGATCAATTAGTGATCTTAAACGCTCTGGCCTTAATTCAACAAGCCGTTCGACACAAAACATTGAAGCAGTTCGCAAGAGTGTTGCTGAGAATCCAGGAACATCAATTCGGCACCGTGGTCAAAAATTGGACATTTCGAGAAGCTCTCTACAGGATATTCTCACGAAAGATTTGCATCTTCATGCTTACAAAGTTCAACTGACTCAAGAACTGAAGCCATATTATTAACTACGCACAACAAAGAGAGTTCGTTGAATGGATTATGGAACAACAACAAGTAGATACTGATTTTTCGAAGAAAATCATCTTCAGCGATGAGGCTCATTTCCATCTTGATAGCTTCGTTAATCGACAAAATTGTCGAATTTGTGGTTCAGATAATCCACATGTGACTGTTGCGAAACAAATGCATCCACAAAGTGCCACTGTTTGGTGCGGATTTTGGGCTGGAGGCATCATCGGACCATTCTTCTTCGAAAATGCGGTGGCCAGGCAATAACAGTTAATGGTAATCGTTATCGCGATATGATAAAGTTTTTTGTGCCTAAATTGCAAGATTTGGATGTGGACGACATGTGGTTTCAACAAGGCGGTCCACATGCCATACAGTCCGAGAAACAATTCAATTATTGCATGAGTCATTTCCTGGTCGTGTAATATCCGGTTTTGGTTATCAGAATTGGCCGCCCAGATCATGCGATTTAACGCCGTTGGACTTTTTTTTTGGGATTTTTTAAAGTCTAAGGTTTATGCCAAAAAGCCCACGACCACCCACTACTTGAAGGAGGAAATTAAGCGCTGTATCAATGAAATTCAACCACATTTATGCAAAACGGTTATGGAAAATTTCGACAAAAGAGTGCGTATGTGCCAGCAAAGCCGTGGAGGCCATTTACCCGATATGTTATTCCATACATAACCCTATACTGTATACTTTATAAATCAATAAAAAAATTACAATTTTTAATTAAAAACCTGTTTTCTATCAAAATTACTTCTTACGTAAATTTTGGGACACCCTTTAAAACAAGTACAATAAAGGAGACCCACCGCCATCCAATTGTTCATTGAGTAATAAACCTGAGGATTTTTTCCAGTTAGTCTCTATCTGCATCAAACAATTCAGTAATTTCCCTTTTCTTTCATTGTGTAAAATTCTGAAATCTTCATTAAAGGTATCATTTTCATCTGGTAAATATTTAGCGTAGTAAGATATGTTTTTTTTATTCTATAACTTTGTTTATGTTTCTTTATCTTTTTAAAGAAAGATCTGCCTGTTTGTCCTATATAGTTTTTATTACAAGTGCCACAGTATTAGTTCATAAACTCCTGTTTTATTTTCTTTTTAATGTTCTGTACGGAACACTTATAAGATCACTTCGGTGTCTTTCCGTCCGTCCGTCTGTCTGCCTGTTTGTCACACCAGGTTTTCTCCGAAACTATTTGACATAAAAAGTTGAAATTTTAAACTAATATAGGAATTGATGGCCTCATCAGGGCAGTGTAGTTTTGAAAGTTAAATTTTCACTTAAGGGTAACCCCTTTTGGGGGGTGAAATCGGAAGTAAAAAGAAAATATTAACCAGGTCATCGAGTAGGGTGTCAAATAAAAGCTGGTAAAAACACGAATTCAATAAAATATATAATTGTTTGTATTATTTTTAAAAAATCGCGAAAAACTGCGCACTGATCAAAAAGTTTTGAGTATAGTTTTACCTTCAATAATTTACCTGGTATACGCAGCTGGTTTGAAAAGTCCGTGCAAAAATAAAAACTACTTATGTGTTTGGGGTAAACCTTTTTTATTTTTCGACATAGTCTCCTTTTAGGCTTATACACTTCGTTCCACGATGTTCTAGTTTGTTGATCCCTTCCGAATAATAGGATTTGTCCAAGTCTGCAAAATATCTATTAGTGTCTGCAATCACCACCTCGTTTGAATAACATCTTTGTTCCACCAGCCATTTCTTCAAATTGGGGAACAAATAGTAGTCCGAGGGAGCCAAGTCTGGAGAATAGGGGGGATGTGAAACGAGTTGGAATCCTATTTCCATTAATTTTGCGACCACAACTGCTGAGGTGTGTGCTGGTGCGTTGTCGTGATGGAAAAGGACTTTCTTGAGGGCCAATCGCGGGCGTTTTTCTTGCAGCTCGGTTTTCAAACGGTCCAATAACGATGAATAATATTCATCTGTAATAGTTTTACCCTTTTCCAGATAGTCGATGAAGATTATCCCTTGCGAATCCCAAAAGACAGTCGCCATAACCTTTCCGGCCGAAGGAACCGTCTTCGCCTTTTTTGGTGCAGATTCCCCCTTGGTAACCCATTGTTTAGATTGTTGTTTGGTCTCAGGAGTATAGTAATGTATCCATGTTTCATCCACAGTGACGAAACGACGCTTAAAGTCCTCCGGATTCTTCTGGAACAGCTGCAAACCATCCTTGCAACACTTCACACGATTCCGTTTTTGGTCAAGCATGAGCAATCGCGGCACCCATCTTGCGGATAGCTTTCTCATGTCCAAATGTTTATGCAAAATATTATGTACCCGTTCAGTCGAGATGCCCACAGCACTAGCAATCTCACGCACCTTAACTCTTCTGTCATCCATCACCATATCATGGATTTGATCAATGATTTCTGGAGTCGTAACCTCCACAGGCCGTCCAGAACGTTCAGCGTCACTTGTGCCCATATGGCCAGTCCGAAAATTTTGAAACCACTTATAAACTGTTCTAATCGAAGGTGCAGAGTCACCATAATGTTTATCAAGCTTCTCTTTAGTCTCCTGAGGCGTTTTCCCTTTCATAAAGTAATGTTTAATCACCACACGAAATTCTTTTTCGTCCATTTCTTGAAAATCACTCGACTTCCTTGATTCACACGAATGCCAAACACAAAGAAATAGACCAATATGGCTGAAACTTGGTGTGCGTTCATTCAAGAGATGCTACTAACTAAACATGACCTCGATACGCGCCGGTGGTGCCATCTCTCGGACTTTGCACGGACTTTTCAAACTAGCCTCGTATAAGAAAAAAGTCATCAGTTTTCGATAAAGGTGAGAAAAATATTTTGTTGAAAACTCATTTGGGGTGTGTTTTGTGAAGTCACTGATCAGTTTATACCTCCGTAATAAAATTTTTTATCTTAAAAGCAGTCAACGTACGGCACACTAATTGCGCAAGTCCAACTTTCACTTTTTATCATCACAATTTATCGGTATAAGTGAGTATATGAAACTTATCTTTCTTTAGTTGTTTATGTGGGTACACCAGTCCTATTGCTTTTTTAAATTGATTTTTTATTAAAATATTATCTACTAATTCACTCTTGTACCCATTGTTTATACTAATTTATTTTATAATATTTAAATCTTTCAGAAAATTTTCTTCCGCTAATGGTATATTTATTAAGCTATGGATGAAACTATTATGAGCTGAAATTTTATGTGTGAACGGTTGGTTAAAATTAGGGTGTATAGTTATACAAAATATATTCAGAAAGTAAGGTTACAATACGCATGTAGCCCTAGGAATTTTTTTTTTCTAACTTGGCACTCCTGCGTGCAGAGGAGGTCCTAACGAAGAGAGCGATCGGCCGTTGGAATCAGTAGCCTGGAGTTTCGTCAGAAACGTTTGTCGAGATGACTTTCCCCAATTCCCGATCCCGCCAAGTGCGATCGCTAAGAATGAGATCGCCGCAATCATTTGCCGTGAAATTGTTTCTGTTTACGTCAAAAAGTGGCAAAGTGGTGTCAAGATTTTAAAAACGGTCGAACAAACACTCACGATCAAGAAAAGAGCGGGAGACCATCGATAGTGACTAAGGAGTTTGTTCAAAAAGTTGAAGAGATGATCGTGATGAATTGTGCGCGTGGTGGGTGCCAAAGGACAAACAAAAAGTCAACTTTCAACAATCGAGTTCGTGCTGCTCAGAAGTTTCTCGACCGTTATGAACTAGAAGGGAAAGATTTCCTCCACTCAATAGTGACAGGTGATGAAACATGGGTGGCGCACTACAGGCCGGAAAGCAAAAGACAATCGATGCAGTGGAGGCATACGGGTTCTCCGTCTGCAAAAAAATTCAAGACCCACCAAGAATCATGACAACATTTTTTTAGGATCGAAAGGGGATACTCCTCGTCGACTTTTTGACTCCGGATGAAACCATTAATGCTGACCGATACTACGAGGCTTTTAGGAGGCTGCGTCGAACCATTCAGAATAAAAGGAGGGGACGACTGACGAAGAAAGTTTGCCTATTGCACGATAACGTCCGCCCCCACACCGTACTCAAAACAACACACCTCCTCACCTCTTTCGGTTGGGATGTTTTGAACCATCCCGCCCATAGTCCAGACCTGGCAGCGAGTGACTTCTTTCTTTTCACTCTTTTGAAAGAGCATATAGGCGAAAAACGTTATTCCAGCGATGAAGAGGTCAAGAATACGGTGCTTGAATAGGTAGCGAATTTGGCGGTAGAGACGACTGACGCAGGTATAAAAAAATTGGTTCTACAACTCACTAAATACAGAGAACTCCAAGGAGATTTTGTGGAAAAATAGCCTAGTACTACGGTATTATTTCCTGTAAATTTTAATAATAAATATGCATTTTTCAGTATTTAGTGACTGTTCTAACCTCATTTTCTTAATATACCTCGTATCTGAGTATGTAGGTTTATGGAAGGTTTCAAAATCATGTTGATTCATTTTGTTTGATATTTTAAAATCTAAGAAATTAATCGATTTATTTAGTTCTATTTCTGTTGTAAAAGTAATGTTATTATGTAGTTGGTTAATATAATCTAGAAATAGTTTTAATTGTCGATCTGTACCGGTAAAGCAATATATTATTTATATATCGATACCACTAAAAAAAGTTTTTAAATAGGTTAGAATTACTAATTTTTTCTTCTAAATTGTCCATGAAAAGTTCTGATAAAATTGGACTAAGAGGATTTCCCATTATTAAACTTTTCCTACTTACATAAATCCTATCGTTAAATTCGAGATAACCAAATAATGAGAAACAACAGATCCGCTGGGTTGAAAGCGGATATGAGGTGTAACCCTGTATCTCAATAGTATGCAGACAGGTGATACAACTCTTCCCTATTTTCCGCAGCATTATACAACTAATTACACTAACATAAAACAGGAAACTGTTAGATTTTTCTTTTAAAGACAGTAAACTTTCATATTCAAGAAACCTGCTGATTTGTGCTCATAAACTTTGTAACTATATAGTAATATAATATTCAGTGTACTAGAAATTTAGGCAGTTAAGTTTGAGTTAGAAATATGAAACAAGAAGGAATTTTGCGTAATATTGAAAAATTTAAGAAAATAAAGTACTGATTTTATACTTATTTATTAAAAAAAATATTCATAATGAAAAGTATCTAATCTGTCTAATTTTATTCCTTACTTTGGATCTCGGTTTCCGGTTTGGTCCTTACACAGAGCTAGAGGAAAGAGAACAATCTGGGTTTCGAGCTGAACGGACAAGATTCATTTAAATCTACTTGATTCCATTCAAAATAATCTCCTTTCACTACAACACAATTTAACTACGTTTTCCAACTTTCAAAACACTTTTACTTAAGCCTTTTAAGGCGGCCGGCATATTTATTTATTTCTTCCTAGTTGGGAGATTTCCTGGTTTTTAATTTTGCCACTGCATCTCTGACTTAATCTTTCATTATTGTTATCCCTTCCTCATTCTGTTCTCTAATGGGTTCGTTGCTATATAATTGTCTGAAATGTTGTATCCATTTTAATTTTTGAAAATAGTAGTACTATAACAAAAACGAAGGGCGTTTTGTATCCTAAATCATTTTTATTTACCAATTTTATCCTCCATATTGGTATTTACAAAATATGTTAACAACATATTTTAAGATAACTGCTTCTATAAATATTTTTCAACAAAAATTTTACAGCTCGTAGCCGAAGTAATCAGTCAAAAACATTTCACGAATATATCAGACTGACACGAAAGGTTATTCATTTCAAAATAAAATATATAAAAAAAAAACTTTAATAAATGTGTTTTTATAATAAAACAATAGTATCATATTTCGTGATTTGAAAGACCTCTACTCGTGTTTAATAAATAATATTCATTATTACATCAAAGCGATTTCATTACGCCATAGTGGTTTAAATTTTTAATTATACCGATCATCTTAATATTTTTGAAGGTAACGATTACAAATGGAATTTAATATTTGAAAGGTCTAAAATCAACTTACCTGTACCAGGTGTACGAGTATGAAATGCGAATTTCAGACCACAGATGGTGAACTAATGCAGTTTGTGCTATAAAGATTTGACACTGCCCCATTTTGTTGTGTCTTCAACCAGTGATAAATTGGAAAAGTGTGTGCATAGTGTTGTTGTGTTCAGTGTGTCGAAATTTATACCGAACAAAGAGTATTCGCGGACAGCCTTAATTTTTTGTTTTCATTTGAAGAAAACTGCTGTTGAATCATACCGATTACTTCGAGAAGCTTATGGTGAACATGCTCCATCGCAAAATACGTGTGAACGATGGTTTCGGCGTTTCAAAAGTGGTGACTTGGATGTTGCAGACAAGGAACGTGGAAAACCGCCAAAAAAATACGAAGATGTGGAATTGCAAGCATTGTTGAATGAAGATGATTCGCAAACACAAAAACAACTCTCCGAGCAATTGGGCGTTAGTCAACAAGCTTACAGAAGACCGGTAGATGGGTACCACATGAGTTGAACGACAGGCAAATGGAAAAGCGCAAAAACACGTGTGATATTTTGCTCGCTCGGTACAAAAGAAAGTCGTTTTTGCATCGTATAGTTACAGGGGATGAAAAGTGGATTTATTTTGAGGATCCCAAGCGCAAAAAATCATAGGTAGACCCACGCGCACCATCCACATCGACCGCAAGACCGAATCGCTTTGGCAGAAAGACGATGCTCTGTGTTTAGTGGGACCAGAGAGGCGTGGTCTATTATGAGCTGTTAAAACCTGGGGAAACGGTTAATACTAAACGTTACCAACAACAATTGACCGATTTGAACCGTTCGCTGCTTGAAAAAAGGCCAAAACAGGTCGAAAGAGGCAACACAAAGTCATTTTTCTTCATGACAATGCTCCATCACATACGGCAAAACCAGTTCGCGACACGTTGGAAGCACTCAGCTGGCAAGTTCTACCCCATGTGGCTTACTCACCAGACTCGGCTTCTTTCGATTATCACTTGTTTGCATCGATGAGTCACGCACTTGCTGAGCAGCGCTTTGGTTCGTACGAAGAAGTGAAAAAATGGCTCGATGAATGGTTCGCAGCAAAAGGGGAAGATTTTTACTGGCGTGGTATTCACAAATTGCCCGAAAGATGGGAAAAATGTATAACAAGCGATGGAGCATACTTTGAATAAAGCACTTTTTATCATTCTTCCGAATTTAACATGTTTTTTTAGAAAAAAAGTCCGCATTTCATACTTGTACACCCGTATATACAGCGTTTCTCGATTTGTTGCATTCCATTTAAAAAAAACTCTTTTGTTTGCACCTCAAAAAAACAACGCCCACCTTAAACTCATCATCTGAGAAAAATATGTAACCCTTCTTTAGATGATTAAAAAATACATAACCGCTGTTTACACTCTTTCTGGACTTATTCCGATGTTTTTGGAATCGTTTCATACCATTCAATTTTTTTCCTTTGCGCTTCACGAAATGACTTACTGCTACTTTCAACCCATCATTTAAGGAAAGTTTTCAACCTCCGAGATCTTGCTTTAGATGTATGAACAAAAAGTAGTCGCAGGGTAGTAAATCAGGGCTTCAGGGTGGATGTTATAATTTGGTGAATCCAAAGTTTTCGGTAATGGCTTGAACTATGGGAGCCTAATAGCCCCTACACCCGATCAAGTAAGTTGGTCCAACTTGGCTTGTCAAGTAAGTTGGTCCAACTTGGCTTGTCAAGCCAGTTGGTCAAGTAGGCTTGACGGTGTGGGCGCAAAATTGGTGAGTTTGATAGTTTGATGACGAGTTGGATGGTTTTCTTGATTTGTCAGAAAAGTCGTTGGAAGATTGACCGCTTGACAAGTAAGTTTGATCATGTAGGGCGGTAAGCATTAAAAATATGTCATACTTTTAAATAATTTCAATAGATCATATTTTTAAACGGTTTCAACAGATTGTATCTACTTTATTATTCAAAGTAAGTAGGCTATATTTTTTGAAGTGACTTGTTTCAGCTAGTACTATAACCTGGTACGAAACAATGCCTCAATTTAAGATGCACCCTGTATAGATTAACAGTAATAATATTTTTGTTGTGATATTATTGGTACGCAAAAGTTACTAGAAGAGGTAATTTTTTGGTGTCCCGTACAGAACACTTACGGGATAACTTCGGTGTCTGACCGTCTGTCAGTCTATCTGTCCGTCTGTCTGCCACACTCGATTTTCTCCGAAACTATTTGATATAGAAAGTTGATATTTAACACCAATATAGGAATTAATGGCCCGATCAGGGCCGTGTAGTTTTGAAAGTTAAATTTTGTCTTAAGGGGTTAGTTTTGGAGGGTGCATTCAGAAGTGGAAAATAACCAGGTTATCATGTGGGGTGTCAAATGAAAGCTTGTGAGAACGTGAGTTCAAAAATATATTTGATGTAATACTCGCGCCAATTTTTCTCCATAGTATTTTTAAGAAACCGCCAAGAATCGCTATTCACCCTCTTATCTCAACCGCTAAATTAAAAAATTGTTTTTAATTTTTATTAATATTAAACAAAACTATTTATTTCCAGTGTTGTTTGAAGTTCTTAAGTCTGACTTGACATCAAAAAATTAAGTTTTATGCTCAGTTTCAACAAAAAACTCGCTTTTAACATTTACAAGTGTGCTATATGGTTGGTAGGATGCTTTTTTAAGTAAATAAATGCAACAGCTAAACAAGAATTTTTTTTTTTGAACAAAAGTATCATTTGTAGTAATTGTTTAAGTTTCAAATTCGAGTTTGATATCAGAACATGAGGAATAGTGTTTAGTGTTGAAAAAAATATCCGTTTACTATTTAGGAACAATAGGTTGCAAAATACAGTCTAATGTATATCCCTTGACACTTTTAGAAGTCAATTTTGTGGATAGATTGAATGGTGAATATGGGGGAATGTAAGTGTATGAGTGAGGTAGCTCTGTCACTTACTTACTTCTACACTCACTCACTTACTTCTACACTCACTCACTCGCACGCTCACTCACTCGCTGGCTCACTCACTCTCTACTTCACTCACTCACTTACTCACTCGCTCTCTCATTCATTCACTACCTCACTCATCCACTCACATTCCTCCATA
Organism: Pachyrhynchus sulphureomaculatus; assembly: GCA_019049505.1. NCBI lineage: Eukaryota > Metazoa > Arthropoda > Insecta > Coleoptera > Curculionidae > Pachyrhynchus > Pachyrhynchus sulphureomaculatus. The sequence goes on along the minus strand of CM032455.1, from coordinate 153,666,408 downwards.
TTCATCCAATCAATCTATCCACAAAATTGACTTCTATAACTGTCTAGGGATGTACATTTGACTGCATTTTGTAACCTTTTGTTTCTAAATAGTAAACGGATATTTTTTTTCAACACCAAGCCCTATTCCTCATGTTCTGATATCAAATTCGAATTTGCAATGCATTTATTTACTAAAAAAAAGCATTTTACATTTAGCACTCTTGTAAACTAAACACTAAAACCTAATATTTTTTTATGATAAATGTAGATTCAGAACATTTAAAGATGTCCGAAATAATAGTTTCATTGGATAATTTTAATGATTCTACTTTTGTTTCTTAAAATGGATTTTTGGCAACTTTAGTGTGTTTTCTGAAAAAACCTCTCGGTGTATGTCTTTTTTATATATCTTGTTTTGAATTCACCATAAAAAAATACTTAAGAAAATATGTCTCACGTAAAAGACACAGAATTTTTTGTATACCTGTGTAATATATCTGGTATATAAAAACAAACTTTTCAAGGTCATCAGTTTTCAACAAAGATCTGAAACAAACTTTTTTGAAAACTCATTTGGAGTGTGTCTTGTGAAGATTGATTATTTTCTACCTCTGTAACAATTTTTTTATTTTAAAAGCAATCACCGTACGGAACACTAATTTCGCAAGTCCGACTTGTACTTGGCCGGTTTTTTATTGATAGGAAGATTGTTTAAAAGGATTTAAATAAGATTATGTTGAAAAATTGTTATTATATGTGAAGATAATCACAAAATATGACAGGTCAATAAGTACTAGTTGGAGCCTTCTTTTATATTCCAAATAAAGGTTAAATTTTTGTTGGGAAAGGTTTTGAACAAAAAATTACTCAGCTAAAATTTATATTAATAAGATTAATATATACTTTACATTTGTTCTGATTTTCATAGAAAATTGAATGAATAAATACTGTTTTATTATCACATACAAATTCTTAAGCAGGAATTAGAGAAGTCTTCGAGTCTTTGGTTACTAATTGAATCAATTGTCCAGTTCCGGGTCTATCTTCCCCTTTGGCCCATTGAACAAATAGGTCTGCAATAAATTCCAAAGGTGTCCAAGTGGAGAAGTCAGCTTTTGGCATCCATTTTCTGTTCATTGGGGTGTCTAGGGTAATGGGTAATATGGCGAGTACTGTACTGTTGGTTGGTAGTCCGCTTCCTTCGTTAGCTAGAGATTTGGTGAGGTGGTGGACAGCAGCTTTCGCCATACCTGGAACAGGTCATATAATTCGGTATTAACTTTCAAAAATCGTATTTATATATATATATATATATATATATATATATATATATATATATATATATATATATATATATATATATATATATATATATATATATATATATATATATATATATATATATTTCACGTTATACATATATAGTTAGATTCGAGCAGCAGCAAGAGCACTTCGAAATGCCAAATGAGATTTTTTCGAAACGTGGTGCAAATTCATTTTTAGACGACCGGATTAAAACCCGGAATTTTAATGTATTACATTCCACCATCCGTGAAAACCTCTATTGTAACATATGTATATATATGTATATGTATATATATATATATATATATATATATATACATATACATATATATATATATATATATATATATATATATATATATATATATATATATATATATATATATATATATATATATATATATATATATATATATATATATATATATATATATATATATATATATATATATATATATATATATATATATATATATATATATATATATATATATATATATATATATATATATATATATATATATATATATATATATATATATATATATATATATATATATATATATATATATATATATATATATATATATATATATATATATACATATATATATATATATATATATATATATATATATATATATATATATATATATATATATATATATATATATTGTGTATTATAAATTTCTTTTTATATATTAAAATGCATAAATCCGACCTCTATAACTAGTGAGACAATCGACAATGAAGTTTGATGATTTTTTAGCATGTACGCTAATGATTGTAGTAAATAAACGGATAAAAAATAATTAAAACGAAAAGTTTTAGAGCGTACTTTTAGTTTTCCGTATGGAACACTTATAAGATCACTTCGATATCTGTCTGTCTGGCCGTCTGCATGTCACACCTGATATTCTCGGAAACTATTTGACATAGAAACTAATATAGAAATTGACGGCTTCAACACCGCCGTGTAATTTTGAAAGTAAAATTTTGACCTACAGTGTTAGTCGGGGGGGTCGAAATCGTAAGTGAAAAAAAATATTTTTTTACCAGGTCATCGAGTGGGGGATGTCAAATGAAAGCTTGTAAAAACATAAGTTCAAAAATATATATAATGTAATACTTGCGCACACTTTTCTTTGTATTATTTTTAAAAAATTGCGAAAAATCGCTGACCCCCCTTATCTCGAAAAGTGCTGATCAAGAAATTTTGAAAAAATTCTAGAATATTCTCTACAGGGTGTAAATTGAACGAAAATTATTACACATTATAATTTATCTGGTATGTAAAAAAACAATAATTTCAAGGCCATCAGTTTTCAGTAAAGATTGGAAAAACACTTTGTTGAAAACTCATTTGGGGTGTGTTTTGTAAAGTCATTAATCATTTAATACCTCGGTAACAAAAATTTTATTTTAAGAGCAAACAAGGTACGGAACACTAATAGCGCAAGTCCAACTTGCATTTGACCGGCTATTACTATTAACTACTACAATAGAAAATACCAACTTTAACAAATACCCGTTCGGACACAAACGCGCTATAAACTTTACGCTCACTATTTATTCTTAAATTTACAAAATGTTAAAAGTTATAAAGAAAAATTAGCGTGGGTCATTACAAATTAGAGAAGGATTAACGATTTTGTGAAAACTAATTTTGCTGTCGAAATGCAGAGATAATAGAAAAAATCGAGAGATAATAGAAAAAATCTTACCATATCCTATCATTCCTGGTGTAGCATCAAGCGCAGCTTTGGCACCTGTCAACTGTAAAACACCACCATCTTTTAAGTACTTGGCTGCCAGAGTTGCCGCTATGATACTACTACAAGCGCTCTGTTGCCACATCATTTCGGAATTCTTGGCCAAATCTTGGGTAGCGTTACCTCCTGCCCATCCACCTTCATACATACAAACAAATCATAAATTAAATAGTCGAATAGGGTTGGATTGCAAGTAAAATTCTTAATAAAGAATTTTTTTGTTGAATCTAATGATAAAAGCTTAATTTACGACCATTCTAGTCTGACAGATCTCTTAAAAAAAAATTACTTTGACCTTCCAAACAAAAAAAAAACAACTTTTCCTATAAATATTGTACTATTTAACAAAGAAAATAACAGGCTATAGACTTGATAGTCCATTATTTTCTTTAACTTTCTAGATCCACAAAATAAGGTAATTATAAAAAATATAATATTATGAAAAATTACTGTAATTACTGCTTTAGACGAAAATAGCTAGTATCCTTAATTTCTAAGAAAATATATTCATCTAATGACAAAATGTCAAATTCTAAATAAAACTATAATTTTATGAAGGTCAAGGTAGCTAAAATATGATTGTATAACGACTAATATTCCAGGCAATTATTAAGGGATTAATTTTAGAACATTTATATATTTATATAATACAAATTCACAAAGAAACACCAATTATATATTACTTCTGAAACATACTGTTGTCTAAATGTAAACCGTTACGTTTCTGGCACACTTCTTATCGAGCGACGAGATTATTGATCACTGCTCGGCACGTCACTTTCGTGAAATATCGAATTTGAGAATTAGAGACCGCTTACAATACTTTGTGTCTATTGTGTCACCATGACCTATCGTTTTTTTTTCTGTAAGAGGTCGAGTAGTGATGATTGCTGTGAGAAAGTCAAATAATAATATTTGTTTTGCAATTTACGTGAATTGTATGATAAGTACCTTGACAAGAAAAACATTTTTATGTGTAAAATTTATTAACATTAGTTCGATATGCTTAGTCCAAAGTATTTCTGTCTTTCATATCCCATCTAAAAAATACAATCTCTACAACTCTTCAAAATAGGCGCTTGTTACAGCAATCATCTCATCGTCTGAGCAAATTTTTTTTCCGCCGAACCATTTTTCATATTCGGAAATAGGAAATAATCGCTGGGGGCTAAATCTGGCGAATATGGTGAATGAGGAAGCAATTCGTATCCTAACTCATTGAATTTTACCATGGCGATGATATAAGGTGTACGCGTGCATTGTTTTGATGATTCTTCGCCAAATGCGGACGTTTTTCTTTCACCGCATAGTTGAAACGATACAATATGTTGACATAATACTCTCCATCAATCGTTCTGCCCTTTTCAAGGTAATCGACGTGGATTTTGCCGCGTGAATCCCAAAACACTGTGGCCATGACTTTGTTTACCGATAAAGTCGCCTTGGTCGTCTTTGGCACCGGTTCGCCACGGAAAATTTAATGTTTGGACTGTTCTTTGGTCTGTAGTATGCTGCAATGAATCCATGTTTCATCAACAGTTACGAATTGAAGGGAAAAATCATTCCGATTGCGCTTTGACATCGCCAAACATTCTTTTGAAGTTGACACGCGTGCGTTTTATTTTTTAAATAGTAGTAGCGCCATCTCCAGCCAAGGCCAGGTACTTATTATACAATCCTCGTATTTTGCCGGAGATGTACTAAGTAAATAACTTTACCAATTTTTAATCAGTTGAATACCCAAAATTTAATTTACGCTGTGTTAAATTTAACCGAAAGTATAGTTGTGTAAAACTACCAAATAAGAAAGTCATGCCCTGTTCCACTGAAATACTCCATAGAAATAAAGTTTCAAGAACTCGCGTTACGTTGGTGCCCTCATTTCGCCTTTGTTGCCCGTGGTGTTCTGGCAATTACCCAAATAAACTTGAGCTTAGTCATAGAACAGCCTGTATTTATTGATACATATATGTAGTGCGAGTGGTTAATGTGAAACAATTAAACAACGCCTTTTTTAACAGGTTTCTTTTATTAGGTTAATGTAAAATTCACCACAGAATACCACGCAATATTTTCTTACCGGCAACACAAAAAATTCCATCCAGCTTCTCCCCATTTAAAGCGTCCCCCACCGCTGAAACAATTGACTCTTCTTGTTGAACAAAACTATCACCAATTTTCACCGAAATATTGACGTCAGCGTCACTGTTCTCCACAAGGTCAATGCTGGCAATCCAAAATCCTGCTGCTTTAAGATGAGTAACACATTTTGCACCAAGAGCACCTCTTCCACCGTATACCACTACCCGACCGACAACCATTTTTTATAAAATTGTATTAAATTAAATAGATATGACTAAATAAATAAATAAAAGTGCAAGTGAACTGATTTACCGACACAAACTAAGCCTGTTTCTTCTACGCTCACCAGTTTTAGACTGAAAGCGAAAGTACTACTGTTGCAAGTATGCTAAATTGTCCCAGTTCAAGGAATTTTTTACAAAAAATACGATACCACAACTTGTTTCCTTTTATAAACGTCTATTAATAATTTAATCAGAATTTAATCTTAGGAGCTAATAATAATTATTTACTTTATGGTTTGCAGATAATAGTGTCAAGGGTGACGTAAATAGAATGTTAATTTCTTAAAGAATAATCTTAAGATATTTGTTACAAATAATTTTATCGTTGAAATAAAATTATTCAACAATGAAACAGCGTTGTTTTAAATTCAATAGGAAAATCCCAACATTTACCTTTATTGAATTCCTGAAAAAAATCACTTGGAGTCTACCATCACGTCATGTCAATAAAATTATAGTTTTTATTGAATATATATGTAGATATAAACGTTTAAAACTATTCGTAGTCAGTGGCGGATCTAAGGAGTAGGGGCAAAATAATTAGGAAATCGATTCATCATTTTACAGAAAATTTGGCTATTCTAAAAATATCTTTGTCGTGAGTAAATCTTTGCCCAGGTGGAGCATTACCTCTACCTGTAGTATGCATTATTAACCCTAAAACCAGTAGGCCTGGCAGCTATTGGGGTAGAAAGTAACTTAAAAGATTCACATTAGTGACGTAAATTGGTTAGTAGTGCACTAGCAGAAGCGATGTAATAAAAGATAGGTAAAACATTATATGGTCACCTAACTGACCTGAAGAAATATATGTTTCATTCATTCATTCATTTAAGTTGGGAATGTGGAATCTTTGGCACAATGATACTACTCAGTATATATCACCACTACACCAAACACTTTATTTTTGCACTCGACGCGCGTTTCGCTAACCATGTTAGCTTCATCAGGAGCGATGATTGACTAAAGCTAAACTACAAATCTACCCTATTTATACTTAGCCTAACCCTAGAATTACTCAAGCGGAACTAATGACATAGGCAAGGCCATCAGTTCCGGTCAAGTAACCAGTAGAGGGGACTATAAGGAATAGGCCCTCTGTCTTTATTTAAACTACTTTTACATTTTATGATTTCCATACTTTCGTATGCGTTCAACAATCTCCTATCAGATACATTTTTTATTAATCTTAGATGTTCATGTTACAGTATGATCAGCTTCAAGGGCATGTTCGGCAATGCTAGACTTTTCTGTTCTATTGTATCTTAAGTGTGCTAAATGTTCTTTAAATCGTGTTTTAATTGACCTTTTAGTTTGCCCAACATACTTTTTGTCACAATCATTACAACTAATTTCATAAATTCCACTTTTCTCACAATTAGGAATCTTATCTTTGGGATTTCCTAAGATATTCCTCAGATTGTCTGATGACTTATAGACTAAGGTGAGGCCTACCTTATTAAATACCTTATTGAGTCCCTTGCTATATTTCGGATTATATGGTATGGAGACATACTTGGTGTTATTTTTTTCGCTTGTAAAAAAGGTGGAATTCTGAATATTAAACCTAAATTTATGTCTATTTATTAGCTTATTTACTAAGTCATCGTCATAACCATTAACTCTTGTTATATTTCTAATACGATTCCTTTCTTTATTAAAGTTTACTCTATTCAGAGGGAAAGTGACCAAACGATGAACTAAAAAATGTAATGAGGCTAATTTATGTTGTTTGCAATGAAATGAATCATTAGGAATATATCTATCTGTTACTGTGTCCTTCCTATAGATATCAAATTCTAATCTATTATTATTTTTAATAATTAAAATATCTAGAAAAGGCAATTGTCCTTTGTTCTCAATTTCGTACGTGAATTTAATGGAATCATACCGGCTATTTAATTTAGAAACAAAATCATCAATATTTGCTTTCTTTGTATCAAAAATCGCGAAAATATCATCCACATACCTATACCATACCCTTGGGAAATATTCGAATTCTTGACTGGCTTCGATTTCAAACTTACTCATGAATAAATTGGCTATGAAAGGTGACAAGCAATTACCCATAGCTGTTCCTTCTTTCTGAACATAAAATTGATTGTTATATTGGAAATAATTTTGTTCCATGCAAAGTTTAGATAATGTTAAGTATTCACGAATAATTTCGTCTTCAAAGTCATTCATTCTAAGTAATTCTTCGAGATATTGTAAAGTTTGTGGAATTGGCACACTTGGGAACAAAGAACTAACATCAAAAGAAATTAAGACTTCACCTTCATTAAGAACTAGATTTTTTGTTTTATTAATGAATTCTAACGAATTCTTCACTGCGAAAGTATTTAATGGTAACTTCTCAAGTTCTTTTGATAACCATTTGGATATTAAATATGTGGGTGATCCGTCCGATGAAACAATGGGTCGCATTGCTTTTCCAGGTTTGTGAATTTTGGGTAAGCAATACAATTTTGGTATGGTCGGATTACTCGCATTTAATTTAAATTTTAGCGAATCGGAGACAAGGTTCTTACATTTTTTAAAAGAATTTTTAACCTCTGATATCATTTTCGGTAATGGATTTCTTATTACCTTTTCATAAGGGCCAGATTCGATAAGATTATCTACGCGTTCAAAGTAATCTTTCTTATCCAAATATACAAAGAAAGCAAATATTGATGATTTTGTTTCTAAATTAAATAGCAGGTATGATTCCATTAAATTCACGTACGAAATTGAGAACAAAGGACAATTGCCTTTTCTAGATATTTTAATTATTAAAAATAATAATAGGTTAGAATTTGATATCTATAGGAAGGACACAGTAACAGATAGATATATTCCTAATGATTCATTTCATTGCAAACAACATAAATTAGCCTCATTACATTTTTTAGTTCATCGTTTGGTCACTTTCCCTCTGAATAGAGTAAACTTTAATAAAGAAAGGAATCGTATTAGAAATATAACTAGAGTTAATGGTTATGACCATGACTTAGTAAATAAGCTAATAAATAGACATAAATTTAGGTTTAATATTCAGAATTCCACCTTTTTTACAAGCGAAGAAAATAACACCAAGTATGTCTCCATACCATATAATCCGAAATATAGCAAGGGACTCAATAAGGTATTTAATAAGGTAGGCCTCACCTTAGTCTATAAGTCATCAGACAATCTGAGGAATATCTTAGGAAATCCCAAAGATAAGATTCCTAACTGTGAGAAAAGTGGAATTTATGAAATTAGTTGTAATGATTGTGACAAAAAGTATGTTGGGCAAACTAAAAGGTCAATTAAAACACGATTTAAAGAACATTTAGCACACTTAAGATACAATAGAACAGAAAAGTCTAGCATTGCCGAACATGCCCTTGAAGCTGATCATACTGTAACATGAACATCTAAGATTAATAAAAAATGTATCTGATAGGAGATTGTTGAACGCATACGAAAGTATGGAAATCATAAAATGTAAAAGTAGTTTAAATAAAGACAGAGGGCCTATTCCTTATAGTCCCCTCTACTGGTTACTTGATCGGAACTGATGGCCTTGCCTATGTCATTAGTTCCGCTTGAGTAATTCTAGGGTTAGGCTAAGTATAAATAGGGTAGATTTGTAGTTTAGCTTTAGTCAATCATCGCTCCTAATGAAGCTAACATGGTTAGCGAAACGCGCGTCGAGTACAAAAATAAAGTGTTTGATGTAGTGGTGATATATACTGAGTAGTATCATTCATTCATGTATATAAGATGATGTGCCACAGAATTTCTTAAACGTATCACTTAATGCTAAATGTAGTCCGGCTGAGATGATGGTAGCTTGGGCACACCTGCGCTTGTTAGGACATATTGTTCGCATGAAGAAGGGCTGCGTAATGAAGAATATTCTCTACGGAGAGCTATATAAGGGTGCTCGTCGGTGATCAAAAATGGAGATATGAAGACATCCTGCATGAAACATTCAAAAGCATCAGCATAGCCAAAAGATGGGAAGAAATTGCTCTGAACAAGACAGAATGGAGACCACATGTTGCAAGCTACCAAGGGCCCAGACAATTAAAAAGAAATGCGCCTCCACTAAGACTGTTTAACTGTCCGGATTGTGGTCGCATATCGGTACAGTTCATTCGAAAACAAATTAAGGCGATTTTTATTTTATTTGAAGTTATGAAACTAATTATTTTAAGAGTTTGGTCTACCTTTAAGTGGCTATGTTTAGAATTTATGGTTCCGTATAATTTTTAGAAAATCTGGTAACATCCATTCGAAACAGCATTCGTGATTTTTTAAAGTAGTTTACCTGACGTGAGAGGATGTTTTCTACGTTTCCTATTATATATAGTTATTATAACGATCTACTGAATTTATATTCGGACAACAAGCATTATATTTATTTAACAACTAGCCGTGCCCGCGGCTCCGCTCGCGTGTATTTGATTCACTATTATCGTCACTGCTTATTCTTTATGTTACCTAACGTAATAAAATATATCCTATAACCTGGCCAGAGAACATATGTATTTTGTAAAAAAAAACACGTAAATTGGATAAGTGTTTCTTGAGTGCTAGGTGCACTAACAAACAGACAGACAGAGATTATTATTATTATATAACCTGGAGAGAGAACATTTGTATGAATAATAAAAAAAACACGTAAATCTGATAGGTGGTTTTCGACTGATAAGCCCACTAAACAACAGACAGACAAACAGAGAGACGTTGCATTTTATATATATTATATTCTTTGCTACATGATATTGTTCCATATTTAATAGTTTAGGCAGTGCATTGCAAGAGAATGCACTTTTTTTTCCGACTTGATTCACTATTATCGTCACTGCTTATTTTATTACCTCACGTAATAAAATATATCCTATAACCTGGCCAAGGAACATATGTATGTTTTTTTAAAAAAAGCACATAAATCGGATAAGTGGTTCTCGAGTGATTAGAGCACTAACGGCCAGACAGACAGAGGGACGTTGCATTATATATATGTTATAGAATATTTTAGATAATCTGGCCAAAGAACAAAGTATGAATTAAAAAAAAACACGTAAATCGAATAAGTGGTTCTCGAGTGAAAAGCCCACTAACGGACAAACAGACAGACAGACAGACAGACAGAGAGAAGTGGCATTTTATATATATTATAGATATAGATATCGCCGCGGCAATATGACCTTTTTTTAATGTTTGTTTAAACTTTTTAATCACGACGTTACATCTTAAATATATTAAAGAAGATTATAGATAACCTGACCAGAGAACAAATGTATGAATTAAAAAAAAAACACGTAAATCTGTTAAGTGGTTCTAGAGTGATAAGCGCACTAACGGAGAAACAGACAGACCAATAGAGAGACGTTCCATTTTATATATTATAGAAGATTTTAGATAACCTGGTCAGAGAACAAATGTATGAATTAAAAAAAAAAAAACATGTAAATCAGATAAGTAGTTCTCAAGATATAAGCGCACTAACGGACAGACAGACAGACACAGAGACGTTGCATTTTATTAATATTATATTCTTTTCTACATGATATTGTTTCATATTTAATGGTTTAAGCAGTGTGTTGCAAACTTTGTTCCGACTTGATTCACTATTATTGTCACTGCTTATTCCTTATGTTACCTAACGAAATAAAATATAGCCTATAAAATAGCCAGACAACATATGCATGTTTTAAAAGAAAACACGTAAATCGGATAAGTGGTTCTCCAGTGATAAGCGCACTAACGGACAGACAGACAGACATAGAGACGTTGCATTTTATATATATTATAGATATAGATATTGCCGCGGCAATATGACCTTTTTTAATATTTGTTTAAGCTTTTTAATTATATGCAGTTTTTCTTACTCTTGTGATTGGCATCTACGATAATTATTTTGAAAAAAATAAAAGACGAAACACAAAATTGTTACTTTCTCCAGTAAAAAAAAAAACAGTAAACCACTGTTCATTTTACAGCTTGCATGCCCTGAGGATATAAAAATTACAATTTTTTAGAAGGTTTTTCACAAATTGCTTAGGCGTTCTTTACTTAATAACGGTGCTTTTTTTCTTATTTTTATTTGAATATCAATTGTATATTAACATTATATATCTGAAAATGCTTAATTCACGTATGGCCAGGATGCTACTCTAATTTCTATAGTTTCGTATTGACTAAAATATTTCCCTGATTTTTTGAATTACTTCATTTTACTCTGCAAATAGCCCCCTGCACGACAAAATTTTTACGCTTCTAGTGCAGTAAAACAAGGTCAAAATAAAGATGACCTAGCTATAGTTTATATACAGCAATATTATGATTTTATCATCTCTGGAGTATTACCAGGAGTATTTTCCTGAGTTTGGACCTCTTTTTTTTATAAACAATTTAAGTTTTTAAAACGAGTTCTTTGAGCTTAAAATGTGAATAACTCCAGTTATATAAGTCAGATCGAGACAAAAAAGAAACCGAATCCTTCGTAATGGAATTTCCAACAAATCTTCGTTGTTACTTAAGTGGATAAATAACCTATAAAATTGAAAAAACACACAAAAACTGTGTTTTTTTTTTCATTTTATTGTACAAATACTTTTTTACTGCACTTTCCATAAAAGGAAAAAAATAGATAGAAAACTCCTATCACGCTCGAAACAAAAGTAAAATTAGATTTTTTTTCTTCATCTCTCCATCCATAATTGACGCTCCTTGCTGAACTAAACTATTGCCCATTTTCACCGAAACATTGACGTCAGCGTCACTGTTTTCCACAAAGTCAATGCTGGCTATCCAAAATCCTGCTGCTTTAAGATGAGTAACACATTTTGCACCAAGAGCACCTCTTCCACCGTATAATGTTATTCATGTAAATTATATTTTTACAATTACGAGGATATTTTTTAAAGTTTTCTACCTAACCATGAAAATGGTGTCTTACCAAAAATTGCCTGAATGTCAAATTATTGTAGCTACTTTCAGTAATATGATGAAATTTTGTATCAGTTTTTTATATTTTGAAAAGGGAATGAAAATAATTTGTAGTATCACAATGTTCCTTACTAAAGAGGGAAATGGACCAAAATTCATTCTTGAAAGAAAGTCCCAGGTGTACAACATCCACCCTAGAGCATGATTTAACGCTTTACGACGTTTCTGTTTCAGTCATCTGAAGCTAGACCACAGGAGTCAGTCTCGCGTCTTATGTTGAGACTCCAATAATTTTTTTTTTTGAATGGAATGAAACAACTTGAGGTAAAGCTGCATTAGGTGTATTAATGTAGACCAGGGGTGCTCAAACTTGAACTGCTGGCGATCTACCTCAATATTGTTAGACTACGATCGATCGACTCTGAGAGGCTGCAAGTAAGTGTGATGCAGGATTGTCGTCTAGGTACGGTGTATCGTGGCATAGATATTAGTTTTCCGCACAATACGCATTTTTTTTAGTCAAGGTAATTTTAGGTCTGCTCTAAAATGTCAATGAAAAAACTCATAATTATTCAAAATTACGAGTTTATTGGTTCTTACAAAACAAACGAGTTCTAGTGTCTAAACTTAACTAAAACGTGACTTTGGATGTTGAAGCGTGGCACTGCATGTCCTCAGTATACTTTTCATAAGATGGTACGTAATTACCGAGTGCTAATCGCAAGCATGATGACATATGTTCGTCAGTTAGTCGATTGCGATATTTTGACTTAACTATCTTCATTTCAGAAAATGCAGACTCGCACAAGTAAGTTGACCCAAACATTGCCGTCAGTTGAAGGACGATTTGCCTTAGATTCGGGCATTTATCTTCAGATATAAAACACCAGAATTTTGTATCAGATGCTGTGGCTTTGAGATGTATATCTGATATAATCTGCACTAACTTATTTCCAACAGAACATGACTCCATGTTAAAACTGACTTGCTATTTCAGTAGCTAATTCCTCAATGTTTTTACACGAAAAAGGATAACTCATAAATGATGCGATATTTGCCAATTTACTGAAATCATAAAAACGTATTTCGAATTGGCCCAAAATATTTGATAATTCTGCCTCATAAATATCATAATTCAACTGAGGAATCCTTGCTTTCAAAGACGGAAAATTTTTCAGATCCTTTCTTTTCAGTTGATCTATCATAAGTTGCAATTTACTTTTGAATGCGTTTATTGCGCTAATCATCTCAATAATAGTTTTTCCTTTACCTTGAAGCTCCAAATTAATGGTGTTTAAATGCATTGTGATGTCTATCAAAAATGCCAAATCAGTCAACCATTTTCCGTTTTTCAGCATCTTTCGTCCAGAAAAGCTGTTATTTTGGGCAATAATTCTTGAAACCTTTCTAAAAATTTTCCGCGATTCAATCATCTGACGTCCGTGTGAAGAACTAAATCAGTGTGTTCAGCTGACTCACTATCTTCCAACTGCAATTTAAAGAGCCGTCGTTGCAAGCTACGTGCACGGATATAATTCACAATTTTTATTGCAATGCTCATAATCTCCTCCATGTTTAGAACTTTTGAACACAAAACTTATTGATGTATAATGCAATGGAAGGAGAAAAATGAAGGAAAATCATCATTAGCTCGACACAATGCCACAAAAACCGTTTTCGTTTCCAGTCATTGCTGGTGCTCCATCGGTTGTAATGCTCACTAGTTTATATATTAGTAGCTTGTAGTTTGTTACAAAATTGAAGAAAACGTCATATACATCTTCGCCACGGGTCTTTCCTTTCAGAGGAATCATTGTCAAAAACTCTTCCTTAGCCGACATGTCATTGAATACCATTCGAATAAAAATACACAGCTGGGCAGTGTCTGTCATATCGGTGGATTCGTCGAACTGTAAAGAAAAGTATGTACATTCCATGATATCATGTTTTAGTTTATCTGCCATGTCCTGACTCATGACTTCAACACGCCTTGTGACAGTCGGAGGAGATAACTCAAGTTCTCTAATAGCAGACATAATCTCTGTTTTATTTTTAAAATCTCCAAATAAAGTCTCGCCCGCTTCAATAAATGCTTCCTTCACAACCAATCCATCATCAAATGGTTTTTTGTGTTTCGCCAATATATGAGATATTTTAAATGACGCGATCGTTGCAGCTTTTGATTGTTTGGCTGGTCTTGTGAACATGGTTTGTTCTTTTTTCAAACAAATTATCAAATCACGTACTTTTCGTTTTCTTAATTCACTCTGTGACAGAAAATCCTTTTCATAGTTTTTATGAACCGTTTTATGATGCCTCTCTAAGTTCCCACGCTTAGGTATTCCAACTGACGCACGGCAAGTGAGACAAATGCACTTATCCTTTACCATACAAAAGAAAAATTCTTCCTCCCAATCATTATTAAAATGATAAGTTTTACTTTTCTTCGCCGTACTTATTTTGGACTATTTATTAATAAACTTTGTATCGATGTATCGCCTTCAAGTTACAACTCAGACTGACTCCTATTCCTGCAGGCGCAACATTTATATCGGCGCGAACGAAGTCTCGAATGTTCCCGTCAAACACGCGCCGCCCGAAGTTTCTAGAAAAATCGGCTGGAATCAAAAACGCGGCTTTTCTTTGACAAGTACCGCGCGTTCCTTTGATAAAGCCGCCTTTTGCCGCTAGCAGGGGGTTATTACGATAAAAGAAAGTGATGAAGGGGTTATTCTGGCCTAATCGTGGATAGAATAAATTTTAGTAGTTTATTCATTAAATTTTGTTTTAGTTACCTAAAACAAAATCTGTGAATAGTTCTATATCGGAATTTTTTCTCGAGATCGACTCAAAAAGCCCTCGCGATCGACTTGTTGAGCACCCCTGATGTAGACGGTAGTTATATAGCAACATGTTTTTGTTTTTAAACGTGTAAATTTACCTTCATACCTAAGTAGATGACCTTAAAATACACCCTCGTATTTCGTTGAAGGAATGTTAGAAATATGATATTACAAACACACATGTGAAATTTTGATTATCTTTAATCAACTCATTTGCTGACTGAACTTACTGATTTGCCAAATGTTTGTAAAATTTCGTACTTTCTAAAAACTAAACAGAAGATACTTTTGCACAGTCGTGTATTGAAAAAAATCAAGAGATCTTAAAGATTTATTTTTATTTTCGGAACAAATCGGCAATAAAAGTTAGATGAAAAAGATTTCACACGGGCTCAATATATTTCCATTTAAAAAATAATAAAGAAAAATATCCTTAGAGACAAAAAATAAATCTATCGTTGCTCTATTGAGAATATTCTGGAGACATTCTCGTTTTAACCTACGTTATACAGGATGTTATCTAAATTAGGTTTTTTTATAAAACATGTTGTATTCAACATAAAAGATATGTCAATTACTTGTTCCCTTTAAAAAATAACAGTGTGTTAGAGGGTACAACATAGTTATCTAGTAGGATCATTATCCCTCACCGTCCATGACTACGACAACTAGTAGTGTTATTGTCCCTCGGCCTCCACGACTATTGCATTGCCTTTAGGGTATGCAGGGGTACTCCTTCAAAAGAAAGACGTTAATATCTCCATGTACGATATCACAAACTCCTGGATCAGTCCTGGCCAGAACAGTGTCAGTAAAAACTTAATAGACGAATGTGCTATTTCTCACCACTGACGTGGTATATGATGAAGATCACCTTCATATACCCTTCATATATATATATATATATATATATATATATATATATAATATATATATATATATATATATATATCATTGACGTAGCAAGGGATGGACAAGGCATAATGATACAAAGAGCGTGTCTTTAAAGAAAAAAGAGAACACTAGTCCGCAGGAGGGGGGGGGGGGAAAGCTTCATAAAGAAACAATCTATAATATATATAAAATGCAACGTCTCTCTGTCTGTCTGTCTGTCTGTCCGTTAGTGCGCTTATCACTGCAGAACCACTTATCCGATTTAAGTACTTTTTTTTTCTAAAACATACATATGTTCTCTGGCCATATTTTATTACGATAGGTAGCATAAGGAATGAGCAGTGACGTAAAATAGTGAATGAAGTCGGAAAAAAAAAAAGGTTGCCGCTAGCGCGTTCGTTTGCAATACACAGCCTAAACCATTAAATAAGGAATAATATTATGTAGCAGAGAATATCTATAATCTATAATCTATAATATATATAAAATGCAATGTCTCTCTGTCTGTCTGTCCATTAGGGCGTTTATCACGCGAGAAACCATTTATCCGATTTACCTGTCTTTTTTTAAATTCATACATATATTCTTTGGCCAGGTTATATAATAATAATAATCTATATCTATAATATATATAAAAATGCAACGTGTCTCTGTCTGTCTGTCTGTCCGTTAGTGCGCTTATCCCTCGAGAACCACTTATCCGATTTACGTGATTTTTTAAATTCATATATATGTTCTCTGACCAGGTTATAGATATATATTTTATTACATCTATAATATATATAAAATGCAACGTATCTATGTCTGTCTGTCTGTCTGTTCGTTAGTGCGCTTATCACAGGAGAACCACTTATCCGATTTTCGTACTTTTTTTTTAAAACATGCATATGTTCTCCCGGCCAGATTATAGGCTATATTTTACTACGATAGGTAGCATAAGGAATAAGCAGTGACGATAATAGTGAATGAAATCGGAAAAAAGTTTGCCGCTATCACGTTTTCTTGCAATTCACTGCCTAAGCCACTAAATATGGAACAATATCATGTAGCAAAGGATATCTATAATATATATAAAAATGCAACGTCTCTCTGTCTGTCCGTTTGTGCGCTTATCACTGGAGAACCAATTATCCGATTTGCATGCTTTTTTTTAAACATGCTAAACCATGAAATATGGAACAATATCATGGAGCAAAGAATATCTATAGTATATATAAAATGCAACGTCTCTCTGTCTGTCTGTCTGTCCGTTAGTGCGCTTATCACTGGAGAACCACATATCCGATTTACGACATATGTATGTTTTCTGGCCAGATTATAGGATATATTTTATTATGTTAGGTGACATAAGGAATAAGCAGTGACGATAATAGTGAATCAAGTCGGAGAAAAGTTTGCCGCTAGCGCGTTCTCTTGCAATACACTGCCTAAAGCATTAAATATGGAACAATATCATATAGCAAAGAATAATAATATATATAAAATATAAGGCCTCTCTGTCTGTCTGTCTGTCCGTTAGTGCGCTTATCACTCGAGAACCACTTATCTGATTTACATGTTTTTATAAATTTATACATATGTATATATAATTCGATATACGCCTAGATATGGGAGATAAGGTGAGATAATGGGAGATAAGGAGAAATAATGGGAGATAAGGAGAAATAATGGGAGATGAGTAGAGATAAGCCTAGATAATGGAAATAATGGGAGATAAGGAGAAATATTGGGAGATAAGGGGAAATAATGGGAGATATTTTATTACGTTAGGTAACATAAGGAATAAGCAGTGACGATAGTAGTGAACCAAGTCCACGCGAGCGGAGCCGCGGACCCGGCTAGTGCTTTTATACAATGGAAATTTAAAAACTTACTACAAATTTAAAAATCGTTGACCCTGGGGTGAAATTTTTCACAAAAAAATCTTTCCAATCAAGGAAACTTTACAAACTTCTCACAATCAAAAAAGTCCTATTCCTAAGTGAGAGCCATTTTCTACGTATGTAGGCGCGGGCTGTTGAGGACCATATGTTTGTAGCGATATACATATACAGTAGAACCCCGGTTATCCGAGGTAACGTGGGGGGCACTCTCCTCGCATAACTGAAAACTCGGATAATCCGGATTTGTTTTTTATTCGTTCAAAAAATAAACACCAATTCTTTAAACCGATGTATGAACGTTTTTAACATATAAATAGGTACATACATTATAAAACAGTGAAATAGGTATCTATGTGCTTCTGTTTCATATTGCATCTCCTTTTTCTCGCTGCAATGTTTCTCCATCTATTAAGAAGAAGCAAATCCGCTGGGGTTGCCTCTGGTTGTTGTTCGATATACCTCAAAGCTATTTCCAAAAAAACAAAACCTTCTTGATGAGAGATCTTAATGGGAGACTATTCATCCACCGCCGCTTCGTCATCTGATTTTTCGGTTTCCTGAAAGGCATTCGTTATTTCCTCAATACTCATTTCTTCTTCTAAATCATCTGCTATAATCCATTCAACAACATCTTCTCTTGTCACATTTTCGCAACCTTTTAATTTTCGCATTAATTCAAATAAACTTTTTTCTTTTTCTTCTATCTCGCTGTCAAAATTTGAACAGGATATTTCTCCATGGCTTCTCAATTTCAAAGCTAATTCATTTAATGGAGTAGCATCTTCACTGCCATTATAGTCCTCAAAATCAATAACTTTTGACCAAGATTTTTGAATAGTACGCACAGAATCCGAAGCTTGACTTACTCAGTAAATAACATTTTTCAGTGTAACCTTTCTCATCTCATTGATAATATGATCTTTTTCTGTGTATTCTAACAGATGTTCAAGATATAAACGCCTATAATTTTTTTTAATGTGTTCGAGGATGCCTTGATCCATTGGTTGCATGGTTACATTTGGAGGAAAAAATTTTACAACAATTTCGCCCATATGAAGTCCTTCTCCAGGCTGAGAGGGGGCATTATCCATTAAGAAAATTGCTTTAATAGGAAGACGGTTTCTGTTCAAAAATTTAGTCACAGATGGCACGAACTCTTCTTGAAACCAGTTAGTAAATAAGGTCGCATCCCATCTGACTTTTGTAATAGACTGGTAGGGCTTTGGGTGAGATGTCTTTTAAAGCTCTTGGACGTACAGACTTGCCAATCACCATCAGTGGGATTTTGTGCTTTCCAGATGCATTGGACCATACCATTATAGTTAATCTTTCCTTACTTCGTTTGTGTCCAGGAGCTGATTTTTCCTGTCAAGATGCCAATGTTTTTGATGGAAGCGTTTTATAATTCAGACCAGTTTCGTCACAGTTGTAAATTTGATCACATGTATATCCATAATCTTCGATATGCTTTTTAAAGTTCTGCTTAAACTTCTCAATTGATGACACCATCAGCAGAAAGTTTTTCACCAAATACAGTCAGTTGTCGTACAGCGTACCGTTTTTTCCAGCGGTCAAGCCATCCAGAACTGGCGGTAAACTGATCTATCTCTGGGAATTGCCTACTAATCAGTATTGCTTTCTGTTGTAAAATTGGACCTGACAGAGGCACACCTTTTGATCTCTGTTCGTTAAGCCACATGAATAAAGCTTCGTTAACCTTTTCATAGTCGCCGGTTTTCATTGATTTTCTTCCTGAGGACGAGGAGGCTTGATTTATACACCACTCTTCTATTTTTGTGCGGTTTCTTTTCCAATCTCCAACTGTTACCTCATCTACTCCATAATCTCGTGCAACAACTTTCATTGACTCTCCTGCTTCAGTTCTTCTGATGGCTTTTAATTTTTCTTCAATAGGAACGACGATTCTTTTACGCTTGTTTTGCTCCATTATAATACGACAAACAAAAATTCAAACAAAGCAGTTCGTATTAATTACACTTAACTACCAAAACTCCAACCAAATAAATTATGTGAGTATACTCGTACTTCTCCGTAGTAAACGCTATAACGCATTGCGTTCACGCAAATTTACATGCTGAAAGAGTCCAAAAACATAAATAGGGGAACCCCTCACACGGGCCAGGGAGATTCCTCGAAGGCCCCAACGATTTTAAATGGAAATCTGTACATACATATTTTAGAAGATCGGTTAATACGCAGCATAGACGCGCGTACCTCGGATAATCAGGTTCTTAGATTGGCTCGGTTAATCCGGAGCTCGGATATTCGCAACTCGGTTAATCGGAGTTCTACTATATATATATATATATATATATATATATATATATATATATATATATATATATATATATATATATATATATATATATATATATACAAATATAACCGCTGTGGTGTTAACGGCATTTTTAAACTCTGACCACATATTCGGTATAATTTTCACATTTCTTCACTCCAGGAATTCTAAGTAGGACGTATAATATAATATATAAAACTAACCCCTATAATTTCGCCATCACACCTGATATATTTGACTATAAGAAATCTATTCAAAATTTGTTCAACCTAAACCAGAAAAAATTATAACAATACTATTGATACTATATAAAATGTATCAACTTTAGTCCTTTTATCTCCTTCCTTCAGAGCATGATCGCTCAAAAACTATAGGTCCCCTTCTTTCTTTAAATAATATATCAAAAGAGCAAAGACGGAAATAAATTACACCATATCAAAAGCGTTTTAGTGGTAAACCTTACAAATACTCTTAAAATTATCTGTATATTATCCCAGAAAAATATTTCATTAGCTATAATTTCGCTTTTTAATAGAGAGACATTGCAACGCTTATTTTTCACATGCCTTTGCCCTTATCGTTACCTCAAGCATGCGCATTATTAACGCGAAGGAATTACAAGGTTAGGTTAGTATTCATCTTCTATAAACTTAGGGGCTTTCCTTTCATTCATTCATGGTTAAGCACACCGGTTATTAGTGATGGATTAACACAAATTTCTAAATTAAAATTGCATCTAGCAGAGTTCTATTACTTCCTTCAATATTTCCAAGGCAATACGAATGGGCGATATATAAAATTGCATTTCAAATTAGCACTACACACACTGTAATGCCATTGTACCAAAGATTGCAAAATGGCAACATAATCTGAACACTAATTAAGTGTTGTCAACGTTATTTATAATAAAAGATTATCATTTGAATTTGACTGTATTTTCTTAGTGGTTTGTATACCTAAGTAAGAAAAAACAGGCCCTACCATAATAACAATAAGAGTAACGAACCTCAAATAACCTCTTTTATAAGTTCCTAAATAAAGGAAATCGTTATCCTGAATTAAGGATTCTCTTATTTTCAATACTGCGCGCACTCCGAATGATGGACACATGCTTCAAATAATGATAACAGCTGAGTTCTTATATTTAATTTCTGCCCTTTACTACTGTGCAAGCTCCAAACGGTAGGTACATGCTTTAAATAAAGATAAAGGCAGTGGAATACCTAAAACTAATAAAAAAAATAACAAGTACGAGTTCAACTTGCGCAATTAGTGTTTCGTATGTTGGTTGCTTCTAAAATAAAAAAAATTGTTACGGAAGCATAAAATGATCAGTAACTTCACAAAACACACCCCAAATGAGTTTTCAACAAAGTTTGTTTCCAATCTTTAATGAAAACCTTGAAATTCTTGTTTTTTTCATAAACTAGAATAAGGTAATGCACTAATGATAATTTTCATTCAATCTATACTCCGTTGAAAATATATTGTTTTTCGAGATAAAAGAGGCGGAGAGTGTTTTTTTTGCGATTTTTCGCGATTTTTTAAAAATAACACGAAGAAGATTGCACGCAAGTATTAGAATATATATATTTTTGAAATCGTGTTTTTACATGCTCTCATTTGACACCCCACTCGATGACCTAGTAAATTTTTTTTTACTTCCGATTTCACCCCCCAAGTCAAGATTTAACTTTCAAAACTAAACGGCTCAATTCCTATATTATTAACAAATTTCAACTTTCAATGTCAAATAGTTTCGGAGAAAATCGGGTGTGACAGGCGGACAGACGGAGATACACCGAAGTGATTTTATAATTGTTCCGTACGAAACACTAAAAATGAATTCACAAGGTGTAGTTATTCAAACTATAGCGTTTTTAAATAGAAACTCTTGTTCTATTTTTCTGAACTGCAGAATACATTATTTTTTAATTTTTTTGTTTACGACGAGTTTTTTTTGTGTCACACAAAAAAACTTTCTGTGGTCAGGAAACAGTTCCAACTAAATTTTTTTAAATCTCGTCACACTTCTCATTACCATAAAGCTGCAGAAGGAAAAAAATTCAAGATTTTCCAACTACTTCTCAATAAACCACGTCTCATATGAAATAATTTTTTGGGCAACCTACAGCAATATAATAATATTATCACAAAATAAACTAAACTTTTAAATTTGAATTATCATTTATATAATCATCTATACAGAGTTGGTTTGTTGGTATTATGTTTGACTATATATCTAGTACTTCCATAAATTCTGTAACAAACTTTCACTTACGCCCTCTATAAATATTAACACTTTTTTGGTGAAATTATTTGTAGGTTATGTTACTCAGTTACACAGTTATTGTGTATAAATATATTTACATTTTGAATTCTTGAAACAATGCTGTTTGAAAAAATAGGATTGCTGTTATAGCTTTATTTAAGTGCGGTATGGAAAAAAGATCTTAAAATCGCTTAAAATAAGTCTTATGTTTGTTTACCGGACGATAAAATTATTTACTGAGACGAGAGATATAAAAGACAGGCAACGTTCAGAAAGACCAAGGACAGTTCGAACGCCAGAGGCTGTTAAAGTTGTAATTGCGCGACTTGACCGAAATCCTCTTCGCACACCAAAAATTTTATCTCGTGAGATGAAAATTTCGAAATATTCTGTCTCGTATTATTAAAGCATACCTAAAACATGGCGCTTATAAAAGACGCACTGGTTATCTGCTAACAGAAGATTTAAGGAGAAAACAGTGGCAAAAATCTGAAAGTGTGTTGAAGGAATACGCTAATGACAAACAGACAAATTTTGTTTACCGTCCAAAAAATTTTTACTTTTAGTAAGCAAAATGAAAGAATTTATGCCAGATCTTCTAAGGAAGCATCTGAATTTATTCCAAAAGTTCAGAGGGGTCATCATCCAACATTAGTTATAGTTTGGTGGGGTTACCATATTTCATTTTTGTGAAAAAGGCGTGAAAATTTCGGTTAAAATATATTTAGATACTGTTTTTGAGAACGTTGTGAAACCTCTAAAATAGACTCTTTTCAAAAATAAGCATTGGGTCTTCCAGCAAGATTCTGCACCAGGACACAAAGCTAAAACAACACAAACTTGGCTTCAACAAAATGTGTCTTTATTTATTATTACAGAAGATTGGTCTTTTGTAAGTCCTGATCTAAATCCTTTAAATTATAAACTATGGTCCCTCCTATAGGAGGAACATCGCCAGATTTGGCTCCGTCTGACTTCAATCTGTTCCCAAACATCAAAAGATTTCTACATGGGAAGCGTTTTTTAACAAATGATGAGATGATAGCATCCATGGATGCGTATTTTGAAGGTCTTCCGGAAAACTACTGCAGAGATGGGGTAAATGAATTGGAAAATCGCTGGAAAAAATGTATTGAGCTTAAGGGAGATTATACCGAAGAATAAATGTATTTCGATTCACTAATTCATCTTGTTTCATTTCCGCTTTCAAAACTTATTAATTAACCTATAAACTATAATAAAATAAAATAATAGCCTTAATAGAAATATAGTGACTATAAGCTAGCGTAAAAATTTCATCTTAGATAGAAAATTTTTGATGTTGGTTGGTAAATATTTCTTTTAAAACTACCTCTAGGGTTGGATTAAGTGCGTGTTGCCATAGACGAATGGCCTAATCGTTTGAGGGCTTGTGTAACAGCAAAGTGGGAGATATTTCTAGTAAATGTTAAAATCATTTTGTCATTATAAATATATGAATTAAATCCATAATAATTTGTTTTAATTTTCATAGAAATTAAATGTTTAGGCAATGTTTTCACTGTAAAAGTATTTATGGGAGTACTAGGTATATATAATGAAACAATAACGATAAAAGAAGGATAATCTGACCTAAATACTTTATACACGAAACGTACATATAACACTGTATAACAAGTATTTTTCAAAAATAAATATCACATCATGTTTGTTGTCAGCAAACATTAAAAAATAATAGTGTGTATTTAACAACAATATTATTATTAATAAATAATGACTACGTAACTATGTGATCGTTAGTTTATGAAATTACACACCGGAAATAAATATTTCCTTTTTTATACAAAAACCATAAAAATAAAAACACCAAGGATGGCTTATTCCATACACAAAAATCACTACCCTCTTCCTCAAAACATGAGAATCTCATATATCCGGCACAATATGGGAAATAAGAATATATCATAAAAAAAACGTTCCGGTACGTCTGAAAAAAGTGCAACAGACCCCGTATCCCGTATCAGGGCGAGATATTACATCAAAATACATTAGTAATTCAGGCAACAAAGATACGAGAGCTACTACATATGTATTTTATTTTACACTATGGTATTATTGTCTTGTTTTATTTATGTATTTCGAGGGTTTTTGACTGAGAACAACTAGTTCTAGATGAAAAATACCCTCGAAAAATAAAATAGTTCCCTGTAGATTAAAAAAATATAATAAATATGCCAGCTAAAAATTATTATTCTCCTGCGAATTTAAGAATATACTTTTGAGACGAAATTTCTTATATAGGAGATATACCTGGAGTAATAAAGATACTTACCACATTACCAATGTATTGGTTACAAATTCAAATCAAACAGATCGAAATGACCACATTGCACGGAAACCTAATAAGATGATTTTTAGTAAATTTTGTCCAGTTCCTGCTGGAAGAGGGCTTTTCCCATTTCATGTCGTTGCGATGTGATCTGTGCTTCCAGTCCGTTAATTTAATACCCAGTATTCTCCGTTCGTATGCTCGCTGTGTTCTGGCTAACCTTTGAACATGTCTTCTTGTGAAACTCCATATTTCAACTCCTTAGATGAGTGCACTGATCGTATAGTTTCCTTTTTAGAGTGTTAGATATTTCTAATGTAAGGCTGTCATTTATATTACCAAATGCTGTCCAATTTATTGAGTCTTTAGTTGTGATTTTGTCTCCTAAATATACATAATGTTCCAATTTTTTTAGAGGTTGGCCGTTCAGCGTTAAATTCATGTGTGTATCTGGGTTCGTCATGATCTTTGTTTTATTGCTGTTGATTGTGATTCCGTCACCATCTTTTGTAGTTTAGCAGAGTCATTACTTATCAGAAGAATATCGCCGGCGAATTGCAATTGTTTAAGATATTAATCGTTGATGTTTATGCCTTTATCTGACGAATTTATTTTCCTAAAGTTATTTTGTCGTGTGTGTGTCGCCCTGCCTTAAACCTCCCTTTATTGGAATCTGAGATGTTTTTTCTCAGAGGAAGATATGCATTGTTGGTTGCGAATAGAGTTTTCTACTTGCCTTATTGCACTTATTGAAGTCTCTAATAGTTCATTGATTAGGCGAGAAACGATATTATGAATTACTGTTTTTGTGTTTAAGATAGTCTTCCATCTTTGTTGGATACCTATTAAATGACATATTTATATATCCATACACACGTAAATCTACACCTAAAACTGGTAAACTTATACATATACCTTTAATATAACTTCTGAAGACATCACCAACTAATTCACTGGTTTCATGATTGAGAAGCCGAATGGCTGCTAATCGGCACGGAATTATTTCTACATCAGAACGATTATTAGTAGTTGCGAGATGTTGGTACACACTAGAAAATCTAAGTACTGCCCTTGCAAACACGTAGGTTTAAGATAAGTAAAGAATTTGACCTTCTCGTACTAAATCTCACTACTGAAAGTCGTTATTTGAAATAATGGGTACTTGATGGTAAGATATTAATCACAGGAAAGGCAGAGAAAGGGCTGAAGGGTTTCAGGCTGAGGAGTACTCACCCTGAAACCCTTCCTCTATTACTGTGACGTATAAAAAAAAGTGTATTGTATAAAAATGTTAACTACAGTAAACATAAAACACAAGACGCTCAAGAAAATGTTTAGGTCCTGTCTTTTATCACGCATGCCTCCCCTATCATATCAACAACATGACTGCCAGCGCAGTCGTGGGTTGTGTTTACTTGTGGATTTTAAGGAGAAACTTTTTATAACGTGCTCCGAAATTCATTAATAATAATTTTCCATGTTATAATTGAAAATAATTATAAAAAAGATGTCAAGGGGAAGTTTTTGTTGTTCGGTTAGTGCTTATAAAAATATACGTGGCATCAAAGGAGTTTTTTTAGATTTCTTAAAGATCCTAAAAACTAATTTATTCATAATTCTTTTTTTCTATTAGGCAATATATTCTATAAAAATTAGGATAATTGTGTTTTGATATTGGAAATATATTTTATTTGTAAAACAGTTATGTTTAAGTTCAGAAGAAATACGATCTCATCTTAAAATGAAAATTAAAAATTATTTTCAATAGATATATTCTCAAAATGAACATTTCTCCCCCCCCCCCCCCCCCCCCCCCCCCCTCACGGACAATATCTCTATTGGTTGAAAAATATAAATTCAACAATGAGATATTTAAATGCAAAAAAAACATTAAAACCAAATGTATTTTTTCCTTGTATTTTTTACCTTTTTTCCCTGTTTTTTGTATATCTGTTTTAATAAGAACTTGATGAAAAAATGTTTTTTTATTCGTTTCAATCAGCAAAATTAAATAATTAAAAAAGTCGCGGACATCATACCAATAATATGGTAACAGGTTATGTGATCATTACAAACTCGAACCCCTTGAGATCAAAGTTGCCGAGTCGGACTGTCGCTACGGTTTTCATGTATACTGTGGTATTACCTTTGGGCTTGACTGATCAATGACACCGTGGTGCTATACCTAGTAAGTAAAGAAAGAAACTACCTCTGTAATAATATTATTACGCATCTCTGATTATGATAACGTTCAATGCACGACTCATGTAACTGATTTTTTCTTTTCTAAATGAACTCAACAATGCTGCTACCCAACCTCCCCTAAGTAGGTGTAGTAAGTTCACTTGACTAGCCATGATTCAATGTTAGGGCAAAAAGGATGCAAATCGCAGTTGTTTAAAATAAAAAGAATATATTCTGGAGGCGTGTATTCATATTTACTGTTAATTTCATTGAAGACGCATTTAAACGTTATTCATGAAGGATACTTTTATCAACTATGTTAGATCGACGAATACTCTTAACATCTCTAGATTCTTGCAGCTAAAGGGAAAACACGGATCTATAAAGGCGTTCGTTTCATATTCTTGCAGGACAACGATCATTTGCAATTTGCAGCAAGAATACGTATCTTCATCAGACTGGAAAATATGATAGCTTGTTAGCCGGATCTTGAAAGCTGATGACTTTAGTTTGTTGAACTAAATACATATAAAAATCATATTTTGCTGCTTTATCTTATTATTAGGCCAATTATTATCGTCAATTATGAATACGTTTTCACAAAAGTATAAACTCAGTTCTTCAGCCTTGTTCAGTTTTTGACGTAACGTGGTATTAATACTATATTATTATATTAACGCATTAGTTGCAGTAACGAGTTGCCACATCCTTTTTCTATTTTTGCACATCCAGAAAATACCCAAAAAATAATAAAAATACAACTTTGAGAAGTTATGGTTCTTGGAATTAGACCCGATTAAATTAAAGTTACATTCTGGTATTAATCAATCTGGACCCAGTGCAAAAATCAGTTATAACTTGTAACACAGATAGACCGTCACCATTACTGTGTTCTTAAGGTATTTGTAAATTTTGCCGGATTCCATCACCTTTCGTTTATGAAAACTAGACACTGAAGCAGGACGTTGATAACTAATGATCTATGGATATCGGATCTTTTGTTGATTTTATATATTCCGTTATTTTCTGGAAAGCGTTCAAATTGTGCGAATTTCAAATATTTTAAGTAGTTTAGCTATCTTACTTGTAGTATCGTGTATATAGGATAAAGCAGCACCATCTATTGATGAGGAACCAAAAAAGCGATAGAGGTTCAGAGTCACGGAAAGTCACTCCGAAATGTCAATTCTTTTTTTCGTGTCGTCTGATCCAGGCTAAGAAAACTTCTTCTCCCTGTTACCAACATGATTTTAACATAACAGTGAATGGTACACGTACACGTACGAAAATAGCGCATGGAGCAACCGTGCTCATCCCAAAATCTTCTAAAACTAATATCTTACTAGATGAGATTGAACGTGCCTAACTTACCACGTGAAAAGCTGCCTGAATGTTCGAAGATCCTAAGAGTCCGTCCGATGTCCACGAAGTCAAATCATCTGCGCTACCCATAGCAGGAACAGAAACAACTCTGGACCATGGCGCAAGCTTCTATATGCTACTTCATGTAAGAACAAATTTCGTTAATGTCTCATGTCTAGCGATACTAAGTTCGCGCATTTCTCACAATTGCCTTCCCCTAAACATTAGACAGGACCAGATTCAGAATAATTTTAAACAAGAAGTATTATATGGGACGCACTGTGTTAGTTTTGACTATTAAAATGTCACCTTTG
The DNA here is from genome assembly GCA_019049505.1 of Pachyrhynchus sulphureomaculatus. Taxonomy (NCBI): domain Eukaryota; kingdom Metazoa; phylum Arthropoda; class Insecta; order Coleoptera; family Curculionidae; genus Pachyrhynchus; species Pachyrhynchus sulphureomaculatus. Next base: position 153,637,680 of record CM032455.1, on the reverse strand, counting down.
GCATCTAAATAGTGGTACATTACATGCTGAAGTAACAGCTTAGAAAGTTTAAGGCTCAACGTTAATTAGGCATTCTATTATTTTATTCTCTTATGAATTCCGGACTTTATTATTTTAAAGCAATTTTTTACTTGCTTTTACTACCTAATTCTTGATTTTTTTTAAAATTGTTTAGGCAAATTAATTTGATCAGCAGCCTGTGTGTGTCAGAGACTTTGCCATGTTGGACTTACCTTTTTGGAATAATAATAAACCACTTAATCCCTCAAGAAGCTGTAAAACCAAACGATGAATAATAAAAAGTGCGTTGACTAACAATGAATAAATAACAGAATGATGATTAATAAACTGCGTTGCGTAAAAACAGGTTACAAATTTATTGTGTAATTGCATAGATATAAAAGACAGATAAAAGAAATAGTCTTGAGATACACTTATTTCTTGTCCAATTTTGTCATTTACTAAAACGGTCCAACTTTAACACCTCTCTAATTTGAGAACTAAAGAATTAAATTAATAAGAGCACCAGTAAGTCAACTACAGTTATCAGGCTCTACGATATAAAACTAAAAAAATCCTATTCATTTATGATTAAATCGATAAAAATGGAATAATGTGCTAAAATTCTAAAACTTATATTACTTGCTTGTTCCAAGTCCACTACTGTCGACTGTTATATAAAATTTTGTTATAAAAATATCTAGTTGCAGATGTTTACAATACAATATATGACACAGTTAAGAACAAGAATCCACTGGACAGGTATAAGTTTTAGAGTTCATAGCCGTGGGGCCACAAATTACCAACGCCGTGTCTGACGACTATTCATCAGATTCTTTACTATATATTATGGGGTGAAAAGTTCCGACACTTTCGAAGAAAAAACAATGTTTTTGCCAAAAATAGATTTTTCCTACAACATAGATTTCTTCAAGAGCGACACACTTATTCCGGCGAACTTCTAAAATTTGGATACCTTTCATAAAGTACTATTTGTCGAGCACTTTAAAATAAGCATCATTTTCCCATTCGACTTCCTCATTTGAGGCAAATATCTTTCCCTGGAACCACCTTTTCAAATTTAGGAAGATATAATAATAGCCGGGGTCTGGTTCTGGTGAATATGGTGGATGAGGAAATAATTCATAGCCCAATTAGTCCAATTTTACCATCGATTCTATGAAGATGTGAGCTGATGCATTATCTTGGTGAAGTCACACTTTTCTCTTTGCTAAATGCAGCCCTTTTTCTTGATTTCACCATTCAAATGATACTATAAACTAACCTAATAGTCCCCGATGATTGTTCGCCCCCCTTCTCAAGATAGTCGATCAGTATTATTCCACGCTCATCCCAAAAAATACTTGCCACAACCTTCCCTGCTATGTTTTTGGCGGTTTCGGTCGGCTTTCATGCAGTTCTAGCCACTCTGCGAACTGATGAACTCAGGCGTCTATTGGTGGATTCATGTTTTGTCCGTTGTTACGAGCCGATGCAAAAATCCTTTGGATTACGCCAAACAGCGTTCTGAATCCTCGATAAGTTGCTGTTTTTGATCAATCGCGAAAGTGGGTGGCATCCATCAGGCACATAGCTTTTTCATATGCAAGTATTCATGTAAAATATGCCTCACGCATTCTGTTGATATCTTCACGATGACAACTATCTCTCTCGCTGTCACTTTTTTTTATCCAAAATAATATTTTCTGATGAAGCTATTTTTCTCAGTAATGGAGCAGTTAACAGCCATAGCATGCATTATTATTCAAAAGTTAATCCATTTTGGGTCCGGGAAGTTCAGAACCAAAACCATTGGTCGCTTAATATGTGGTGTGGAATATTAAATTTTCGATTTATTGGTTCAAATTTTTTCCGCAAACGGCTTAACGGGCCTAGATATTTAAATTTTTTGCAAAACGAATTACCCCAGCTTCTTGAAGAAATTGATAACTTTGAAAGGGAACAAATGTGGATTCAGCAAGACGGAGCTTCTGCTCATTACCACCGAGAAGTTCGGGAGTTTTTAAACGATCGTTACCCACAAAAAATAGATCGGTATTGATAGATTCATTCAGTGGCCCCCTCGATCATGTGACTTAACACCTTTAGACTTGTTTTTGTGGTGCTACATTAAAGATCGTGTTTATGTGAATCCCCCTACAATACCAGTAGATATGGAAAATAGGATACAGGATGCGTGCAGGACAATAACGCCCTTTATGCTAAGGAAAGTGAAGGAAAATATAGTAAAACGACTAAACATGTGTATTCAAGTAGACGTGCATATTTTTGAACATTTATTACGTCATAATAATTAATCTTTAGATAAGTTAAACTATATTAAAATTATTGTTAACTATTTGTTTATTTTCACAACAGCGTAAGTGTATTAAAAACCAGGGTAAAAATTGAAAAATTTAAAATAAATCGAAAACTATTAGAAATAGGTATATGAGATACTTAATAAAAATTGGGGAGTTTTGTAAAATCTATAAGAAAAAATAATAATATACAGGATGTGCCAAAAAATTTGAGACCTTTTAATTTAAAATAGTCGAAATGTATAAATTTATTCTGAACACCCTGTAGCATCTAACTTAAATTGCTTTACATATATATTTTTTTTATCTCTATAAAACGCTCGTACCAATTATGAGTATTCCACCTTCAGAAACAATGGCGCAATTTTTGTACAAAACCTGAAACTAGTATTTTTTTTAAAAAAAATTGAAATTTTAGAAAAACTACTAGGTCTAGATATATACAACATTATTAATAAAAAAGTTATAAAATTTTACGTAGAATTTGAAAATAAATTAGAAAATAGGATGTTCCATTTAAAAAAAAACATATGTTATATCGGTCACACTTTTTTGAAGTACCCTGTATATTCATAAATAATTTTAAACTGTGCACTTTAACATTCCCTAAAACTGTTGTATTTAACATTTGTTCGTCATTCTCGAAACAAATGAGATAATGAACTTTACTCTATCGTTGACTCACCCTGTACTATACATCACATACGGGGGTTATTTTTGATTGGAAGACCCAGCTGTGGCAATATATTGTATACATACTATATATGCGGATGGTAGTCGTGACGCGTTTTCACCGACTCAAAAATAATATATTCCGTAGTACCACCCTTGTTTTCGAACCTGCATTTCCGTTGCTTTTATGCATTGCTATGAAAAAAACAAACACACATCCACCCTCTTTGCTAAAAATGGCACATACGCGGCTATATTTAAATTGCTGCTCTATTCAAAGCAGGTGTGTCTGAGAAGAAATAAAATTCCATATGAAATTTTTATGTACGATGCATCTGGCCCGATTTTTATATAAAGGAAGGTGCTTTAGGAAATCTGTGTGCCAATTTTTACTTTCAAAGAACCTATTAGAGTTCTCGTTAAATCTATGCCAGAAAAAAGTTTAAGAGGAAAAAGAAAGATGATTTGAATTTAAATATATTTTCGCTTTATGATCATTACGTAATAGTAATACGATTATCCCCTTTTATCTTTTATATAACTTCTTCGCTTTAGTGATTCTATAGGATCGTTAAGAAATTTGAAATTAAAAATCCCCATTTTATGCTGTCGTAGGCGAAAGAATTATTGAGACTATGCATTGGCTGGATGTAGAAATGCGGGGGGCATTGCAAGACACGGACAGAGACTATGCAGCTCCGCGTAAATCTTAGATCAATTAAATAGGCGACACAAACACAAGGTGGGACCCTGTATTTCAATAGTATGTAGAATTCAATAGAAGATGTGCTAATAAAAAGGGCGCGTTTAAGGTTCTAACTCCTGCTAGGAATTTTTATTCTCGCTGACCAGCGGTTATTTCAGATTCAAGTGTACACCAGTTGATTCGTCTCTCGGAAAAAGCAATAATATTTTATAGTTAAGAGGAGATCAACTATGCCGTCATGAAGTCGTTTTTCGCCAAATCAAATTAAATGTCCAAGGAGTGCAGTAAAGATAAGTCGAAAACAATGCATTTTACTGAAACCCCGTCCTGAACTTATCTCGTTATGCTTTTATGCAATACCACAAAAAAAAACAGAATAGCTTTCTGCTATTTTGTAGTAAAAACTGTTTTGAATATCGCAGCGGTATTGCTACTTACTTTTACTTTCGATATTCTTAATGGCTAATTCTATATGATACACAAGTCTGTAAAAAAAAAATTGAGAGCTGTTTTGGTTTTTTTGCGTAATTCTTATATTTTTGGGTGTACTGAATCCGAAAAATGACTTTCATTTTGTCATAGAACGTCACGTTTTCTGACAATGTAGGTATCTATGTTAAACAAGTAATCATCTTAAAATAAAAGATAAAAGACTAAAAATTTTTTTTTAATTTATCATTTCGTAACAAAACTTATTTTTTTTATCTAAAATATATTCATTAGTAAGCACTAAACACATTTCTTTTTCCCAGTGAGACTCCTTTTGGTACATTTTCGCTTGTAGGAAGCATCTGGAAGGTCTCTCTGAAGCATCTGCCATCATTGAGACGCTCCATCTTCCCTGGTATCTTTTTTCCATCTCCTTAATATCTTGGTGAAATCGTTCACCTTGCTCTTCACTCAGATCTCCTAAATTTTCTGGAAAGTAGTCGAGGTGGGAATGAAGAAAATGTACTTTTAAACTCATTAGGCAACCTAAAGTTTGAAATGCTTTTAACATTCTTTTGACGATTTGTTTGTAGTTAGGGTCTTTGTTATTGCCTAAAAATTTCTCTATGACCTCTTTAAAGGCAATCCACCCTTCTCTTTGAGGATCCGTCATGGTTGTGATGAATTGTGGATCAGCCATAAGCCGTCTAATATCTGGTCCAACGAAAACACCTTCCTTCAACTTTGCCTCCGAGAGGCCTGGAAACTTTGATATTAAGTATTTGAAGCAATTTCCATCTCTTGAAAGAGACTTTACAAATTGCTTCATCAATCACAGCTTTATGTGAAGCGGTGGTAGAAGAACTTTATGAGGAGGCACCAAAGTTTCATGCAGGACGTTCTTTTCGTCAACTTTAAGCTCCCTCGGAGGCCAACACTTTTTGGTCCAGTGATTTGCTCGGTCTCTACTATCCCATAGACACAAAAAGCAAGGGAATTTGGTAAACCCAGATTGTTGTCCGAGCAACATGCCCAAGATTTTTAAATCACCGCACACTTGCCAACCGTGGTCTTTATATTTTAATTTGCAAAGAACCAATTCCAAGTTCTTGTAGGTTTCCTTGAGGTGTACGGAATGACCGACAGGAATGGAAGCATAGAAACCGCCATTGTGAAGCAGAAACTGCTTTAAGGCTTCTTTTTGAAGAATCTATGAAAATACGCCACTATGCTGGGTCGTATGAGATCTTAAATGTATCCATCAAACCTACAATATTGGTACAATAAACCAACTCGACCTCTTGGGCAAAGTAGGAAGTGAACTGCTTCTCACGATATCTAAACCAGGAGGAAGACACTCCCGGCAAAAGTAAGTTCCTGCTTTTGAGCCTTGATCCAAGCAACTCAGCAGCGTTTTTGGGAAGATTCAAGTCTCTTACCAAATAATTTAGCTCGCCCTGGGAAAACAATTTCGGACTGCTGTCATCTTCAAATTGAAAACTTGACTTGTCATCGGGTTCAGGTACAGCACCATCTTCGTCAGAACTTGGAATCTCTTCCAAGGTAGCAGGGGCCTTGGGCACTGGTATTTCGGTTCCATGAGGGATGGGACGAATAGCTGATTGCAGATTGAGGTATGAAATGGACTGCTTCCATTTTGAATTATACCTTTTCACATTACACGAACAAAAGTAACAATCATCACTATGGTTCTTTTTGCTCGCGCCATACCATAGGAATCGCATATCGGAAAGCTTTTTCCTTGTCCTTAAACCAATTTCGAAGGTCTTCAACACATCGTTTGCAGACTTTATGAGGTGCCCAAACTTTATCCTGATATCCAAGTTTTAAGCCAAAATACGTGAAGTATACCTTTTTTACAAAGTCCGTAATATTAAGTTGTTGCTTTAATACCATATATTCGCCACAAATATAACAGAAACTGTCAGACGAATTCACCCACTTCCGCACAGATGACATTGCACTATATTGAACCAAGATCTATAAAAACAATGACGAGTTAACACGTAATTGTACCGCGCCACTTTCTACAATATAGGAGCGCGCACGTTCTGGTTACAACGTTTATGTTTGTTAATTAGGTCACACAGGGCGTTCATTATTTAGAATGTAATGATATTTATGGCCTGTATACATTTAAAAACAGTAATCAAAATAAAATTGTACCTATTTATTTATGACTTCAAGTTAGCCCAAAAAAAAAAAAACCCTTTTTTATAATAAAATTTTGCGTTTTGCAAAATAACCTGACGTTCTGGAATTTTTTGAGTATTTTTTTAGTTTTCAGAACACCTAAATATATAGAAATCAGTTGAAAACATCCAGACAGCATTTTTGTTGCAGACCTGTGTTATTATATAACCTGTGAAAATACAAAATTAGAAAGTTTGATATTATTATTTATTTTCTTCTCTAAGCCATTTTCTAAGTTTTGGACAGTCCAACAAAGCTATATATTTAAGCAATTTGTTAGTAGTTGACGTAGTGAACCCGTTTGAGGGCACGTTATATAATTAATCGTACTGTAAATAGTGGTTGATGGCCCCTTACTGGGTGCCGGCTGGTCTTGTAAGTAATATTAAGATTTACCTGCTTGTGTGCTTGTGCACGAGCGCAATAATTACGGAACAGTATGGTATCTGTATACAGTCAGTATAAAAAGTCTCCATACACCACCTACTTTCTATATTATTTTTTTGTTATGTTTAACCAATTAATTGGAAATATGAGAAAACATTTTTAAATTAATATTTGAATCTCAGCCAACGAGGATTAGTATTAAAAATAACTACGGAACATTTTGTTTAGAAGTTACATCACTGTTACAAAAATGTAAACAAAATTAATGTCTCCATACACTTAATAATTATCAATAAGAGATTGACGGAGTTTAACAGAAAATAACAACTTCGTTGAAACTAATATTTAGTGGGACCGCCCCGTTGGCCTTGATAATCTCCTGTAACCTTTTTGTCATGCTTGTGATCAGCTTTCTAGTAACTTCGGTGGTCATGTTTTTCCATTCGTTCAATATTCTGTTTTTTAATTTTTCTCCATTTGAAACATCATGATTGCGAACGCGCCGTTTAAGTTCCTTCCAAAAATGCTCGATGGGGTTAACATCGGGTGTTTGCGGAGGTGTATGAAGCTGCTGTTGCACATTATGGATCATCCATTCTCGCACCCAGTTTGCGGTATGTTTCGGATCATTGTCCTGTTGGGAAATGTATCTTTTAACGAGTGCTAATTTTTGGATACTTTCTCTTAAATTGTCTTTCAAAATGTTCAGATAAACATGCTGATCCGTGGTACCATTAATAAAATCTAAATTTCCAATCCCTCCAGCGAACATGCATCCCCATAGCTGAGCACTGCCATCCCCTTGTCTCAACGTGGAACAAATGTTTTTAATATTAAATGCGGTATTCTTCTTTCTTCAAACTTTAGTTCTGCGATCAGACCCAAAAAGGTTAATTTTAGTTTTATAACTAAAGATTACGGATTTGCAAAATTCAGGAGATTTAGTAACGTATTCACTAGCAATAGCTAACTCCTATTTACAATTAGTTTCCGAAATTAACGTCTTCTTCCTGGCTGTACATCCCTTATAGCCTGCCCTGTGTAAACAATTTCTCACTATTTGTGAACAAACATTTTTCGAAAATAGTTCCCGTACTTCTTTTAATTTTGGTACACTTTTCTTGAGATCTATAATTATTTGTCTAACAATACTAGCCTCTTCACGTGAAGACAGTTTCTTGGGACGACCGGAGCGTGGTCGAATTTTATAGGAACCCGTTGATTTATACTGGTTTACAATGTACTGAACAGTAGCATGCTACTTTTTAACAATTTTTTCTATATTTCTATACGATTTTCCATTTTTCCACAAATCAATTATGATCTTTCGAACTCGAAATGGAATTTCACAATTTTTCTCACTCATTTTTAATACTACTTTGAAAACCCACTGCAAAATTACTAGCAACAAGTGACACATTATGGCCGAAAATTATTCATTTGTTTTCAATTTAGCGAGCAATAGATAGCTTGATAAAATGCAGTTGAATATAACGCGTTTTTTTAATGCAGTTCTTGAGGGTATGGAGACTTTTTTGACATTAATTTTGTTTACATTTTATAACAATGATGTAACTTCTAAATAAAATGTTCCGTAGTTGTTTTTAATACTAATCCTCATTGGTTAAATTTCAATATGTTTTCTCATAGTTCCAATTAATTAGTTAAACATAAAAGAAAAATACTATAGAGAGCAGGTGGTTTATGGCGACTTTTTGGACTGACTGTATATTCCGCATAGTTTTACACAAAATCTCAGGTAGATGAAACAAAAATTGTATAAAATTTTACAATTGTCTTTTTGCAACAATCTGTGGGGTATAGTGACATCTACATCTAGTCATTTATTGCATGTTTTCTTCAATAGCATTTTTACTTTACGTATCTTTGATGTTAATACTGTCAGTTTAGGACGCACTGTCTAAATCGTTATGTGACTACTTCATGCAGTGGCGTAGTTCGATGGTTTAGATCAGAGGTTCCCAAACTTTTTTTTTTCTCGTAGACCACTTTCAAAATTTTACTGGTTTCGGTGGACCCCCTGCTGCTACATTTCTGCCATATTCCCAAAACTCGTCAAAAAAAATGTGAAGATTAGATCTAACGATGGAAATTTGCGTCGTGGTTGAGATCCAACCCTAAATTCGGACTGGTAAAAATAAAAAGAAAAATAATATATTTTCTTGTGTTCTATTTATTAAAATAATATGATTACAGACTTAATAGAATTAAAATTAAACATTAATAACGTACCGTAACTTCAACAATGCAAATCAACAATTAAAAAAAAATAAAGGATGTACTTGATGGATTGACAGTAAATTATCAATATTTGGCTTCAGTTGTGTAAGGAATAACCGCAAATCTCCCCGTTCTGTGATTTTCAATTTGCTCCTTTTTTTTGTTAGTAGGTTTGTAACGACACTAAAAAAAGTTTTTTCGAGAAGGTATAACGAGGGAAACGCTATCAAAAGTTTTCTCGCAATTTCCCACAACCCAGGATATTTTTCGGGTATTTCTGCCTGCAGCCAAAATGTATGATAGCCTTTTTTAAATTTCACCTTCAGCTCCTCATTGGTGCTAAGCTCGAGTAGCTCCTCTTGTAATACCACATTCGCCACTTCCGTTTATGGATTTATGATCCATTTTGGTATTTCCATCGTCAGAATATCTTCAAATCTATTTTTGAAGTCATCATGCAGGGCATTTAAATGTTGAACGTATGTCTGAATATCCTCATCAAGACATTCTGCCTGTGAGAAGTTTGGAAACTGGGGGAATTCGCGCCGACTAATATTTTGCTGTATAAATTTCAATTTTCCAAGAAAAGCCGAAATTCCACACTTTGTTTTTATTAAATTTAGGCTGTCCCCTTGTAACTGCAAGTTAATGTCATTAAATTTTTTGGACAAATCTGTCAAATACATCGCGTATTTGACAGATTTGACAATTTGATCAGGTTTTCTTTTAAATCTGGATCTTTACTTTCTAGAAACTCAAAAAACTGATTCAAAAAGTGAGTAAAATCTTGTTAAACATGCACCTTTCGACAACCAGCGTACTTCAGTATGTAAGAGCAATCGTTGGAAGTCTTCATCATTTTCGCCGCACAATTGTGCAATAAACGGGTATTGAACGCATTGCTTCTTATTTTGTTAACTGCTTTAATCACAAATTGAAGCGATTGGTGCAATCTATCACTCAAATTTTTCGTTACCAGGTGTGGTCGGTGGATGATACAGTGAATTGCAGTTACTCCTGGTATAATTCTTTTAAGATGGCTTATAAACCCACGATATCGCCCGAAGATGGCAGGAGCTCCATCTGCTTCAACCGAAATAATGTTTGTAAATGGAATCGATTTTTCCTTAAAAAAATCACTCAGGACATTAAATATTGATTCGCCTTTAGTGTCCGTCTCCAAAGTTTTCGCGAATAGCAGCTCTTCATGGATTTCTTCGTCCATAACAAATCGAACATATGCCAATAATAATGCTTCATTACCAGGTAAAGTTGATTCGTCCAGTTGAATAGAAAAATGAGTTGTTTGCAGATAATTACACAAGAAGCTTTCAATATCAGAGCTCATTTCAGCAATACGTCTTTGTACAGTGTTGTTACTCAAAGGAATTGCTTTGAGTACGTCAAATGGAGGTTTGTGCAGAACAGTTTTTAAAGCCTCTTCAACCGCGGGTAAAATTAACTGTTCTCCGATGGTGTGCGGTTTTTCAGATTTCGTTATAGGCAATGAGATATTGTAAGATGCCCGCAAGCCATCATTGTTACTTTGAGACGTTGAAGCGAACATACTGTGCACGGTGGGTCTCTTTTCATATTTTTCCTTCAATATTTGAAAATATTTTAAATCTTTACTTATTTTATCAGGATGACACCTTCTTAGATGATCTTCGAGCTTAGATGATTTCATAGAGTCATTGCTCAAAACTTTGTTGCATAAAAGGCATATGGGCAATCGTTTGTCTGCCTTTGATGGAAGAAAACTAAATTTCAAATAATCAACACTGTACTGTCGACATTTCTTCTTAGATTCAGTCATGTTTCGTATCAGTTACCTACCTGTAAAGAAAAAAATGTTTGTTTTAGTAATCATAAGGCAATTTTAACAGGATATGGCTATTTTAACAGAATAAAATAGGATTAATTAATTATTGGAATGAAAAAACCAAAATGCCGGCGGCAAAACTGATTTTAATTATTAAAAGCAATAACCTGCTAAGACCCATATAGAGGTTTTCACAAAACGGATGAACCTATTTTAATGTAATATAAAATATTTTTTGATTAATTATATTTTGATACATTTCTGTAAATTCGAGAGAAAATACTTTTAAAGAATATTTTGACATCAAAACTCCGCAATTTTAATGATTTATTTATTACTTTGATGTACGTTACGAGTGGTACATAAAGACACGTACAATTTATGAAAATATTTTTAGACATTTAGCATTAGCAACTACGAGGGTACTGAAATATGTACAAACATGCAGGTCAATCATATATCTCTCCTTTAGTGAATCACCACAGTCGGGTAAATAAATAATTTTATAATAAAAAGTACTAAAAGTTCAATCTTTCTCGGCTTTCTGTTCTTTTATAGAAGTATCGAATAATGGCCCTGTTCAGTATTTAATTTTTATTACGTACCTACTACACGCAAACATAACAAATATAATATTATTACAATATAAAATAAAAGTATGAATAACAAATAGGCAGGTACTTACTTTTTTCGGCACTGGCAAACACTGACGTCGATTCACTCACACTTTTCTTTTCAAAATTCCGGAAACAAATGAGTAACGTTTGTCGTTGGCATTCATATTTATATTGGTTAAGAATCAAACAAGTTCATGCAAGATCGCAAGCACAGCACAAGTCGTATTTCGTCCCTTTGCACATCGGAACGGGTTGCATTGCGGGCGGTCGGGCGGCGCTTTGCAAGTCTCGACGCGCGTTATACTGAATATCGAATATGCAAGTTTTTACAAGTAACAGTCGTTGACCTTCTTAAAATACACTACTCAAAAAAATTAAGGGAGGTTTTAAAACAAGGAAATTAATGCTAAATAAACAGGCTATCTGATCCATATACCGGCCTAACTGAAAAAATTTTCAAGCCCGTGGACCAAAAAAAAAGCAAAATATTTGCAATATTATTTTTTTGCGCTGTCTGTTAGGATTGCATGAGAACCGTAGCTCCTAAAAAATTTTAGCCAAAAAATCTGAAAATTAGAATCTTAAAGCTTCAAAATGCCTTTTTTTTTAAAGTCTCAATACGACCATTTTTCACCGAAATACAGCCTGTCAAAAATCACCGAAAAATTTGGAATTTTTTTTTGCTCCCTTAATTTTTTTGAGTAGTGTATTATCTGCCTACATTGATAGGTAAAGCCAAGGCAACATTTTTGTTCTTTACTATCGAATCCAGATAAATTTTCGTGGACTCCCACTTACAACTTGTGAACCCCCTTTTTTTTTTCACGCCAACGTAGACCCCCGTCAAGTCTCCCGTGGACCCCTGGGGGTCCACCTGAACCACTTTGGGAATCACTGGTTTAGATGATAGCTTAATCCTATATCCCAGGGGTGGTTGTTAAGATTTCACTAGTTAAGCGAATTTTGAAATTATGATTATCAACCCTTATACTAAATATTATATTGCTTCGTTATGACTACAAATAGATGCCTAATGTACAGGATGGTTTGCTTGGAGCATCTTTTTAACCTATATAAAAGTTAATAAATAAATAAATTCGTTTTGAACCAACTGTGGGAACAGGTTAACAGAAAATTCATTCAATACGTCATTTTGAAATTCGTAATGGACCTTAAGGATTTGGTTAAATATTAGACCCATTTAAAAATGCCGATCATTTTTCAGGCCATGAAAATACTATCGAAAAAAACCTATAAAAAATCAGGCGTGTTCGGAAGAATGCCATCGAAAAAAGATGGCATATCGAACTCATCTTATACACAATCCATTAGAAAAAGTATATAGAGAAATTGCCAATTTGGAAAAATTGGACCATTTGAATATAGTTAAATTAGTTGAGGTAATATAGACCTAAGTACTTGACGCTATTATGCCATGCCAGCATGTGTCCTGCGAGCGTAAGGTGCCTGCTACCATGCCTGACTTGAAGAATAGAATCGCTCCAGCCTCCCCGCACACTTCATTTCGCAAGCAACTGAACCACTCCAAGAGTTTATTTAGCTATGCCCTTTACGCTTTCTCGGGACAGTCAATCTAAATAATTCGTTTAGTGTGCAATTAGACCTTCTTTTACCTTTTACAAATCATGAACGTTGTCTTTTTCCTGTACCCCTCGGTCCTTAAATTTTCCGGCTAATTACTGACATTATAACATTATAATTGAATTAATTTTCATCACTTTTTTTAATCATTTCTGCCCTTATTGTTTTCTCTCCAATTTAATTTTCATTAATCTGCAGTACAACCATAACTAAAATACGGCAGTACTAAGTACTAAGACTAGATAACACATCACCAACTTCAATATCATTCTTAGACTAATATCATTATACGGAATACTCATTTCGTTCTCATGAAAGTTCTTCGTATCTGTGCCATTCTGATTTCCAGAGTCCTCACAGTAGTCGTTATTGTTTATAATATTCATATATTTAAACTTGTCAATTTTTAGTTTCGAGTTTTCTTTCCTAAAGAAATCGAATTACTCGATCGTGGAGTACCATGTCCAAAGCTTTGTTCTAAATCGTCTGAATGATTTGAAAGTACGATAAGTTTAGATGCTTTAATCAACCCTATAAATAATATTAAGTTTGTTATTAAAAATAATATTTGACACTTTAGTGATAAGGCGGTTACATAATTAAAGCGTCTGACCCTTAAAATTAAGGTTATCTTATAAACACAATTTTATAAGCTCTACAAAGTTTTGTGAAGTTTTTCCAAATTAATTTATTGTTCTTTCATCACGGAGTTTTTCGTTATCATAATATTATTTTCTTCGCTGCTCATTTGAATTGTAATAACAACTTTGACCCCAGAAAGATTGTAAAGTCTGCTTTAAGGATAGTTCTGTAAAGAAAAATTAAAAAAAAAAATTAGTCCGACGTAGGCGAATATAAATTAAATTATGAATACTGCTGAAATCGACACTGTAATAAATATCTGAGATAATAAAAAAATTTAAACAACTTATTCCCTATTACTGTACGTATACGTAAGCAGCTAATCAAAATGAAACTCCTTTGAGGCAAAAGCAATAAATATTTCATCACGAGAAAATCTTTTGCCAAATTTTCTTTCATAATAAAAATTCTAGAGTCGAGAAAATTTACCATTTTATTTGCTTTGTACGTGAAATTGCAGTTATTAGATTTCCGTCCTGATTTAATATCATTTAATACTTCAGGAAAAGATTTCTTAGTCTCAGATTAAAGGAATTTCCTACTTTGAACTTGCATGTCTCCTCGAAAAGGACGACTTTGAAGTATTACAAAAATGTTTTAGTCAAATAATATCATTGTTTGTAAAAGAGGCTTCATAATTTGTTATTATTTGCTCTCATAAATAAGTACAAAATCCTATCTATAATATATATAAAATGCAACGTCTCTTTGTCTGTCTGTCTGTCCGTTAGTGCGCTTATCACTGGAGAACCACTTATCCGATTTACGTACTTTTTTCTTTAAAAACATACGAGGGCATGTTTTTTAAGTAAGTACCGTTTTGGAATTAAAAAAAGACGTGCAAAGATATCGCTATAATTTTATTTTTACATGAAAGCCTGTACCTTAATCTACTTTTCTACATAATTTCCGTGAATATTGAGGCACTTGTCATAACGTGGCACCAGTTTTTGAATACCCTCCTCATAAAATTCTGCCGCCTGAGAAAAAAGTTCTCGGTCACAATGCGATACAAAACACTACGAGAATATTGAGGAAAGCAGTCGCACAATGATGAAATTGTAAAGCGTCTGTTTTCTCTCACCTTTTCGTCCACTTTCTGCACCAAATCTTCATTAACGACCGAAGGACGCCCACTCCGTTCTTCATCATGCACATTTGTGCGGCCATCTTTAAATGCTCTCACCCATTTCCTTACTATTCCATCACTCATAATGTTTTGTCCGTAAACTTCACAGATCTCACGATGAATATCGATCGGTTTTACGCCTTTAACACTAAGAAATCGTATAACAGCCCGTACTTCACAATCGGCGGGACTCACGATTGTCGGAGGCATCTTAAACACTCAGTAAACAACGTATACAATGAAGAATCAGACTGTAATGGCGTCAGTGCGTAGACATGAGATGTAGGTTTACCAGCGCGCATGCGCGGAACGCCGACCGTATCGCTGCGGCGGCGGAATCGCAAAACGGTACTTACTTAAAAAACATGCCTCGTACATATGTTTTCTGGCCAGGTTATAGGCTATATTTTATTACGATAGGTAGCATAAGGAATGAGCAGCGACGATAATACTGAATGAAGTTGGAAAAAAGTTTGCCGCTAGCGCATTCTCTTGCAATACACAGCCTAAACCATTTAATATAGAACAATATTATATAGCAGAGAATAACTATAATCTATAATATATATATATATATATATATATATATATATATATATATATATATATATATATAAAATGAAATGTCTCTCTCTGTCTTTCTGTCCATTAGGGCGTTTATCACGCGAGAACCACTTATCCGATTTACGTGTCTTTTTTTAAACTCATACATATATTCTTTGGCCAGGTTATATAACAATAATAATAATCTATATCTATAATATATATAAAAATGCAACGTCTCTCTGTCTGACTGTCTGTTTGCCCGTTATTGCGCTTATCCCCCGAGAACCGCTTATCCGATTTACGTGATTTTTTATATTCATACATATGTTTTCTGACCAGGTTATAGATCTATAATATATATAAAATGCAACGTATCTGTCTGTCTGTCCGTTAATGAGCTTATCACTGGAGAACCACTTATCCGATTTACGTACTTTTTTTTTAAACATACATATGTTCTCTGGCCAGGTTATAGGCTATATTTTATTACGATAGGTAGCACAAGGAATGAGCAGTGACGATAATAGTGAATGAAGTAGGGAAAAAGTTTGTCGCTAGCCCGTTCTCTTGCAATACACAGCCTAAACTATTAAAGATGGAACAATATTATGTAGCAGAGAATATCTATAATCTATAATATATATAAAATGCAATGTATTTCTGTCTGTCTGTCTGTCCATTAGTGCGTTTATCATGCGAGAACCACTTATCCGATTTACGTGTCTTTTTTTTAACATACATATGTTCTCTGTCCAGGTTATAGGCCATTTTTTAACGTTAGGTAACATGAGGAATAACCAGTGACGATAATAGTGAATCAAATCGGAAAAAAGTTTGCCGCTAGCGCGTTCTCTTGCAATACACTGCCTAAACCACTAAATATGGAACAATATCATGTAGCAAAGGATATCTATAATATATATAAAATGCAACGTCTCTCTGTCTGTTTGTCCGTTTGTGCGCTTATCACTGGAGAACCACTTATCCGATTTAAGTGCTTTTTTTTAAACATGCTAAATCATTAAATATAGAACAATATGATGTAGCAAAGAATATCTATTATATATATAAAATGCAACGTCTCTCTGTCTGTCTGTATGTCCGTTAGTGCGCTTATCACTTGAGAACCACTTATCCGATTTACGTGTTTTTATAAATTTATACATATGTTCTATAAAATTCGATATAAGCGTAGATAATGGGAGATAAGTTGAGATAATGGGAGATAAGTATAAATAATGGGATAAGGAGAAATAATGGGAGATAAGCCAAGATAAGTCTAGATAATGGGAGTTATCGTGCGATGATGGGAGATAAGGAGAAATAACGGGAGATGAGAAATATTGCGAGATATGTCGAGATAACTCTAGATAATGGGAGATAAGGTGAGATAATGGGAGATAAGGGGAAATAATGGGAAATAAGGAGAAATAATGGGAGATAAGCAGAGATAAGCCTAGATACTGGAAATTATGTAGAGATAATGGGAGATAAGGAGAAATAATGGGAGATAAGGGGAAATAATGGCAGATATTTTATTACGTTAGAAATAATATATCTATAAAAATAAGGAATAAGCACTGACGAAAGTAGTGAATCAAGTCCACGCGAGCGTAGCCGCGGGCACTGCTACTTTTCATATAAAACATGGGATATTTTTGCATATAAAATTAATGCTGTTTTTAAAGAAATATTCTTCTCACGAAATTATAATAGGAGACTGTTTTTAGTCAATTTCGACTGGTTTATTTATAAATTAAAAAAAAAGCACGTAGTGTTAAATGTAGATCCAACGAAGCTGCATCGACAGCGAGACGCGCCATCAAAAATTTATAAATAACCCAGTGGAAATTGACTAAAAACAGTCTTTTCTTATATATTTATAATGAATTTCCATCAAGTAGAAGCTAAAACCATTCGAAACTCGTCTAAGATGTAAGAACTCTAACGTCATTAACTATAACATCTTGGACAGGGCTCGAAATTGGTGCAAATAAATCATCGACGAAACCAAAGAGACATGAAATTCCGAAATTAAAAATAAACTTCGAGGTTCTCCCAATAGTTCAAAATCATTTTGGTCGGTTGCTAAGGACTTGTCACTAAATCCACTATTCCATTCGTTGCTTTACACTTTAGTCTAGGTTTAAAAAAAATATATAACCTACCATTCCATATATTAACGGAGTTACAAACTAAAAAACTTATGGTACTGATGACATAAAGATATGTATATATATATATATATATATATATATATATATATATATATATATATATATATATATATATATATATTTGTGTGTGTGTGTGTGTGTGTGTGTGGGGCGTTCCAAAAGTTCCAGGACTAACGCTAGAGAATTTAAAGTAGTTACAATTTTAAGAGTCGTGACTTCTGTTAGCCTCAAAGTACTTCACCTGTACCAGAATGCGCCAGTTCCCCCATCTTTTTCACTGACCGAACAATTTTTAAAAGGTCTCAAAGTAAAGACTCACTAACATCATCTTCATATGAGGAAATAGTTCGACGTCAGGGTGAGGATGACAGTCGTGGAATTCTTCGTTAAAAACTATTCTCTACAGAACGAACTATGGGCCGATATATTAGCATGATGCAGGAATAAACCGATTTCTCTCCTTCGTAGTTTTTCTAACCAATTGAAAGTTTATCAAAGAAGACAGTCTTTACGAACGAATTGTCGTTGTTGTATATATGTATGTATATACCGGGTGACACAGCCAACATGTAACACTCTGTAATTTTTTTATTTTGAAAGTTAAATATTTGCATTTTTAGATACTAGAATGGGACATTATTAGACTTTTTTATCACGTAAGAAATATTTTTAACTACTTGCGGTTTGACCGGAAGTGACTGCAACTTTCTTATTTTTAATGGAACCCTGTATATTTTTTTTATCAATTCCAATTCGCTTTGAAATTCTCTTTCCAATAATGTATCACAAGTTGACAGTTCTTTGACAGGTGACCGGCAAAAACTGATTTAAACTCTTAGTCTTAGGCGGCCATGGCGGATATAGTAGCAATTGTTTTTGTTCGTTTTATCTCACTTTGGAAAGAATTTAAGACTATTCATTTATCGTGCCATTTTCGCGAGTCTAAGTAGCTCCTACAAAAATTTTATGTTTTACATTCAGTTACAGAATTTTCTCTTTAAATAATAGTAAATATTACCGAAATTAAGTTAGGAACACATATTTTTTATTTAACCTAGTTACACAATACAGGTTTTTTGCCAACATACATCTAACAGAACTATCTAACATCAATTGGATTTAATATTATTTTCAGAAAATAAACCGTTTTATTATGCAATAATATGATATCAACAAGTTCCATTATGGACTTAGTAGGCTGTGATAAAACCGAGGAACCAAAAGTCATGGTTGCTGCGTGTTACCAAAATAGCCATTATTATTGTTTACTTTACGTCAAAAATAATTTTTCGTTAATAAAAATGTATTTACCGGATGAAAAAGTAGACATGTTATTAATTTATGGAGAGTGCAGAAAGAATAGCCGACAAGCCACCGAATTGTACATGGCAAGATATCCCGATAGGAGGCACCCACCCAATAATTATTTTTTAAGGGTAGAGCAGCAGTTTAGAAGGCAACTAATTGAATCTGCTGATATATTTATTGGTGACGAAGAGTCAGAAATCAACATATTGGCCATTGTTCAGGTAGATCCTATAATTTCTATATGACATGTTGAAGAACAAACCGGTGTAAATCGTGAAACCGCTCGCCGCATTTTAAGAAAATATAAATTCAGGTCCTACAAATATCAAATAAATCAACATTTATTTCTAACAGATTACCAAAGAAGAATGGATTATTGTAATTGGTTTTTGCAAAAATACCACCTTGATAACCAATTTCAATTTGGGTCTATTTAATCGATACAATACTCGATATTGGGCCCAAGAAAATCCTAGAATTATGCGAGAAAGTGCCTATCAAGAAAGATTCGGCTTCAAGATGTGGTTGGGTATCCTTGCATAAGAATTATTGGTCCTATTGTATTTGATGGTGCGTTAACTGGAGAAAGATATTTGGAGTTCATTCAAAATGATATTGAAGATTTTTTAGAAACTTTACTTTTAAGTCGTGGAGACATTATTTTCTAGCAGGATGGCGCTCCAGCTCACAATAGTAAAAATATAATAAACTGGTTGAATCAAAGATTTGGTGCAAATTGGGTACCAATGGACTTAATAAGTGGCCTGCAAGATGGCCAGATCTTACGCCTTTTCATTTTTTTTATATGGAACCATCTAAAAGAAATAGTTTACAAAAATCCACCAACAGGCAGAAATGATTTAGAAATACGCTTAAGAAGAGCAGTAAATAAAATTACTGAAATTCAGTTAGAGAACGTTATAAGAGCCACGGTAAGAAAAACAAGACTGTGTAGGGTTAACAATGGACAGCATTTTAAACATTTGGAATAAATACCTAGCAAATTTATATCCAGTATAAAATAGTTTTACCTATTTATTTTTATTGTGTTACTTAATTAAAATATTATTTCTTTCTAATATTAATTAATTACAATTATCGGTTTTGTTGTGTTATTCTTATTATTAAATGTTTTGGTTTTATAAGTTGCATTTAAATATTTATAATAAATAGGTTTCTTATTTTCTAAAAATAATAATAAATCCAATTGGCGTTAGATAGTTCTATTAGATGTATGTTGGCAAAAAACCTGTAATGTGTAACTAGGTTAAATAAAAAATATGCATTCCTATCTTAATTTCGGTGATATTGATCGTTACTTAAAGAGAAAATTCTGTAACTGTCAAGTATAAAATTTTGTAGGAGTCACTTAGACTAGCAAAAATGGCACGATAAATGGATGGTCTTAAATTCTTTCCAAAGTGAGATAAAACAATTGCTAGTATATCCGCCATGGCCGCCTAAGTCTAAGAGTTTAAATCAGTTTTTGCCGGTCACCTGTCAACCAAATGTTAACTTGTGATACATCGTTGGAAATAGAATTTCAAAGCGAATTGAAATTGGTAAAAAAATATACAGGGTTCCATTAAAAATAAGAAAGTTGCAATCACTTCCGGTCAAACCGGGAGTAGTTAAAAATATTTCTTAAGTTATAAAAAAGCATTCTGGTATCTAAAAATGCAAATATGTACCTTTTAAAATAAAAAAATTACAGGGAGTTACATGTTGTCTGTGTAACCCGGTATATATATAAGATATAACGTACACCGCGTACTCAGTACTCCATCGACACGCTGTAGCCACAGGCCGACAGAGTGGTTAGCAAACTGCCAACACTTCCCCGCAGATAGTGTGGCCGGCAGTACTGGCTTAGGTACTAGAAAATTCTATTCTCTTATTTGTTGATCTTAGCCCGACTGATGAGCCGTGATACGGCGAAACGTGTCTTGACGAATAAAAAAAACAGTGGATAGACTGCTAAAATATAAGTCTTTGTCCATTTTCAGTTGTTTTACATTGAACCATATATTTACAGCGATTCAAGAACAACGTGAATTGCTTTTTCCGCACACATGCCGCTCCTGGAGCGCTTTAGGGACTTCCCTGTAACACGTGTGCTAGACCCATAAAAAAAAATATATATATATATATATATATATATATATATATATATATATATATATATATATATATATATATATATATATATATATATATATATATATATATATATATATATATATATACATATATATATATATATATATATATATATATATATATATATATATATATATATATATATATATAATATATATATATATATATATATATATATATATATATATATATATATATATATATAAAATATACGAGGCTGGTTTGAAAAGTCCGCGCAAAAATAAAAACTACTTATGTGTTTGGGGTAAACCTTTTTTATTTTTCGACATAGTCTCCTTTTAGGCTTATACACTTCGTCCAACGATGTTCTAGTTTGTTGATCCCTTCCGAATAATAGGATTTGTCCAAGTCTGCAAAATATCCATTAGTGTATGCAATCACCTCGTCGTTTGAATAAAATCTTTGTCCCGCCAGCCATTTCTTCAAATTGGGGAACAAATAGTAGTCCGAGGGAGCCAAGTCTGGAGAATAGGGGGGATGTGAAACGAGTTAGAATCCTATTTCCATTAATTTTGCGACCACAACTGCTGAGGTGTGTGCTGGTGCGTTGTCGTGATGGAAAAGAACTTTCTTGTGGGCCAATTGCGGGTGTTTTTCTTGCAGCTAGGTTTTCAAACGGTCCAATAACGATGAATAATATTCACCTGTAATAGTTTTACCCTTTTCCAGATAGTCGATGAGGATTATTCCTTGCGAATCCCAAAAGACAGTCGCCATAACCTTTCCGGCCAAAGGAACGGTCTTCGCCTTTTTTGGTGCAGATTCCCCTTTGGTAACCCATTGTTTAGATTGTTGTTTAGTCTCAGGAGTATAGTAATGTATCCATGTTTTATCCACAATGACGAAACGACGCTTAAAGTCCTCCGGATTCTTCTGGAACAGCTGCAAACCATCCTTGCAACACTTCACACGATTCCGTTTTTGGTCAAGCGTGTGCAATCGCGGCACCCATCTTGCGGATAGCTTTCTCATGTCCAAATGTTTATGCAAAATATTATGTACCCGTTCAGTCGAGATGCCCACAGCACTAGCAATCTCACGCACCTTAACTCTTCTGTCATCCATCACCATATCATGGATTTGATTAATGATTTCTGGAGTCGTAACCGCCACAGGCCGTCCAGAACGTTCAGCGTCACTTGTGCCCATATGGCCAGTCCGAAAATTTTGAAACCACTTATAGACTGTTCTAATCGAAGGTGCAAGGTCACCATAATGTTTATCAAGCTTCTCTTTAGTCTTCTGAGGCGTCTTGCCTTTCATAAAGTAATGTTTAATCACCACACGAAATTCTTTTTCGTCCATTTCTTGAAAATCACTCGACTTCCTTGATTCACACGAATGCCAAACACAAAGAAATAGACCAATATGGCTGAAACTTGGTGTGTGTTCATTCAAGAGATGCTACTAACTAAACATGACCTCGATACGCGCCGGTGGTGCCATCTCTCGGACTTTGCACGGACTTTTCAAACCAGCCTCGTATATATATATATATATACATATATATATATATATATATATATATATATATATATATATATATATATATATATATATATATATATATATATATATATAATACATTCTAATAGACTATTCTCAGAAGTTAATTACTGTTATGAAGATAACTTTTTAGCTACAAAACCAATTTGAGTGATTCTTTCTCGTTAACCAAAAAAGGAAAGTACCTGGTCATGTACTAAAATATTACGATTACTGCACAATTTTAATTATATAGTTATTAATTTGAAAACCTATTTTGTTTCAACTGGTCAAAAAAATAAGATTTCTTTAATTAGGTAAACTTTTTCTTGTATGTTCTCAAAAATATGTCTTATTGTATTGAAAACTACATATATATTTTTCATTTCATTCTACCATCTGTTTACTTCTAATAAGTTTTTTTTTTAATTGAAGAAACTTTCTTTTGAGAACCATATTTTAATGTTATTTATGCAGAACCAATCGTTCATAAGAATACCGATTATGAAAACTGAATGAGTTTAATAATAAATAATACTAAATGCGGCTTAAAGAAAATACCTCCAAATTTTAATTTCTAAAAAAGGAAAATACAAAAATAACAACGTTACAAAAATATAATCCAATTATTTATTATACGATCCGATAAAATGGAAAATAAACTAAAATGTTATCTCTCTTCCATCAAATAATGATGCAAGATAAGTTGAAAAAGTAATTACAGAAATTACTAATAAATTTCCAATAAGCGTATGCTAATTTTATTTTCATTTCCCTTCTTTGAACTTTTATTTGTATTGATTTTCCTGGCAAGCTGTTAACTGCAGTCAGTATTGTAGCAAAAGCAATATTAAAGATAAATATCTCAGCACTGTAAACTTTCAAAACTAATTAGTCTTACTTTGTTAAATTATTTTTCGCTTCTAATGTTAAGTTTTCAACGTCAGTAAGAAAATAAACGAACAAGGTAATCTTTTCAAATTATCATAATCATTATAAAAGTGACTGCCATAATTAAATAAAGCCTTTTTGTACTTGTTTTAAGTTGTTTAATTTTTAATTATTGTTGCCCAGAACCATAAATAAACAGTTCCCACATCAATGTCAGTGTAGTAGTAGCAGCTTCAATGGCATATTTTTTCAACGTTATTATGACATCGTGCGCAAAATATTTTACGCTCTAGCGCGCACTTTATTTGAAACACATTAACAAAATTAAAAAGATTCATATTTTCAAATTACTAATGTATATATTTTTTAGTGTTCCGTGCGGAACACTAATAAGATGACTTCGGTGTCTGTACGTCTGTCTGTCCGTCTGTCTGTCTGTAACACCCGATTTTCTCCAAAACTATTTGTCATAGAAAGTTGAAATTTGGTAATATTATAGGAATTGATGGCCTCATCAGAGTCATGTAGTTTTGAGAGTTAAATTATGACTTAAGGGGTTAGCTTTAGGGGGTGAAATAGGAAGTGAAAAAAAAAAATTTTACTAAGTCATCGAGTGTGGTGTCAAATAAAAGGTTGTTAAAACACGAGTAAAATATATATATATATATATATATATATATATATATATATATATATATATATATATATATATATATATATATATATATATATATATATATATATATATATATATATATATATATATATATATATATAATGTAATACATGCGCGTACTTTTTTTGTATTATTTTTAAATAATCTCGAAAAATCGCTGTCCACCCGCCTTATCTCGAAAAGTACTTATCAAAAAATTTTGAAAAAATTCTGGAATATACTGGAATATACTGGAATATACTCCACGGGGTAGATTGAACGAAAATTATCACGAGTGCATTACCTTTAATAATTTATCTGGTATATAAAAAAAACAAAAATTTCAAGGTCAGGTTCAGTAAAGATTGGAAACAAACTTTGCTGAAAACTCATTTAGGTTGTGTTTTGTGAAGTCACTGATCATTTTATACCTCCGTAACAAATTTTTTTTATTTTAGAAGCAATCAACGTACGGAACACTAATTGCGCAAGTTCAACTTGCACTTGACCGGTTATTTATGTTTCAGCAAAGAAAGATTGAAACTGCCCAGTTTAGAATATTATTTGAAGTATTAAATTTAATAACAATGGAATCCTCTACTAAAGTCGAAGACATAATAGTGCAGTAAAAAGAGCATTTCAAATTGCACAGTCTAAATACAGCAATATTATGATTTTATCCTCGTATCAACAGGAGTATTGTCCTGAGTTTTGGACCGCGAAAAACTTGTGTTCTTTTTTTTTATTTCTCTAAGTTTTCAAAACGCGTTTTTTGAGCTGAAAATGTGAATAATTCTATTTATAGATGTAAGTCGGATCGAGACAAAAAAAAACTCTTCGTAATGCAAATACAAAATTGCTATAAAAAAAACTGTTTTTTTTTTCCATTTTATTGTATAGGTCGGCTAAGCAAACTGATAGGCTTAAAACTTTCAGAAAATATGCCTTTTATTATGGCAAAAATACCCTGAAATTTTGGTATTAAAATATTGAACCCAGGGGGCACAATTGAATTTTTTTATTTAAAATTTGAATTGCCCGCCATTTTATGCCATTTGGTCCAAAATGGATCTTATTTTTTTAAAATCAGGTCTCGACGCCAGCTTTCCGATGCCATTAAAAAAATTTTTTGAGGTCATTTTAATCGTTTTTTTTTATTTTTGTTTGTTAATCAAATAACAACAATTGCGTTTTTTCGGCCATTTTGAAAAAAAAATGACAAATTTTTATCACATTTCGTAGACAATCGCGAGACATTTATTTAAAAAAAATCCATTTTCCATCCATTTCCATTTTTTTTTTTTTTTTAAACAATCGAACAAAAGCATTTGTTGTTATTTGATTAATAAACAAATGTAAAAAAACGGTTAATATAACTCCACTGGCATCGGTAGCTAAATTTTGAAACAAAAAATATCCATTTTGGACCAAATGGCATAAGATGGCGGGCAATTCAAATTTTAAATAAAAAATTAAATTGTACCAACATTTCAGGGTATTTTTGTTATAACAGAAGGCATATTTACTGAAAGTTTCAACCCGATCGATTCACTTTGTCAACCTGTCCAATAAAATGAAAACAAAACAGTCTTTTGCCTGTTTTTTTTAAATTTTGTAGGTTATGTACATACTTGAGTGGCTTAAAGCCAAAGAAGATTTGTTGCAAATTTCATTACGATTCAATTTTGTAGGTTATGTACACACTTGAGCGCCTTAAAGCCAACGAGGATTTGTTGCAAATTTCATTACGAAGATCTTGTTTTTTTTTTTTGCCTCGATCCGACTTATATAACCGGAATTATTCACATTTTAAGCGCAAAAAATGCGTTTTGGAAAATTAAATTGTTGATAGACAAAAGTGTACAAGTTTTTCAAGGTCCAAAACTTAGAGCAACACTCCTCCAATCCCAGAGAGGATAAAATCATAATACTTCTGTATCTAAACTATGCCTATCTCATTATTATTTTAACTTTTTTACTACACTAAAAAATTCACCAAAAGGCCTTTGATAGAGTCCAATTTCACAAAATGGTAGAAATTCTGAAAGACATTGGGCTAGGTGGAAAGGATCTGCCACTTCTAGTGGAATCAGATGGCATTTATTAAAGCAGAAGGGGCACGCTCAGAATTGAGCGTGGAGTAAGGCAGGGTTGTGTTTTATCTCCACTATTGTTTAATATATACTCTGAGCAAATCTTCAAAGAGGCAATGGAAGAGGCTGATGAAGGAATACTGCTTAATAGGGAGCGAATAAATAACATTCGTTATGCTGACGATAGGGTGGTTATGGTTGATAACTTAAAGTGTCTACAACATCTTATAACAAAAATAGGCGAAGTCACTAATCGATACGGCCTCGAACTTAATATTAGCAAAACAAAGTACATGTTAATCAGCAAGTCTCCGGTTCCTGCTACCTTGTTGATGGTTAACAATCAACAAATACAAAAAACTCCACAATATTCATATCTAGATACCAGGATAAATAAACAATGGGATCATTCGCAGGAAATTCGTCGCCGTATCGAAAAAGCTAGAGCACTGTTCCTCAAAATGATATCACTGCTATTCCCGATTTAGACGTAACTTTGGAATCTGTCTTTTTGTCAGAAGCGACCTTTCTTGTCAACGAGAAGAGGCTCTAGAGCCCCCAAACTTTGATGTTATGTGGTTAAAAATAACGACTCAACCATCCACAAGGTTCACCTGTATCCTCTATCGACCACCAAGTGATACTAACTTTAGAACACTTTTCGCTTCTCTTGCAGACACCATCGATCATTTACAAATTAACTATCCAAATACCGAAATTGTCATCCTGGGCGACTTTAATGTCCACAACATCAACTAACTTAAATATTCAAATACTACCGACGAACAAGGTCATGAAGCCGAATCATTTTCAAACAGTTGTGGCTTAACTCAGCTTATTGACATACCAACACGGATCCCCGATCGAGACAGAGAGTTCGCCAGTCAAAATTTCACAAAATCTACCATACCACCGCTCACACGGCCAGATAATTCTATTGCAACGACAACTGTCGATAAAGCGAACTTGTTGGCTGAACTCTTTGCTTCACATTCTACTGTCGATTTCCAAAGAAAAACACCACCTACTATTCCTATAGTGTAGTCAAGGATGCCCGACATTGTCTTCAGACAGCGTATCATAAAACGTATTTTGATGAAGCTAGACACCGAAAAGGCTTCTGGTGTTGACGGAATACCTGCCATAGTTCTCAAAAACTGTGCGAGGAAACTAACACCAGTTTTCTGTAGAGTTTTCAACCTATCCTACAGAAAGGTAATATTTCCTTCCTGCTGGAAATGTGCCACAGTACAACCGATACCTAAAAAGGGCAAGAAAGACCTTGCCAAATAACTACCGAGACCCAGGCGGCAGTTTTTTCTAAAAAAGTTAACTTTGCTGAACCCGACATAGTTATGTCGGGGTACTCCATTCCTCTAACATCGTCATCCAATTTGTTGGGCGTTAATTTGGAAGCAAATATGTCCTGGCATGAGCATGTTGCAGGCATAGCAAGGAGAGCTTCTCAAAAGTTGGGAATATTATTTCGAACCAGAAAGCTTTACACTCCACAACAACTGTTAATTCTTTACAAAGCTCAAATTCAACCAACTATGGAATACTGCTCCCATGTTTGGAGCTTCGCTCCCAGACATACACTACATTTATTGGATTCTATTCAGAGAAGAGCTGTTCGTCTGATTGGAGACTCGGAACTGACCGGCGGCCTTGATTCGCTGGAATATCGAAGAACGGTTGACGACTTGAGCCTATTCTACAAGTATTTTCTTGGAAAGTGTTCGAAGGATGTGGCCCGCTTAATTCCTCCCAGAGCGGTGCATCTTAGAAGTACACGTCGTAATAATACTTCACATCCGTATGAGGTTCAGATTGTTACTCCTCGTACAACGCTTTTCAAGCAGTCTTTTGTATGGAGAACATCATCCCCTTGGAATAATTTGCCCAAGACTGTGTTTCCCACCGAATACAATTTACAGCGATTCAAGAACAACGTGAATCGCTTTCTCCGCACACGTGTCGCCCCTGTAGCGCTTTAGGGACTTCCCTGTAGCACGTGTGCCAGACTCATAAAAAAAAACTTTTCAAAAGCTCAGCAATAAAAAATTAAGCACCAAAATGAGACTCCTAAGATGTTATGTCTTCAGTGTCCTTCTTTATGGTGTGGAATCTTGGACGCTGACTGAAGCCACTTCTAAGAAACTTGAGGCATTTGATTTATGGCTATATAGCCGAATTTTCAAAATTTCTTATACTGACTATATTACCAACGAGGATGTCTTACGTTGCATAAACAAGAATCTGGAAATTATGGAAACTGTTAAAGTAGGAAAATTGGAGTATTTAGGACACATAATGGGAAATCCCCACAGATATGGATTGCTACAGCAAATACTCCAAGGAAAGGTATTTGGGAAAAGGGGACCAGGACGCAGACGTATTTCCTGCCTAAACAATCTGCGAGATTGGTTCTCAACAAATACTCCCGGTCTTTTCCGAGCTGCAGGGAATAAAGTAATAATAGCCAGAATGATTGCCAACATTCGAACTGAATACGCACTTTAAGAAAAAGAAGATATATTCTCCGTGGCGCTTTAGATCAGAAATGTCACCCCCTTCATTGACAAGAAATTTAACTGACGTTTTCCGAAAGCATTGACCAGATAGGTCTCGGATTTCGATAACTTCAGGCGCTTTGCAATTATTCTAGGCATTCCTCCAATTAAATTAGTTGCAAGAACTTAATATTTCAAAAATAGGTCGCCTAATCTTATGGTTTGGACAAGGAGCAGCATATTTTCGATAAAGCTAGATATAATCTAATTTGCAAACTGTAAAAATGCGTTGTATGACAGTTTTTGTATTAGGAACACACAATTAAAATAGATTCCTTGTCTTTTTAGTGTTCCGTACAGAACACTTATAAGAATACTTCAGTGTCTGTCCGTATGTCTGTCTGTCCGTCTGTCTGTCTGTCCGTCTGTCACACCCGATTTTCTCTGAAACTATTTGACATAGACAGTTGAAAATTGGCACTAATATAGGAATTCATGGCTCCATTAGAGCCGTGTAGTTCTGAAAGTTAAATTTTGACTTACAGGGGCTGTTTTGCGAGGTGAAATCGGAAGTGAAAAAAAAACTTTACCAGGTCATCGAGTGGGGTGTCAAATGAAAGCTTGTGGAAACACGAATTCAAAAATATATACCAGGTGTACAAGTATGAAATGTGGATTTCAGACAACAGATGGTGCACCAATGTAGTTTGTACTATAAAGATTTGACACTGCGCCATTTTTTTGTGTCATCAACAAGTGTCAGATGCCCACAAGTGATAAATTTGAAAAGTGTGTGCATAGTGTTGTGTTCAATATGTCGAAATTTATACCGAACAAAGAGCATTCGCGGACAGCATAAATTTTTTGTTTTTATTTGAAGAAAACTGCTGTTGAATCATATCGATTACTTCGAGAAGCTTATAGTGAACATATTCCATCGCAAGATACGTGTGAACGATGGTTTCGGCATTTCAAAATTGGTAACTTCGATCTTGCAGACAAGGAACGTGGAAAACCGCCAAAAAAATACGAAGATGCGGAATTGCAAGCATTGTTGGACGAAGATGATTCGCAAACACAAAAACAACTCGCAGAGCAATTGAGCGTTAGTCAACAAGCTGTTTCCAATCGGCTACGAGAGATGGGAAAGATTCAGAAGCCGGTAGATGGGTACCACATGAGTTGAACGACAGGCAAATGGAAAATTTTGCTCGCTCGGTACAAAAGGAAGTCGTTTTTGCATCGTATAGTTACAGGGAATGAAAAATGGATTTATTTTGAGAATCCCAAGCGCAAAAAATCATGGGTAGACCCAGGCGCACCATCCACATCGACCGCAAGATCGAATCGCTTTGGCAGAAAGACGATGCTCTGTGTTGGGTGGGACCAGAGGGGCGTGGTCTATTCTGAGCTGTTAAAACCTGAGGAAACGGTTAATACTAAACGTTACCAACAATAATTGACCGATTTGAATCGTTCGCTGCTTGAAAAAAGGCCAGAATACCGAAAGAGGTAACACAAACTCATTCTTCTTCATGACAATGCTCCATCACATACGGCAAAACCAGTTCGCGACACGTTGGAAGCACACAGCTGGGATGTTCTACCCCAAGCAGCTTACTCACCACGCTTGGCTCCTTCCGATTTGGTTCATACGATGATGTGAAAAAATGGCTCGATCAATGGTTCACAGCAAAAGGGGAAGATTTTCACTGTATTTATACTTGTACACCTGGTATAATGTAATACTTGCGCACACTTTTCTTTGTATTATTTTTAAAATTTACCAAAAATTGCCGTAGCTCTCCTTATCGCGAAAAAATAATGACCAAAAAATTTTGAAAAAATCTGGAATATTCTTCACGGGGTGTAGATCGAGAATTATGACGAATGTATTATCTTTAATAATTTATCTATATTATAAAATGTCAAGGTCATCAGTTCTTAACAAAGACCGGAAACAAACTTTGTTGAAAGCTCATTTGGGGTGTGTTTTGTGAAGTCATTGATCATTTTATACCTCCGTAAAAATTTTTTTTATTTTAAAAGCAGTTAACGTACGGAACACTAATTGCACAAGTCCGACTTGCACTTGGCCGGATGTATATGACTGACAGTTATTTTCGTGAGTTCTTTATGTTGACAAGCATCCGAAATATCAGCAATTAAAATACTCTAAGGCGAGGAATAATTTTGACAATATTCATTAAAAAAACAGTAATTAACACTTTTACCCTAATTAGTAAATATATTTTATTATAAATATGATACAAAATCTTCTAACACAACGTCCAACTGCTATTTTTGTCAAATACAGGACCAAGCTGGTAAACTTTCTCAGGAAGGCAATCACAAGCCACACGTAGTATTATGCCTAGTAAAGCCTTCTTGCTTTGGCCGTTTAGAACCTGCATTAAACTGTAGGTTCTCTTTGTCTGTGGAACACTTAAAAATGTACAAACCACAGACAGAGACTAGAGACTCGCATACGACCGTATGCAATTCAAGAAAAAGAGATTGATTTTAGAATGAAATATAAGAACCATAATATAAAAGGTTTATTTTCTACGATTTGTCCGCAAAATATGCCAAAAAAAACATTTTCAGGTACTTTTCTCGCTTTAATTATAACTGAATGTATGCATTTTCACGTTACTGCTTGGATTTGCCCGGTAGAAGAGTTAAAATGGCCGAATTTTCTGTGGTGGAATGCAAAACACATCGTCACTCTCAGCAATTTCGATTATTTGACAATCAAAAATATCGGGCATTAACTTCAAAGTCTGGAGCGCCTGTCACTTTAGAATTTTGTTTTCAAAGTAGGCATTCACATTTAATTGTTTCCGTCACTAATGTATTGTACTTCTTATTCTATTTATATGATTCACCGCAAGATTTTAACTAAAAATCCCATTTTTCAAATACCATTTCAAAATAAGCCTCATCTTTACTTTCTTTTAACACCATACTTGCTTCAAAGAGAGTACAGATTTCACGAACGTCAAAAAGAAATAAAAACCTCAGTTGGACACTTACAAAGCAAAGAAATAATAGCTAATACAAGATTACTTTCTGGATAGACCCTTAGCTTTTACATTTTAATGTCAATTCAGTAAAAAATGTAATAACTGCGTCTCTAGTTCCTGTTATACTGCTTCTTTGAGAAGCAATTTCTCCGCAAATGCTTCTCATAAAAAATTAACACCCCAATCGGATACAATATTTCTTTCAATTTATTTTTAATAGTTTCATTCCAGGTTATAGAGGGCAACTACCCTTCATATTTACAGGGGGTGCCTGTTACCAAGGGAGCAGTTGAACTTGTTAGTCGGTGTATGAGAAATCACCTGCCAAATATTGTCGATGTTACAGATAGAAGAGGGTATTTTTCAAGTTCATTAAACGGTATGTTTTATTAAATGAGACTTTATTAATTTATATCATAGAAACGATATTCTGTGACCTGTTATCGATTCGTTCCAAGCAGCTGTTTTTCCTGCAATTTAAAATATTGTAGGTGAAATACTTTTTTAAAACAAATTACCACTGAGAATACGTATTTTTCTTGGTAAATACATACATAAATCAGGCTATAAAACGATGCTACGAATTATAGAAAAATTTCTTTTTTTAGTCACATTTCTAAAGTTTTTGAAGTCCTCATTTTTCAGATTTGCGGCAGCAATAAATGTTAATCATCACGATTAGTACTGACTATGTTAGTTACGTCGATATAAAAACATAAATCAGAGGTGTCAAACTCAATTTTGCATATATTAAATTTAGAATGTGTAGGCGGGCCAGATTCAAATAAAAAAAATGTACTGAATTATTATAAAAGAGGGTAATTATTTTGAGCTCGAGGATCCAGATACCTGACTTCTTGCGATCGCGCGCTATTGATCTTTGACATCCCTGATATAAATAGTTCAGTGGAACAAAAATATGTTTATATATATATGTATATATATATATATATATATATATATATATATATATATATATATATATATATATATATATATATATATACTAGCCGGGCCCGCGGCTCCGCTCGCGTGGACTTGGTTCACTACTATCGTCACTGCTGATTCCTTATGTTACCTAACGTAATAAAATATCTCCCATTATTTCCCCTTATCTCTCAATATTTCTCCTTATCTCCCATTATCTCTACATAATTTGCATTATCTAGGCTTATCTCTGCTCATCTCCCATTATTTCTCCTTATCTCCCATTATTTCTCCTTATCTCCCATTATCTCACCTTATTTCCCATTATCTAGGCTTATCTCGACTTATCTTGCAATATTTTTTTTTCTTATCTCCCATTATTTCTCCTTATCTCCCATTATCTCACCATAACTTCCATTATCTAGACTTATCTCTGCTTATCTTCCATTATTTCTCCTTATCTCCCATTATACTTATTTCCCATTATCTCACCTTATCTTCCATTATCGAGGCTTATCTCGACTTATCTCCCATTATTTCTCCTTATCTCCCATTATCTCACCTTATCTCCCATTATCTAGGCTTATATCGAATTATATAGAACATACGTATAAATTTATAAAAACACGTAAATCGGATAAGTGGTTCTCGAGTGATAAGCGCACTAACGGACAGACAGACAGACAGAGAGACGTTACATTTTATATATATTATATTCTTTGCTACATGATATTGTTCCATATTTAATGCTTTAGGCAGCGTATTGCAAGAGAACGCGCTAGCGGCAAACTTCTCTCCGACTTGATTCACTATTATCGTCACTGGTTATTCCTTATGTAACCTAACGTAATAAAATATATCCTATAACCTGGCCAGAAGACATACTTTTGTTTAAAAAAAAGCACGTAAATCGGATAAGTGATTCTCCAGTGATAAGAGCACTAACGGACAGACAGACAGACAGAGAGACGTTGCATTTTATATATATATATTATAGATATTCTTTGCTCCATGATATCGTTCCATATTTAATGGTCTAGGCAATGTATTGCAAGAGAACGCGCTAGCGGCAAACTTTTTTCCGATTTCATTCACTATTATCGTCACTGCTCATTCCTTATGCTACCTATCGTAATAAAATATAGCCTATAATCTGGCCGGAGAACATATGTATGTTTAAAAAAAAAAGTACGAAAATCGGATAGCTGGTTCTCCAGTGATAAGCGCACTAACGAACACACAGACAGACATACATACAGAGATACGTTGCATTTTATATATATTATAGATGTAATAAAATATATATCTATAACCTGGTCAGAGAACATATGTATGAATTTAAAAAAAGACAGGTAAATCGGATAAATGGTTCTCGCGTGATAAACGCACTAATGGACAGACAGACAGACAGAGAGACATTGTATTTTATATATATTATAGATTATAGATTATAGATATTCTCTGCTACATAATATTGGCCCATGTTTAATTGTTTAGGCTGTGTATTGTAAACGAACGAGCTAGCGGCAAACTTTTTCCGACTTCATTCACTATATTACGTCACTGCTCATTCTTTATGCTACCTATCGTAATAAAATATAGCCTATAACCTGGCCAGAGAACATATGTATGTTTTTAAAAAAAAAGTACGTAAATCGGATAAGTGGTTCTTCAGTCATAAGCGCACTAAAGGACAGACAGACAGACAGAGAGACATTGCATTTTATATATATTATATATATATATATATATATATATATATATATATATATATATATATATAAATTTATAAAAACACGATAAGTGGTTCTCAAGTGATAAGCGCACTAACGGACAGACAGACAGATAGAGACGTTGCATTTTATATATATTATAGATATTCTTTGCAACATGATATTGTTCCATATTTAATGATTTAGGCAGTATATTGCAGAAGAACGCGCTAACGGTAACCTTTTTTCCGCCTTGTTTCCCCAATATCGTCACTGCTTATTCTTTATGTTACCTAACGCAATAAAATATAACCTGGCCAAAAAACATACGTATGTTTTAAAAAAAAAAGCACGTAACACACTATCGGACAGACAAACAGACAGAGAGACGTTGCATTTTATATACATTATAGATAGATAACCTGGCCAGAGAACATATATATGTTTTAAAAAACAGCACGTAAATCGAATAAGTGGTTCTAGCGTGATAAACGCACTAATGGACAGACGGACAGACAGAGACATGGCATTTTATATATATTATAGATTGTAGATATTCTCTGCCACATAATATTGTTCCATATTTAATGGTTTAGACTGTGTATTACAAGGGAACGCGCTAGCGGCAAACCTTTTTTCCGACTTCATTCACTATTATCGTTACTGCCCATTCCTTATGCTACCTATCGTAATAAAATATAGCCTATAACCTGGCCAGAGAACATATGTATGTTTAAAAAAAAAAGTACGTAAATTGGATAAGTGGTTCTCCAGTGATAAGCGCACTAACGGACAGACAGACATACAGACAGACATACAGACAGACAGACATACAGACAGATATACAGACAGACATACAGACAGACATACAGACAGACATACAGACAGACATACAGACAGACATACAGACATACATACAGACAGACATACAGACAGACATACAGACAGACATACAGACAGACATGCAGACAGACATACAGACAGACATACAGACAGACATACAGACAGACAGAGAGACGTTGCATTTTATATATTATTATATTATAGATGTAATAAAATATATATCTATAACCTGGTCAGAGAATATATGTGTGAATTTAAAAAATCACGTAAATCGGATAAGTGGTTCTCGAGGGTTAAGCGCACTAATGACAGACAGACCGAGAGACGTTGCATTCTATATATATTATAGATATAGATTCGTATTATTATATAACCTGGCCAAATAATATATATATATATATATATATATATATATATATGAATTTAAAAAAGACACGTAAATCGGATAAGTGATTCTCGCGTGATAAACGCACTAATGGTCAGACAGAGAGACATTACATTTTATATATATATATATATATATATATATATATATATATATATATATATATATATTATAGATTATAGATATTCTCTGCTACATAATATTGTCCATATTTAATGGTTTAGACTGTGTATTGCAAGGGAACGCGCTAGCCGCAAATTTTTTTCCGACTTCGTTCACTATTATCGTCACTGCTCATTCCTTATGCTATCCAGGGTAATAAAATATAGCCTATAACCTGGACAGAGAACATATGTATGTTTTAAAAAAAAAAGTACGTAAATCGGATAAGTGGTGCTCCAGTGATAAGCGCACTAACGGACAGACAGACAGACGTTGCATTTTATATATTATAGATATATATATATATATATATATATATATATATATATATATATATATATATATATATAACATATTATATACATGATTCTGTGCTTTTTTTATTTCTTAGGATTTTGGTTCTACTTATTAAAACAACTTATTTTATTTTATTTAGTCTTTACTGACGTTTCGCCCATTTTTCTGTGGGTATTCTCAAAATATCTAAAAATTTTTTAAAATGTTTCAGGATACATTTTACAATTTAAAATTAAAAATTAAAATTTTGGTACAATTCACGTCACGCTATAAAAACAGTTTACACAGTTTTTTTTATATATACAACTAATTTAAAAATATGTACGCTAATTATACGGTTTTTAAACTGGCGAAGATTGGCTTGAGGGTCAAGAATAGATCGAGTTAGAAATGCGAGAATAAAGAATGTAATGAAAATAAAGACCACGATAAAATTGAGGAAACTCAACAACGGCGGCAACTTCTATGGTATGGACCGGTGTAAAATGGAAGAACACCATATGCCCAAAATAGTTCTAAAGTGGGTACCAAGCAAAAAGAGGAGAAGAGAGAGACCTGGAGATTGAGAATATAGAAGGGGATGAAGACTGGGAACCAAAAGGCGAAGAAAGCTATAAAAAAACCGGATTGATGATGACTTACCTCTTACATAAAATATGTTTGGTAAAATTATAAGTTTTTGTTTAATTTACAATCTGGTCCAATATGAAAGAGTGCACAAAATACCCTGCACAGTACTCTAGAAGTTTCATTATAATTCAAATGTAGTATAAAAAAAAATAAGTTGCGTTAAAAGAAATATATGTAGGTTTCTAAAACATATGAATCGTTTTTATATTTATTTGTTAAGGTAAATTGATGCCTATTTAAAGCCGCAATATATTATATAAAGTATATTTTTACCGGTTAATAGTTTTATCAATTTCTAACGGTATAAAAAGTTAAGGCGGATATCTACTTCTCACTCAGCTTTTAAAAATTATTCCCAACCACCTTGAATTTACTTCCTCCCCATAACACCCTCTTAAAAAAGAATTCTCTATGCTTTTTTCGATGTCAAAAAAACTGGGTTAGTATTGCTTCCTGTGCGTTTTTTTTTGTTCTTTTTACCTCCTCTTTTTTTTCTTTTAATATTTAGAGGGTGGCTAATTAGAAAACGATTGACTGTAAACATCTGCATATATTTTTATTAGTAGCTTCCTGTTTGTTTACAGATGTACGAGAATGGATTGAAAAGTATTTTTTTTCTAAAATAAAAATTTATTTCTCAACGTAATCTCTACTAAGCTCAGTACACTCGGACCAGCAAAATTCCAATTTTTTTATTCCTTCAGAAAAAAAAAATTGTTTTGAACTCTGCATAATACTTGGTTACAGCACAGATCGCCTGTTCATTCGACAAAAATGTCTCTCCCCTAAGCCAATTTTTGAGGTTAAGATACAAAAAAAAGTCACTTGGGGCCAAACGGGGGGAATAAAGTGTTGGGGAATTATTTGGAAGCCCAGTTCGAGTGAAAAACACAAAGCGTCATTTTGGTGTTATATTATCACCCCACGAGCCTGATCAATTTTCACTAAAAGACTGAATTAGCGTACCGTGAAACACCCTGTGAATATTTATGTTTGGTGATGTCTTTAAGAAACAGGTGCTGGCAGACACTTCATCTTTACCTACAATTTGAACACCGAAAAAATTCTCCACATTTACAAGAAGGCATTAGTACCGACTGCCAAACGGTGGTTTGTTGATAAAAATGACGTTTGGATTCTTCAAAAAGATAACGACTCCAAACATCTGAGTAAAACGTGGAGCCAGTAGAAAGCGGAATCCGATACCGTCACACTAGATTCGCATCACAGTCGCCTGACGTAAAGTCAATCGAGAATGTGTGGTCATACATCACGCAGAAGTTTTGTAGTAAAAAGGTGTACGCAGTAAAGCAGCTACCACGGTAAATTTGGACAATTTGGAAATCTTTGCCACAAAAATACGCAGAAAATTTCGTCGAAAATATGCCCCAAAGATGCCAGACGATCATCGGCGCTGATGGGGACTGTACCAACTACTGAATAATTAGCATTTTAACGGCAATTCTTTACTGTCGACTGATGTAAAAAACTTTAAATAAATACATTTTTTAATGGAGAATGCGCGACATGTCTTACTTGACTAACTGTATTGGTATCGGTAGCTGATGTTATAGTGTATGTAAAAGAAACTACAGTCTGTCAAGTAAGAACGTGTTCCCGATAATTCATTTTTGCTAGATATAATTCTAGCGATTCAACAAAAAATCAGTAGAGGGAACCTTTGTTTACGACGCATTTTAGTAAAAGTCGATACCGAACTTTCGTCGAAATCCCGTACCTCGTCAGTTCGAGGAAGTATTTCTTTATTCTCATCCAAAGGAGCCTAAAATGACACATTCCCCAACTTCTAGATATTTTGGATTGTTGTAGCTTCTACTTGATGGAAATTCATTATAAATATATAATAAAAGACTGTTTTTAGTCAATTTCCACTGGTTTATTTAAATTGCGATGACGCGTTTCGCTGTCGATGCAACTTCTTCAGATCTACATTTTACACTGTGTAAAATGTAGATCTGAAGAAGCTGCATCGACAGCGAAACGCGTCATCGCAATTTAAATAAACCAGTGGAAATTGACTAAAAACAGTCTTTTATTATATACTTCTGGATATATTAAAAAGTCGGTTTCGTTTGTGAAGAAGTGGGTAAATCATTTTAACGAGATGACAACTTGCTAAAACATGGTTCGGTAGGCAAAGTCACTCCGAAAGTTGAAAAACAAATCGTACCTTTGTTTTTACGGGATACGCAATTGACGCTGCGTCCGGGAGCGGCAAAATTTAAAACATCAGGTTTGAATGTGCCACTTGAGATCAATCGACAACAACCCCGTGCTCATGATGTCAAATTCCGAAGCACGTTGAAGAAACCTTTGCTGGACGAAAATTACGTCGCGAAGCGGCGACTCGCTGAGGACCACGATAAGATACTAGATTGGCCGTCACAACCGCCGGACGCCAACCCTATGGAAAACATTTGATCCCTTTTAAAGAGAAAGCTCAGAATAAAGACTCTGAAGACATTGATTCAGTAATCTAGCGAGATTTGAAAAATTTGCAGACTATACAGAAAATCTCGTCGACAGCATGCCTCGAAAATGCCAGAAAATTATTAATGCAGGAGGCGATTGGACAACTTATTAAGGTAATTACGCCGTTGTTAACACACCAAAGAATACACTGATGACAAAAAATGTTCTCGAAACACATTTTTTTCAAGAATACGAACGGTAACGTTCTTATGTGACAGACTGTAATAAACATGCAGCAATATTATATACTGGATTTCTAGTCTTTTCCAACAAACTATTAGTGTATAAAAGAAGTAGAGTAGGACAGATAAGATATAACTTACTTATGATTTATAATAATTTTCTTGTATTTTTAAAATATTGAGACTAAGAATATTACTTTTTGGTAGAATGATCTTAACCGAAATACTTTTTGCTACTAGCTGTGGAAAAGCTTAAATATTTCAGTAGATACTCGTACCTACTTGCTACTTGTTAGCCGTGTAAACATAATAAATAATTTTCACCACTACGTCTTTAGCAATATTTTATGTGCCAGATTTACAATTTTTGGCTGTAGAAATTAATGTTAATCCCCTACAAAATTTTCCCTATTATCTCCAATCTTTAAAATTATTATAAGCTTTTGGCCAGTACCCGCAATATATCATTTTTAAATTATGTAGAATTAAAATATGACGATGGATTGAAAAGGTCGCGGCCTCACCAAAAAATAATTACAATATTTTTATTATAGTATCCTCAATAAGTTCATACTTTCTTTCGTTGTCGCAGTGCAAAATTTTGTTGCTGAAGAGTTTAGTGAGACCAAGTGCAACGTTTTTGAAAAAATGGATAAAATTGAACAACGTGAGGTCATCAAGTACCTGTTTAAAAAAAGATTAACACCAAAGGAGATCCATGATGATATGAAAACAATACTAGGGAAATCTGCTCCGTCATATACCACTGTGAAAAAATGGGTTGCAGAATTTAAACGTGGACGAGAGAGCATTGAAGATGACCCTCGCTCCAGCCGGCCCACTCCGTCTACGACTGAAGAAAACATCGGCAAAGTGTGTGATCTCATATTGAAAGACCGTAGATTAACTATCAGGGAGATTGCAGACACTATAGGCATCTCGTATGAACGAACACAAAACATCATTGCCCACGAACTCGGTTTTTCTAAGGCTTCCGCTAGGTGGGTCCCAGATTGCTTTCAGTTGAACAAAAACGAATTCTCCTCACGATTTCTCGCGACTGTTTGAAAATGTTTGAGGCTGATCCGCAAGATTTTCTTAACAGATTTTTGACAATGGACGAAACCTGGGTTCACCACTGTACTGCAGAGTCAAGTCAACAATCCAAGCAGTGGAAAAAATCTAGTGAATCGACCCCAAAGAAAGCGAAGGCAATTCTGTCGGCTGGAAAATGATGGCGTCAGTTTTTTGGGATGATAAAGGTATCATTATGGTGGACTATCTTCCTAAATGCGAAACAATAAACTCGACTTACTATTGCACCCGTTTGCGTCGTTTACGTCGAGAAATTAAAGAGAAACGCCCAGGAATGCTGAGAAAGAAAGTTTTGTTCCATCAGGACAACGTTCGCGTTCACACGTCGGTTGAGTCTATGGCTCAAATTCGAGATTGTGGTTTCGAATTGCTGCTCCACCCGGCTTTTTCTCCTAATTTGGCACCTTCGGACTTTCATCTGTTTCCAAACCTAAAAAAACACCTCGGTGGCCAGAAATTTTCATCAAAAGAAGAACTCGAAGCTGCAGTTAACCAGTATTTTGAAGACCTTGGGGAATCTTTTTTTAAACAGGTGTGAAAGCTTTGGAAAACAGGTGGAAGAAGTGCATAGAGCTAGGTGGAGATTAAGTCGAATAGCAAAAATATTTTTGTACGTATTTTATTTTGTTTCCTTGACTAGGCCACGAACTTTTCAATTCATCCTCGTATCTAGAAATGCAAAATTATAAATTTTGAATATTATGTGGGCTTTTATCTATATTTGAAACTATGGGTTTACTATATTTGCGGCAAGCAAATAATATACGAATGTATATAAACAGACCGCTGTAGTCAAACCGAGTTCATTTTCAAGCGATATAATATTATTTGAACTTATTATGTTGTTAAATGGCTCGCAACTTTTCATATAATAATTTTGCCAAATTGACGTTATTTTGTATAATTTAGTTTATATGTTTTAAAAAATAATTCGGTCCAATTTGTTATATACTATATTTGATAGGGTATTTGATAGTAGAACTTAATTGTTGTGTGCTCGAACTTTTCCCAATTACAATTCTGCGACTATGTAGCGGCAAAAAGTTTACATTTACTATTGTTTATATAGCATTAATAAAGGCTCAGGTGATTACCTGGTTAAAAAAATGTTAACCCTCAACTTTTTAAGGATGACAGAGGCTACATAACAATCGTTAATTCGAAACGATTGGTGGAAATGATTGAAAGCTTTTTCACCTACGCAAGATTAATTTTTTTGTTTGTAACCAGAGAGCTTGGTTTCAGAAGAATAGTACAACATTTCTGGCATATCTAAGAGGGAGCTAGAGACACCGTCTGTCCGTCTGTCACACCCGATTTTCTTCGAAACTATTTGACATGGAAAGTTGAAATTTGGCACAAGTATAAGAATTAATGGCCCGATCAGAGACGTGTAGTTTTGAAAGTTCAATTTTGACTTAAGGGGTTAATTTTGGTTAGTGAAATCAGAAGTGAAAAAATATTATTTTCCAGTTCATCGAGTAGGGTGTGAAATGAGAGCTTGTAAAAGTACGTTTTCAAAAATATATATGATGTAATACTTTCGCACTCATTTCTTTGTGTTATTTTAAGAAATTGCCAAAAATCGATGTCTCCTCCCCTTTTGTCAAAAAGTACTGATCAAAAAATTTTAAAAAAATCTCTGGAATATTCTCTATAAAGTGTAGATTGAGCGAAAATCATCACGAGTGTATTACATTTAAACATTTATTATTATTAAAAAAAAATTATAAAAACTATGTGTCTTGACGTATGGTGGAGATAACTGTAACCGAGTGGCGAGTCGCTCTTGTACTGAGATATAATTTTATTTTATTTTGAAAGCAATTACTGTAAGAAATACTAATTGCGCAAGTCCGACTTGCACTTGGTCGGTTTTTTTTATTAGGGGAGTCTCAACTAAGTTGGGAATGTGGAATCCTTGTAGTCAATCATCGCTCCTGATGAAGCTAACATGGTTAGCGAAACGCGCGTCGAGTGCAAAAATAAAGTGTTTGGTGTAGTGGTGATATATACTGAGTAGGGGAGTCTCCTTAAAATTCCATTGGATGAAAGGGTTTTTTGTGAAGAATTTTCACCCCTGCATGATCTATTTTTTGTCGGATGTAATTTTCTAAAATTCGATTTAATGAGAGAGGTATTTTTTGTAAAAAATTTTTACTTCTCTGACCATCGTTTTGTAGTTTTGTGTTGAGAGCAGAGTAAGCTTCTAAAGTTCCAGTACAACAGAGTTTTCCTTTAAGAAACACCTTCTTTATTAATATAATCCCTCGCTCCTTGAATTCTGCTACGCCAATGGGCGGCTTCACACACTTGAAACATATCTAAAATAATTCCGAATAAGCTGATTTCCAAAAGAAGAGACATAGTTCCCGACTTGTCACCTTGAACCCTTGATTTGACACCAAACGATTTTTCTTTTAGGATCTCCTGAAACGAAAGTTTACAGTAAAAATTCTAGTTGTATGGCATAATTTAATGAAAATATCCGGAAAAAATAGCAGTGTACACGAATTGTTCCAGTAACACATTTAGATTATATTATTTTTAGGATATAATATATATATATATATATACATATATATATATATATATATATATATATATATATATATATATATATATATATATATTATATATATTATATATATTATATATATATATATATATATATATATATATATATATATATATATATATATATGTATGATTTTGTTACAACAATAAAATTAAAAATTTAATGCCCATTGGGGAATACAACCGGTTTAAAACAAGAATTCAATAGAAAAACAGAAAAACTTTTTCCGGAAATTAAAACAAAGAACATCAAAAAGATAAACTCTCTAAAAACGAACAAGAATATCAACGAAGAAAATGCAGACTGGATTGAAAACCTTACAGATACAACGATTCCAAAATACGCTAAAGACATTCTAAACTTAGGACCTAACTTCGCTATAAAAAATAGAAAAAGAAGAAAAACTGCCCATTCACGACATAGTAAGCAACATAGAAAATGGAATCCACTACCTCACACAGATGGAGAAAGATGAACTCAGAGCCAAAACCTGTAACATTCTATCCAACTACAAAAATAAAATTAAAAATAATACTCAGAACACTCCAATGTCAAAGAAAGTAAACAAAACAAAAAAATTACTAAAACACCACCCCGAATTAGAAATACTAAAAGCGAATAAAACCAACAAAACCGTCATAATGAGAACAGAAGACCATAAAAATAAAGTGAGTTTGTTACTTAATGATAAAAAAAACATATAAACAAATTAAGCAAGATCCTACTAATAGATATCAAAAACAAAACAATCAACTAATAGAAAGATGGGAAAATAAACAATATATTGCACTACAATTTGCAAACACACTGAAAATTAGAAATGCCTTACCACCAAAAATATATGGACTCCCAAAGCTACTTAAAAATATATCATTCCACTGCGACCAAGAGTTTCATGCATTCAACACCCGTTTAACAACTTATCCAAATTTCTCAAAAATATAATCGAAAAGATAATTTACAAAAATAACTACTATATTAAAGACTCATTCCATTTCAAGGAAAAAATAACAAAAATCAAACTTCCACCGGACTATATATTGGTATCTTTTGACGTCTCATATCATTATACACCAGTATACCTCTGACTCATGCAATTGAAATTATAAAGAAAAAAAATGGAACGAAATCAAAGTATTTACCGATATACCAATAGAAGAATTTAGTGCTGCAACTAAATTGATTCTGAACTCAACATATTTTCAATTTGAAGAAAATCTATATCAACAAATAGACGAATGTGCAATGGGTTTATCTATATCCAGTGTGGTGGCACAATTAGTAATGGAGGAACTAGAGGAGAATGTCCTTTCCCACATACCATTTGAAATACCATTTTTCTATAGATTCGTTGACGATTGTATTACTGCCATTCCAAAAAATTCTGTACAATATATTTTAAACAAGTTTAACAATTACAATAAAAAACTTCAATTCACAATAGAAATAGAAATATATAAAAAAATTAATTTCCTTGACCTAACATTAAACAACAAAGACCAAAGTATAAAAAAACAGAGTGGTACACAAAGCAAACATGGTCATCTAGATATCTAAATTATAACTCAAACCATCCACTAAAATACAAGAAATCAGTCATAATTGGTCTGGCGGGCAATATCCCTAACAGACCCAGAATATAGGAAAGAATCAATAAACAAAGCGAAAAAAGCACTGGAATTAAATAACTACCCTGTATATCTTATAAACCAAATATTCAAAAGACGGATACATAAATTTTATAATTCTACCGAAAACAAGAACCAACAACAAAAAAGCCCAAAAGAAACAAAACAT
This sequence comes from Pachyrhynchus sulphureomaculatus, assembly GCA_019049505.1. Lineage (NCBI taxonomy): Eukaryota > Metazoa > Arthropoda > Insecta > Coleoptera > Curculionidae > Pachyrhynchus > Pachyrhynchus sulphureomaculatus. The sequence goes on along the minus strand of CM032455.1, from coordinate 153,592,922 downwards.
ATCGTTTTACCATACTTGAACGGATTTTCACAGAAAAATGGAAAAACTTTTTAAAAAGCATAATATAAATATCGCTCATAGAGCCCATAACTTACTGGCAATCCACTTTTCAAAATTAACAACCAAAACCCCAAAAAATAAAAAGAGCAATGTTCTATAGCAGATTCCTTGCAATAATTGTGAAGGTAGTTATATAGGGCAAACTAGCCAATATTTGGAAAACAGGATAAAGGAACACAAGTATGACAAAAATAATAGAACAGCACTAACAAAGCACGAAGAGGAAAAGAAACACATATTTAATTAACCAAGATTTTAATCACTGAGAAAAATAAGAAAAAAAGAGACATTTGGAATCTATTATGATACAAAAAATACCAACAGCTATCAACAACAAAAAAGAAACAAATAACCTGAGCCAAATATATATGGCAGTACTATAAATGTAGTCTACATGTTGTGTTCGTCCCAATTTTTAAATTAAAATAAAATAAATGACAATGAAAACAAATTAACATATAGTTCGTGTAACGAAAAATGAAAAAAAAAAGAGTACGTTGTGATTTAGTGAAATGGGCAAAGATAAATATTAACCTAAACATCCACGTCCAAGGTATGAATAGCCATAAAGTTAATTATTTTAGTTTTAATAAATTAATAATATGCAACTTCAAATAGCATTTTACGGATAAAATATGTATAATTTTAGCCAAACCCGACAAAAAAAAAATTAAAAAATTTTGAGATAGGCAAACTGTGCCGAAACATCAATAAAAGGAAAGGATCACAATAAAATTTAGGAAGTTTCATTCTATAATTGACCTCCAAACCCAAGAAAATTGAAAAATAAATATGTATATATATATTTTATATATATATATATATATATATATATATATATATATATATATATATATATATATATATATATATACGAGGCATGTTTTTTAAGTAAGTACCGTTTTGCGATTCCGCCGCCGCAGCGATACGGTCGGCGTTCCGCGCATGCGCGCTGGTAACCTACATCTCATGTCTACGCACTGACGCCATTACAGTCTGATTCTTCATTGTATACGTTGTTTACTGAGTGTTTAAGATGCCTCCGACAATCGTGAGTCCCGCCGATTGTGAAGTACGGGCTGTTATACGATTTCTTAGTGCTAAAGGCGTAAAACCGATCGATATTCATCGCGAGATCTGTGAAGTTTACGGACAAAACATTATGAGTGATGGAATGGTAAGGAAATGGGTGAGAGCATTTAAAGATGGCCGCACAAATGCGCATGATGAAGAACGGAGTGGGCGTCCTTCGGTCGTTAATGAAGATTTGGTGCAGAAAGTGGACGAAAAGGTGAGAGAAAACAGACGCTTTACAATTTCATCATTGTGCGACTGCTTTCCTCAATATTCTCGTAGTGTTTTGTATCGCATTGTGACCGAGAACTTGAATTACCGGAAATTGTGTTCACGTTGGGTTCCAAAAATGTTGACGGATTTGCACAAAACCCAACGTTTAGGCAGTGCATTGACTTTCCTTGAGCGGTACCACAATGAAGGTGAACATTTTTTAGACCAAATTGATGGGTGGCCTACGTCACACCAGAATCGAAACAACAATCCATGGAATGGCGACATTCATCATCACCCAAAAAAGTGAAGTTTAAGCAAACAATTTCTGCCCGCAAAATCATGTGCACAGTTTTTTGGGACAGAAAAGGAGTATTGCTAGTGGAGTTTCTGCCTTGTAATGAGACAATCAATGCAGCGTCTTATTGTGAGACATTGAACAATCTGCGTCGTGCAATCCAGAACAAAAGACGTGGCAAGTTGAGTAAGGGTATCGTTTTGCTGCATGACAATGCCCGTCCACATGTGGCTAATCGGACCAAAGATCTCATCAAATCTTTTAAATGGGAAACTCTAGATCATCCTCCATACAGCCCTGATCTGGCGCCCAGCGACTACCATTTGTTCCTGCTCTTGAAGAAGCACCTGGGTGGTCAGCGTCTTCAAGACGATAACGAAGTCAAAACATTTGTGATACAGTGGTTAACAAGTCAGGCGGCAGAATTTTATGAGGAGGGTATTCAAAAACTGGTGCCACGTTATGACCAGTGCCTCAATATTCACGGAAATTATGTAGAAAAGTAGATTAAGGTACAGGCTTTCATGTAAAAATAAAATTATAGCGATATCTTTGCACGTCTTTTTTTAATTCCAAAACGGTACTTACTTAAAAAAACATGCCTCGTATATATATATATATATATATATATATATATATATATATATATATATATATATATATATATATATATATATATATATATATATAATAAAATGGTTTAATTTCATAGGACACTTTGTTTATAAAGATTAATCGTAACATTTTTTATTGTGCAAAGAAAAAAAATTGCCGGTGTACGTGTGTGGTATTATATCCCAGGAAATAACAATTTCTAAAGGCCGAACAGATATATTTTAAGGTTTTTAATCTACTCGGCATTACAAACCATTAATATCGTATTTCTTCCGTAATGCCGGCATAACACGCAAACCCTTTAACAACTCAAATTGCTTCCAGATTGCGGTATTATTGTAGTTAAAAAATCTTTGAAAAGAGATATATATATATATATATATATATATATATATATATATATATATATATATATATAGTCGATACTCTATATAGTGATAGACCAAAATGTTAACCGAAATTTCACTATAGAAAGTTTTTCACTATATAAAGAAAAAATCCATATATACTGCTATGTATCTATTTTATATTGGTAATCATTTACTTGTATTTTATAAGGTACAAGCAACAAAAAAAAATTGCAAAATTGAGTTATTAGAAAAGATTTTATTAAAGATTTGAAAGTTTAAATAGTACATAGCATGTACAGGGCTAAATACATACATAAAGTCCGTACGTTATATCTTTACCCGTGCGTCATAGTTTTCAGGCCATATAAACAGACGACTATTATATTATTTGTCTCTTTTCACCAATAAATCGTAGGTATTGGTAAAAAGAGACAAAAAATATAATAGTCGTCTGGGATACTGCCTGAAAACTATGACGCACGTGTAAAGATATAACGTATGGACTTTATGTATGTATGTACTACATACGAAATAAAAAGAATAATACAAAATCTGTTAATACATATGTACATACTACGTAAAAATAATCAGTTATTTTCTTTTGAACATTACTTTTAAAAAATAATTGTTGCTCAACAAAATTATCGCATTTATTCAAATGCATAAAGATTTGATCTGGTACACTTTCCTGGCCCCTGAGAGTAGTTCGCACAATGTCAAATGCATTTCTTATTTCATTTTCACTAAATTTAGCAGGACATTCTCCGGTTTCAGTTTCTTCTTCATGATCTTCTATACTTTTTATATCGTCAATTATGTCTTGGTCAGTTGGGAGATCTGTCGTGCCAACATCATTGTCGATTTCTAAGAACTCTTCAAGTAAAAAATCTGCGTCGACGGTAGCAGTTTTTTGTAAAATATCCCATTGCCTTTTTAAGGTAGCGAGATCCATTTCGTCTTCTTCTTCCCATTCGTCAATTTTTTCAGTAAAACCTGCTTTAGAAAAGCAGCTTCGGTTATACACTCTTTAAGGGTAATCAATTTTTGGACTGGAAGGTTGTTATCAATCGCATTAACAATTTTGTGAACAATTCTGTTTCGGTAATGATGTTTTATGTTTTTTTATAATACCCTGGTCCATAGGTTGAAATTTGGAGGTCATGTTTGGCGGAAAAAAGATTAATTCAATATTCCTTCATTTTTTACTTACAGTAACTGGATGTGCAGGACAATTGTCTATAAACATCATAATCTTTCGCTTTTGGCTTTTCATTTTCGCGTCCAGTTCTTTGATCCATCTTTCGAAAATCTCAAAAGTCACCCATGCCTTTTTATTATTGGCGTAATCTAACTCCAGAGATTTAACTCCTTTTAAACAACGAGGATTTTTGCTTTTACCTATAAGCTGTAATTTCAGTTTTTCTGAGCCATCCATGTTTGCTCCAACCATAAGTGTCACCCTTTCTTTACTTGTTTTAACACCAAAACATATATCACTTTTAAAAGCAAAAGTTTTATTTGGCAAACATTTAAAAAACAAACCGGTTTCATCGCAATTGAAAACGTTTTTTGGCTCGTACTTTTTCAATATACTTTTTAAAACAGTTTCAGTCCAAATGTCTCAGTCCTCCTGACTAACGCTTGCACTCTCGCCAGACACCGTCTTGAAAACAATTGAATTGCGAGTCTTCCAGGCACTCAACCACCCTTCACTAGGTTGAAAATTAACGCAGTTAAATTCTTTAGAAAATTGTAGAGCCCTTTGCTTTATTAAATTTCCCGATATTGGTACGTGTTGATGCGTACGGGCCACTTGAAACCATTGTAAAACTGCTTCATTTACATCCTCGTAAGTGCTCATCCGTACTCGTTTTCGACTGCTTGGAACACTAGGTTTCTTGATGATACTGTCGCGACTTTTTATTATCAGAGAGACGCAACTTGGAGAAACACCAAATTTTGCAGCAACATCAATTTTTTTGCAGCCTTTATCAACTTCCTCCAAAACTTTAATTTTCTCAGCTAAACTTAAACACACTCGCTTGGACATCTTACTTGATTCTTAAACAAAAAGACACTGAACCTGAATTTGCAAATTACTAGGCCTCGACTATAAAATGGGTTTTTCTCCGGGTTTCTATAAAATGGGTTATTCCCCGGGTTTCTCACAGAAATCTACCTGATTTATTGCCAACCATTAGGCGTTATAAACGCGTTAAGAACCTTTTCAAAAGAATGCGTCATGAAAATGGAATTCGTGCTAATGTTAGATAAAAATGGGAAACCCGAAATGGCCAAGATCTCAATAAATGCATAAAAATTTATACATAAAATTCCGGTAAAAATTTTATTATATAGAGTGTTACTACTTTACAGATTCACTATATGCAGGGCGTTTAAATGAAATTTCATTAAAATATTCTAGGTCTTGAAAAAATTGCACTCTAAAGAGTTTTTCACTATATAGAGTTTCACTATAAACAGTGTCGACTGTATATTTATATATATATATATATATATATATATATATATATATGTATATATATATATATATAGTATATTCCTTTTTTTCTTGATCATGTAACAGCTATGTTCTTTTTAAAATTGCTTTGGGTTTGATGTTAATGAAATTAAAAGACTTGTTTTATATCATAGTATATATTTTTGTCAAAACGTTTCGACCATACATTCTGGTCTTCATCAGTTGTTTAATCTGTTATTTATTTTAAAATACTGTACACATATAAATTAAAAATAAACTAAAAAGATATATGAAAACATCACATGGAATTTTTTACATGGACAGTTACATTTGAATTTGGTATTAGCACTAGTACTAATATATATATATATATATATATATATATATATATATATATATATATATATATATATATATATATATATATATATATATATATAGGGTGTCCCATATTTCCCAAACTAATTGTACCCTTAGTCTTACTCATATTTTTGTGTTAGAATTAAAATTGCAATTATGAAGATGAAGATTTTTGATGATTAAACCACCCCACAGAACATCCCAATTTTCGACTCAAAATGCTTGGGATTTTCGCATTTTTTGAAAAAAAAAAAAATACCATGCCGCCAATAGGTCACTAAAATGTTTGCAGATATTTGTTCTTTTGATACTGGCATAATCATATAAGTCGTTATGGGGCATCCAAAAATCCCCCTCCCCCCGCTGTAATTCATCGGCCAAAATTTTCAAAAAAAAAAATTAATTTTTTTTTGAATATTACAGTAATCATCATACAGTTTTTCTTATTTTATATGGCAGCTTTCCAAAATTTAATAACTTGCCTTATTACCTGAGGAATACTATCATTTACAGTTTTTGCAAAACCTTTTTAAAATAAAAGAGGTGCCTTAAAACTTGTTGCTTTGTAGATAACTTGTGACCAGGTATTTCGGATAAAACCCCACCTGTCAACAGAAATAAGTCTTGTCGTGATGAACTCATACTTAACATTTTAATACATTGATATCTAATTTATAATGGTCACATATAATAATTTAATTATCATTGCTAATAATTATCACAAAATCAATTGTAAACATAGGCTTGTTATTTAGTATTTTAACTGTAGGATATATCTTTTTTTTCAGGTTCGCACGAGCAATACATCATATTTTAGTTTTATTTATACCCAAAAAAAACTAAAATTAAATGCAAAATCTACACTGTTGAATTGAAAATATTTGTTATTCCAAAAAATCGCAAACAATATTCTACTCGTAATAACAACAGCAATAATTGTGGTCTTTATTTTAGTATGTAAAATCTTCTTACGCTGTTACGAAGGCGTACGCATGAGCAAAAATTCAAAATCTCTTATGTCACGACAATAGTAATTTTATGTACAACGTTACAACATTCCATAGCAAAAAATACAATTAAAAAACCTTATTATGTACTTATCGATTTTTATAGCTAAAAATTGATTTATATGTAGGATAAAAAAACTTATTCTCTTTGACAGTGTATAATTTTATTTTCATAGCTTTTTTTAGCATTCTGTACGGAACACTTATAAAATCACTGGTGTCTGTCTGTCCGTCTGTCATAACCGATTTTCTCCGTAACTATTTGATACAGAAAGTTGAAATTTGGCACTAATATAGGAATTGATGACCTCGTCAGGGCCGTATAGTTTTAAAAGTTAAATTTTTACTTAAGGGGTTACTTTTGGGTGGTGAAATCGGAAGTGAAAAAAAAATTTACCAGGTCATCGAGTAGGGTGTCAAATGAAAGCTTGTAAAAATACGAGTTCCAAAATACCTGACTGACCGGCGGCCTTGATTTGCTGGAACATCGAAAAATGGTTGGCGACTTGAGCCTATTCTACAAGTATTTTCATGGACAGTGTTCGAAGGTTCAGCTTGTTACTCCTCGTACAACGCTTTTCAAGCGGTCTTTTATATGGCGAACATCATCCCCTTGGAATAATTTGGCCAGGACTGTGTTTCCCACCGAGTACAATTTACAGCGATTCAAGAACAACGTGAATGCAGCACGTGTGCTAGACCCATAAAAAAAATAATTCTTACTAGCAGCAGACGCCTGGCTAGTGCATTTCTGTGGCTAATACTTTCACATTCTATAAATCCCACAAATTTCTTACATAAAAACACCTTGAGTTCCACCGCCAAAAAACAATAAAGTTATCCCATATCAAATTACAGTCAAAATATCCTAATATCTAT